>CM066031.1:274727362-275327362 GCA_033557465.1 Ichthyophis bannanicus | reverse complement strand
CGCATTGTGGTGGATGAGAGGGAAGCGGACGACTAGGTATGTGGAGGTGTGCAGGCTTTGGCTGGTCTCTTGAATGACATCATGTGGTGTCTCTTTGGATTCAAAGCTTTATTAACTTAACTCAGATCAACAGTGGCCACCCACAGGGCGGCGGAACAAACACAACAGTGCACTTGAAACCAAACTTGTAACAGTCCCAGTGCAACTGGGCAGTGTGGTTACTCAAACAGTAGTAATAATAGCAACCCCCAGCACAACTGGGTATTGTGCTTAATAGTAACCATAAAAGTGAAAATCCCAGTGTAACTAAGCAGTGTGAGCAACTTGCTCATTGCAACAGTGGCTCACGGTATTGCGGAGAAAGCTCAGTGATTTCCAGTGTCCCGATAGCTTCATGTGGCAGGATGCCTCTAGGCATGCCGGCCCAGAGTTCAGTTCTTATGGAGCGAGGAGAGTGCCACTGAGGCCAACACCGCTCGGCTGAAGGAACTGTCTGCCTGCACCTCAAGGTCGAGGCAGTAGTGCCTCTGGAAGGTATGTACAAAGGACCAGGTGGTGGCTTTGCAGATGTTGGTCACTGGCATGGAGTGCAGGTTGATGATGGTGGTAGCTAGAGCTCAGAGCTGGTGTATCCTGACTCTCGCTGTTGTCTGGGCACCTGCCCAGTCATGACAAAAAGCGATGCAGTCTGAGAAACACTGTGACAGGATCATCTTCGTGACGGGGCGCCCTGGCCTGTTTGGGTTGAAAGAAATGAAGAGCTGTGTTCCCTGCCTTAGGGGCTCCGTCCTGTGAAGGTAGGTGCACAGTCTCTGACACAGTCCAGGGTGTGAAGCCTCTGCTTTTCTGGTGAGGCGTGGGGCTCTGGGTAGAAAGTGGGCAGTTCTATAGCTTGGTTGATGTGGAATGCTGAGGCTACTGGCAGAATGAACCTTGAATGGGTACAGAGGATGGCATGGTCATGGTAGAGCTGTGTCTATGGCAGGTGCACCATGAGAGCTTATAGCTCACTGACCCATCTGTCAGATGTAATAGCAATCAAGAAGAGGGTATTCCAGGAAGTGTATTTCAATGATGCTGATTATAGTGGATCGAAAGGCTCCTGCATCAGCTGGTGAAGAATGATATTCAGATCCCAGGGCAGGACTGGAGACCAAACTGTGGGCCGCAGGTTGGCCAGTCATTTCATGAAGTGGGTGTCTAAGGGAAGTGTGGTGATGGAGCCATTGTTGTGCAGTCATGAAAGGCTGTGATGACTGAAAGATAGACTCGGATGGACTGTGTCTTGAGGCCGTGGTCAAAAAAGGAGGTGAGATACTGGAGGATGTTTGGGACCAGGCAGGAAACTGGATCCAGACCTCGTGAGTAAAACCAGGTGCTGAAGCACTTCCATTTCAGGCCATAGGACTTCCTTGTGGACGGGCATCTGGCTGCAAGGATAACTTGTGGCACCTCGGTGGACAGGCTGAGGGAGGACAGGGTCAGCATCTCAATCTCCATGCTGTCAAAGCAAGTGCCAGCAGGTTAGGGTACAGAGTGGTCCCGCTGTCCTGAGTGATGAACTCTGGCTTCAGAGGAAGGCAAATGGGTGGCTCCAAGACAAGGCAGAGAAGGTAGAGGAACCACATCTACCTCAGTCAGTGAGGAGCTATGAGGATGGCCTGTGCTTTGTCCTGGACAATCATCTGTAGGGTTCTGGATATAAGTGGAGTGGGGGGAAGGAGTATACTAGTGACTACTCCCCCCAGAACATGTTGAAGGCATCCATAGCAAGGATCCGGGCGGATAGGTGTTTCAAGCAGAAGTGGGGGCACTTTGTGTTTGCCTCGGTGGTGAATAGGTCCACATGTGAATGAGGGACTCTGTCACCTGGGGGTCGAGGGTTCACTTGTGGGGGTTCAGTTGGTGGCTCAGCCTGTCCACCAGGTCGTTCTGTGTGGCCAGTAGGTAGGCTTGCAGCAGGCAGCATTTGGAGAGGGCAAAGGGCCAGAGTCTGAGTGCCTCCTTGCAGACAGTGCGCGAACCAGTCCCCCCTTGCTTGTAATCAGCGTCCAACAAGAAAGCACTTATCCATGTGCAATAACAAAAACCAATACGATTCGTGGAATGCAATGGAAGAATTTGTTTATTGAAAATAAATTAAAAACAGCCAGGTTATTTTTAATTTATTTTCAATAAACAAATTCTTCCATTGCATTCCACGAATCGTATTGGTTTCCCCCTTGCTTGTAGACATGAAACATTGCAACCTGGTTGTCCTTTTGGATCAGAACACTCTTGTTGGCGATGTGCGGGTGGAAGGATCTCAGTACATATCGAATCGTCTGGAGCTCCATGTGTGTTCTTTTGCCATTCAGGCACCCTGGGGGCGGAGCTGTAACAAGTGGACTCCCCAGCCCGCTGTTGAGGCATCAGTGGTGATGACTGTGTGGTGGTGTGGTTGTTGGAGGGGCCTGCCCTCCACGAGATTCTCCAGAAAGGTCCACCATAGAGGGACCTCTTGACCTCCACATCCAATGGAACGCACATGGACAGAAGTAATGAGTGTTGGTTCCAATGAGTGCACAGGTGCCACTGCAGGTGGCTCATATGTAGTTTTGCAAGGGGCGGGACTTGTATCATCGCTGCAATGTGGCCTAATAGGCAGAACAAGGTCCGAGTGGTGGTCTGGTGTCCACCCAATGTGTAGGGAGGAATGCTTTGGACAGTGTGGTGTCGATGTCCATCCCAATGAACTCCAGGCATTGAGAGGGTTGGAGGCAGGATTTCTGATAGTTCACGAGGAAGCTGAGGGAGGACAGAAGAGCGACGGTCTGTCGGACTGCTGTCCGAGCCTCCTGTGGTGAAGGTGCTTAAAGAAGCCAATCATCAAGATATGGGAAGACACAGACACCTTGCTTGCGGAAGTGGGCTGCCGCCACAGCAACACACTTGGTAAACACTCTCGGGGCTGGAGAGAAGCTGAAGGGGAGGACTCTGTACTGGTAGCAGTTGCCCAACACTCAGAAGCATAAGTATTTCCTGTGTGCCCCCTGTATGGAGATATGGGTGTAGGCATCCTGTAAGTCCAAGAAAGCCAACCAGTCCTCTACTTGGATGAGAGACAGGATGGATCCCAAGGAGTACATCCGAAATTTTTCCTTGAAGATAAATTTGCTCAGCTTCCAGAGGTCGAGAATGGGGTGGACCCCCTCTCCCCCCTCCCCCCCCCCCCCCCGATTTCTTGGGTATCAGAAAGTACCTGGAGGAAAAGCCATTGTTGAGTTTATCTGGTGGAACAGGTTCTATCATTCGGGCCGCCAGGTGGGACAGTATATCCACAGTCATGGATGAGAGCAGATGCAGTGGGATCTCACTGTTTGGTTGGGAATGCTGGCAGTGGGGTAAAGAGAACTGGATGCAGTACCCTTCCGCTATGTTTTAGAGGACCCACTTATCCATCATGATGGGTTTCCAAGCATTGAGAAAAGCCAAGAGTTGCTCTCCACTAGGGGTTCAGCCGGGTGTATGCTGCCAAAAGGAAGGGGTACTCTTTCCTGAGGAAAGTGTGGCCTGCTTCTGCTGTTTTTGCACTCTCTGGTGGTACTTCTATTGGTAGGGGGCCTGGTATGAGTGTTGTTTGAACCATGGGATCTGCCACTTGTGCTAAGAGCTGTGCCACCTGGATGATGAGCATGATTTGCAGTGGTAGCTACCTTTGCATTTGTTGGTGTTGCGCTCGAGGCCCTCTGCGGCGAGAGTCTGTAGGGTGGTACAGTGCTCTGTCATGGTTATGGTTATGGTTAAGGCATTTGATATACCGCCCTTTACTTACGCATCAGAGCGATTTACATTTATATACTAACAGGTACTTTTTATTCCCTTGTCCCCAAAGGCTCACAATCTAAGTGTACCTGAGGCAATTTATTACAGTTTCTTATATACCGCGCTATTTAGCATCAGCGCGGTTTACATCATAACTTAACGACCATAACACAAGCTGTCAGGTTTTACATCGAACAGGAGTACAAACTTGGATAACAGGGTTAACTATATACATAAGCTATTTACACTGGAAGGATAGGAAAAGTCAGATAATGCATGTAAGTGGCTTGCCCAAGGCCACAAGGAGTGGCCATGGGACTAGAGACCCCAGTCCCTCCGGCCTGAGGTTACTTGTCCCAACCACTGAGCCACTCCTCCCACTATCATTGACTGCATCTTTGACCTTGGCTCCGAACAGTGAGTCACCTGCACAGAGGGCATCCGCTATGCATTCCTTGGTGGTGATCCAGAGGTGGAGGAGCCGCTGGAGCAATAGGAGCAGTGCCGGAACTTTCCTCTTTGTTTGTGCCTCCTGCCATCTGCTTGGGCTGCTGCTGCTGCTGGAGAATGCTGCGAGTCTTTTAAGGTGATCTTCGCAGCTCCCCTTGCCTAACAGGATACTGGGCTTGATGGACCTCGGTCTGACCCAGTATGGCATGTCTTATGTTCTTATAACTTGTGTCTTTTGGGGAAACTGCTAGGTACGTATGACCTAGATTGGCCACTGTTGGAAACAGGATACTGGGCTTGATGGACCTCGGTCTGACCCAGTATGGCATGTCTTATGTTCTTATGTTCTTATGTTCATTAAGATGGCACGGAACTCAGTGTCTGCACAGTCGGGGAGTCCCTCTGTCGGCACGTGACATTGATCTGGGCTCCCTCTGTTGCTGTGGCACCAACCAATGAGATCACGGGGGGGGGAGTGGTGCCAAAGGTGTCGGCGGTGTTCTCAGCACCATGATGCCAAGCTGGCGGGCAGGAGCATGGCAGTCTGTTGCGGGTGGCAGTTGCATGATTGAGGTTGGCTTCTGGCAGTGATTCCTGGCTGGCAGACAGTGTGGAGGCCCCATGAGGTGTGCAGCCAGGGATGGAGGCCCTAGAAGGAAGATTCCATGCCATGGTGTGGTCTTGGAGAGTCCAGAGTGCCACATGGCTGACAGCCTGTGCCTGATCTGGGGAGGCCGTGGAGGTAAGCGGGGTTGCAGCAATAAATTCCCAGAGAGCAAGGCTTCGGGATTTTCTAGTGTAGGGGGACATCCGGACACAGTGCAGACAATTTTTGACCCTGTGGCTGACTCCCAGACACCAAATGAACCGGTCATGTGCATCGATGCTGTTCATTTTTTTCCCACATTTTGGACACTTTTTAAACCCCAGCTTGGTCATTCTGGTACCTCTTGCCAGTGGTTCTTCAGAGGATTCTTTTCTTTACTTCTTCTTACTGTTTGAATCTTCTTGTTCTTTCTTCTTGTTTTTTGGAGAGCTAGTGAAGATCCGACTTGCTGGCAAGGCGGAAGAGGAGAGACTGGGCTAGGTAGGGGCAGGCCAGGAGGTAGGGCTACCTTGGCACATGCTCAGAAAAGCTTGCCTTGCTGAGCTCTGGAGAGCACTTCCATCTATAATGCTGTTGGATGACCAGGAGTGGCTGACGCATCCTGCTTGTCCATGAAGAAAAGAGGAATGGCCAGGAGAAAGAGCAACAAGTTGGGGAAGAGAAAAAAAAAGAGGGAAGTGATAAGATAGAAACAAGATTTGGGGCAGACAGAGAGAAACAAAGACTGGTCCCTCATCAGAGACTTTTGGCAAAACTAAAGCGTCATGGGATAGGAGGCAGTGTACTACTGTGGATCAGGAACTGGTTAAAAGTTAGAAAGCAGAGGGTTGGGCTAAATGGCCAATTTTCCCAATGGAGAAAGGTGAATAGTGGTGTACCCCAGGGATCTGTGCTAGGTCCGCTGCTTTTTGACATATTCATAAATGACCTGGAAAGTGGAATAACGAGTGAGGTTATCAAATTTGCAGATGACACAAAACTATTTAAAGTTGTTAAAACCAAAGAGGATTGTGGAAAATTGCAAAAGGATCTTGATAAATTGGAAGACTGGGCATCAAAATGGCAGATGAAATTTAATGTGGACAAGTGCAAAGTTATGCACCTAGGGAAGAACAACCCAAACTATGGTTACACGATGCAAGGTTCCACATTAGGAACCACCACCCAGGAAAAAGATTTAGGAGTCATTGTGGATAACATGTTAAAACCCTCCGCCCAGTGTGCAGCGGCAGCCAAGAGAGCAAATAGAATGCTAGGTATCATAAGGAAAGGAATAGAAAATAAAACAAAAGATATTATAATGCCTCTATACCGTTCCATGGTGAGACCGCACCTTGAATATTGTGTGCAATTCTGGTCGCCATATCTTAAAAAGGATATAGCGTTATTAGAAAAGGTTCAGAGAAAAGCCACCAAAATGGTAAATGGGATGGAAGGATACTCCTATGAAGAAAGGCTAAAAAGGTTAGGGCTCTTTAACCTGGAAAAGAGACGGCTGAGGGGAGATAGGATAGAAGTCTATAAATTAATGAACGGAGTGGAACGGGTAAACGTAGATCGATTGTTTACGTTATCAGACTATAGAAAGACTAGGGGACATACAATGAAGCTACAGGGTAAACTATTTAGGACTAATAAAAGAAAATATTTTTTCACTCAACATGTAATCAAACTCTGGCATTTGTTACCGGAGGATGTAGTAAAGGCTGTTAGTGTAGCTGGGTTTAAAAAAGGTTTGGACAAGTTCCTGGAGGAAAGGTCCATAAACCATTATTGAGAAGGGACCCAGGATATCAATGCTTGACCCAGTGCAAGCATTGCGGAACCTGTGTCTTTTGGGGAAACTGCTAGGTACGTATGACCTAGATTGGCCACTGTTGGAAACAGGATAATGGGCTTGATGGACCTTGGTCTGACCCAGTATGGCATATCTTATGTTTTTATGACTGGAGAATTCATCCAGACAAAGAAAATTTATTTATTCATTTTTTTAATGCTTTTATATGCCGCGCTCTTTTAAATCAGTGCGGTTTACAGATAACAGTTTTGTGCGGAACAGGAGAGCTGTTAAGCACTTACATTGAATGGGTGATACAACTTGGATTTCAAACTGGGGAAAACTATCTACATTCTACAGCTATCTACAATTATCTCCAATATAACGTGAGTTGTCTGTAACTTGCTATTGTCTAGCAGGGTGTATGGTGGGTGGAGCTGAGTTACTGGGTTGTAAGTAGTGTAGGAGAAAGAGGTGGTGTTTTAGCGCTTTTCTGAATTGGGTGAAAATGGAGGAAAGAGAAAGAAATAACACACCGGAAGGACGCAAAAGCAAAATGTGAGGAACAGAAAGATGTAAAGCATGAAAAGAAGAGTGAGATATGGAGAACAAGAGAGAGATGAGTGAGGATGGAGAGAAAAGAGAGTGGGGGCAAGTCATAGAGAAGAGAAATAAAAAACAAAAAGGAAACAGCTTAAAATGTTAGGGAGTTTTTCTGCAGCCCTCTCACACCTCACCTCATATTCCTCCTCCAAAACTACCAGCTGCTTTTCTTTGTCAATTTTCACTGAAACAAGAAACACAAGTAAGATTACAAACATGTATAAGTAGAGCCCTAGAGTGCCTAGCAGAATACACCAGAAATGGTTGTTGATATGCTTGCAGAAAGTTCTGTACAACCGTACATAGCATCGCCTGGGCATCATAAGAGATAAAAAGTTGTAAAAGCATAACTTAAAGTTATCAAATGTATCTGCTGCAGGACTATAACCATGGAGAAAAGCTAAATCTATTCCTTATGGCACCTCCTGCTCGATGAGGCTAGGACTGCAGGATCCTTATGCCTCCCCCACAATCCTGACGCTCTTGAATCCAAGAACATCAGTTAAAGTGGGGTAATTTGTGTTCAATTTAGCACCCCTGATTATTTTGAAAAGTTGACTTTTGTGTCTGTGTCATTCCCTAGCGCCTCTTGCTGAGAGAGGCTAGAACAGCCAGAGCTCTGAACTAACCCACAGCCAGAACTCCTGCACCATTCTCTACAGTGCCTCCTACTGGAAGCAAATAAGTCTCAGCTGGACACTTAGGCTCGATTCCGTCTCGCACTTAGCTCCCCTCTGTGCGTCCGATCTGAACTGGACGCACAGAGGGGTTCGCAATTCTGATCCCGTGGGGCACGTTTTGCCCTGTGGGATCAGAATCGTGAACAGTCATGTACGTGCAGGCTGGGACTGCAATTCAGTCTGGCCTGCACGTACATGAAAAGCCTGGCTAACTCAATCAGGGCTTTTAAATGGAGCCGCGGCACCATGGCGTCATGTTGCCGTAGCACTGCAGCTCCATTTACAAGCCGCGATTACAGCCGCCACATAAAATTGTTTATTCCTCACAGCCCGAACCACAATCTGGCCTCCTTAGGAGGTTATTCTGTGCTACGAATAGCAGGGATGGATAGCCCAACAAGACGTCCATCCCCGTTATTCGTGCCAGTTCCTGCCCCCAACTAACTTCCCTGCCAGTTGTGCGGGGAAGTTAGACGGGGGTAGGGAATGGGCAGCCTGGGGGCGAAGTCTGGGCGGGCAGTGGGCGGTCACTGTCAGCCCTGTACATCCAGGGCCAACAAAATGTCTGAGGAATGTCCCTGGATGTGATTTTTTTAACAGCCCAGGGCGCGGATGGGGAAGGGGGGGCCAGGATTTATTCCACACAGCCCGACCATGGCCTTAGGAGGCCAGATCGGGGGTCGGGCTGCAGAAAATAAACACTTTTATTTGGTGGCCGGCATCACGGCTCTTCAATGGAGCCACGATGCCATGGCAACATGACGCCAAGGAGCCACAGATCCATTGAGGAGCCTTGACTGAGTTAGCTGGGGGCAGTCCTGCACGTGCAGGCCAGACTGAATCGCAGTCCCGGCCTGCACGTGCAGGACTGCTCGCGATTCTGATCCCACGGGCTAGACATGCCCCATGGGATCAGAATCGTGATCCTCTCTGTGCATCCAGTTTAGACCGAACGCACAGAGGGGATCTACATGAAGGATGGAATTGGGACCTTATGGATGTCACGCTGCTGAAGGTCAGATTGCTTGGAGGTTTGGGATCTCTATTGAAGAATCAGTGATTCCATCTGCAGTGAGCTGAGGGTCACAGGTATTGTCTGTGTTTTAACATTCTTATTAAATCAATTGGTACTCACTCAGAATGGCGGCATTATTAGTATCTTTACGGAAACGAAAGCATCTCAACTTCTCTTTCAGCTCTGGATCCACATCACACACTACAAGAGAGTCAGACTACCAACAAAACAGAGACAGTTACACACCACCAGTGAATCCTACTAAGAACAGAACACTGAGCCCTCCTGATACCCGCTGCTAAGTCCCACTAATCCCTACTACTTCTGGATTAACTGTTGCTACTTGGCCGAAGAAGCCAGCACAGAGCATTTGACTGAGCCACAGGATCTGAGAACCCCTGACACTGGTGCATACCAAGTGTACAGTATGTCAGGGGCCAAATAGTTACTGCTGCAGTCTTATACAGAAAACCACCACTTTATTCTAGGGATGGTGAGGGATCAGCTGGACACGAATCTATCTCCCCACACTCAACGGAGGTGCTACTTACCATTCTCAACTATAAATGTCTTCGGTCTCCCCTTTGCAAGCTCTGCTCCTGACCGGATGGGAAATTAACTTTTTGTTCCTCTCTAGAGATAAACGGTGCTGCAGCACTCTGATGAGGGAGGAGAAAAAGGGCAGGATGCAGCCTGAAAACTTGGAGAGATTTCTAGAAAAAGCTCGATATATATGGGTAACGGAAGAATACCTTCTAAACAGGTTATGTAGTGCAGGGTCTAATTTAAAGCACATTAAAGAAGAAACTGCAAGCAGATTGTTTGGAGGGAGCTGAGGCTTGCTTGGGTGTAGAGGACTGTATGCCACCACATCCTGTTATGAAACTGTTCATACCAACAGCCATCCTACATTTAATTACCCTTCCAAACTGCACTGTCCCCTGACAAGTCCTCTGAGCCAGCGGCAACAATGGAGTGTTTATTTATTTGTATTCATTTGAACACCCCTTGTTTCTAGTGTAAAGCATGAGGAGGATTACATAAAAGATGCAAAGTGCCCTGTGCAAAAGAATAATGCATACATCATAAGGCATCAATGCATTGCATACAGGAATGAAGCAAAAACACTAGGCAGAATGATTGTGCAGAAACAAAGAGGAGTTCAGTGGGCAAAAGAATAATGGTCCACAGAAGAGAGAGGAGAACAACCTAGAATAAAGGGGAATCTCGGCAAAGGAAATCACGGTTACAACAATTGTGGCAGACAAGATAATGAGACGTTTCTCTCTGGGGGACCGAGGGTGGCCCGCACCAATGGGTGAAACTGAAGGCCAAAGACTGAGCTTTTTCCAGTGGGATATAAAACTGGGAATATCCAAGTACTATATTGCTTTGCAAATGCAAACTTCCCTCTCAGTTATTCCATTTCCCTAGTGTTAATGTCGAGCAACCCTACCCTTGACACTGTCTCTTATCTCCAACAAACCTTGGCATCAATCTCCCTTCCCCAGCAATCTCCCCATCCTGGCATCAGTCTCTGTCCCTCTAGCAACCTGTTCAGCCGCCCAACAGACACACACATACATACCTCATTTTTTGTTCCATTTTAAATATTTTATTATGAATAACACATAAAAATACAACAAACTTTGTACACCTTGTACTATCTCCTCCAAAGTCTCACATATCATACATTTAACAGTATACATTATACTGCAGTTTACATTATACTTGCTCCTCCTTTTTTTTGTGTTTGTTTATGTAACCTTCCACCATCTTTAATTGCCCATCTTACGAGTACTCACATTCCTACTGAACCCTCCCCAACTATCTCCCCCTAACTATACTACTCACTCCCCCTTCTTCCCACCTCCCCCCTTGGCCTACTTTCACGTATACAAAACTCACACCTTCCAGTTCGCTGCCCGCTGAATCAGTACTTATACCACACATCCACACTACGTGCCCCCCCATGCAGCCAACCGTACATCCTCCTTCCTCCCCCTCTCCTCCTCCCTCCAAGCTTCCAACCACCTCCTCACCCCCTTCCATTGTTCTTCACTCCTCATCCCGTTCCCACGGCGCTGCTCTGTCAAATTGTGCATCAAGCTCACCTCTGCCACTCTTCTGACGAAGCCTGCCAGTTGTGGCGTGCTCTGCCCCCCCCCCCCCCCAATGTAGGGCTATCTCGTATCGAGCTGCCACTATGCAGTGATGCAGTACCCCCACTTCCCGTCTAGGGATATCGTCCTCAATGTGGTGTAGCAGGCATGTCTCTGGTCATTGTTGCAATCGATAGCCAGTCATGCCTTGGATCACATCAAGAATGTGCACTCAGTAGGCCTGTAACCGAGCACACGTCCACCACATATGCATCCAGTCCCCCCTCTCAGGACATCCCCTCCAGCAAAGGTCATCCTGTCCCTTTCCAGCCCTTTTCCTACATACTGGTGTCCAATACCATCTAAACAATACCTTATAGGCGTTTTCTTTTATTTGTGTAGCAATTGATATATGTGCTATGGTTTGAATTACTTTCTTCCATACCTCGTCATTCCAACTCACCCCCAAATCCTCCTCCCATTTCAACATATAGCTCAGCTTACCCTCCCCAGCCTCCATCAAACCTTTGTAAATTCTGGACAAGACCCCCTTTTGACCCTTAGAGCCCGAACAGAGAGCCTCAAACCAGGCTCTGTTTTCCCGTAAATCTCTCCACAACCTTCGGTTGTCGTATACAGTGACAAAGTTGCAAATATGCATAGTAATCACTCCCCTTCAACCGACAGAGATCCTTAATACCCTCGAACTCATAGATCTCCTGGGAATGGAGGAACTGGTGTACGTGTGTCAGCCCTCTGCTGGCCCAACTGCGGAGGATGCGCTCTTCTGGCCCCTGTCTCTTCTCAAAACATGCCTCAATTGTCATATCTGGTATATAGCCTTTATCATGAACTAGCTGTGCCTTGTAACGTTTCCATATTTTCAAACTATGCACTATCATGGGATTGAGGAGATAGGTGTCAGGACCTTTACTCCCCCTCCATATCACTCGCTCCAAGCCCACACCCCCTACCAACTCATGCTCCATTTGGACCCACTGTTTCCGTGTGCCACTTTGCCACTCATAAATAGTTTTCAGTTGCGCAGCCTCATAATAATTGCGCAAATTTGGCACTCCCAACCCCCCCCCCCTCCTCCTTTGCTCTCTGCAAGATCTGCATCGCTACCCTAGGGCTCCTTTGTACCCATATAAATCTGTTTACCAGCCGTTGTACCCGATGTAGTCTATTCTGCGGTACCCCTATTGGGAGCGTCTGAAACAAGAACAGCAACCTGGGCACTAGCATCATCTTTACAGTTGCTATTCTCCCAAACCATGAGAGATAACCCCTCCTCCACCCCTCCAACCAGCTCTCTATCTGCCCGAATACCTTCACATAATTTAATTGATATAGCACTGCCGTCTTATTGCTTATACGGATACCTAGGTACCGGATGCTCTCCCGAGCCCATTTAAAGGGATATTTCTTACTCAAACGAGCTCGTACCTCCCCAGGCACCGCCAAATTTAAAATTTCCGATTTAGTCCAATTAATTGTGAAGCCCGATAGCTTACGATACTCTTCCAATTCCCACATTACTATTGGAAGGCTTACTCTGGGTCGGGCCATGCTTAGGATAATGTCATCTGCAAACATCAAAATCTTATATGCATTCCTCCCCACCCTTATTCCCAATATATCCTCCCGTTCTCTTACCCGCTGTGCAAAGGGTTCCAGTGCTATTGCAAAAAGCAGCGGTGATAGGGGACATCCCTGCCTTGTTCCCCTCCCCTGTTCAGAAAAGCCCGAGTGGGCCCCATTCACCCGCACACAAGCTTTAGGCAGATCATACTGTGCCTTCACCCATGTTAGAAACTCTTTCCCCAACCCCACTTTCTCCAATACCTGGAAAAGGCCAGGACACCTGATCAAAAGCCTTTTCTGCATCCAGCAATACCAGTAAGGCCTCCTCCCTGCTCTTTTCTACGGACCAGATAATATTAAGGATCTTTCTAATATTATGAGCAACTTGCCTACCGGGGATAAAGCCCGCTTGATCTGGGTGTATCAATTTCCCAATAATCCTATTTAACCTCGTGGTGAGTATTTTAGCTAATAATTTAGTGTCCAAATTAAGCAGTGAGATGGGTCTATAAGATGCGCACTCTTGTGGGTCCTTCCCCTCTTTGTGTATGACCGTTATAACCGCCCACCCCATTGTGCCTGCTAACTTCCCTCCCTCCCTTGGCTGATTGAATAACGTCACCAGGGGCCCGATTAAGAGGTTCCCAAATTGTCTATAAAATCGCGCTGTTAGCCCATCCAGCCCCAGCGCCTTCTCTAATTTTAACTGCTTAACTACCCTCTGCACCTCCTCTCCTCATATGGGCCTACTTATTTCCTCTCGCTCCCCCTCCTCCAGTTTCGGCAAGTCTATCGAGTCAAGATAGCTTTTTACGCTCTCATCCTGTGGGGAATCCCTGGCTTTGTACAGCTCCTGATAACATTCCTTAAAAGCATCTCTAATTTCCCCATCCTTAGTTACTAGAGCCCCTCCCCTCTTGCGGACTCAGATGATGTGCGAGCGCAGCTTCCTCTGTTTCAACCTCTGCGCCAGATATCTCCCCACTTTATTTCCCCCCTCAAAAACCTCCTGCCGTAAGAGCTGCATGCGATACTGTATCTTTTCTGCCTGCAGCTCATTTAACTGCGCTCTCACTGCCAGCACCTGCCCCCTATAGTTTCCCATCTAAATCTTCCAGTTCCATCAATCTTGCCCTCAAAGCCCCCTCCCTGCTCTCCCTTTCCTTCTTGGTCCGCGCCCCTCATTTAATTAATACTCCTCGCACCACTGCCTTGTACCCATCCCATACTCCTCCCCACGCAACCTCCCCATTATCATTAATTTTGAAGTACTCCCAGGTTTCCCTCTCTATGTCTTCTTGAACCCTCCCATCTTCCAACAGTGACTCATTGAGCCTCCAGAACTGAAATCCTTTCCCCTCATCCTCCATTTGCAAGCTTACCACCACTGGAGCATGGTCAGACCATGTAATGGATTCCATTTCTGCCCCCTTAATCTGACCCCCCCCCCCCACCTCTTTTGAAACCCAGACGGCATCTATGCGCGAGTAGGACCCATGTACCAGTGAAAAGTATGAAAATTGTCTCCTCCGGGGATGTTGTAGTCGCCATGCATCGATCAAACAATGCTGCGCGACAAACTCACGGTACCTATTCCTGTCCGCCCACTTACCCACTCTTGTCCCAATAGCATTCCGAGCTGGATTCCACGTAAGATTAAAATCTCCTCCGCAGATAAGAATACCCGCCCCCATTTTACCCACATCCTCATTCAGTTTTGTCCAGAATTCACAATGGGCTCCTGTTGGGGCATATACATTCACTATACAATACCACGCATTCCCCACTTTCACCCGCACTAAGACATATCTCCCCGCCTTATCCCTTACAGTACAATGCACCTGCATCTTTAACCTGGTAGCCAACAATATAGCAACTCCTCCTTTTTCCTTTTCTACCATGTTAGAAGCATGGATACATACCCCATATCCCCTAGGCTTGACCAGATACTCTGTTGTTTTTGTCAGATGCGTTTCCTGAATCAGCACTATCTCCGCCTTTTGGCGAGCTAGCTCAGTCGACAGTTTCTGTTGTTTAAATGGTGAGTTTAGTCCCTTTAATTTAATATAACTATTTTTAATTCACCCGTTCTTCCATTTCCCTCTTACTCTTCCAGCCCTTCCAATGTTACCCCTAACCCTCCTCCTCCTTTTCAACCCCCCCCCCCCCGTCCTCCCCTACCCTTCCCCCCTCTCATAAAGAGAGATTCGTCTTCCATAATGGTGACTGATTATCAGGCCATGCCTGTCTATACTACTCCATTCCACATCCCCCCTCTATCACTACACTGCACTCCCAAAAACTCCCTGAGTGATACTACCCGGGCTACCTATCCCCTACCCCACCCCTTTCTCCCACCCCCTCTAACCTCCCCTCTCATTCCCCTAACTCACCTACCATTTGTGTATACATCCCCATCCATCCATCCCCTTCCCATCCCCCCTTACTCTTATTCATTAATCCTTGCCACCCCCCACTTATCTACATACTGCAACATTTTCAGAAAAATACATTACAGCAGAACGCTGAACACAATGTCCTCTATTTCAGCCAGCTCCTTTCTCCACCGCTTGCGCTCCTTGACTCTCTCTATTTAGCCTCGCCGGTCTTCTGCTCTCCTCTGGAACTCTGTGCCATCGCTGGGCATTCTTTGATGAGTTGGTTGGCGATGCATTGGTTGTCGGCTGTCCAGCTGATGAACTGTCCCCCTCTGGTAGGTTAGGTAGACCCAATTCTTTCAGCACAATCCAGGCTTCCTCTTTGGTCTGTACCCATCTCGACCTTCCCTTGGAGGTTATCAGTAAACCAAACGGAAACAACCACTTATACCTTATGTCCTCTCTTCGCATATATGCCATCACCTCCTTAAGGCTGTGTCAGCACTGCAACGTTCCCACAGAGAGAGCTTGAAAAAGCTCCAGTGGATGTTCTTCTTAGGTGAACTGCCGTACTTTCCTCGCCACGCTCAGCAGACGTTCTTTGGTCTTGAAAGAGCCCAGGCACACTACTATATCTCTTGGCTTATTGTCTCTTACCGGGCCTAAGCCCCTGTGTGCGTGCTCTATTTGCGAAAGCTCTATCGTAGTATCCCCCTCCGGGTCCGCGGTCATTATCAAGGATCTGAAGATTTTAACAATCACTTCTTCACAGTTTCGGTATTTAGATTCCTCTGGGAGGCCCCGTACATGTAAGTTACATCTGCAAGATCTATCCTCCAGATCTTCTACTTTCACCTGCTGCTCCTCTTGAGCACGTTTGAGGTCCTCCCAGCCTTTTTGTAACTCGTCAATCTCCTCCCCTTGTTGCTCCATCTGAGTCTCTATTTCTTCCACGTGATTTCCAATATCCACAATATCTTGCCACAGAGATTGTATGGACTCCTTGAGTTCACGCGTCACCCCACCAATGTCCATCTGTGCCGCATCTGCGTCTCCTCTCTCCGTTCTGGTCCTCTTTACTCCCCCATTCTCAGCACCAGCCAGCCCGTCGATCCACCTCTCATACACCTCCTCTTGCAACTCAGGGATGTCTGCCCCCTCACGCAGCTCCCTCTAGCAAGTCCAAGCAGCGTCTCTGCACCTTTTACTGCTTTCTGTGCCGCGCTCCCCACCGCTGATCTGCCACATGGTCCTCTGCTCAATCGGCAACGTAAGTTGCTTTACCGGCGGCAACACAATTACAAGGGGACACCTGCTCCCACTCCCGGCTGTTCTCTCCGCCTCTTACAATGCCGGTTCACTCTGTCCTGTGCTCCTCCTTAGCTTTGCTACCCGGCTGCTTTCACCTCCACTGTTCGGGCCTGCCACGTGGTCTGCTGAGCGTGCCGCCCACAGTGTGCCCCCGCTCGCTGCGGCGTTCCTGCCGGGATGCTCCAGGCCGATCACCAATGCTCCCTCTGCATTGCCCCTCTCACTTTTCGCTCTTAGGGGTACATTTACCCCCTTACTTCAAGCACTGATGATGGAGCTCCCTCGCTACAACACCATTGGCTCCGATGACGTCACCGGAAGTCATACATAGCTCATTTAACACTGCAAACTGCAATATTTCTGTCCCGTGGTCCTCCATACTTTCTGGGTTAGTAGCGCATGGGGAACCCTGCTGGACATGCTGCACTGCTCATCTTCCCCTCCAATGTGTGTATAATGTAACTTGGTTGTGTTTCATTGAAAACCGCCACTGATCTATGGAAATGGTGGTACATAAAAGCTTATAAATAAATAAATAGATAAATAAGATCCCTTCCAGTCATATGAGGTTCATGAGACTTGGGGCCCTTTTTTTTGAAGCGCAGTAACATTTGCCATGAGCTTTTGCACACTAAGCAGTTAGCACAGGACTGCAGTAACTGCCACCTCGTGCTAAAATAGCCAGCACGGTAAAAATCCCATTCTGGTTAGCACACAATGGGGCAGGTTGGGGATGGAAAGTGGACATTGACTACACATTGCGGTTAGCATGGGGCAATTTCCACATGCTGTCAATGTTGCAGTTAACACAGGTGCATTTAACGCCTCTTAATGAATGGTGTTATTTATTTAACAACATGTCTATACTACTGTAGCTACAAGTCACAGCAGAATACAGGGAACAAGAACGAGTATAACTTTATATGGAACGTAGTTGATAACAGGTTAAACAATTATAACAAGAGAATAATGTGAAAAATCTAACAGTGCATTAAACAGGGGGTGGGGGAGGTTACTGTACAGTGTGCAGCGGCGGCAAAGAGAGCAAATAAAATGCTAGGTATCATAAGGAAAGGAATGGAAAATAAAACAAAGGATATTATAATGCCTCTGTATCATTCCATGGTACGACCACACCTTGAATATTGTGTGCAATTCTGCTCGCCGTATCTTAAAAAGGATATAGCATTATTAAAAAAGGTGCAGAGAAGAGCCACCAAAATGGTAAAGGGGATGGAAGGATACTCCTATGAAGAGAGGCTAAGAAGGTTGGGGCTCTTCAACCTGGAAAAGAGACGGCTGAGGGGAGATATGATAGGGATCTATAAATTAATGAATGGAGTGGAACGGGTAAATGTAGATCGATTGTTTACATCGTCAGAATATAAAAAGACTAGGGGACATG
Organism: Ichthyophis bannanicus; assembly: GCA_033557465.1. Taxonomy (NCBI): domain Eukaryota; kingdom Metazoa; phylum Chordata; class Amphibia; order Gymnophiona; family Ichthyophiidae; genus Ichthyophis; species Ichthyophis bannanicus. Next base: position 275,309,643 of record CM066031.1, on the reverse strand, counting down.
TATTGAAGCTACAGGGTAACCTATTTAAGACTAATAAAAGAAAATATTTTTTCACTCAACATGTAATCAAACTCTGGAATTTGTTACTGGAGGATGTAGTAAAAGCTGCTAGTGTAGCTGGGTTTAAAAAAGGTTTGGACAAGTTCCTGGAGGAAAGGTCCATAAACCATTATTAAAAGGGACCCAGGATATCACTGCTTGACCCAATACAAGCATTGCGGAACCTGTGTCTTTTGGGCAGACTGCTAGGTACTTATGATCTAGATTGGCCACTGTTGGATACAGGATACTGGGCTTGATGGACCTTGGTCTGAGCCAGTATGGCATATCTTATATTCTTATGGTGTTAGAAAAAGTGTAGGTAGTTGGGGTGGGAGACTAACTAACAGAACCAAAATGTTTGAGGAACAGGTAAGTCTTTAGCTTGCGGCAAAACTCTCCAACGTCATTTAAAGAGTGAATTTCTGGGGTGAGGGAGTTCCAGGTGGTGAGTGCATAGAATGAGAAGGCTCTGCTGGAGGTAGATATGTTGGATCAAGAGAATGCGGCTGGGACCGCTAGCAGGTTATGGCTGGCCTTTCTCCTAGATCTGTTGTTGAAAGGTTTGAGAGAGAGGTGTTGAAGGATGTTTGCTGAGAGGCTGTGAAGGGATTTGAAGATGGTCAGGGCAACTTTGTATTTGACTCTCAGGTGAATGGGGAGTCAGTGTAGCTGCTTCAGGACTGATATGTGCTCATTGGCTGGTACTTGTGATGATTCTGGCAGCTGTGTTCTCCCAGTTGTAGGGGGAGAAAGGTGAATTTTGGGAGATCCTGGTATATTATGTTGGCGAGTTGAGAATTGGGGTGATGAGTGCTTGAAAGACATTTCTGAAGATGGCTGGTTCCAGAAGGGTTTGAACTGTCTTCATTCAGAAATAAGTTGCCTTGGTGACTTGTTTGATGTGTGCATGGAAGTTTAACTTCTGGTCCAGGACTATGCCAAGATATTTTACTTGCAAGGTTAGACTGGCTAGGTTGATTGTGGTTGGTGGAGAGAAAGAGTTCTTGGTTATATAAAGGATTTCCGACTTGTTAGGTTTGATGTGCATGTTGTGATGGCTGAGCCATTGGATGACGTCTGTGAGGCATCGATTAATTGCGGAGTAGTCGGGGCTGAGGATGGTGAATGGTGTGTAGATTAAAATATTGTCAGCATTCAGATGGTAGAGGATGTTGTGGTTTTGGATTATTTGACATAATGGCTGGATAAAAATATTAAAGAGGAGGGAGGATAAGATAGAGCCCTGGGGCAAGCCGTGGAGAAGTCTGAAAGGGATGGAGGTTTCGGAACCAATTCTGACTTGTTGGTATTGGTTGGCCAGCTAGGTTTGGAACCATTGTAGTGTTGTGTCTCTGAGGCCAATAAGTTGGAGCCATGAAATGAGGTGCTCATGGATAACAGAATCAAAGGCTGATGAGATGTCAATGAAAATGAGGATGAATCCTTGTGATGTTTTTTCTGTGCCCTTGATTAGTGTGCCCAGTAGTGGTCAATAGGGTTCAGTACTATGATGGAGCTTGAAGCATACTGATGCTTGTTCAGGGGAGCGTGGGAGTCTATAAAGTCCTGCATTTGCAGCTGCACTGCTTTTTCGATGACTTTGGCAAGAGGGGATACTGGAAATAGGTCTGTAAGAGGATGGTGACAGTGGGTCAGCTGCATGATTTTTTAGAAGGGGTCTGATGGAAGCATGTTTGAGGGCAGTTGGCATGTAGCCTGAGGATAACGAGGCCTGAACAGTGTGTAGGCTGCACCCACATTAACTGAAAATAGATTTTAATGTGGTGAGATACTTTTTGATACAGTAACTGGAGGAGGACTTGCTAGGCATTCCCCAATAGTTTGCACTTACTGCATGTTAGCTATTACTCCAAATGCATATACTTACCACGCTTTAGTAAAAGGACCCCTTGCTATCTTTGTTGTAGAAAGTCTAGGGGAAGACCCAGTTGAACAGCCAGATCTTATTTTTCTAAAAGTGAGGCAACAAATTCTAGAAGCATTTTGCTTCATATTCTGGGTATAAAGCAACTGAACTTACATCACTGCCTGCATGTTAATCTTGTGACAACGGTAGAAAGGACAGAAGGACCTGTTGTAAAAACCAAAGGTTCCCTCTGGGAATTTAGTGATCAGCCCTCAGGATAGATACTCAGAAGGCAATTGATTTAGGCTTTTGAAAATAAAGCAGAATGTTTTGAATTTTACCCTGCTCTCAGGGGCTGGGTCGCCAGGAGTCAGCATTGACTCAACAGCACACACACACACATATTGGCTTCACATGATCAGAGGATTTGTAAGATACCATTTAAAAAGTAGTTACAATAGCCTGAGAGCAAGAGCTCTGCCACAGCCAGTATTTATTAATTTATTTAACATTTCTTTTATACCGCCTTTCAGATTATCAAGGTGGTTTACATAGAACATAGGTATACATTGAATTGTAATACAATAAAGTTACAAGTTTGGGTACACTTGAACAGTGGTTCAACGAGTGGGTGTGATTGGTATGATTATGGGTTACTTTGGGGAAGGAGCCATGAAGGTCTGACGTGAGTGGAGGGGCGTTGAATGTTAGGTGTTGGATCTCAAATAGTCTTGGAATAAATAGGTCTTTAGATTTTTACAAAAGTTTCCACAATCTTTGGTATCTCTTAGAATTCTTGGGAGGGAGTTCCAAAGTGTTGGACCGTATATAGAGACGTATCTCTGGCAAGTTGCTTGGCTGTTTGTTGTCTTGTGTGCTGGGATGCTTAGCAAGTTCTGGTTTTGTTGTCTTCTTGAACTTGTGTTTGAGGGCTTTTGAAGTAGGTTGCAGAGGCAGTCTGGAGCTTGGTTGTGAGTGGACTTGTGAATGATCATAATTGCTTTGTATTTGATTCGTATCTGCATAGGGAGCCAGTGAAGCTTCCCTACAGCTCCTCTTGCAGGCTGAAAGAGCATGTATTACCACTGCCAGTACTCCTATATTTACTAAGGTTGCTACCCATGATCTGGCATTTACCCATGCAGTCCCATTTTTAAGCATATATGTCCAGATAGCAAATAATCCCTAGCATCTTATTTTTATACACAGTTCCAAAGTTATGTGAGCTTTATGAGGGTCCTGCCCACTAATCCCTGGCACCTTTTCCACTTGAATTCCTCCCAGTAGTCAGGACTGAAGTGGCACTTCATACCACAACAGCCTCCTCTGCCCAGCTCCATGATTTGGCAAAATCAATAAGTTCATCGTTGATGGAGAAAAAATTGGAATAGTTGACAACTTTAACCTATTTGGATCAACTATCAATAAAGAAACAACAAACAGTCAAGAAATCCGACGATGCATTGCTCTTGGCAGAATGGCTATGAAGGGATTACACAAGATTCTAAAGAGCAGAGATGTCTCTCTCCATACAAAGATGCAACTTGTTCAAGTCATGGTATTTTCAATAACCATATAGATGCAAAAGTTGGACAGTGAAAAAGATAGACAGGAAGAAAATTGATGCCTTTGAATTATGGCGCTGACGGCGAATACTGCGTATACCATGGACTGCCCGAAGAACAAACCAGTCGGTACTAGAGGAGATCAAACCTAAGCTTTCTTTAGAAGCTCAGATGACAAGACTTTGACTTTCATACTTTGGACACATGATGCGAAGAGAGAGACCATTAGAGAAAGACATCATGCTTGGCAAGGTAGAAGATCAACGCAAACGAGGAAGGCCAGCAATGCAATGGATCGATACAATAACAGCAGCTATCAATGCCACTCTATCAAAATGAGCCACCTGACTGAAGACTGAACACAGTTTAGGACAACTATCCAGAGGGTCGCCATGAGTCGACACTGACTCGATGGCATTTAACAACTACAGCATGAAAAAGCTTCCAATACTTGCCCTGGTGACTCTACAGCCAATTGGAATTTTGGTACATACAAACAAAACATGGTTAGAGCAGCAGCCTGGTAACCAAGAGACTAAGGTTCAAGTCCCACTGGCATTCCTTGTGGCCTTAGGCAAGTCACTTTATGCTGCATTGTCTCGGAAAAAAGGTCTGGCAATCTAAGTTCCAGTCACATCTTGCCAAGCAAATCCAGCGGCTGCTGGGTCGCCAGGAGTCAGCACTGACTCAACGGCACATTTTGCAGTACATTACAAACAAAAGTGCATAAGATAGATTTGCATCAACTGGAAACCCAGTATATGCAATTTTATCACAGGGATATTCATTGATAATATTCTGACAATTCAAATGCTTTGGAGGTCATCAGATCAGATTTGAAAAGCTTTATAAAGAAGATAATAACCCTACTGTCTACAGATCTTCCTGCAGAAGCTGAGACATCAGCTTTCTTCATAGCTGGCAGCATTTCTGCATTTGATCTCTACTGAGTGAGACTGTGATTACAGGAGTCATGAGCTCCCCCCACAGGCAGCATTTCTATACTACTTCTCAGAGCACTTCAATTAAAGATAATAATGCAATAACAGGCCGATGCAGAGAACCGGTGCTAGATGTGGGCGGCAGTGGCTCAGTAAGCATCTACAGCGCACAACTCTAATGCACAAATACAGAAAAGGGTGACTATGCAAATAAAGGACATGTAAAACCGAGCACATGGAAATGAGACACACGTAAAACCCTGGCGTAAAAGAAAAAACAGGCATAAAAGCTCAGCGTTAACCAGCAGAAAAACGCATGCGAAAACAATAGAGACACAAGAAGTGGCCTGAGTATATGCACGAATTTAGATGCTCATGTCTCCAGCACATTTAGATAAAGGAATTGTGACAGCTGCCTGGGAACTTAATATTCAGGATCTTCATGTGTGCGTCACACACCACTTGGACATTGAGTGGAAGCTTTTCCTGTTCTGGAATGCCGTTTCTCTGTCTGTGGGGGATTTTAGGGCTACGTGGGTGCAGTCTATTGCTCCAATCACGTTTGGTAGTCCAACAATATTAAAAAAAAGTTACCCTTCAACACCTGTCTTTCTTCCTCCTGCTCTGGGTACCGGATATGCTGCTCAATGAGATTTTTCAAGGCCTGCAATACCTGCTTGAAAATAATGACTGGTCCATTCCACAGGGCAGCTCGACAACATTTTGAAATGATCCACTGCCCAAAAAAGGTAAGGTGGCAAGTAACTTTGCCAGTCCTGGTATGGCGTGCCCATGAGTAGTGGCTCAATCAAAATCCTCCTCCCTTGGATCTCCATTGGCCTTTGGCTGGCTCTTGCAAGCAGCAGAGCGACAAGAGGATAAGCAGCAAAAGACATCTTCTTCAAATCTTCTTAAACGCCGGTGATATACGCCGATGAATACAAGAAGAATGCCTTGCTGACAAATAAACACTGATATTCATACGCCAAGGAATATAAGATTAACGTTGAGGCCGACCACACGGATGGTAGTGGCTCAGGGCACAGTGAAGAGTGTGTCTCCAGGGCGCACTAGAGTTTGTCACCTCCTGCGCAGGCATAGAAATAACGATGCTTTTGAACGTAATGTCTGATTAGGTAATCTCTAACGCACTTCTGCGCATCGGGAGCAGATTTCATTAGCATGTTATTTGAGCATGCCAACTCATTTGAACATCATTTTAATACATTTAAATACATGAAGGCATTCCATGTGTGCTAAATTTTTGCGCACTTCTTACCAAAGCATCCATCTCTTCTCTGCATTTGGCGTATTTATTATTTATTTATTTACAGTCTCTTTTATACCGCGCTATTTGACATCAGTGCGGTTTACAATGAACATTAAACTACACATCTCAGTTTAGTGATTTGTGCTTACAGTGAAACAGGTATAATAACTTGGGTATACATTAAACAGGTTACTTAACAGGGAAAACATGATAAATATATACAAGCCACTTTATGCAGCTATATATTGGGTTATATGAAACTGTATAAGCTTCTCATGGTGGGTGGAGGGTAAAAGTGTGATTGCGAGTGTTCAGTCTGTGAGATGCATGAGCTTGAGGTGCTGCCTCGAGGTGTGAAAGTAGGTGGGTGTGAGGGGGAGACTGAAACATCATAGTGATGGAGAAAAAGGTGATGTTTCAGTGCCTTCTTGAATTGGGAGAGATCACTGATGGTTCTGATAGTCGCTGGTAGAGCGTTCCAGCAGGATGGTGCAAAGAAGGCAAAGGCTCTAGATCTAGTGGCTTGGGAACACTTCATGCTTGCCTTAGGTAGTATGAGGGTAGTTGAGGCATTCAATCTCCTTACTCGGTTAGGAGGTGTGTTTGATATTAGGTCAGTAATGGCAGTAGCCGGGTATTTCTTGATGGCTTTATGGGTCATAGTTAGGATCTTGAAAGAGATCCTGACTTGTATGGGCAGCCAATGCAACTGTTTTAGTATTGGAGTAATGTGGGATCTTCTGGAGGCTCCATGAAGGATTCTTGCAGCTGAATTCATTGCAAGTTGTAAGGGGTTGGTCGTGCTCTTTGGTAGGCCATGCAATATCGCATTGGCGTAGTCAAGGTGAGGCATTATTAGGGCCTGAAAGACAGTTCGAAAGTCTTCAGGCTCTAACAGCTGACGAAGATGGCAGAGGGTCCGGATTTTATGATAGACCAATTTTGTTATGTTGTTGATATGAGCCTTCATATTGAGCTGCTGATCAAGCGTAACTCCCAGGTATCTTACTGTAGTCTTGCATATGAGCTCTGCGTCGCGAACCTTGATGGACAGGGGTGGAATAAATGCCGGATTCCTGGTGACGAAGAGGGCTTCTGTCTTTTTGAAGTTTAGCTTAAGCATTTGTGCGTTTATCCAGTCTGTGACTGCGTCGAAGCACTTGATTAGTGGGGAGAGGTCAAGATGTTCTGTCGAGATTGGCATGTACATCAAGACATCGTCAGCATAGACCAGGCAGTTGATGTTGAATGAGTGGATAAGGTCACAGATGGGTTGCATGTAGATGTTGAACAGCAAGGCGGATAAGGAGGAGCCTTGTGGAACACCTTTTGTTTGGGCTTTTGTGCGCAAATAACGCCACTTTAACGCGTATGGGTTTGTACGCGTTAAAGTGGCGTTATTTGTGCACAAAAGCTCACGTTAGTTTTCTGCATCAGCTTATAAATTTGTCCACAGTGTGCCTAAAGCAGCGGCTCCTGAACAGTGGATCACATCATCAGTGAATAGAGTCACAGAATCAAGGCAACTCTCCCTCCTTCTGGATTGCCAGTTGTTGTATTGTGTGTCTTGATTGTAAGCTCTGATGAGTAAGGACTGTCTTTACATGCTGTGTGCACCTTGCAGTACTATACAAATGGTAAGTAGTAATGTACAGTACTAGGGGCCCAGAGTAAACACTGACTGCTGATACTATTGCAGCTGCTGCCTACATGCTTCGGGTAACTAGGAGGAAGAGAACGTGGATATAGGAGGAGAGGAAAGTGGAAGCGATAAAACTGGGTCATATTGACTAAAGGTTTGGGAAGCACTGGCCTAAAGTTAATATACTTTATTACCAAGAAAGGCAGTCGATGCATGGAACAACTACCCAGCAGAAACCGTGACCAAAAGCAGTATCAAAATGATAAAAGCAAAGATAATTTTTTTTCAAATCAGCAATGCTTATCTGTGACACTGCTGTGGCAATGTGCAATCAATGAATAACACTTCAAAAAGACAGAGAAATAAAACAACATAGGATGAGGCCTGGAGGATGTTGCTGTTTCCATGGACACCGATTCTCCCCCCCCCAAATCCGGGTATTCGTCAACTGGCGGGAAGCCTGTAAACCACGCCCCATGAGGGCAACCTGCCAATCAACAGTGTATCTGCCAGTCTCGACGGCCGACATGTGGGCTTCTTACAGCATCCGAATGAACCAATCATCTCTCAAGAAGGTTTTGCACATTTTTAAACCTCTTTAACCCCCTCTCTCTTGTCTTTATCGATCAATTTTTGTCTTTAGCCAGTGGTTAACTCGGAGTCACTTTTGCGTTTCAAGTCTCGATCTGGCTCACCACCGTCTCTTGTCTTTCCTGAGTAACGCAACTACTCATTGGCTGGCAATTTTCTTACCTCTCCGCCCCTCGTTTTCTGCAGATGGCGGCGGATGCGTACGCACGTACGTCATGACGCAGAGCGGCGGCGTGCGTGACGTGTTGCGGTGGGCTGCAGTTGGTTGTGTGGCTGAGACGGCGGTGCCTCTTCTCCGGAGTGGTGGCGGGGGGTGAGTTTGATGATGGTGATAGTTTACGAGGGGTGGGGGGACTTGCATCTTCTCCTCACGGAAACGTCGCTGAGGCTTTCCGGGTGCGCGGGTCGCAGCGCGGAAGAGGTGACACAGGAGGGGCCCTGCCGTTAGGGAGGTATAGGAGAGGCCCTGGATTTGGGGGAGGGGAGGCTGAGTGGGCGGTGTAAGGATGGAGGTCTGGTAGGAGGGCGGTATGAGGAGAGGCCTTGACTTGAGAGGGTATGATAGTATAAGGGGGTCGACTTCAAGAAGGAGCCTGGCAGAGTGGTGGGGGTTGAGGGGGATAAGCGGGGTTTTTTTCTTTAGTTTCGAGAATTAAATTTCTATGTAATGGGGCAAAACGTCAGCTAGATCAGCCTGTTCAGTTGCCACATCATGCCAAGTCAACTGAGCAGGCGGTGGTGTAAAGAGAGGACCTTTGCCTTGGGGTCGTATAGTGGTGGAGAGAATAAATTAAGAATAGAACCCTTTTTATGGCAAGATGGACATTATGGAATGGGACCCTGTCATGGGGTGGGAGAGCCCTGCTCTGGTGCAAGAAAATGTTACAAGGGATGGGAAGGTCCTGCTTTTGGACATGGTGACCTCCTGAGTGCCAGATTCGTGTAAGACATGCTAGGGTTTTTTTGCATGAGTACATGGAGTTGAGGAAAGAGGGAAATCTGTAGAGGATTTTAGCATATGTGAGGAATGAAATGTCAGCAATTTTTATTACTGCTGTTGAAAACTTGATATGTTTGATTTGTTTCCTTGTTGGTAATGTCAGTGCTAGCTTAACTCATTGCTTCCTTAGAAAAAGCAATACATCAACATTTACCCTTTAACTTTTACTGACATTGTTGAAGGGTTATATTGATATTCAATGTTTGATTTCTCCTATAGTTACATTGCTGCTATGTGGCTCCTCTGGGGCTATGGTGTCTGACCCTGTTGAATGGACTATTTTATTTGGTTAAACAATTGTGTGAAGGCCATACATGGAAACTTTTTTTTAATTTTGCATAATTAATCCATTTTAGCTTTTTATGTAATGTGAATGCTCATTTTTTGAAATTGACAGGCCCAGTGCCCTCACAGCAAAAGGGGAGGTGCAGCCTTTCTGACAGTTGAATTCTCTGTTTAGCTGACAGTTGCAGGAGATCACTTTTTCTACATATTATTATAAAGTAGTGTTCTCAGCAGCCTTTATTATATTGTCTATACCCTTGCTGAAAATGAAAAAGAATCATAGTATTAAGAAAAATGTTTCAAATAACTTTATTCAGTGCAGAGGGTCCTGCTGCATATGTATCACAGGAGAGAGTTAAGACTGTTTGACCAGTCAGTTGACTCGGTAGGCTTGGGGCCTCATGTTCATGGTCATTTACTAACGAATGTTAATGTTTCTAATGTGCGTTATTTGTCACAGGGCTTATTTTAGGACCCCCATAGTGAATAAAAATAAATTTATATTTTAAATTGTACTTTCTAACACTTAATTTAAATAAAGATAAATCTGATTATGAGTGACTGACTAAAAAACAACAAAAAAGCTTGTTTAAAACAAAATCTGCATTGCATATTAAGACCGAAAAGTATAGCAATCTGAGTTTTAAAACCATGAATATCAAAAATGCTGAATTAAGTTCTTTTCTGTATGAAAGATTAGAACATAATCCCTTAATTTTACAAAAATATTGTGTAGCTAATAGGTCATGCTCTGTTAGTTACCAGTTGGTAACTATCTCACAAGGATCAGGCTAATTCAGTCTTGGCTTTACCCCAGTGAATACATGGATTTGTGGTTTTGATTTTACTTTTGATTTCCTTAAGTGAAACAAAATCACAAGTTCATATATGCAATAGGGGTAAAATCAGAAGTGAATAGGTCTGCTCTTTGTTGCATGGAACCAGTAGGCAGTTTTACTATATTGAATCTGATCTTGTTGAGGACTCTGTAGTTGGGCATAATAGATTGCGAGTCACTGTGCACACTTTGGGGGCCATTTTACTAAAGTACACTAAATGGTCAACATGCATTTTATCATGAGATGACTGTTACCATACTGGCATGGCACCTCTTGCTAATTCCCATAGTAATTACACATCACGCGATGGAGGAGGGAATGGGCAAGTTGGCACGGAACATGGGCATAGAGAGCACAATATGATTAGCACGCAGATACATATAGTACACTTAATGTCACCTCAGCGGGTAGCGTTAATTACGACTGCCACAGCTGCACGCTGGGGTACATTTCAGTACGGTGACTGCCAGAAATATGCTGGGCACACCACTGACAGTGCATAGCTGTTGCACTTGCTACTGTTAATATTTACTTAAAAACCTACTGTGCCTTAATAAAAGGACTCTTTTTTTTGAATAGAGCTCTGCTTAGCATAGGTGGACCATGGCCCATACTGCCACTTCAGACGGGCCCACCCACTCGGTGGCAGCAGCATAGACCGGTGAGAGAACCATTGGTGGTATCACATGGGCATTGCCTAGTGTTCACTCATGTTAACCTCAGGCTGCACCAAAAACCCCAGTCCAGATTATGCCAGTGATACTTGGCTCCATTTTTTTAAAATTATGAATACTTGACCATTTGTCTCTCTTATTGTGGTTTGCAGGTTAATTTCTCTAGTTTTTGGAAGTTCTAACTGCCTCTCTGCTGGGAGAGTTCTGTGCAAGAAAGCAAACAATTTAATGGGGAATATTTTGAAATTCTACAAAATGTTGCATACTAAATTGTTTTGATTAGTAATGAATTTAAACCATAAAGGAAGTTATTTAACAATAATGTAAACACACTGAAGGGTTGAAGTGTAAAATTCAAAACGGAAGGTCTTGACATACTACACTAAAAACACGTTAAAATGTATTCCTCAATTCAGATGCAGCTTCTGCGGCAGGAGGTATTTGAGGGGGGGAATAAGGCCGGGCGGTATCTGGCCCAGAAGTTGAAGCAACAGAAGCTTCGCTCCCATATAATAGGGGTGAGGGGGGGGGGGGCACCGGTTACTAAAGATGGGGAGATTATTCGGGAGGCATTCAAGGACTATTATCGGGAGTTGTATAAAGCGAAAGACCTGTATCCAGCAGAGAGGGGGATAAACTATCTGGCTTCTATAGAATTGCCTAAATTGGGAGTGAGTGACCAAGGGGACATAAACAAATCGATTCGGCCAGACGAAGTGGAGCGGGCGATTAAACAGTTAAAATTGGCGAAAGCTCCGGGGTTAGATGGTTTATCCGCCCAGTTTTACAGGACCTTCGGAGGCCTGTTGATCGGGCCTCTGGTGAAACTATTCAACCAACCACGGGAGGGTGGGAAGTTAGCGGACACCATGGGCTGGGCGGGCATCACAGTGCTTCATAAGGAGGGGAAGGATCCGCAGGAGTGTGCCTCCTACAGGCCTATCTCTCTGCTTAACCTGGATGCCAAGCTCCTGGCCAAGATCCTTACTACAAGGCTGAATAAAGTTATTGGGAAATTGATTCACCAAGATCAGGCAGGGTTTATTCCGGGTCGACAGGTTGCGGATAATATTAGAAAGATTCTTAATATCATTTGGACTAGCGAGCGGAGAGGGGAGGAGGCGCTCTCGCTGGACGCGGAAAAGGCTTTCGACCAAGTGTCCTGGCCTTTTCTCTTTCAGCTGCTGGAGAAGGTGGGGCTGGGGGGCGAGTTTCTAGCATGGGTAAAGGCACTTTATGTGCATCCTAAGGCATGTGTGCGGGTAAATGGGGCCCACTCTGACTTTTTTGATCAAGGGCGGGGAACGCGGCAGGGCTGCCCTCTGTCTCCATTGCTGTTTGCTATAGCCATGGAGCCCCTGGCGCAGCGGATAAGGGACAGGGTGGACATTTCGGGAATAACAGTGGGGAGGAAGGCTTATAAAATCTCATTGTTCGCGGACGATATAATCTTAAGCTTAGCCCGACCTCGTGTGAGTCTGCCTATAGTGAAGTGGGAGCTGGAAGAATATGGTAAAGTTTCGGGGTTTACGATCAATCAGACAATATCGGAAATTTTGAATCTGACGGTCCCTAGTGGGCTAGCTAATACATTGGCTAAGAAGTATCCCTTCAAGTGGGCCCGGGGCAGTATTCGGAACCTCGGTATTTGGATAAGCAATAAAATTGATGAGTTGTACAACCTGAATTATAGGAGGGTGCTGGGGAAGATAGAGGGCTGGCTGGATGGGTGGGGACGGGGGTACTTGTCCTGGTTTGGGCGCATAGCGACGGTAAAAATGATGCTGGTGCCCCGATTGCTGTTCTTATTTCAGACGCTCCCAGTATGGATCCCTCCACATAGTTTAAAACGGCTACAGCGGTTGATCAACCGGTTTATATGGGTGCAGCAGCGTCCTTGGATAGCCATGCATGTTTTGCAGCGGTACAGAGGGGAGGGGGTTTGGGGGTACCTAATATACGCAAATATTATGAGGCAGCGCAATTAAAAGCGTTGTATGAGTGGCATAGGGAAACATCTAAATCCTGGGTCCAAATGGAGTATGAGTTGGTCGGGGGAATGGATCTTGAAAGAGCGATTTGGCGGGGGTATAAGGGACTGGACCTGAACGCCATGAGCCCCATGGTAGCGAACAGTTTGAGAATTTGGAAACGTAACAAACCCCAACTTGTTCCGGATAAGGGTTATATACAGGGGATGACTATTGAGGCATGCTTTGAGCGGGGACAGGGCCCCGGAGAGCGTGTTTTACGTAGATGGGCCAGAACCGGGTTAACGCATGTCCAACAGGTTATTCATCCTCAGGGGGTATTCCCGTTTGAAGGTCTTCGGGACCTTTATAAGCTGAAAGGGAGCAATCACTTCGCTTATATACAGCTGAGGTGTTTCCTGAGGCAACCAAAGGTATGGAAGGATCTCTGGGAAAACAGGGGGTGGTTCGAGGCTATAATGGCCGGGGGGGGGGGGGAAAGGGGGTTTTGTCCAGAATTTACAAAGGCCTATTGGGGACACGAGTGTGCAAGCTCCGATATATGTTACAATGGGAGGAGGATCTGGGGGTGTGTTGGAATGTGGAGCGCTGGGAGAAGCTTATACAGACGATTGCTTCAGTGTCGATAGCGACACAAATCAAGGAAAACGCCTATAAAGTATTATACAGATGGTATTGGACGCCAGTGCGTCGCTTTAAGGCAGGGAAGGGACGGGATGACTTCTGTTGGCGGGGATGTGCTGATCGAGGGGATTGGATGCATATGTGGTGGAAGTGTGACAGGTTACAAGTTTATTGGGGGCAGGTTTGGGAGGCGATCCACGGCATGACCAGGCAGAAACTCCACGGGAGACCGGCGGCCTGCTTGCTGCATCAACTCGACGAAGGGGTCTCGGGACGGGAGGAGGGGGTTCTGCACCATTGCATAGCCGCTGCTCACTGTGAGATTGCCCAGCATTGAGGGGGGGGGGCAGAGTATTCCCCAGCTGGCAGGTTTTGTGCGCAGAGTGGCTGAGGTGAGCTTGATGTATAAATTAACGGAGCTGCGGCGGGGGACGGGAGGGAAAAGTGTGGTATATTGGAAGAAGGTTTGGAGATGGCTGGAGGGCTGGGAGGGGGGGAGGGGGTGTTGGGAGTAGGACGACCGTAAAATGGGGAGGTATGGCCTGGATGCATGGTGAGTGGAATGATGGGTTTTGGAGATATGGTAGGGGGGATGAGCGAGGATGGGGGGGTGTGGGAGGGGGGGAGGGTTAGCTGGTTAGTTAGTTCCTAAAATGTAAGGGATGAACGGGGGTGGTGGACAGGGGGAAGGGGCAGTTCCTTATCGTTCCTCCAGTTCAGTCCTCTACCTCTGGGTTGTCAATCTCCTCCTGCAGCTAGGAGACTGGTATGTCAGAATGATGACATCACTGGATATAGCCTGCTGCACTCCCACTCGCTTCCCAGTGTAACCAGTCTCCTTGCAGCAGGAGGAATTGACGAGCCTTAGGGAGAGGCTCTTTGGAGGAATGAATAAGGAGCAATAAGGGTTTAGTGTAGTTAATGGTCTGTTGCTTATTAGGCTGCTGTGGCTTTAAAAAAAAAAAAGTGTACTGAGCCTTTAGTCAGGCTGTTTTCACGGATTTCGGTGGAGGAAGAAAGGCTTTCTTACCCCCTGCCTAAGTCAGGTCTGGGTTTTCTTCCTCGGGGGTTCTGGCTCAGGTCTGTACGAGTCTTCTCCCCTCTCCCGTTGGGCCCGGAAGCCTCACCTCCCTGACTATACGGGGGTGAGTCCTTCCCTGCGGCGGTGCACACAGCTCTGCTGTTTCTGTGTCCCGCGGCTGCATCGCTGTGCTGTTACACTGTCCTTTTGGGGCCCGGGGTTCCTGCTATCTATTACTACCTGAGCAGATTGCTGTACCGGTGCGGTAAGTGCTTTCGCCGTCTTCCGGCAGCTCATTTCGCCAGGCCGTGCCGTGTCAGCTAAGCTGAGGAGATTCGGGAGTTTGGCGCCTTTTTTGTTTTTCCTGTGCGGCGGCCATTTTTCAGACCGCGTTGCAGTCGCGTGGCGGCTGTTTGCCTTTATTTTTTTTTTGTTAGCGATTTTAATTTCGTTCTTTTACTTTTCTCTTAATTCTCTTTACTTTCGTTTATTTTTCGTTGCTGTTGTCTTTTGGATTTCTGTTGTTCTCTTGCTTCCTTCAGTCGGCCCTTCGCAATCGCGTGGGGGTGGGGGCCGAGGGAGGTGATTCCTTTGCCAACTTTCTCACTTCCAACAGCATACTTACAGGCTCCTCAGGTAGGCCTAGAGGGTGCCTCTGGTAGCTGGGGTCTGTGCAGGATTCTTTTTTCCTGGACGCAGTTACCTCACATTTTTCTGCTGATGGCTGCCAGGCCTCAGTGCCTTGTCTGTGGCACTCGGAGGGGCACAGTCGCCGACACGGGTGTGTGCAGGGGCTGTGCTGCCCTCTCCTCATCTGTTGAGCTGCAGATGGAGCCCCCTGAGGTAGCAGAGGCGCCGGTTCCACCGGTGTGAGTGGAGCCTGCTCCCGCACGCCTCTTAACGCCAGAGGTGGCGTCGGAAGAGGTAGCCGGACCCTCTGGGGTGCACTTATCAGGTCAGGAGTCTGGTCTCGGGGCCTTTAGTCCAGAGTTTGTGCTCCTGATGCATAAAGCGTTCTGCTTGCGGCAGCAAGGTAAGAGACCACGTTCGGGGTCACCGTTAGCCCGTCCTCCGCCACTGTTGATGGAGGGTGAGTTGGGCGCGGACTCCCCAGCCCTGAAACGGGCAAAGCTGGCTGAGCCCGGTGACGGGGACTGGCCGGAAGCGGACGATCCGGAATGGGACCCTGAAGAGGGGTCACAGAACCTGGAGGAAGGTGAGATCCCGCAGCCAGAGGAGCAAGCTAAGATCATCCGGGTGTTCCGCAGGGAAGAGTTGGCTGCCTTGATTGCAGAAACATTGCAGATTTTGAATCTTACGCCGCCAGCAGCACCGGAGGACGACGTGGAAGATCCTGTCATCCAGGCGGTTCGGCAGACGCAGGTGGTCTTCCCGTTGCACCGAGTGGTGGAGAAGATGATTCAGAATGAATGGGACAAGCCGGAAGCGGGTCTGCGGGGAATTCGGACACTTTCTCGCTTATATCCCTTGGCGGATGCTGCTAAAGAGAGGTTCCGAACGCCGTGCATAGACGCGGTGGTCTCCGCTGTTACGAAAAAGACCACAATCCCGGTGGAAGGCAGTGCGGCCTTAGAGGATGCTCAGGACAGTAAGGTTGATGGTCTTTTAAAGCAAGCCTTTGAAGCCGATTCTATTTCCCTTCAGACATCCGTCTGCGGAGCTTGGGTGGCCCGGGCGTGTTTACGCTGGGCGCAAAGGCTTCGCCAATCGTCGCATATCGATCCGGAGGAGCTCAAGGAGTTGGATCGATTTGGAGTCCGGGGCGGCCTTCCTCGCCGATGTCCATTATGATCTGATTAGGGCGCTAGCCCATAGCACAGGTTCCGTGGTGGCTGCGCGACGGTCTCTGTGGCTTCGCAATTGGGCTGCGGACGGCTCTTCTAAATCTCGACTCAGCAAGCTTCCCTTTAAGGGGGGGTTGCTGTTTGGCGAGGATTTGGATAAGTTGGTGAAGGATCTCGGGGAGTCCAAGGCGGGTCGTCTGCCGGAGGACAAGCCGAAGCCGCCAAGACCCGGCCAAGGCGGTCGGGGTCAGTTTCGGGACTTTCGGAAATTTCGCTCGGCCCGTACTGGTGCCTTTCAGCGCGGGCGGTCCTCTTTCAGAGGCCAGGGCTTTCGTGGATTTCGGGGAGCAAACAGAGGTTTCTCTGGTACCCCGGGGGCCGCCACGCGGAAGCCCCAATGAAGTGAGGCGGGTCTCGGCGGGGGAACCTCCCATAGGTGGGAGGCTTCGGGAGTTTCTTCCCGCTTGGACCCTCATCACTTCCGATCAGTGGGTGTTAGAAATCATTCAGTATGGATACGCCCTGGAGTTTGCGCGACCCGTTCGGGATTCCTTTGTTCAGTCTCCTTGCAGGGGTCCCCAAAAAGCGGTGGCCGTTCACGAAACCTTGCAGAGGCTGCTTCAGTTGGCAGCCGTGGTGGAAGTTCCCAGAGCCGAATACGGCGTGGGTCGCTACTCCATTTATTTCGTGGTGCCCAAGAAGGACGGCAAGCTGCGGCCCATTCTCGACTTGAAAGGCGTGAATCGATGCTTACGGGTGCCGCACTTTCGGATGGAAACGTTGCGATCCGTCATCGTGGCGGTACAGCATGGCGAGTTCTTGACGTCCCTCGACCTGTCGGAAGCGTATTTGCACATTCCCATTCGAGAGGCTCACCAGCGTTTTTTGCGATTCGCCCTTCCTTGGAGTCACTATCAGTTTCAGGCTTTGCCGTTCGGATTGGCAACGGCGCCGCGAACGTTCACCAAGATTATGGTGGTGGTGGCGGCGGCGTTGCGCAAGGAAGGGATTCTGGTCCATCCTTATCTGGACGATTGGTTGATCCGGGCCAAGTCGGCAGAGGAAAGCCGCCATGTAACGGACCGAGTAGTTCGGTTCTTGCAAGACCTTGGTTGGGTGGTCAACCCGGCAAGAGTCGGCTGCAGCCGTCTCAGGACCTCGAATACTTGGGTGTCCGGTTCGACACGAAGGAGGGTCGCGTGTTTCTTCTGCGCAAGCGGGCCGAGGGCTTACGGGCCCTTGTGCGGCGCTTTCTGTCGGTGTCGGCGCCATCGGCGTGGGATTACCTACGGGTGCTGGGCACCATGGCGGCGACCCTGGAAGCCGTACCGTGGGCTCGCTTTCACATGCGTCCTTTTCAGAGGGCATTGCTCCGTCGTTGGTCGCATCAGCGGGATTCCTTGAACAAGCATCTTCCTTGCCCGGGCAAGGTGCGGCTCTCTCTTCGGTGGTGGCTGCGCCCATCGTCCTTGGCGGCCGGTCTGCCGCTGGAACACCGGACTGGATTCCGCTGCTGACGGATGCCAGTCTGCGGGGTTGGGGAGCCCACTTTGCGCAGGGGCTTTGGACTCCTCTGGAAGCCTCGTGGGCGATCAACCGTTTGGAGCTTCGGGCGGTGTTCCGGGGCCTTCAGGCGTTCGAAGGGGCCGTGCACGGTCAGCCAGTGCGTGTGCTGTCCGACAACTCAGCGACGGTAGCGTACATCAACCGACAGGGCGGCACCGGAAGTGCCGCGATGGAGGCGGAAGCCGACGAGTTGTTCGCGTGGGTGGTGCCTCGCTTGACCGCGTTCTCGGCGGCGCACATTGCCGGCAAGGACAATGTCACCGCGGACTTCCTCAGCAGAGTTCAGGTGGGTGCCGGAGAATGGGAGCTTCATCCCGAGATCTTCCGGCGGATAGTCCGACGCTGGGGAACTCCGGTCATGGATCTCATGGCGACCTTTCAGTCGGCCAAAGTCGGCCGTTTCTTCAGCAGGCGTCGGGAGCGCATGTCGGAGGGCATCGACGCCTTGCTCCGTCAGTGGCCGTCGAACGGGCTTCTATATGTTTTTCCACCATGGGCGCTGATAGGCCGGGTGATCCAGAAGATCGGAGCGCATGCCGGAAGAGTGCTGTTGGTGGTGCCCGATTGGCCGCGGCATCCGTGGTACGCCGATCTCATCCGTCTATTGGACGGGGATCCTTGGCGGTTGCCGTCGAGGGCGGATCTCTTACTCCAGGGGCCCCTGGTCATGCCACAAGTGGATCGGTTCTCGCTTACGGTTTGGCCATTGAGAGGGCTAAGTTCCTGAAGAAAGGTTATTCGTCTGCGGTGGTCGCGACTTTGCTGAAGGCGCGGAAACATTCCACTTCCCTTACTTATGTGCGCGTCTGGCGTATCTTTGAAGATTGGTGTCTGTCTCGCCAGGTTCGGCCGGGCTTGGCTTCAGTTCCGATGATATTGGAATTTCTTCAGAACGGCTTTGAAAAAGGGCTCGCGGCTAGTTCCTTACGAGTTCAACTGGCAGCCCTTTCTTGTTATCGTGGCAAGGTCAATGGCGTACCGTTAGGGTCGCATCCTGCCGTGGGTCGTTTTCTCCGAGCGACTTCTCGGTTGCGTCCGGTCCGTAGAGTCCATGTGCCGCCGTGGGACTTGAATCTCGTGCTCACAGCATTGTCCGAGCCCCCTTTTGAGCCCTTACGGCGGGCGTCGTTGAAAGATTTGACTTTGAAAGCGGTGTTCCTGGTGGCTATTTGTTCTGCGCGGAGAGTTTCCGAACTGCAGGCTTTGTCGTGCCGAGAGCCTTTCTTGTCTTTTTCCAAGGAAAATGTGATGTTGCGGCCGGTCCCGTCCTTCTTACCGAAGGTGGTATCCCCCTTTCGTGTCAACCAGGCCGTGTGTTTGCCCGTTCTGGGGGGTGATGCCTCGGATCGCGGTCTTCGTCGGCTGGATGTGAAGAGGGTGTTGCGTCAGTATTTGAGAGTCACAGAGCCGTTCCGGAAGTCGGAGCGCTTGTTTGTTCTGTTCGGCGGCGTACGCAAAGGGGAGGCTGCGGCTAAGGCTTCCATCGCCCGTTGGCTTCGGGAAGCGATTGTGTCCGCTTATTTGCTTCGGGGGCGTGTTGCGCCGGTGGGGCTCAGAGCGCATTCTACTAGGGCGCAGGCGATGTCTTGGGCGGAGCATGCATTGATTCCGCCAGCGGACATTTGCAGAGCTGCGACTTGGTCTACGCCGCACACGTTCAGCAAGCATTACCGTCTGGATGTGGCAGCTGCCTCGGATGCTCGTTTCGGTGCGGCGGTTTTATCTGCCGGCTGGAAGGGTCCCTCCCATTGATTACTGCTCTGGTACATCCCAGAGGTAGAGGATTGAACTGGAGGAACGATAAGGAAATGATAATTACACTTGCCTGGTAATTGTAGTTCCTTGAGTTACGACAGTTCAGTCCTCCTTCCCGCCCGGATGTGTCAGGGGATTTTCGATTAGGGCAGGCGGCAGATGTTTTACAGGTGAGTCTACATTTCTTTTGGTGCTTTGTTTCCTTCTCCATGACGGGGCAGGTCGTATGAAAGCCTTGTCGGGGAGCGGGAGTACTTCTCGTTCAGAGGTAATAGTTTTCGTGATTAGCTACTTATTTGTTGCTCCTTTGAGTCTGCTTTGTTATAGTTTACACTGGGAAGCGAGTGGGAGTGCAGCAGGCTATATCCAGTGATGTCGTCATTCTGACATACCAGTCTCCTAGCTGCAGGAGGAGATTGACAACCCAGAGGTAGAGGACTGAACTGTCGTAACTCAAGGAACTACAATTACCAGGTAAGTGTAATTATCATTTTTGGTTGGCTTATATGCACTGTTGTATGTGTAAATTGGGATTGATGATAGGATTGATTTTTGTTTGTTTCTCCTGACCATATTGTATATTAATGTTTTTCAACTGGTTTGTATTTGTATTTTTCTTATAAAACCTTAATAAAAAATTTAAATGGGAAAAAAATGTATTCCTCAAGGAGTACAGTAATAAGGCTTCTGGTTTTCAGCAATTTGTACTAGCAATCCATGGAGTCCAAGGGGAGCTGAAGCTTGCACTTGTACTTGCAGGAACACAGCAGTTCACATAGTTATTGATCGATACAGTTGGATGTGAGCTGCTGAAAACAGTTGTTCCATTTCATTCCTCCAGTCCAGTCCCGGCACCTTTGGGTATTCTCGCCTCTCCAGCAGCTTGGAGACTGAGCATGTCATGATCTTCATGACCTTCCCCTAGATATACAGTTGGGTCCACCCCCAGCCTTCAGTAGTTCAGTCTCCAAGCAGCTGGAGAAACGTGATTCCCAATCTGGACTCACTGAAGGAACAAATAGATTTTTAAGGTTTTATTTAGGATGAAATAAGAGGATTTTATAGCCGGCCAAGAGCACTGGTCCTCTCAGCAGGAGCAGGGCATTTTGGGGCTGCCTCTTGGCTTGGAAGCTCGGCTACCCTGAGGCCATAAAAAAAAAAAGAGGGGGGTAGTACGGGGGAAAAGTGCTCAGTGGCTCGTGGCAAGCCAGGCAAGAGAGACAGGAGCCCTGTCAGGGCCGGGAGCTCAGACGCACCGAAGCTGATAGGTTTCGTGGCTGCAGCAGCATTCAGCAGGAGACCAACTACACCGGAGGTCTCTGCTTTTTGCCGCCTAAGCGGGGAGGGTTCAGTCTGAGCGGAGCAGTGTCCTAGCAGTCAGGGAAGCGTTAAAACTTTAGGCAAAGCAGCGCAAGGCCTACAACTACTATGGTCTGAACAGGGAGGGATAGCGGCAGACATTTTTGAAAGCGCAGGAGACGAGGATCTCAGCGGCAGCTGCATGGTAGGCAAGCAGGCCCTAGAAATTTGTACTCGTGCCCGTTGCATGAGGGGTTTGTCCATAACCGTAGTGTACATCAACCGGTATGAATCTAGCACTGATGGCATGGGCGGAGGAGAACCTCTTAGTGCGGTCGACGGCGCATGTGGCAGGGCAAGAAAACATGGAGGCGGACTGCCTCAGCAGAGTGAGAATCGATCTGGCAGAATGGAGTCGTATTCGACCAGGTGGTGAGTCGGTGGGGGCAGCCAATCGTGGATCTGATGGCGACCTGCGAATCGGCCAAAGTGGCGAGGTTCTTCAGCAGAAGAAGGGAGCCTATATCGGAAGATCTCAATATACTAGTGCAACCATGGCTCAGGACAGGGCTGCTGTATGTCTTTACACCCTGGCCACTCAGTAGTGCAGAGGATAGAGATTGATCGCACCGGATTTCCAAAACATCTGTGGTATGCGGACCTGAAGCGCATGGTGATTGACAGGCCATGCCGTTTGCCCCTGTCAGAGGATCTACTGTGCCAGGTCCTATCCGGATGCCGCAGGTGGATCGGTTCTCGCTTATGGCATGGCTCTTGAGGGGGAGCGCTTGAGGAAGAGGGGCTACGCACCTACTGTAATAGCGACCCTATTGAAGTTGCGCAGAAGGTCCACTTCGCTGACATACATCTGAGTATGGAGTGTGCTTGAGCACGGGTTCCAGGGGCAGGGGATTTTGGCGATTGAAGTGTGGAGTGCCGGACGTGCTGTGCTTTTCTGCAGGCAGGGCTGGATAAAGGCTTGGCTTGCAGTTCATTGAGAGTATAGGTGGCGGCCCTCTTGTGTTATAGGGGGCATGTGGGGGCAGGGTCCCTAGCCTTGTATCCAGACGTGACCCATTTTCTTAGAGCAGTGAAGTAGTTGCGACTGCCTCTGTGGTCATAGTGCCACCTTGGGATTTGAATTTTGTGTTGTCGGCTCTCAGTCACCTTTCGAACCGTTAGCAGGGTGCACCTCGAAGGACTTGACTTTGAAAGCTGTCTTTTTAGTTGCAAAAGGGTATCAGAGCTCCAAGAGTTCTCATGTAGAGAGCCATACCTATTGATGTGAAGAGATAAGGTGATCCTACGGATGGTGCCCTCCTTTGTACCAAAGGTTTGCTCAGACGTCCACGTGAATCAATGGGTCTCTCTACCTGTCTTCTCGGGTGAGGTAGGAGGTCTGGGGTCGATCCTTCATTACAGTGTGCATCGGGTTTTGAAGAAGTTCCTGAAGGTATCCAAGGCCTTTCATAAGTGGAGGAGTGGCCTAGTGGTTGGGGCAAGGTACTTCAGGTCAGAAGGTCGGGGGTTCAAATCCCACTAGAGGACAGCAACCTTGGGCCAGAAGGACTGGGGTTTCTAGTCCCACAGATGCTCCTTATGGTCTTGGGAAAGCCACTTAACCCTCCATAGCCCATGTTCCCTGTAAAATAGTTATAATGCCCTGTTCAATGTAATTTCAGTTTGTTCAGTGTAAACCGCACCAATGCAGAATAGCGCGGTATATAAGAGAATGTAAATAAATAAATAAGACCGAGCAACTATTTTGTCTTATTTGGAAGACCGCGCAAAGGTGAGGCTGTGTCCATTTTCAGGTGGATTAGAGAAGCCATCTCTTTGGCTTATCTCCTGCTTCAGAAACCGGTACCCATTGGGTTGAAGGCACATTCGATGCGTGCCCAGGTGGTGTCATGGGCTGAGTTTGTTCTGGTGCCGGCGGTCTACATTTGTAGAGTGGCTACTTGGGCCTCTTTGTCGTCCTTTGTGAAACATTACCGGATAGATGTCCAGGCGACAGAAGAAGTTCGATTTGGCTCGGTGGTACTGCAGTCAGGATTAGCGGATCCCTCCGGGTGTTAGTACTGCTTGGGTACATCACAAAGGTGCCGGGACTGGACTGGAGGAACGAAATGGAAGAAG
The DNA here is from genome assembly GCA_033557465.1 of Ichthyophis bannanicus. Classification (NCBI taxonomy): domain Eukaryota; kingdom Metazoa; phylum Chordata; class Amphibia; order Gymnophiona; family Ichthyophiidae; genus Ichthyophis; species Ichthyophis bannanicus. Next base: position 275,286,727 of record CM066031.1, on the reverse strand, counting down.
AAATTAGACCTTACCTGCTAATTGATGTTCTTTGAGTAACTCCAGTCCAGTCCTGATTCCCTTCCTAAGGCTAACCCTTCATTCATAGTTTCCAGGTAAGAATTACACCTACTTAGCTGTCATAGATCCAAGGAGTGAAAAATAATGAGCGAAGAAGAACTGGGGATGAAGTTAGGCAGAGTCAAGGCTGTGAACAGGAGACCGGGATCTGGTCTCCTGAGGAAGGCTGGCACCCATGACAGGTGAGTGCATTGGACTCTCCGTCCCTGGTAGGGAGGGGGCTTTCCGTTGATTCCTTTCTGGTTTTCCAAGTTAATAGTTCAAGTTTTAACTGTTTAATAGTAATAGTTGTTTCCGTGAGTCTGCTTTGTTAGGAGGATACTAAAGGCTGGGGGTGGAGCCAGCTGTATATCTAGAGGAAGGTCATGACGATATGACATGCTCAGTCTCCAAGCTGCTGGAGGGGCATGAATCCCAAAGGTGCCGGGACTGGACTGGAGTTGCTCAAGGAACATCAATTAGCAGATAAGGGCTAATTTCTTCTTGCTGCCTGCAACTCCTCTTCGATTCCACAGATTGCCAAATGAAAATCTTTGAAATCCAGCAGCTCCTAACCATAAAGTAGTAGTTCATTCACTCCTCCCCCTTAACTCCCCTCCTGCCCATCAACTTATCTACACCCTTCAACATATTCTCCTTATCCCCTATCTCTTCCACCTATCTCCCAAGTCCCTCCCTCAGCTTGTGTTTCTCAGCACTGCTTCTCAAATCCCCTCCCTTCCCTGCTCAACTCCTGATGTTATAGGCACTTCTCCCAATATTATTGTCATCTGACGCTCTCAATGTAAGTCATGCAGTGCCCAAAATCCTGAATTCTTTTTTAGTCTCATGAGACTGCACAGGGTTTTGGCACTATGCAGATCACACTCTAAGAGTGCCACAGGGTACAGGAAGAAAATGTCAGTGGCTCCTCTAAAAGACAACTTCGCTGACTCCACCTGTCTCTGGCTTAAGGTAAATTGTACATAGAAACGGGTAACATTCTAGGCCCTGGGGAAATTCTGCATTGCAAAGGTGCAGAATTATCCCAACAGTAAAACTGCTAAAATAAAACCTCTGAAATACACAACCTTTACCCCAACTTGTCCCCCAATCATACATATTTTCCTCCCTTCTCCCACCCTGCATTCCACCTGCTTTCTCTCTCTCTCTCTTTTCCCAAATTATCCTCACCATACTCTTTCTCCCCTCACTCCCCTCTGCCAGGCAGTCACCCAGCCTGCTAGCCATCAATTCTACCTCCTCCCAAACAGCCAGCTAGTGTGTCTCTCACATCTCCTCTTCTCCCACAGTTAACTAGCCCCAGCACCACCCCTGGATCTCTGACTCCCTCAGTGAGTTAGAGCCACGTGGTACCTGTATGCCCATGTTCTCACAAGATTCATACTACAGGATCATTGTGAGAGTATTGGCTCTTTCTCTCTAAGAACCACACAGTACCAGAAAACATCACCTGTTTGTTCCAGAAGCATTGGCCGAAGAAGGTGGGAGGGAACTGTCTGGCTGCTGAGGATCAGCTTGCAGGCTAGAAGGAGAGTAGTATGTAAGCCCAGTGGCTCCCCCTATGCTGCTTTGGCTCCTGTTAGCTAAGCAGGCTCCCCAAATTCTTCAGGAAAGGGGAATTTGATGCTGTGTAGAATTACTAACTGAATACTCCAGTATGAAAAGGAATGTAAATAGTTTAAGATTTTTTGTTTAATAAAAACTGATTATAGATGTTCCTGATCATCCCTCCAGTTTAGTCCTCTACCTCTGGGTAGTGAACCTCCTCCTGCAGCTTGGAGACACGGCATGTCAAAACTTGTGACATCACTGAATGTAGCCTGCTGCCATCTCCCATCAACGCCAGTGTGTCCAGTCTCCATGCAGCAGGAGGACTTAGTGAGCCTATGTGCTGGGCTCACTCGAGGAACGGATTAGGAGCAGCATAGTGTAATTGAGTTTCCCAAATTTCAAATTCCTTTGTTCCCCTCTATCTTATTTTATTTTGGTTTCCCTGAGAGCGCGGTGTCTTAAAAAAAAAAAAAATACGCTTGCCTTTCTGTCTTTTTTTTTACTTCTCTGCCTTGGCCGGATCAGCGGTGGACACAGATCTCTCCCCTTGGATGGTATGGAGGAGAGCTTTGCTGAGTTCAGCCTCACTGTCCGCTGGCTGGTGTTATCCGCGGCGCACCATCTGTCAGCGCTCAGTGCTCCACCTGGCAGACTTACTCTCGCTGCGAGCATCACTCTCCGTGCTGAGCGACGTCGCGGCTGGCAGGTCAGACATTTAACCCTTTCCAGCCGAGCCCAAGACTCTCGGGATCCAAAATTCTGACTAAACATTCCTATCAAATGGTATATAATACATGACCATAGCAGAAGGAAAATCACTATTAGAACATATTGAATAAGACGGGTACAATTTTCCTGAAATATGCAAAAATTAACCCGGCTGCAGAATGTGGATTAAAATTTTAAAGTAGGCCTTCAAAGGGATAAAGGTAGGTTCTGAGGGCCCCCCGGCCAGACCGGGACACAGCGACATCCGGCAGGCCGAAAGTGGGTCCCTGGAGCAGGCATGAGTACCGCGGCAGTTTTGGCGCCAAAGCGCTTTTACACTGGCGGCCATTTTGTGAAAGCTTGTGCAGCCGTGTGGCACGCTCTGCACTGCAGCTTGATCGGGATTGCAGGCCGGATAGTCCGGGGCTCAGTTGGAGGGGGTGCCGGGTCCCCTTTTTCTTTTCTTTCTTTATTTTTCGTGTTTTTGATGCTAGGCCCTGTGACTGGAGGTCCTCTTTGTTATAGCTTTTACAGAGAAGATAACTGAATATACGTCAGACGGAAAAAAAAAGGGGGGTCTGTATTGTTGTCACTTTGTTCTGCTCATGCCAGCTTGCCCTCAGTGCATTGTTTGCGGATCGCGCAGAGGCACAGTCACCGGCATCTGCCGGGGCTGCGCTACGGTTTCCACCATCGTGGAAAAGCAAATGGAGGACAACGCAGCCCAGGATATCCTCAAGGTAGCAGGTGAAGGTGAGCGCTTGCTAAGTACGCCGTCCGGCACAGGGTTGGAACTTCCTATGGTGGCAGCAGGCGTTTCCCCGGCGGTACCTGCCGGGGCGGCCCTCAGGGATGTTTGCCCGGATTTTGTGCTTATGCATCAGGCTTTCTATATGCGACAGCAAGGCAAGGTGCCGGAAGCTTTGCCGCTGATTCCAGTTCAGCAGCAGGCTCAGGTGGACGAGGGTCCGAGTTTGGGGCTGAGACTCGCAAAAAGGGGTCGGCCTTCTGCCCCAGTGTTGTCGGATCTGGAAGGGCAAGAAGCATATGACAGAGTTTGAGCTCGAGTCCAACAGAGACAACCTGGAGGAAGGAGAGATACTGGAGCCTGAGGATCAGACGAAAATTATACGGGTGTTTCGTAAGGAGTAGTTGGTGGCCCTTATTATGGAATCTCTTCAGACACTCATTCTCGCTACGGCCCAGCCAGCTGAGGAGGAGGAGGGTTGAAGATCCGATCATTCAGGTGGTGAGACAGTCTCAGGTGGTCTTTCCGGTGCATCATGTGGTGGACCGCATGATTCAGGACGAATGGGATCAACCCGAAATGGGCCTGCGGGGAGTCAGGACCATGAGAAGGCTATATCCCTTGGTGGATAAGGATAAAGAGAGGTTCCGTTCTCCATGGGTCGACGCGGCAGTGTCCGCGGTTACACAGATGACGACAATTCCAGTGGAAGGTGGTGCGGCCTTGAAGGATGCGCAAGACCGGAAAGTGGATGGTTTCTTGAAGCAAGCTTTAGAGACTAATGCATTAGCCCTGCAAGCGGCCGTATGTGGGGCCTGGGTGGCCAGAGCTTGTCTCCGGTGGTCTCGGCATTTAAGGCAGGCTAGCCAAATGGAACAAGAGAGTTTGATGGAAGTCACATGACTCGAGTCGGGGTCGGCTTTCCTGGCAGATGTGCATTATGACCTTATCAGGGCATTGGCAAATGGTATGGCCTCGTTGGTGGCCGCCCGGCGGTCTTTGTGACTACAGAATTGGGCGGCCGATGGTTCCTCTAAGGCCTGTCTCAGTAAACTGCCTTTTAAAAGCCAACTGTTTGGGGAAGATCTGGACAAACTGGTTAAGGACTTGGGAGAGTCCAAAGAGGGTAGGCTTCCCGAGGACAAGCCTAAACTGGGAAAGTCTGGTCCAACTTCGAGAGGGCAGTTTTAGAGATTTCAGGAGATTTCGTGCTTCTCGGTTAGGAGGTTTTCAGAGGAAGATTCGCTTCGCGAGCCCAGGTGTTTCGTGGGTTTTGAGGAGCAGGTCGAGGTTTCGCAGCCGCCTCAGCGGGGGCAGCTCGGAAGCCACAATGAAGTGAGGCAGGTCCAGGTGGGAACTACTCAGATAGGAAGGAGGCTTTGGGTGTTCGTTCAGACCTGGACCCAAATAACGTCCGACCAATGGGTGTTTGAAAATTATTCGAGACGGCTATGCCCTGGAGTTGGCTCGGCGGGTACTAGATTCGTTTGTTCTCTCGCCCTGCAAGGGCTGCCACAAAACTCTAGCAGTTTGTCAGACGCTCGATCGGCTATTGCTGTTGGGGGCAGTGTTACCGGTGCCCCTGGCAGAATACGGCACAGGTCGTTACTCCATTTATTTCGTGGTGCCAAAGAAAGATGGGTCCCTTCAGCCTATCTTGGATCTGGAGTAAACCGATGTCTTTGAGTCCCGCATTTTCGCATGGAAACGTTAGTCGGTCATTGTGGCGGTGCGGCAAGGAAAGTTGTTGACGTCGCTAGATCTCACGGTGGCTTACCTGCACATTCCCATCAGGGAAGCACACCAAAGGTTTCTCAGGTTTGCCTTGCCTTGGGGGCATTACCAGTTTCAGGCGTTGCCATTTGGTCTGTCAAAGGTCATGGTGGTGGTAGCGGCAGCGTTGCGGAAGGACGGCATATTAGTGCACCCGTATCTCGACGACTGGCTGATTCGGGCGAAGTCCGAGGTTGAAAGCAGGCAGGTTACGGACAAGGTGGTGCAGTTCCTACAACATCTCGGTTGGGTGGTCAATCCGGCCAAGAGTTGGTTGAGCCCATTGCAGGTTCTCAAACCTCGGGGTGCGTTTCGACACCCAGAAGGGAGCGGTGTTCTTGCCGGAACAGAGAGCTCATGTGCTCCGACAGCTGGTGTGCCAGTTCCTGTCCACTCCGGTGCCGTCGGCCTGGAGTTACCTTTGGGTGCTGGGCACAATGGCAGCGACATGGGAGGTGGTGCCTTGGGCCAGGTTTCACATGCGGCCACTGCAGAAAGCGCTGTTGAGCCGTTGGTCTCATCAGAACGATTCACTGAGCAAGCATCTCCCTTGTCCGCTCCGAGCCCGGAAGTCCCTTCAGTGGTGGATGGTGCCGCAGCACCTGGCAGCAGGTGTACCCTTGGAAAAACCGCAGTGGCTTCCGCTGTTGTCAGACGCGAGTCTCGCAGGTTGGGGGGCGCACTGCAGGGATCTGGTCAGGAGAGGAGAGCGAATTGTCCATCAACCGGCTTGAGTTGCGAGCCGTGGTCTTGGCGCTTCAGACATTCGAGGTCGCGGTGAAGGGCCGGGCCGTTTGTGTGTTCTCCGACAGTTCCGCGACGGTGGCCTACATCAACCGGCAAGGGGGCACGGGAAGTGGGGCCATGGCACAGGAAACAGAGGCGTTGTTCGAGTGGGCAGAACCTCACCTCCTAGCCATTTCGGCAGCTCACATTGCGGGTCGGGACAATGTGACGGCAGACTTTCTCAGCAGGGTCCGGGTGGGAGCTCCATCTGCAGGTGTTTGCTCAGATAGTCCGCAGATGGGGTCCACCAGTTATGGACCTCATGGTGACCTTTTCTTCGGCAAAGACAAACCGCTTTTACAGCAGGCGGCAAGAAAGGATGTCAGAAGGGATAGATGCTCTGATTCAACCGTGGCCGACATCGGTCTCCTCTGTGTTCCCACCATGGGCACTCATAGGACGAGTGGTTCAGCACTTCGAAGCCCATCGCAGAAGGGTGCTGTTAGTGGCTCCGGATTGGCCTAGGAGGCCGTGGTATGCTGATCTCGTTTGGTTGCTGGACGGAGACTCTTGGAGATTGCCGCTATGCGACGACCTGCTACTGCAGGGTCCACTCCGCATGACTCAGGTGGATCGGTTCTCGCTTACGGGTTGGCCATTGAAAGGGCAAGGTTAAGGAAGAAGCGCTACTCGGCAGCGGTTATTGCGACCTTGCTTCGAGCGAGGAAAAAATCCACCTCCCTTGCATATATTTGCATATGGCATATCTTTGAGGACTGGTGTTCAGAAACAACTTCGGGCCGCTACAATGTTGGTGGTGGTAAGTTTTCTGCAGGATGGCTTTGAGAAAGGCCTGGCAGCCAGTTCCTTAAGAGTGCAGTTGGCTGTGCTGGCGTGCTATAGAGTTAAGATCCAAGGTGTGGCTCTGGGGAGTCACAGCGATGTGGTGCGGTTTCTTAAGGCGGTGTCTCGGTTACGGCCCGCTCGCAGAATATGGGATCTTAATTTGGTACTAGGGGCGTTAACTAGAAAGCCCTTTGAGCCCCTGCACCAGGCCTCTGTTAAGGATTTAACGTTGAAGACTGTTCTTGGTGGCCATTTGTTCAGCACGGAGAGTTTCGGAACTGCAGGCGTTATCGTGTCAGGAGCCATTTTTGTCCTTTTCTAGAGAAAAGGTGGTGTTGCGTCCGGTTCCTTCATTTTTACCTAAGGTGGTATCTCCGTTTCACTTGAATCAAGCTGTGTCCCTTCCAGTTTTGAGTTCTGCAGAGGAGAGTGGACCGGGCTGTCATCTTCGGCGTTTGGATGTGACGAGAGTATTGCAACACTACTTAAAGGTTTCAGAGGTCTTTCGTAAGTCTGACTGTTCGTACTGTTCGGAGGCCCCCGAAAAGGGAAGGCGGTGGCTAAGACACTATTTTCAGATGGATCCGGGAAGCAATTGCGTCAGCCTATCTCTTACAAGGGCGGCAGACACCGATGGGGTTGCGAGCCCACTCTACTAGGGCGCAGGCGACATCATGGGCGGAACACGGCTTAGTTTCGCCAGTGGAGATATGTAGAGCAGCCACTTGGTCTTCTCGTCATACTTTCAGCAAACACTACCGGCTGGATGTTATGGCGGCGAATGATACTTGTTTCGGATCGGCGGTGTTGCGATCCGGATGGAAGGGACCCTCTCAGTGATTACTGCTCTGATACATCCCAGAGGTAGAGGACTAAACTGGAGGGACGATCACGAAATAGAAATTACACTTACCTGGTAATTGTTGTTCCTGGAGGAACTCCAGTTTAGTCCTCAATCCCGCCCGGTGGGTGTTCTTCGGGGTTCATTTTCAGATGGGGAGGAGCATCAGTTCTGAAGGAACAGCAAGAAGCTTTCGTGGTCCGGATCGCAGTGAGTATTAATTCCTGTGCTTATTTTCCCTCTCTCTCTTAAGTGCTTAGGGGGTGGCTCAGCGAAAGTAAAACAATAAGAAACGCCATGAGAACAAAAAAAAAGATTTTTTTTTTTGTACTTTCTCTAGTTACGCGGTTAGTAGTTCAGTTTACAGTTAATCTTTATTGATGCAGTTGATTTTAAAGTATAGTTACTTATTTGTTGCTCCTGTGAGTCTGCTTTGTCAATAGTTCACCGGGGTTGATGGGAGATGGCAGCAGGCTACATCCAGTGATGTCACAAGTTTTGACATGCCCAGTCTCCAAGCTGCAGGAGGAGGTTCACTACCCAGAGGTAGAGGACTAAACTGGGAGTTCCTCCAGGAACAACAATTACCAGGTAAGTGTAATTTCTATTTATTTCACATGTAGAATTATGTTCTAGGATTCCCTGAAACACCTGAGGTAGCAATAAAAGATAATTCAATATCATTAACTTAGATTGCATTCTTCACCATAAGATGACCAAAGGCATTTATAGCCTATACCAGTTTGCAGATTTCCAGTATACTAAAGAGTGAACAAATCAGAGTGGAGGAGTAGCCTAATGGTTAGAGCAGTAGCCGGTGGCCAAGAGACCACAGTTCAATTCCCAGTGGTGTTCCTTCATTGCGTGTCCCCTAGTAGAAAGACTAGCGGACACGCAATAAAGTTACAGTGTAGCACATTTAAGACTAATCAGAGAAAATATTTTTTTCGCTCGACGCATAAGCAAACTCTAGAATTCGCTACCAGAGGATATAGTAAGAGCTGTTAGTGTAGCTGGGTTTAAAAGAGGTTTGGGCGCGTTCCAGAGAAAAAGTCCATAAACTATTATTAAAGAGGACCCGGGAAATCCTCTGCTTACCCCTAAGACAAGCAGTATGGAATCTCTACCTTTTGGGTACCTTTCAGGTACTTGTGACCTGGATAAGCCACCATTGGAAGCAGGGTTTCTGGGCTTGATGGACCCTTTGGACAGACCCAGTTTGGCATTTCTTATGTTCTCCATTGCCTGAGAACAAAGGCCTGGCAAGCTACTTCTGATCACACCTTGCCAGGAAAAAGGGACTGCTGGGTTGCCAGGAGTCAGCACTTACTCAATGGCCCACATTGCACAGCATTACCAACAAGAAGAAGTAAAAAATGTAGCAAATTTAGCAAAATTGTTAAATGACATAGTTTTAAATCAAGTCTACTTAAAGCAGCAATTTAAATCATCAATTTAATTCCATTAATTTGGTGCCCTGTACACCCAGTAATTTGTTTTCTATATATAAAGTGTTAGCATTCATGGAAGCAATTGGAAAAAGATCGCTGAGGGTTTCTCTTTAAAGTATTTATTCTCTCTCATCTGCCCTTATATAGGCAAATTTTACACTTGACCATGATCTGCTCTACCCTCATTTTTCAGGTTATTTGCCTTTGCTGGATATTTCATGATTATAGATAAACAGGCCCCTGAAAGAGAGAACAATGCTTTTAGTCTCATGTTATAGCTCTTCCTAGGACACTCAGCAGTAAACCATCTCCCTTCTGTGGGCTCAGTAGGGATCTACAAAAGCAAGATCTCTTTATCCAGACACCCGTAGCGTTTTTGTAGTAGTGTCTGTGTGGTGCTGAGAAATAACACCACAAAAATTATAAAGCAGCATACAATAAAATGGAGCTGATAGATTTTAAGCTTTAAAGGATGGCATGGCCATACTTTTGGACTAGGCTTCCTACTAAAGTGAGTATTTTGAACAGTTTTCTGAAATTAAAGCATCAATAGCTGAGGGAGTTCATTTCCTTATTTGTGTGTGGCGATTGACTTAACCCTGAAATTTTGCAGATTATTTTTTTATGCATTTTTGATCATTTTCTACCTCTTCTTGCCCTGGTTTCTGAATGCCTGTCATCTTTAGCATTCTGAACTACTTATTACCTTATATAATTTCTGCCATTCTTTTCTTAAAGACTGAAAAACAGTAATAAGATTTGTTTAGGTAAGAGAACTGCTTGGAAATTTATGGGCGACAATAAAAAAAAGCAGGGTTTGGGGTGGTTTGGTTTTTTTTTTTGTTTGGTTTTTTTTTGTGAGAGGGTGACCCCGTCAACTTAGATGGGTCTTACCAATATGTCTTATACCTGTTCTGCAGACCACCTACTATTCCAGTACAGGGCCCCATACAGAATTCTGCAGATGTATGTCCATCTTATCCTGCCGTTCCAGTAGTTTGATGCCACATGCAGCAGTTATGTTCCTAGTAGACCTTCCTGGAGTTATTACAAAACAGGGGTTATGTCAGAATTTTGACCATTTATAAAAGCTGATATCACTTCACTTTCTTCTAGGGCTGTTCAGAGCTCTCTGCAAACAAGAGGAAGCCAGAAATATCTACTCAAAGAGAAGGGAAGGAGGAAGGTGCAGGCAGCTTGAGGAATAATCTCCAATATCATTCCCATGTGATCCAAGACTTGCTACAGAATAATTCTTTGGGGTGTGGGGGTTTGTAATCAACTAAAACATGTGATGGGGGTCCCGTTTCCCCACTTGGGTGCCTAAAGGGACAAGTGGTGGTGTGGTAAGCCGCCTCCCACCATGATGTTTCGTGATCAGGTGAGCGTGCTTTCTGGCTGGTTTAAGGGCTGGAATGAGTGTGAACAGACGGTGGCTCTGCTTTCTCTCCTGAAGCGCATCTCTCGTACGCAAGCACGTTTCCTGCAACTGTGCCTGGAGCATTCGCTGGCAGACTGTAATGAGATCCATATCCTAGAGTCCGAGGCCAACAGTGCTGGTAGGTGGCTTCTCATCTTGTTGCCTGTTCGCTTTTAGGACTGCATTATGCTAGCTGTTCTGGGAACTGTGGGCAGCCACTTTTTAGGATGTGATAACTCATCTACTCAGCATTGTGAGGTGGGTGGGGGAACGGGGGGGGGTGGGGCAAGGATCCAGCATAGATCTATGGAATAGCATTTGGTCATGTTTCTGGTTGCAAATCACTGAAGAAACAGCTGCCACGGCTCCCAGCCTTCAAATGATAGCAGCAGAGGGGGCTGTTGTACTATGAAATAGGCTTCAGATCATGAGATGAACTGGGAAGAAAACCAGAAATCTTCAAGGTGAGGAAATGTCAGTGAATGCAGAAGGTGCTGGAGAGGCAGGAGTGGAAAATTCCTGGTTGCCTAAAACTTGAGGCCTGCCACTGATCCAGGCCTGGAAGGAGCTGCTTTGGCTCCTGCAGACCCAGGGAGGGGGAGGGGAGACTGACTCCACTTTGGCAGGCCTGAGCTTAAGGTGAGCTGTTTCTGCTGAAACCTGCCCACTCAGAAGATAGGCTAGAAGATAAAGTAAAAACATGAGATTCAGTACAAATGGAAAAAATAAGAGCCATGAGCCTTCTTCACAATTAGTCCACTTAGAAAGTTATAAACTGCTCTTTGTTTTTATACCAGACAGAGCTGGCAATTGTTTTTCAGCATGGTGAGGAAGGGAAACCTGTATAACGCCACTAGATTTGGGCTGTTCTAAATTGATTCATTCTTTCCAGATCTTGGCTATGAATTTCTTATAACGGGCCTCAACAAATTTTTCTCAAATCTAGAAACCAGACTTGGGAACAATTGGAATGTTTATTTATGCACATTACAGCAGTCTCGGCCTCTAGCTGTTGCCCATCTTTCTCCCATGTACCCCAGCACTCTGGGCCTCTGGCCAGTCTCCATCCATCCACTGTCCCCAGCCCTCTACTTCCAACTCTAGCATTAGATGCATCTCGAAGCTCCAGTTTCTTTCTGCCATTGGACCCTTTGTTAGACTTCAGCCTCCAGCTGCCAACCACCCTTTTTCCATGCGAAGCAATAGACCTCTTCTACAGCCATCTATCCCTTAGGATATCCCCTTTCTCCCACCCCTTATGTTAGCTCCGAACCCTCTGCTCTCAGCCCCAGTATCGTCCCCCTTCTGACACCCCCACCATCTGCTAATGTGTTACCACCTCCTTCCATTCTCACCCTTTAGTATCTGCCACATCTTTATTGTCAGTCCAGTCCAGATGCATGGATTATGTCCCGTTACCAGCAGATGGAGATTGAGAATGCCAGACTTTGTTGATGTCACAGTATAAGGAGTCTGAGCTCCTCCTCTCATGCCAGTATTCTCAGTCTCCAATCTGGGCTGCACTGATGGGACGTTAATAAAATAAAAAGAACAGGCTAGAGAATCTGATGGACTGGGGAATCTCCTTAATCTGAGAGGAAATTGCCAAACACAGAGAACCTTACCTGTTGAAATATCAGTTTTTAGGATCTAGTGAAGGGGTGCTACACCTGGTTGTCCAGGTTCCTCCCCCAGGGAAAGCTGTCTGCCTAGGGCTGAGGGTTCCCACTCTATCTACAATCTCAGTGCAGGGTGTTGGTCTATGGCAGCTGGCCCTTTAATTGGAAAAAAACAAAAGCGAGAGACAAAGAGGCAGGACTTCACGGTGGGGCTCTGGCGATAGGAGAGAGATGAGCTAGGTCCGTTTGCTGGAAACCCAATGTGATCTTACGGGGGTTCCCCTTTCTTTTGATTTCATTTTCTTACCGTGTGTGCTCATGTTGGCGGGAAAGGCCCTGTGTGTCACATGTAGTAGTTGGAGGGGGACCCTTTTGTGGCGGGGTTTTGCCACGCGTGTGTAGTAGTGGGCTGGGGTGCAGAGGACTTATATAGCAGTGCCAGGTCCATGCTGGGCGACTCCCAGGCAGAATCGGAGGCTGATTTTCAACCTCCTCAGGAGTCTCTTCAGCTGCAGGAGCTCTTGCTGATGGCTGGAACGGTGGCCATTTTGAATGCGGGCCAGCAGAGAGGAGAGGCTACCTCAGCAGGGCAGCAGCCATTTTCTGCAGCTGCGGGGAGACGCAAAAAGGGGGAAATGACAGCATACTGCCATGCTTTCATTTTCGCCAGATTTTGTATTACTGCTCCACCAGGCCTATTGTATGACACAGGGCCTGGGGAGTTCATCGGTTGGCAGCTGAGCATCTCTTGTGGTAACTGAGCAGAAGACTGTGGAGAGGGAGACTCCCTGGGCCTTAAGCTAAATGCCCGCAGTTGGAGGAAGAACTGCTAGAGGATCAGGTGTCCGTGCTTTCAGAGACCTCTGAGGATCCTATTTAGGGCCCATCAAGTCTGGGGGTGGGGGGCTCCTCTGGAGATTCCCCTGGGGGAGGACCCGAACACTGTGAGGGTGTTCTGTGGGTAGAGTTGGTGTCCCTGATTGCTTACTCATTAGGGGCCCTTTGTTGTCTCAGGGGATAAAGCTGCATTGGTGAATCCTTTTATTGCAGGGCATTCATATGCCTTAAAATGCATTTCTTGTGCATTGAGTGATCAAAGCAATGATTGATATTGAATGTGGGGTGCCGGAGGTCAGTTTGAGATGAGGGCGTAGGGTTGTGGCTCACCTTTACCCTATTCCACCGGCTGAGAGGAAACACCTAAGGTTATCAAAGATAAATGCTTTGGTTTCGGCGGTTACCAAAAAGGCACCCAGCTCAGTCGAGGGCGGAGCAACCTCGAAGGACACTTGGGACAGGAAGCTAGAGAATCTTCTAAAGTAGGCCTTCTACATAAATGCTCTGACCTTGCAAGTCCTCCATTTGCGGGGCTTATGTGGCTCGGGCGTGTTTACAATGGGAACAGAATGTGCCTGATTCGGAGCAGTCTCGCAACATCCACCCTGCGAGGGGCTAAATTGGAGTTGGGGTCAGTGTATTGAGCGGATGCCTTTTACAATTTGATAAGAGCTTCCGCAAAAAACATGGCCTCATTAGTGGCAGCAAGGTGGTTTCATTGGTTAAGGAATTTGTCAGCTGATGTGTCTTCAAAGATCTGGCTCAGTAAACTGCCTTTCCAAGGGTAAGCTGCTATTTCAAGAGGCTTTGGAGAAGTTGGTGAAAGATTTGGTTGAAACTAAGGGGCAAGACTGCCGGAGGACACGTCCAAGAGTGGGAAGTCTACGGCTTTGCTCAGAGGGCAGTTAGAGATTTTTGGCAGTCTGTTTTGCTCCTTGTCAACATGCTTGCTATCCTTTGAAGTGGCAGGGGCACGGGTAGAAATTATTCAGGAGCTGGGTCGGCTCCCAAGAAGCTGCAATGAAGTGAGGAGGACACAAGGGGAGTTGGTTTTTGTAAGAGGTTGACTACAGCAGTTTTACTCCGCTTGGGTTCAAATTACTTCTGATTAGTGGGTGTTAGACGTGATAAGAGAAGGATACGACCTGGAGTTCACTCGGCCTATTCCCGACACCTTTGTTGTCTCATGCAAGGTGCCAGTCAAGGCAGTGGCAGACACACTGCAAAGACTAATCTAGTTAGAAGCAGTAGTCAAGGTGCCACCAAGCCAGTGCAGTTCAGGTCGATACTCCATCTACTTTGTCGTACCTAAAAAGGAGGGTTTTTTTAAATCAATTCTAGACCTGAAGTAGGTCAACGAAGCCTTGCGGGTGCCTCTTTCACACAGAAACCTTATGGTTGGTGATAGTGGCCATAAGACAGGGTGAGTTTTTGACAGCACAGGATCTCATGGAGGCGTATCTTCATATCCCCGTTCCCCCAGACCATCAATGGTTCTTGTGTTTCACGGTGCCAGGGGGACATTATTGGTTCCAGGTGTTGCTTTTTGGCCTAGCGACCACACCCAAGACCCCTTTACGAAGGTCATGGTGGTGGTAGCAGCGGCTGCCCTATGGCACGACGGAGTGTTGTAACATCCGTACCTAGACGATTGGTTCATCAAGGCAAAGTTGGCGCAGGCGAGTTGCGAAGTGACACAAGGAGTAATAGGGTTTCTCCAAGGTCTCGGATAGGTGCAAATTGGTGCCATTGCAAAATCTTGTGTATTTGGGAGTATGCTTCGACACACAGATGGGGCATAGTGTCTCTACTGCCGGACAGGGCCAGGAAGGTGTGGAGCCAAGTTCAACAGTTCTTACACAGGAGAGCTCTTGGCATAGCATTACCTGGGCTTCATGGCAGTGACTCTGAATTTTGTTCCATGGGAAGGGCGCACATGCGGCCTCTACAGAGGGCCCTGCTGTCTAGGTAGTTGCCTCGGAGGCACACTCTCTCGAGGTGATTGTTGTGCCCATAAGAATCCAGAGCCAGTTTGACCTGGTGGTTAGATCCCGGGAAATTAGTGGTGGGGATGCTGCTAGAGCCACCTGTGTGGGTGATGGTGACCACTGATGCCGGTCTGGCTGGATGGGGGTGCACATTGCCTCGCTCAGGTGGTTCAAGGGCGATGGTCACTGGAGGAGAGTTCCTGGTCCATAAATCAATTAGAGAGGCGGGCATTGTTTCAAGCTCTGCAATTGTTCCACCCTCTCCTTCAAAATAAAGCAATGAGGGTTTTTTTCAGACAATGCCACCATGGTGGCATACATCATCAGGCAGGGAATCACAGGGAGTGCGAGTCTGGCGAACGATGTGGCTCCTCCGCTGTGGTGGGCAGTGGAAACCTCTTTGTGCTATCAGCAGTACATGTTGCTGGAAAGGAAAATGTGCAGGCCGACTTACACTACTGTGGATCAGGAACTGGTTAAAAGATAGAAAGCAGAGGGTTGGGCTAAATGGCCAATTTTCCCAATGGAGAAAGGTGAATAGTGGTGTACCCCAGGGATCTGTGCTGGGTCCGCTGCTTTTTGACATATTCATAAATGACCTGGAAAGTGGAATAACGAGTGAGGTTATCAAATTTGCAGATGACACAAAACTATTTAAAGTTGTTAAAACCCAAGAGGATTGTGGAAAATTGCAAGAGGACCTTGATAAATTGGAAGACCGGGCATCAAAATGGCAGATGAAATTTAATGTGGACAAGTGCAAAGTTATGCACCTAGGGAAGAACAACCCAAACTATGATTACAAGATGCAAGGTTCCACATTAGGAACCACCACCCAAGAAAAAGATTTAGGCGTCATTGTGGATAACATGTTAAAACCCTCGGCCCAGTGTGCAGCGGCAGCCAAGAGAGCAAATAGAATGCTAGGTATCATAAGGAAAGGAATGGAAAATAAAACAAAAGATATTATAATGCCTCTATACCGTTCCATGGTGAGACCGCACCTTGAATATTGTGTGCAATTCTGGTCGCCGTATCTTAAAAAGGATATAGCGTTATTAGAAAAGGTTCAGAGAAGAGCCACCAAAATGGTAAAGGGGATGGAAGGATACTCCTATGAAGAAAGGCTAAAAAGGTTAGGGCTCTTAAACCTGGAAAAGAGACGGCTGAGGGGAGATATGATAGAAGTCTATAAATTAATGAACGGAGTGTAACAGGTAAACGTAGATCGATTGTTTACGTTATCAGAATATAGAAAGACTAGGGGACATGTAATGAAGCTACAGGGTAAACTATTTAAGACTAATAAAAGAAAATATTTTTTCACTCAACGTGCAATCAAACTCTGGAATTTGTTAGTGTATCTGGGTTTAAAAAAGGTTTGGACAAGTTCCTGGAGGAAAGGTCCATAAACCATTATTAAGAAGGGACCCAGGATATCAATGCTTGACCCAGTATAAGCATTGCGGAACCTGTGTCTTTTGGGGAAACTGCTAGGTACGTATGACCTAGATTGGCCACGGTTGGAAACAGGATACTGGGCTTGATGGACCTTGGTCTGACCCAGTATGGCATATCTTATGTTCCTCAGCAGACATCAGTTGGAGGAATGGGCTCTGGGGGACTCGGTTTTTTGCAGCATAGTTCAGTGCTGGGGTTCGCCGAACATGGATCTGATGGCTTCTGCCTCCAATGTCAAAGTGAGTCAGTTCTTTGGTCGCCGCAGAGAGAGGATGTCAGAGGGGCTAGGTGCTCTAGTTCAGGCATGGGCAAAGGAAAGGCTTCTATCTATTTTTGCCATGGCCATTAATCGGGTGGTTTCTTCAGAAGTTAGAATCACCAACCCACGATGAGCTTCTAATAGCCTTGGACTGGCCACACAAACCTTGGTACACGTATCTCATCCGGTTAACGGGCGTACCATTGTGTCTCCCAGTAATGGACAATCTCTTGTCACAGGGTCCTATTCTCATGCCTCAGATGGATCAATTCTCGTTCGCGGCTTGACTCTTTGAGAGGGCTAGGTTGAGAAAGAAGGGTTACTCAGTGCAGGTCATTGCCACGCTGCTGCGAGCACAAAACGTTCCCATTTCCTTGTCATACATTCGCGTTTGGTGAATTTTGGAGAGCTAGTGCGAGGAGCATGATCACCAGGCGTTTTTGGCCTCTGTTCCCAAGGTGATGACGTTCTTGCAGTCTGACTTAGATAAGGGCCTTGCGTTGAATTCCCTGCGGGTGCAGGTTGCCGCCCTTACCTGTTTATAGAGGTCAGGTGCAAGGCAGGTCTATAGCTGCCCATCCGGATGTGGTGCATTTTCTTCGGGCAGTCAAGCAGATTCGTCGTCCTGTACATAAATTAGTGCCACTGTGGAATCTCAGTTTGTTCCTGTCTGTCTTGACGGAGCCTTCCTTTAAGTCCTTGGGCACCACCACTCTTAAGGACCTTACATTCAAAGTGTTTTTTCTGATGGCTATATGCTCAGTTCGTCATATCAGAACCCCAAGCATTGTCAGGTAGGGAGCCTTTCCTGCCTATATCTAAGGAGAAGGTGGTATTGTCCAGTTAGGTCTTTTGTGCCAAAGGTTTTTTCTTCCTTTCATCTTAATTATGCCCTGTCTCCCCCAGTCTTCTCTGGCTCCAGTGACAGCACGCAGAACTGGCATTTGCGTTTACTGAACGTTTGTAGGGCGCTTCGTGGTTATCTTAAGAGAACGCAACCTTTTTGGAAGTCAGATCATCTTTTACTTTGATTCGGGAGAAGCTGTGTCTAAAGCGTCCATAGCACGGTTGTTGAAAGAGGCTATTGCCTCAGCATACTTGCTTAAGCGGAAGCCTCTTCCAGTAGGCTTGCGTTCTCATTCAGCCTGAGCACAGGCAGCATCTTGGGCAGAGTACAGTCTCATATAGCTTTTTGATATCTGCAAGACGGCCACCTGGTCATCTCTTCATACTTTTATGTGACATTATCACCTCAATGTTCAGGCCAGAGATGATGAGCTGTTTGGGGCTGGATGTTGCAGGCCGGTCTCATGGGTCCCTTTCACTCTTGAGTACTGCTGTGGTACATCCCATGCATCTGGACTGAACTAGACTGAAGGGGTGATTAAAGAAGTGAAATTAGGCCTTACCTGCTAATTTTTTTCCCTTGAGTCTTTCCAGTCCAAGATTCACCCAGGTGTTCATATTCTGTAGGCTAGCCCAGATTTGAGAGATTAAGAATTTCCTGTTGGGACTCCGGGGTCATTTTCTCAGCTGTGCTCTCCTGCAATGGGGGGTATTCTCAGGTTAACCCGGATACATATTCTCAGGTTTCCCCGGATACAAAGTGATACTTTGATTCTCTCTGGCATGGTATTTCTAAACTCTCTATAGCATTGTACTGTATATAGCTATTTCATGTTGTTTGAGGTTATCTAACATTATTCTCTGGAGTCTGCTTTGTCATTTAAATGCTGGCATGAGAGGAGGAGCTCTCGGACCCCATACTGTGACATTATCAAAGCCTGGCATTCTCATTCTCCATCTGCTAGTAATGGGACATAACCCATGCATCTGGACTGGACTGGAGAAACTCAAGGAAAGAAAATTAGCAAGTAGAACCTAATTTCACCTTCTTCCCATCCCCAGCATCGGCCCCCTTTCTACCTGCTCAGCTACCTTCTAAATTGCTTACAGAGAAGGAGGAACTTATTATTTCACTGCCATTGCTCTGCCTGTCCTCAGCCAACTCTGGCTGCCAGCACCATGCAGGACCTGAAAGCAGAGAGTAAGTACTTTCTATATCACATGAGAAACAGGAAGTACTTGCTGTCTGCTTTCAACTCTTGCATGGTGCTGGTAGACAGAGCAGCAGCAGAGACAAAATAAGTTCCTGCTGCTGTGCAGGGGATTTAGGACTGCTTGGCAGGTGAGAGAAGGGGGCTGATGCTAATGGCAGTGACATTTTGATGTGTACTTTTTACCCACCCACACAACCCCCCCCCCTTCCACCCCGATGCCTCTGAGTGTTGCAGGACCCTGATGTGCTGTATTGCGGCCCATGTGCTTTGAGTCCTAGGCACCATGTCTGACTTAATTACTAGAGTGACCTAGCTGTACTTTATAATTGTTCACACATATAGTTCTCCTTTTCCTGCAGTGAGGTATGTGCAACAGTGTTATTTCATATATGCCTCTATGCTAACTAAAGAAGATGGCAACCTCTCATTCTAGGCCTTCATTACTGAGGTATAAATAGCTCACTTCTGTGCTTTGGGGAGTATGTTCATAGACAGTAAAAGCTGGGCTAAACTGACCCAAATACTTCATCACTGAGGTAGAATAGGGTTAATTCTGCTGCTTACAATTCTGCAGAGCTTTCCCTTTCTAGTATGGCCTGAGTTTGGGACCTTCACAAGTGCCTTGCATCTTGCCAGTGTTGCTGCTTATTAATGAAAGAACTTCATGAAGTACAGAGAGCCCCTTTCCTCCAGGAGGGGATCTCAGATTTGCCTTAAGCCTTTTTATGGTAGTGCTGGGATTTCCCTAAATATGCTGATAGCTGTGGTTATGCTCATAAAATGTATTAGAGACTGTCTCAGATGGTCATTGAAGTCACCTTTGACCTTGCAACAGCTCTGAGTTATTTTTTTAGTCCGTAGGTATGAGTTGTTTGCTGTAATAAAGACAAAGTAAAACAAAACAATCAAATCAACAGCCCCTTTTTTTGTACAATACCAGACTACAGTATACCTTTTAAACTCCTGATAACACAGTAGTAACATCATAAAATAGCATCATATAAATAATATTGGTATTAAGGTACATAAAACTATACAATAAAGTTGATTGACTAACTCAACCTAAGAAGAGTGTACATCATAGACTGGGTGCTTGAACAGGGCCCTCAAACTAAATAGCTAAAACTCTAACCAAAGAGTATCAGTTAGAAAAGAAAAATAATTTGAACCATCACTACTTAGGCATACGTTTTTGACTAATTATCAAAAGGCCCCCAGATCTTTTTAATATGTTTATTTGTTGTTGCCGCCAAGTGGCAGTAGTAATGTTACTCATCATACACTGCTACCAATACGTTTATCATCCGATCATCTGATACAGAAGTCTTTTTTTCACCAGGCCACTATAGCAATGTGAATGTTAGTCATGTTTTTGTCTCCTGATTGGGGAAGGGAGATGGGCCTTTGGTCACCCTTATGTTTTCTCTGCTGTCTGCACTGCTCTCTTCACCAGTTTTGAGAGCACCCACCCCCAGCCTCTATTATATTTCAAGACCATGACTGATTTTTCCATGTGATCCTATTGCCCTTCAGGGTCCAGTTCCTTCCCATGATGTGCAGGGCATATGCTACCAAAGCGTGTCTCAGCTTCTCACAGCAGCAGATTCACAGGAGAACATGAACCTTTTGCCCTGAAATTGACAAGAACTATGCAGTCACAGTGAAAAAATGAGGTCAATATCGGAGTGAAAATAAGCAATCAAAAGAAAAAAAAATGAACTCCGCTAATATACAAACTTCAAACTTGTTGCACATCAAAAAATTACACAGAGAAAAAGGCCTCAGAACTGAAAACATAGAGCTATCACAATGGACAAGTGCCCTAAACTCTGCACAGAAACATCAGCGGCCTGAAAAAACTCCTCAAGCATATAGTTCTGTTCCCCTCTGGAGCAGTGGCAGTGTAAAACACATATTACAAACAAGGTGCACTTAGCTCAAATGAAAATCTTCCATTCACACATATACCAGCATGGTACCCCCGAGCGTGTTGGGGCTTCCCTTGACAAAGCGTTTAGCGAAATGCCTAGCCGGTGTCTTTGGTGGCGTCGGGGGTACCATGCTGGTATATGTGCGAATGGAAGATTTTCATTAAAGAAGATTTTGATTAAAGAACTATGCAGTACCTTCTGGAGGACTTTCCCACTGGGCTATCTGTTCCCCAAGCCACCTGTGGATACGGTGAAGGCAGCATTCACATAATTTATTGTATAAAGGGCATAATTATTGTATGAAGATAACACCTAAGGATATGTTTACTAAACAGTGGTACTTGCTTCCATGCAATATTGGAGCCGCAACCCCATTGAATTTAATGGGGTTGCGGCTCCAATATCGCATGGTAGCCACTACCGCTGTTTAGTAAACATACCCTCTAATGTATGGATTTAGGACCTAGGATTGCAGGGTTCCAGAAGGAGCCAGTGCTGCATTGCTCCTGACAAAGGATCATCACTGCAATGACCAGTGCTATCCTTTTGCATAACAATTTAGTTTTGATTTTTCCATGATCATATTACTTCCATGCAGGAAGAAATACTAACCTGAGAGAATTTAATGTAAAACCACTAATCTAGAGGGTAGCACAGTCATCATGCTACATGTAAATAGCGGAATAAAAAATTGCTGTCAATTGTTTAAAAAACAAAACTCTTGCTAAAATGTAGGGTAATATTTTACCCCTCCTGTTTTCCTGAATTTTTATTCTAGCTCAGGCTGGGGTGAAGATGGAGCTGAGTGATCTGAGGTAAAGTGTGGCACCTCACCTCAAATCACCCAAGATCCCTAGTGGCCCAAGTGGGGCCACAACCCCCTCCCTGCATGTGAGAAGCAGGAGCAACACCACCATCTTGCAAAATGGTGGTATATGACCCATAACTGCATCATGATGCATTGCTAGGGATCAGCCTCCAAATGAGGCAATACAAGGGAAGCATTGCCTTATTTGGCAAACTGGCCCCTAGCACTGCACCAGGGTGCACCACCATTTTGCAAGATGACTGTGCCAGAGGCAAAAGCGACTGGATGTCACTCCTGTCCCCCTCCCCTCCCTGGCACCCCAAAAAGCTGGGAGTTTCAGAAGCTCAGGACCTTATTACAGGCTCTCTGGCCGAGGGTCTCCTTGACTGGATTGCTCTGCCCCTAGGTGCTTCAGAGAGGTGGATTGGGTTTATCGGCAAAGGGGAGGAAATCAGGTTATGGGGGTCCAAGGCCCACTGGGCTACTAGGGAAATTTTGTGAGAATGGGCCTGTTTGTGTGCCTGTAGGGGATTATCTCCCTGTCAGTGTGTAAGCCGCTCCCTGCTCGCACACTGGCAGGAAGGGTGGTTTTTACTTGCGACGCAGCAAATGGCTGCTTCCTAATCATCCAACCCAGACACGTGTGTTTATGCTTTCCTGCCCACAGATAGACAGAGAACTGTAACCATGCAATATTTCTCATCTTTAGCAGATGGAGTTGCCTTTTTTGCTTACATTCATTTTCTTTCCCTGGGGTTTTGTTCTTTTCATGTCAGGGATTTTTGTGCCGTGCGTCAGGGCTCCTGTGGTTGGGCCATGCTGTCGGTAAAACTGATCTGTGCCATGTGTGGGATTTGTCAGGCGTCATTGGTGGCGGGGTTTTGCCGCAGGTGCAAGCAGGAAAGCTGTGCGGCAGAGGGGGTGCTCAAAGGAACACAGCCCTCCTCGGGTGAAGCTGCCATTTCATCAGGAGAGCTTGCTGAGCACAACTCTGAGCCTTCTTCACAGTCTAGGGTTCCCATGGTTTGGGGGAGCCACCGCCATTTTTCCTCACACAGAACTTTACTTGGAGTCATCTGGGGGGAGTCAGATTTCAGTTCCTGCTTCTTCTGGGTGCTTATTTCATCAAGATTTCACATCTAGCTGTAATTCCTATGCTCCTTTTTTCTCCAGATTTCATTTTGCATCTTTACCAAACCTACTGCATGAAGCAAGGCTTGGTGGAGAATTTTGCTTCCAAAATCCCGGTTTCAACACTGAAAGAGTTTGTTGGGGTTACCGCAGGGTCCAGCATCTGATCCGTTGGAGCCTAGACACAAACGCTGGTGTTTTGGATAATGAGGCTTGGGAGGAGCAAGCTTCAGTTCTTTCAGGAGCATCAAAAGTCCTCGGGTCTCTGGGATGAGCTTCAGTTCTTTCAGGAGCATCACAAGGCTTCGGGTCTCTGGAATGAGGCTTCACCAGCAGACCTGGAGGAAGGGGAAATTCCTCCCATGAGAGGACCCCAACCTCAGAGTCTTCAGCCGTGAAGAATTGGCAGCCTTGATTGCGCAGTCTTTGGCAGCAGTCAGTATTCCTCAGGATTCTCCGGCGAATGAAGTAACACTGGAAGGCCCTCTTCTACAAGGCATATGGACTTCTCAGACTTCCTTTTCAGTCCGTAGGGCTAGATGTTTGAAGTAGAATGGATCCCCAAGGCAGGTTTGCAAGGAGGACGAGCCATGTCTCATTTGTACCCTATTCCGCAGGTTGAAAAGGACCTTAAGTTGCCGAAGGTGAATGACCTGGTTACAGCGGTTACTAAAAAGACAGCTATTCTGGTCAGCGGAGGAGTGGCCTTGAAGGAGGATAAAGATGATAAGTTGGAATCCATGTTGAAAGCCTTTGAAATTAATGCTTTGATGGTGCAGGCCTCAATTTGTAAAGCTTATGTGGCATGATCTTGTTTAAGATTGGCCTAAAGCTTGCCTGATTCGGGGCCGGAGCCTCACCAAGTGCTAGAGGCCGCCAGGTTGGAATCTGGTTCTATGTATCTACTGGATGCGTTTCATGATTTGGTTAGAGCTTCCTCCAGGAGCATAGAGTCTGATCTCCAGGAACAAGCAGGAATAAGTCCTCACATATGGGTACGTCGGTACCGACGGAGCCCGTGCGGGAAAGCTCCCCAGCTTCTTAGAATAGAAGCTTTTGGGACCTCCCACTGCACATGCGCACTGCCTTCCCGCCTTCCTGAACAGCTCTCCTCAGTTTCTCTTTTTCCGCGGAGCCAGCAGGTCGTGTTCCTGTCACCGCTGAAGAAATTGTTATTTTATTTGTTTCTTTAGACCGCGTACCTGCCTTCCCCATACCGATACCGGTATCGCCGGTCTTTTCTTTCTTTCTTTAAAAAATTATAATTCTTTTTTCTTATTTTTTAGCTTTTTGGTCACTTCAGAGAGGCCTCTCGGCCTACTCAATTTCTCCTCATGGAGAAGCCAGCCCCTGGATTTAAGAAGTGTACCAAATGTAATGCTGTTATTTCAGTCACAGACACCCATGACTGGTGTCTGAAATGTTTGGGGCCTGACCATTCCATACCGGACTGCCCATCTTGCTCCCACATGTCTAAACGTGGGCTGCAGAACCGGGCCAACAAATTCCATGTGCTGTTTGCTTCAGAGAATACAGCATCACAGTCATCCAGGTCTTCTTCTCCGGATGGATCTCAGGTAACCAAACCTTCTGTGGGCAAGTCCTCAAAGAGCAAATCTCCTTCAAAGCATCGAGAGGCTCTTAGCTTAGAACTTGAGGACCCTGCCCCAGCCAAACAACCCCGGCGGGAAGTCCAACTTCCAAAAACGCCAATTCAGGGGTCTCAGGTTGATATCGATGCTACGGCCTCGACAGATCACCTGTTAGCCTGCTCTGGGGTACCGGGTCACTCCGGTACCGACATCCAGGCAGCTATGGCGTCCATGGGCGATACTGTACAGTCCATGCAGCAAGCCGTCATGGCTTTCATTAAAGCTGCAACGCCATCGGTTCCGCTTTCAGCGGTTCCGGGCCCGATACCGGTATCGTCCGCCATGCCGGTATCGAGGCCGTCCACCTCTAAACGCAAGTCGGTACCGTATGGGCTTTCGCTCCATACCGGTTCCATACCCGATACGCCCGATATCGATACCGATCGGTACGCGTATCGTGCGTTAGAGGAAAGCACCGATTCCTCTGAGGATTTTCACTCCTCTGATGATTCTGCTGAGTTTTCACTCAACTTACCTGAGGAGCCCTCTTCTCCTAAAAGGAGAATGTCCCCTCCAGAGGATTTGTCCTTCCAGGACTTTGTTTTAGATATGGCTACAGCCCTTTCTATTACCACATCCTCTGAAAAGGAACCCAGATCCAAAAAACTGGATATTTTGGGATACTCAAAGGCCCCTAAGGAGGCAGTTACCCTGCCTATCCATGAAATCCTTCAAGAACAACTGATGGATTTCTGGGAAAATCCTTTGACTTTGTCTCCTTATTCCCGTAGGTTGGACACCATGTACAGGGTCCCTCCTTCTCCTGGTTTCCAAAAGACTCAATTGCCCCACCACTCTATTGTGGTGAAGTCTGCAATGAAGAAGATTAGGAGTACCAAAAGGCACTCTTCCACCCCTCCAGGACGGGAATGTAAGACTTTGGACTCTTTTGGTAGGAAAATTTTCCAGGCTAGTATGCTTATAGCCAGGATTAATTCCTACAGTCTCTATATGGGCATGTTCCTGGAGGAACTTGCCAAAAAGGTGCGGCATTTTGCCCCCTTTATCCCTGAGGATAAAAAGCAGGGATTCCTTTCCCTAGTGAAACAACTCTTAGAGGTTTCTAAGTTCTCTAATAGGGCAGCATATGATTCCTTTGAGGGAGCCAGTAGGGCTTCGGGCATTGCTATTGCAGCCCGACGTCTTGCTTGGCTCCAGGCCTCTGATCTGGAACCTTGGGTTCTAGATGGCTTACGGAATCTGCCCTGTACAGGTGAGAACTTATTTGGGGAAGAGTGGCAAATCAAAGCCACCCAGATGGATGCTGAAAATGCCACCTTGGAAAGACTTTCAAAGTCCACTTCAATTCCTACTAAGAAAAAGTCTTTTAAAAGGCCTTACTATAAGAAGGCCAGAGTTGCTTCAAATACTGGCCAGCAGTCTTCTCAACCTCGCTATACTGCTAAGCGTCAGCAATCCAAACAAGCACGAGCTAAGCCTGCAGCAGCTACTGTAGCTCAGCAGGCTCCAACCCCTCAGGGGTTTTGACTTGCTCCTAGGGAACTTGCCACTTCTGGTTCTAACACAACCAGAACCTCTCACCATACCCGGAAGGTTGGTTCACTTTGCTCCCAGATGGGAACAAATCACAACAGAACAATGGACCCTCTCTATCATTCGAGAGGGTTACAAACTTCATTTCTCCAGCCTTCCTCCCCATCATATGGTGAGACCATTCAATTCTCCCCCATCTCTCCTAACCCTGTTGGGTCAAGAGGTTTCCTCTCTTCTTGCCCAAGGGGCCATAGAAGAGGTTCCTCTTCCTCAACAAGGGTCCGGTTTCTACTCCCCTTATTTTCTCATTCCAAAGAAGACAGGGGGATTCAGACCAATCCTAGATCTGAGAGAATTGAACAAATTTCTCTTCAAGGAGAAATTCAAAATGCTGTCTCTCGGCATTCTCCTTCCTTACCTCCAGGGTCAGGACTGGCTTTGTTCTCTAGACCTACAGGATGCGTATACACATATACTCATCCATCCATCCCACAGAAAGTATCTTCGCTTTCTGTTTCAGGGAAAACATTTCCAATACAGAGTACTCCCCTTCGGTCTAGCCTCTGCTCCAAGAGTATTTACAAAATGCATGGCAGTCGTAGCCGCATTTCTAAGAGGCATGGGAATCTTTGTCTTCCCATATCTGGACGACTGGCTCATCCGAGCTCCAACTCAGTCACAGGCCCAGATTTCCCTGGACCACACAAGGAGCCTTTTGCAGTATCTGGGACTGGTAGTAAACCTTCCCAAGTCCCAACTCATCCCTACTCAATCTCTAGAATTCATAGGGGCCCAGTTGGACACCATCACTGCAAGGGCCTACCTTCCACATGTTCGAGGCCAGCGCCTCCTGAGTTTGGCCTCCCAAGCTCAGTCCAGCACTCACTTGACAGCCAGGGAAATGCTACGCCTACTGGGTCATATGGCCTCCACAGTGCATGTGGTGCCCTATGCTCGTCTTCATATGAGAGCAGCTCAATGGACCCTGGCCACTCAGTGGACTCAGGCGTCAGGAGCGCTCTCAGACCAAATACAAACCTCCGATCGTCTGTTTTGGTCCCTCCACTGGTGGACTTCCACCAAGAATCTGTTGTTGGGGGCTCCATTTCAACCATTGCTACCCCAAGCAACCCTCACAACAGATGCCTCCCAAACAGGGTGGGGAGCCCATCTGCAAACTCTCTCCACTCAGGGCACTTGGTCTCTACAGGAGACCACCCTTCATATCAATCTTCTGGAACTGCGAGCAATTTACCTTGCCCTCAAGGTCTTCCACTCCCTCCTAGCCAACCTCACTGTCCTAGTTCAGACGGACAATCAGGTGGCCATGTTTTACATAAACAAACAAGGAGGGACGGGCTCTCTGTCGCTTTGCAACGAAGCTCTAAGACTATGGGCCTTCGCCAGAGAGCATCAGATTCACCTGCTAGCAGTGTATCTCCCAGGAGTTCAAAACTCTCGGGCAGACAGGCTCAGTCGAGTTCTGCTGCCACACGAATGGTCCCTACATTTGGACCAAATAAACCGAATCTTTCAGGAATGGGGGACCCCGGACATAGACCTCTTTGCAAGTCCGTGGAATGCCAAACTTCCCCGGTTCTGTTCCAGAACTCCGTGTCAGGGAGCTCAGGCTACGGACGCCTTTCTCCTGAATTGGAATCAGGCATTCCTATATGCCTTTCCACCCATTCCTTTGATTCCCAAGACTCTGTTCAAACTCCAGAGGGATCATGGAACTATGATCCTCATAGCTCCACGCTGGCCACGCCAAGTGTGGTTCCCTCTACTTCTACAGCTCTCCCAGGGATCCTACTTGGATCTGGGAGCTGCGCCAGACCTCCTGTCTCAGGAGGAGGGGACTTTGTGGCACCCAAACCCCAAATCCCTTCACCTCAGTGCTTGGTTACTGAAGGCTTAAGCCTTCAAGACTTTCATCTTTCCCAACCAGTGAAAGATATCCTTTCTGCCTCTAGGAAACCCTCTACCAGGCGTTCCTATGCTTTCAAATGGAAACGTTTTTCCATTTGGTGTGCTCAGCAGGGTCTTGACCCTCTGGCACTTCCTTTGAATTCTCTTCTTGATTATCTCCTGCATCTATCCAATGCAGGCCTCAAGACGAATTCGGTAAGAGTCCATTTAAGTGCTATTGCAGCATCCTTGAAACATATAAATGGACAACCTATCTCCTCTCATCCTCTTGTTGCAAGATTCATGAGAGGCCTGACTCTCACTAAACCTCCCATCAGACCACCCCCGGTCGCATGGGATTTGAATCTAGTGCTCGGTCAACTTATGAAGCCACCTTTTGAGCCAATGTTTTCCACCTCCTTGAAATTTCTTTCCTGGAAGGTCATCTTCCTCATTGCAGTCACTTCGGCTCGCCGCATCAGTGAGCTGCAGGCTTTAGTGGCTAATCCACCTTACACAAGATTTCATCATGATAAGGTGGTCCTTAGGACGAATCCCCACTTTATGCCTAAAGTGGTCTCGCCTTTTCATCTTAATCAAGAGGTATATCTACCTGTCTTTTTTCCAGCTCCTCATGCATCCAATGCAGAGAGGAACCTTCATACTCTGGATTGTAAAAGAGCTCTCGCTTTTTACCTTAATAGGACTCAGCCACATCGAAAGTCTTCTCAACTTTTTGTGGCCTTTGATCCTTCCCATTTGGGACTTCCAGTCTCCAAGCGTACACTTTCCAATTGGATTGCTCAGTGTATTTCTTTTGCTTACCAGAGCAAAAACATTTCTCTGGAAGGCCATGTCACTGCTCACAATGTGAGGGCCATGGCAACTTCTATGGCTCATCTGCACTCTGTTTCCATAGATCACATCTGTCGAGCCGCTACCTGGGCCTCGGTTCATACCTTCACAGCCCATTACTGTTTGGACAAGGACTCCCGCCGGGATGCCTTGTTTGGCCAGGCTGTCCTCAAGCACCTGTTCCATTCCTAAACAACTCCTGCCCACCTTCCCAGAATGGATGCCTGAGATCCATACGAAGATGGCGAACCTTTACAGGGGATCCCATGCATCTAAGCTAGGGAGTCCCCATATGTGAG
Source organism: Ichthyophis bannanicus (assembly GCA_033557465.1). Taxonomy (NCBI): domain Eukaryota; kingdom Metazoa; phylum Chordata; class Amphibia; order Gymnophiona; family Ichthyophiidae; genus Ichthyophis; species Ichthyophis bannanicus. Next base: position 275,258,298 of record CM066031.1, on the reverse strand, counting down.
GACTTATTCCTGCTTGTTCCTGGAGATAGCACAGTTACTTACCTGTAACAGGTGATCTCTGGGAACAGCAGGAATTAGTCCTCACAACCCACCCACCTCCCCTAGGAGTTGTATCTTTTATCTATCTATCTTCCTGTCCTCTCTCTGTTGACTCAGCTATAAACTCGAAACTGAGGAGAGCTGTTCAGGAAGGCGGGAAGGCAGTGCGCATGTGCAGTGGGAGGTCCCAAAAGCTTCTATTCTAAGAAGCTGGGGAGCTTTCCCGCACGGGCTCCGTCGGTACCGACGTACCCATATGTGAGGACTAATTCCTGCTGTTCCCAGAGATCACCTGTTACAGGTAAGTAACTGTGCTTAATTGCCGCTCGGCATTTTTCTTTGGTAACTAAATCATCAGAGAAGCAGGATTGTATGAAGACAACAGGTGTGAAGATTGGTGGAAGACTCATCAACAACCTTCGCTATGCTGATGATACCACATTACTGGCTGAAAGTGAAGATGATCTGAAACATTTGCTTCTCACAATCAAAGAACATAGTCTCAAAATGGGCCTGCACCTTAATGTAAAGAAGACAAAGATCATGACAACTGGCATAATCAACAGGTTCATCGTTGAAGGAGAAGAAATTGAAATTGTGAACAACTTTAACCTACTTGGATCAACTATCAATAAAGAAGCAACAAGCAGTCAAGAAATCAGATGATGCATTGCTCTTGGCAGAATGGCTATGAAAGACCTAGATAAAATTCTCAAGAGCAGAGATGTCTCTCTCCATACAAAGATTCGACTTGTTCAAGTCATGGTATTTTCAATAACATCATATGGATGTGAAAGCTGGACAGTGAAAAAGATAGACAGGAAGAAAATTGATGCCTTTGAATTATGGTGCTGGCGGCGAATACTGTGTATACCATGGACTGCCCGAAAGAACAAACCAGTCGGTACTAGAGGAGATCAAACCTAAGCTTTCTTTAGACGCTCAGATGACAAGACTTCGACTTTCATACTTTGGACACATCATGCGAAGAGAGAGATCATTAGAGAAAGACATTATGCTTGGCAAGATAGAAGGTCAACGCAAAAGAGGAAGGCCAGCAATGAGATGGATCGATACAATAACAGCAGCTATGGGTACCAGTCTTTCAACAATGAGCTGCCTGACTGAAGACCGAACACAATTTAGGATAGCTATCCAGAGGGTCGCCATGAGTCGACTCCGACTCAACGGCACTTAACAACAACAACAACTAAATTTATTGGCAGATGTCTCTTCTAAGATTTGCCTCAGTAAGCTTCCCTTCAAAGGTAAACTTCTCCGGGGGGGTTAAGGATAAGTTAGTCAGGGATTTAAGGGAAGCAAAAAAGAGCTCAGCTTTCGGAGGATAAGCCTAAGACTGGCAAGTCTGTTGCTTCTTTGAGAGGGCAGTTCAGAGATTTCTGTTTTCACGCCATCTGCTTTGCTCAGTTTCAACATGCTCGCTATCCTGCCTGGGGTCATCCCTTTCGAGGTAGTAGAGGGATAGGTAGGAGCTATTATTTGAGGACCAGCGCTGGTCCCAAAAAGCTGCAATGAAGTGAGGGAGGCCCAAGCAAAGTTGCTTCCAGGAAGGGGGTCTGCTACAACATTTTTATTCTGCCTGGGTCCAGTGAGTATTAGAGGTGATACACAAAGGTTATGTGCTTGAATTCGCATGGCCTTTCTCTGAAGCCTTCATATGGTCTCCCTACAGGTCTCCATCCAAGATTCAGGCGATGACACTCTGTCCAAAGTCTGATTCAGTTGGAGGCAGTGGCTCAATGTCATTATTCCATTTATTTTGTGGTCTCCAAAAAGGAGGGTTCCTTTCACCCAATTCTGATTCTAAAATACATCAACAGAGCTCTGAGAGTACCTCATTTTCAGATGGAAACTCTGTGGTTGGTGATTTGTAGCAGTGCGAAAAGGCAAGGTTTTGACCACTCTTGATCTTACAGAGGCTTACCTACATATTCCAATTCGCCCAGAGCATCAGCGGTTTGCAGAGCCGATGGGTCACTTTTAGTTTTGGGCTCTGCCCTTCAGTCTAGCAACAGCCCCTCAAACCTTTACAAAGGTCATGGTGGTAGTAGCTGTGGCTCTTCGGCACGGGGGGATTCTGGTGCTCCCCTTCCTGGACGATTGGTTGATCAGGACAAAATAGTGAGATGAGAGTTGCAAGGTGACTCAGTGAGTAATACAGCAGCTGGGTTGGGTAATCAACTTCTCCAAGAGCAAGCTGTATCCAATCCAGGATCTTGTCTATCTCTCCGCTCTATTCTTCCATTGGTGCGACAGCAAAGTGCAGTCTTAGGTTTGGCACATCTTGCAGATGCCCTTGGCATGACATTATCTACAGCTACTGAGTTCCATGGCAGTGACTTTGGATCTTGTACTGTGAGCCAGAGCTCCTATGCGGCCTCTGCAAGGACTCTGATGTCCCGTTGGTTCCCACAGCACCATGCTCTGTCAAAACTGTTACCATGTCCTTTGGACATGAGGCTGAGCCTGCACTAGTGACTAGCCTCCACAAATATATTGGGGGGGATGCTGCTGGAACTATCCAAGTGGATCATAGTGACCACTAATGCCAGTCTCTCCGGGTGGGGCGCTCCTTGTCTGTCTCAGAAGAGAGGGGGTGGTCCATCATTTGGTTTGAGATGAGAGCAGTGTTTCTAGCCCTACAGTCCTTTCTTCCTCTCATACACAGCAGGGCGGTGGAGAGCTTGCTTGGACAATGCCACCATGGTAACTTACATCAAATGCCAGGGCAGCACAGGGCATGCGCTTTTGACAGAAGAGAGAGCTCTGTTCCTACACTGGGCAGAGTCGCATCTTTGGGCGCCATTGGCCATATACGTGGCAGCAAATGAAAACGTGTAGGCAGATTCCTCAGTTGACATCAGTTGCATCTGGGTGAATGGTCGCTCGAGGCTTCAGTGTTCCAGAGCATAGTCCGCCACTGAGGAATGCCGATAATGGATCTAATGGCATCTGCCTCAAATACCAAAGTAGGCTGCTGCTTCAGCCATTGGAGAGAACGAATGTCCAAGGGGCTGGATGCACTAGTGCAGTCTTGGCCAAGGAGCAATCTTCTCTATGGCCTCTGATCGAGAGGCTCCTTCAGAAAATAGAAGCGCATCAAGATCTTGTGATCCTGGTAGCTCCGGATTGACCTCAGAAGCTTGGTATGGGTATCTGGTATGGTTGATAGTGGATGTGCTGTGACATCTTCCGGCAAGGAAGATCTTCTCTCGCAGAGTCCCATCCTGATGCCACAAGTGGATCTGTGGTTGGCACCATCACAGCCCTTTTAGGTGCAACCTCCCTTGCAAGGGAAGGCCAAAAAGAGTTTGTCTTAGAGGCTGGATCAGAAGATATCTGCAGGAATGGGTATGGGTCACCACAAATGCCAGTTTGATTGGCTTGGGGGGGGCCCATTGTCTTTCTTGAAGCTAGTGGACTCCAGAGGAAAGTTGTTGGTTGGTAAATCACCTTGAAATGTGTACAGCCTTGAATTCTTTTAAAGGGAGGAGTGGCCTAGTGGTTAGGACACGGTATCTCAGGCTGGAGGGCCAGGGGTTGAAGTCCCACCTGGGGACAGCAATCTCAGTCTGGAGGGACTGATTTTCTAGTCCTATAGGCTCTCCTTGTGGCCTTGGGCAAGCCACGTAACCCTCCATTGCCTCGGGTACACATAGATTGTGAGCCCTTTGGGGACAAGGGAATGTATCCAGTACCTGTTTGTAGTGATTATATAATATAAACTGCTTTGAAGGATAAGGCGGTATAGAAAACTGGTTAAATAAGGTGCAGATGGTGACTCTGCTGATTCATGGTCATTCTCTTTTCAAAACATTTCAGGACTCTTTGCCACCCAGTGGTTCCTTCGTGGAATCTCAATTTAGTATTGTCAGCATTATCAGTGCCTCCCTTTTGAGCTCCTCCAGGATATCACTCCTAAAGGATTCAACACCTAAGGCAGTGTTCTGGTGACCATTTGTTCAGTTAAGATTTCTGAGTTACAAGGGTTGTCATTGCAGGATCTATTACACTGGTCAACATTGAAATCGTTACTGACTTTAAAAGGCCCTAATCTGTAGTATCTTGGTGAGCTGAACACGAATATAACATTAAAAAAATTGTATTGGCTCTCGTTTTGAAGATATTGCATGTAGTTCATTTTTGACGTTTTACCATGTACATTTATCCAGTAGGACATCAAGAACATCCCAAATAAGCCTTGAATGATGTAATATTGTATCACATTGCATAATACCAGCATTCACACATCATCCAGAGTTGATTGCATCATTTTCTGATGCAATGCAATACTACTGCCAGACAGCTACTGAAGCCATCTGACGTCAGCAGTGTACTATACTCAGTAGGAAAGGTTGAGCATTTAAAATATTTCAGACTGTGTGCGAGACAGTTTAAGCTACTGTTACATGTAATTTTTATTAATCATATAATTTTAGCCATTTAGGTACAATACAGAACAGTAATGCCGTGAAAATGCGTTAATACAGTTGACAATTTGTGCTACATTTGTGGGGAAGTGACATTTGCCAACCAGAAGAAAAGTATCACTTCTCAACTGAAGAAGGCATATCATCTTTACTTTGGATGCAAGATTGGTGACCAATACAAGCCTTGGGCCCCGCATATATGCTGCGCTACATGTACAACACAGCTTTCACAGTGATGGAATTGCAAAAGACCATCAATGCCGTTTGCAGTCCCCCATGGTGTGGAGAGAGCCAAGCAACCACATAAATGACTGTTACTTCTGCTTGGTTCCTCCTCTTTCCAGCGAAATAACAAAGCAAAAGAAGTCGAGCATAGTCTACCCAAACATTCCGTCTGCATTGAGACAAGTTCCACATGGTGAGGGACTTCCTATTCCAGAATCTCCATCAGAATATTCTCTTGATTCATCTGATGAGGACAAGGGTGAGCCGACCTGTTCTTCTCCTGGTCCGTCAGCATGCAGTGACCCAGATTTTCACTGAGATGCATATCAACTCCACACAGAATAACACAGGAAGAACTAAATGACCTGGTTCGTGATTTGGACTTGATCCTAGCAATTCTGCCTTGTTCTTGGATCAAGAATCAAACAATGGAATCTTCTAGAAGATGTCAACATTACTTCATATCGAAAGCGCCACCAGCAGTTGGAGCCTTTCTTCAGAAAAGAAAGTAATCTGGTATTCTGTTCCGATATTGAAAGCCTCATGAATGCCTTAAAAATCACTCATGACCCACAAAACTGAAAACTATTTATAGACTCTTTGAAACTGAGTCTGAAGGCTGTGCTTTTGAACAATGGAAACCGTCTTCCATCTATTCCAGTAGCGCATGCTGTCCAAATGAAAGAGACATACATTAACTTAAAGCATCTACTGACTTACATTAACTTTAACAAGTACAGCAGGCACCTCTGGTGACTTGAAGGTAGTTGCCCTTTTAATGGGACTGCAGCAGGGATATATAAAATACATGTGTTTCTTATGTGAGTGGGATAGCCGAGCAAGGGATTGGCACTACTTGCGGAAGGAATGGAATTGCAGACAAAATGCAATAGTTGGAGAAGAATATCCAGCACCCAGCTCTGGTTGAGGCTCACAAAATCCTGCTACCACCCCTTCACATCAAACTAGGTTTGATGAAAAACTTTGTGAAAGCCATGGACTGCACTTTGCCAGCTTTCCGATACCTGCATGAAAAATTCCCTCGACTCAGCGAAGCAAAGATTAAAGAGGAAGTTTTTGTGGGTCCTCAGATTCGAGAGCTCTTCAAAGATGACCGGTTCAACAACTTGCTGCAGGGTGATGCGAAACAAGCATGGAATGCTTTTTGCCTAGTGTCAACAAACTTGCTCGGGAATGTTAGGGCAGAAAACTACAAGGAACTAGTAGAAGACATGCTGATGCAGTATCAGAAACTTGGCTGCAATATGTCTCTAAAGATCCATTTCCTTGATTCCCATCTCTATTTCTTTCCTGACAACTATGGTATGGTTAGTGGTGAACAGGGCGAACATTTTCACCAGGATATCACAACGATGGAGCAAAGATACCAGGGAAAATGGTCCACTACAATGCTGGCTAACTACTGCTGGACACTCCCCAGAGAAGCTCCCGAACAGCTGTACAAGAGACAGGCGCAAAATCTAAGAAGTAGTCTATGACTTGGTTTTTTGCAGGTATTAACCGAAGGCCTATTATGTTTACTATTGACATGCATTTCATGATGTAAACATTAATTCTTGTAGATTACAAAAAAACTAGAGCCATCTTTGCAATTTCACTGTCATATTCGTGTTCAGCATATAAAAATTGATAAGAAATTACTATTTTTATTTCAGTAACATGACTTTTGTAAAAATTTGTTGATCAGTGTTATTGGTTATCTATAAAGAGAAAGTAGTAGTTGGACCGGTTCCTTCTTTTCTTCCTAAGATGGTATCTCTTTCATCTCGATCAGTCTGTGAATATTTTGGATGTGGAAACACAAATCTTGCACAAATTGGATGTCCAAAAAAAGTTGCAGAAATACCTGAAGCATGCCAATTCTTTTGTAACTCAAATAAGCTGTGTCTTTGGAGGTCCACAGAAAGGTATGGTAGGGTCCAAGGCTACTATAGCCTGTTAGATAAGAGATCATTGTCTCGGCTTATATGGTCAAGGGTGGGCGATTCTGCCTGGTTTAAAGTCGCATTCTCCTAGGGCTCAGACATCTTTCTGGAAGGAGTATGATTCATTTTGCCCTAGGATATTTGTAAGATAACTGACCTGGTCTTCTCTACACTCTGTGTGTAATAAGTTAGGTGTTCAGGCTAGGGAGGGTGTGGCTTTTGGAGGGCAGGTACTGCAGGCCGATTTGTCTCTTCACATCCTCTGTTAAGGACTACTTTGGTAATTCCCATGCATCTGGACTTGAGGGATGTGAGGAAGGTGAAGTTAGGCCTTAGCTGCTAATTTTCCTTTCCTTGAGTCAGCTGTAGTATGTATTTTAAAGTGAGTTTTAATGAGTTGCCATTTGGTGGATGTTCTGATTCATTATCTCCAGACCCTCTTCAAAGAAAATAAGAGAAAATGGAGATTAATAAGAATCTGCTTTGTTATAGAAATACTGGCTTGGTTAGTGGTTTCACAGGATTCTGATAGGCTGATTGATTCTCTTTTATATATCACACTCTTTAAGATCAGTGCGGTTTACATATAACATGAAACAGAAAACAATTTACATAGAACTGAGAACCATGGAACAGATGTTAAGAACAGGCAGCTAAAACATTAAAATGTTAAACAGAGAAATGAACTTGGAATGTGCAAGGGTGAGAACTAATGGCATGCTGGACAGAGTCATAGCACCAGACCTTGTTTAGGGTGGATGGTTGTAAGCTAGTTGAAACAAGTATGTCTTTAAGGCCTTCCTAAAGGATGATTGGTCTGAGATGGCCCAGATTGCTGGAGGTAGGGCGTTCCTAAGGGTTGGTGCATATAAGGAAAAAGCACGATTCTTCGTAGCCTGAGTGCATGTTCTTATTGCTGAAGGGGTGACAAGTGAGTTCACCATGCATGATCTCCTGATTCTGTTTTCAGGGGTACGTTGTATGAGTGCTGCGAGGGAGGTCACAGACATGCCATGAAGAGACATGAAGTAAAAGGGCTTTGTATATCAGGCTGCTTGTCAAAGAGAGCCAGTGTAGCTGAATCAAGAGGGGCATGATGTGTTCGAATCTGGATGCATTGAGAAGTGTTTGGGCAGCTGTGTTCATGGCCAATTGTAATGGCTGGAGAGTGTTCTTCGGCAAGCCATGGAAAAATTATGAGGAAGTATAAGAGCTTGGGATACTGTGCGAAAATCTGATGTTACCAAACCAGCAGTTCTCAGTCTCCATCTGCTGGCAGGAGAGCGTAAACTCGTGCATCTGGACTGAGCTGGAGGGATTCAAGGAAAAAACCATGAACCGGTAAGGCCTGATTTCACCATATTACAGCATTGGGATGCACTGTTTTCCTGATGGTGCACACTTTTTAAAACTATGACAATTTGAATGCCATTAGTTTACTGCATCAGAAGTATAGCTTTTTTTAGCTCATGCATTAGAACAGTGTGCAATGAAGCTTGTACTTTCTGCATCGTGGCCTAGTTGTGTTGGGAAATGGTATTATAAACTGCTTTGAATGGCTTTTCAGTTAGGATGGTGTGTTTAGGGCTCATGATGCTAGATACCAGCCCTAGCTCTGATTGATTTGGAAATATAAACTGTTGGGTCATATGGGTACTGAAAGCTTTTGGCACTCCTTCCCTTCCCACTAGGTTCCCTCCTTGCCTAGAACAGGGGGTTGCCCAATTAGTGCAAGGGTCTTTGCATCTCACAATGTAATTTTCAAGGAGACTAGCATTCCATTGTATTTGACTAGTTTGGGATCAAATTTAATTAGAATTTTATATTTCAGGAATGTTGACTATAGGATTTGAGGCTATGCCTGGCATAGGCAGGGGATTAAAGTACATGGGAAGCTTCTATAAGGAGCGAGTCTTGTACATAAATGAAAGATAAAGGAAAAGCGTCAGGTCGTCTTTATGTATTGAGGCCAACCAGATTGATACTTTCTTTTGTTTTTCTTTCCAGCCCTTATCAGCCAGTGGCATCAGGAGTCAAAGGATAAGGCATTTTCCCTATTGCTGTCCCATTTGCCTCTGCTTCAGCCCCGCAATACAGAAGCAAAGTCAGAGTACATGAAATTGCTGCAGAAAGTGCTTGCATATTCCATCGAGAACAACACATACATTGAGGAGAGCCGCCAGCTGCTGTCCTACGCACTCATACACCCAGCCACCACAATTGAAGACCGTAATTCGCTGGCACTCTGGCTGAATCATCTGGAGGAGCGCCTGTCGGGCAGTTTTTCTAGCCAAGGCAGGGGAAGGTTAGATACCATCTATCACCCTCGCCAGGGCTCTGATGAATGGCACAGCAACATGGACTCGAGCATCGGAGAAATGGGACATGGCTGGCAAGAGAAGCCTCCCAGAGAAAATGGACACTTAAGTTTTCATTCTTCTACCCCTGTCCCATCTGCTATCAATAATATTGGTAGCAGCCCAAATTCAGGTGAGGAGCCGATGGATGTCAAGTGAAACATGTTCTGCAAGTCACATAAATTGCTGCGTTGCACTAATTGGCGCAGCATATAAATGGCATGAATGCATTCATTGATGTCGCTCTCTGGCACTACAGTCTGCTCTCTGCATCTTGCGCACACAGCTCCCACCATTCTGCCTTTAGTCTACGTTGATTCTTTTTTTGTCCACCAGACCATGTCAAACAAGTGAGTTATATACTCTGCAGTCCCCAGTCCCCTTATAGTCTGTTGTATCCAGTATGTGGTGCAGGTCTCTGTTCTGATGTGATACTACGGTGGAAGGCAAGCTTTGGGCTAGCTCTCCAGGCCTCAGGAAATTGAAATTGCAGAGATTTAGGGTGGCAGTCATGCAGTTGATATTCCATTCCCTAGACGACTTTTCTGTTTAACACCAATGGCTTGCAGGTACCACTTTTTTTTTTTTTTTTTTTTAAGGCGGGGGGGCGGCATTGAGCTTGGTAGTTTCTCTTTTGTTGTTCCTTATCGTTCAGTCCCTCACCTCTGGGTAGTGAACCTCCTCCTGCAGCATGGAGCCTGGGCATATCAAAACTGTGACATCACTGGATGTATCCTGCTGGCCTCTCCCAACATCCCCCAGTGTGCCCAGTCTCCATGCTGCAGGAGGAGGTAGTGAGCTTAAGTGCTGGGCTCACTAGAGGGACACATAAGGAGCATTTTCTGTTGGATAGATACTTGGAATTTAATTTCCAGCTATTTCACTTAATTTAATTTAACTTAATGTTGTTTGGGGCAAATTTAAATTTAGAGAGAGATTTAATTTAAAGTTGTAAAAAAAAAAAACCAAAAAAAAACCCCGTTAATCAAGGGAGCGGGGTTATAGTGGGAGGATTGCTTCTCTCCTTACATAAGAACATATGCCATACTGGGTCAGACCAAAGTCCATCAAGCCCAGTATTCTGTTTCCAACAGTGGCCAATCATACGTACCTCCTTTGTCTGTGCCCTTGATGCGGCTGGTCTGTACAGGGGGGAGTTGAGCAGCGGCGGTGCAGACCTCCTCTTGTTTTACAGTGGAAAAGGCAATTTTCTCAGAAGCCGGCACTCAATTCCTCTCAGCAGCAGCTGCTCGAGAGAATTTTGTCGCAGCTGCGCTGATTGAGGGACACTCGGTTGATTCAGCGAAGGTTAGTTAAAATGGAGTTTTTCGGACTTCCGGACGCTGAGGTGAGTTCCGGGGTAATTTCTTGCTGCGGGGCAGGCTTAGGCCTGAACAGAGTCGGCAGCATTAATTTTGGCGGGAAACTGAGGTTCCCTGCCTCGAGGCCGTTGCTTCCCGCGTCTTTTTACAACGGAGGCATTTTTTGTGTAGAAGGACATCGGATACCTTAAATTTCTTCTCAGATCATATGCGAATTTGCTGTATTTGCAGTTTTTGGGGTGAGAGTTACGTTCTTAGCGTTTGAGGAGTTAAAAAAAAAAAGGAAGGATTAATTAAATTAATTACATTGACGGTGGCTTCTGGATTCAGGGGCTGCTTTCTTTATAAAATTTAGTTTCCTTATTTAGTCTGTTATGGGGAGGTATATAAAAAAAAAGTGTCTTTATTTTGATTTGCTTTTGTTTCGAGACTGCCTCTTTACCTTACTCTTATATTGGTTGAGTACAGTATCAGTTATCTGATGCCTTTGCGCCCAGAGTGTTTAGTGTGTGCGGCACAGTGTCGGAAGCGGGAGTCTGTCAAGGCTGCGCTACTGCGTCATCCATCATGGACCAGGTGATGCCAGATAAAGCAGTAGAAGGGATCCCTCCTCTACAACCACGCCCATGCTGGATAGCCTGCAGGAAGTGGGTAGTTCAGGGTCTACTGCATTGGCAGGGGCGACCCTTGGGGGTTTTTCCCCAGATTTTGTACTGGTATTGCATCAGGCTTATTACTTGAGGCAGCGGTCTCAGATCCTTCGGGGGGGGGGGGCGGCGGCAGGACCCTGGCCGGCTCGGACAAGGTTGGACGTGGCCTTGGAAGGCCTCTTAAGAGGCTTCGACCGATGGCGGATCAACCTTTGGGTTTGGACTTGTTGTAAGGAGAGGATTTGGACCTGGAGCCGGAATCGGGTTTGGAAGAGCTTGAGGAAGGTGAGATACAGGAGCCTGAGGATCAGGCGAGGATTATAAGAGTTTTTAGAAGAGAGGAGCTAACGGTGCTCATTACGGAGTCACTCCAGCTCTCAACCTGTCTTCCGTTCAACCAGCGGAGGAAGAAGGGCTTGAAGATCCCCCCCCCCCCCCTCATTCAGACGGTGCGCAATATGCAGGTGGTCTTTCCCGTTCACCGTGTAGTTAAACAGATGATTCCTTATCGTCACTCCAGTCCAGTCCCTTTACTTCTGGGGTTACGCAACCCTTCCAGCAGCTTGGAGGCTGAGCCCAACCTTTTTGGGGGTGGAGCGGTATAAATACCCCTGGTACCACCCACCAACTCCAGTATTCTCAGCCTCCAAGCAGCTGGAGGGTTCCGTAAGCTTAGGGCTTACTGGAGTCCCCCCTTCTTTAAATTGTATTTTAATTTAAGTTAGTTTTAATTCTAGCTTCTAAACTCCTTTAATACCTTTAAATTGGGTATTGATTTTTATTTGACTCTATAATTTTAAATTATCTCCTGCCCCCCCCCCCCCCCCCCCCCCCCCCCCCCGGGGACGGACATCGGAGGAGAGTCTCACCGGCGGCAGCGAGGAGGACTAGTCAGCGATCCTCTCGCGGCTGTTCCGGGCTTACCCCGCATTTCCTCTGCAGAGTCCTGTGCTGCTGTGCTGCCTCGCGCCGAAGCCCCTCGGTGGCTGAGCGCTGGAGGCAATGCCGCGCCTAGTCTCCTCCGTCCTGTCCCGCTCCTGACCGAAGGGACGCGGAGTTGAGCCCCGGAGCCGCGATTTCAGTAGGCCGGCGGAGATCGTTCGGCGGCAGCGGGAGGAAGCCGCTTCCGGTGCTGGAGGGTGTTCCCGGCCCTGGCTCTTCTCTTCCAGCGCCGCAAAGGCACAGTCGTTTTTTTCCCCGGGTCGGGCTCCACGTGGTTGAGGCCTACCACGTGTGGAGCCTACGGCCCGAGATTGCTGAGTCGGGCCTGTGCACAGCATCAGAAGAGCTTCTAACCGCAAGTACCGAGTTTATGTTGGCAGGGGGGTTTGCTTGCGCATAATTTTTTGCACATATTCTTCTTTTTGTTGCTCTGTTCAAATTTAAGTTAATTTAATTTTTATTTTGTCTTATTTTAAGCTGTTTATTTTTTAAACTTCTCTTGCCTTGGTTTGGTCCCTATTAGGAAAGCATTACAAGCTCTCTGCTTTCTCAGGGGTTATATATACTACCTTGGTTTGGCTGCTCACAAGAGAAGCCCCGGCTCTCTTTTTTCCATGGCATCCAAGCCACGATGTCCTTCCTGTGGGACGCGCAGGGGCACCTCCGCAGAGACAGGAATCTGCAGGAGCTGTGCCGCGGAGGCAGCATCAGTGGAACAGGAGATTAGCCTGGCCATGTCGCAGCCCTCCCAGGGATCAGGCAATCCTCTGGAAGGGGAAGGGGAGTCCCAGTTTCCTATCTCCACTCCTACGGACCTGCCTATGCCCCCTCAGCCTCTACCCTCCCCCCACTCTAGTGCTGGGGGGCCCGGAGAATTTTTCTCTCCTGACTTCATCCTCTTACTCCATAAGGCCTACTGCCTACGTAAGCAGGGCCGGGGGGCAGAAGAGGCTATCCCGCCAGCAGAGGACAAATCAGCTAGTGCCCCCGGGGCTACCAATCTGGAAGCCGGTATCCCTGCTAAGCGCCCACGTCTGGGCAGCGAAGAGCTCCTAGCATCCCTATCCCAGGGTACTCCGGAGGAGGATAGCTCAGTTAAAGACTTGGAGGAGGATGAAGAGGAGCTAGAAGAAGGAGAGATCCCGGAAGAAGATCGGTCACGGATAGTTAGTCTTTCGCCGTGAGGAGCTCCCGGCGTTAATTAATGAGTCCCTAAAAGTTCTCAATGTGGCCTCAGACACGCCCTCGCAGGAAGAAGCGTTGGAGGACCCCTTAATCCAGGCCTTCAGGAGATCCCAAAGGGTTTTCCCTGTCCACAGGGTCGTGCGCCAGATGATCCAGGAAGAATGGGACCAGCCAGAATCAAGCTTAAGGGGAGTCAGGACCATGTCTCGTTTATACCCGCTCCCAGAGGCAGATAAAGAGCTGCTAAGATCTCCCAGAGTAGATGCAACGGTATCAGCAGTTACTAAGAAGACCACGATACCAGTGGAGGGCAGTTCGGCCCTAAAGGACGCGCAAGACAGGAAGTTGGATACGCTCCTGAAACAAGCCTTTGATGTAAGCACTATCGCCTTGCAGGCCTCCGTGTCAGGAGCTTGGGTGGCCCGGGCCTGTTTACGGTGGGCCCAACAGCTCCAGTCAGAGGTTTCAACGGGCGAGATACAGGCCAACTCGGCTAAGGTGGAGTCCGGAGCGGCCTACTTGGCGGACAGTCACTATGACCTCATCAGAAGCCTAGCCAAGAACATGGCCTCGGTTGTGGCAGCTAGACGGTATCTGTGGCTACGAAATTGGGCAGCTGACGCTTCCTCGAAGTCACGCTTGAGCCGACTCCCCTTTAAGGGGAAACTCTTATTTGGAGAGGATTTGGAGAAGCTAGTTAAGGACCTGGGTGAGTCTAAGGGAGGCAGGCTCCCGGAAGATAGACCAAAGCAAGGGCGCCCTCTAGCCCCTGTGCGCTCCCAACCTAGGGACTCGCGGAGATTTCGCCCAGCCAGGTCAGGCTCCTTTCCCAGGGGCCGTTTTCCCTCAAAGGGACAAGGCTTCAGAGGTTTTCGGGGGGCTAGACGGGGTTTTGGGGCCGCCTCCTCCTTCTCGGGACCCAGAAAACAACAATGAGATGACGGGGGTCCAGGAGGAAGGACAGCCAGTAGGCGGTCGCCTGAGGCTGTTCCTTCCCGCCTGGTCCCGAGTCACGTCCGACCAATGGGTCCTAGAGGTGATCAGAGAAGGCTATGCTCTCGAATTTTCAAAACAAATACTTCCAGCGTTTGTTCAGTCTCCCTGCGGTTCTTCAGCAAAGAGGGCGGCAATAGAGGCAACTCTTGCCCGCCTAATAGCTCTAGTGGCGGTGGTCCCAGTACCACCAGACCAGTGCGGCTCTGGTCGATACTCGATTTACTTCGTAGTGCCAAAAAAGGAAGATTCCTTCCGACCGATCCTGGATCTAAAGCAGGTCAACCGGTGCCTCAGGGTACCACACTTCCGGATGGAAACCCTACGCTCAGTCATAGCGGCCGTAAGGGGAGGGGAGTTCCTAACGTCCCTCGACTTGACAGAGGCCTACCTTCATATCCCGGTCAGGAAGTCCCATCAACAATTCCTGAGATTCGCAGTGCCAAGAGGCCACTTTCAGTTCCAGGCCCTACCCTTCGGCCTAGCTACGGCCCCCAGGACATTCACCAAGGTAATGGTGGTAGTGGCGGCCTTCCTTCGGAAGGAGGGAATATTAGTGCACCCCTACTTGGACGACTGGCTGATCCGAGCAAAGTCACAAGAGGAAAGTCATGCGGCAACGGCCAGAGTGGTTCAGGTTCTAGAAGAATTGGGGTGGGTCATCAATCGACTGAAGAGCAGGATGACTCCCTCACAGGATCTAGAGTACCTCGGGGCAAGGTTCCACACTCTCAGGGGCAGGGTATTCCTGTCTCGGTCAAGATCAAGAGAGCTGAGGCGTCTAGTCACGCAGTTTCTCGGCAGGCGAAGTCCCTCGGCTTGGCATTATCTTCAGCTTCTGGGAACTATGGCGGCGGCGATAGAGGTAGTCCCATGGGCCAGGGCACACATGCGTCCGCTACAGCGGGCACTGTTACGTCGATGGTCTCCTCAGCATCATCCTCTGGCAATGCAGTTACCTTGCGCTCCGAGGACCAAACAGTCCCTACACTGGTGGCGGTGTCCAAGGAATTTGGACCGCGGGATGCCCCTCGAACCTCATCTGTGGTTACTATTGACAACGGATGCCAGCCTGTCAGGCTGGGGAGCACACTGCGAGGACCAGTTCATCCAGGGCCGCTGGACACCGTTGGAATCACAGTGGCCCATCAACAGACTGGAATTGAGGGCCGTCACGCTGGCGCTCAAGGCGTTCACGGCCTTAGTTCAAGGAAAAGCTATTCGCGTCCTTTCCGACAACGTCACGGCGGTGGCCTACATCAACCACCAGGGAGGCACCAGCAGTCCTGCCCTGGAGAAGGAGGCAGACGCCCTCTTCCGGTGGGCGGAGCACAGATTGCAGGCACTTTCAGCTCAGCACGTGGCGGGCGAGGACAACGTCACAGCCGACTTCCTCAGCAGATGCAAGATAGACCACGGGGAGTGGGAACTAGATCAGGAGATCTTCGAACAGATAGTGGCCCGCTGGGGGCTCCCAGTCATGGACCTCATGGCGCGGTTCTCTATAGCCAAGGTAGACAGGTTCTTCAGCCGAAGGAAGGAAAGAATGTCCGAGGGCTTGGATGCCCTGTCTCAAAAGTGGCCTCCCAAAGGACTACTATATGTATTCCCTCCGTGGGCTCTGATCGGAAAGGTTCTGCAGCGGGTGGAGTCTCACCAGGGGTTGGTAGTCCTCATAGCTCCGGATTGGCCTCGCCGCCCCTGGTATGCGGATCTGGTGAGGATGGTCGCCGACCCTCCGTGGCGGCTCCCTTGCAAAAGGGACCTGCTGAGGCAAGGTCCAGTTCGCATGCCTCACGTGGATCGATTCTCGCTTACGGCCTGGCTATTGAGAGGGCGCGGTTCCTAAAGCGAGGCTACTCAGGAGCAGTGATCTCGACGCTGTTGAAGGCGAAGAAGCGCTCGACCTGTCTATCCTATGTAAGGGTCTGGCGCATTTTTGAAGCCTGGTGTGCAGAGCATCGACGGAAACCTCTCTCGGCCTCTGTCCCAGAGGTTCTGGAATTCTTGCAAGCAGGTTTTGATAAGGGCTTGGCGCACAGCTCCCTACGGGTCCAGCTAGCGGCAATCGCTTGCTATAGAGGCAAGGTTCGGGGCAAACCCTTAAGGGAGCACCCGGACGTATCCAGGTTCCTGAGGGCAGTTAGTCGGCTACGCCCTCAGCGGAGGGTGGTCGTCCCCCCTTGGGACCTTAACCTAGTGCTGAATGCCATGGTCGGGGAGCCCTTTGAGCCAGTGAAGAGAGCCTCCTTAAAGGATTTGACCCTAAAGACAGTTTTCCTGGTAGCTATCTGCTCGGCCAGGAGGGTTTCGGAACTCCAGGCGCTCTCCGCCCAGCCTCCCTTCCTGACCTTCCTAAAGGACAAGGTGGTCAGGCGCACAGTGCCTTCCTTCTTGCCCAAGGTTATCTCTCCCTTTCATGTAAACCAGACAGTCACCCTGCCGGCCTTCGCGGCCAAGGGGCAGGAGGGAAGGAATAACAAGCTGCGTCTGCTAGACGTCCAGAGAGTCTTGAAACGGTACCTATCTCGCACAGCTCCATTCCGGAAGTCCGACCGTCTGTTCATTCAGTTCTGAGGTCCGCACAAAGGTGAGGCGGCGGCAAAGGCCTCGATCTCCAGGTGGATCCGAGAGGCAATTGCCTCCGCCTACATCCTCAAGGGGAAACAGGTCCCAGTGGGTCTGAGGGCTCACTCCACTCGGGCACAGGCGACCTCTTGGGCGGAATTCAGTCTTGTCCCTCCGCTGGATATTTGTAGAGCAGCGACTTGGTCCTCGCTGCATACCTTCACCAAACACTATAGACTGGACGTGCAGAGCACTGCGGATGCTTGGTTCGGGATAGCGGTTCTTCGAGCTGGGATGCTGGATCCCACCCAGGGTTGAACTGCTCTGGCACATCCCAGAAGTAAAGGGACTGGACTGGAGTGACGATAAGGAAATAGTAATTAGATCTTACCTGCTAATTAGTGTTCCTGAAGGAACGACAGTCCAGTCCCTGATCCCACCCGGTTCCGGCAACTGGTAAGACCTCACGTTCATGGAGGAGCACTGGACCGAGCGCAGAGCTGGGTCGGCGGGAGGGAGTGCAGGGGAAGGCCGGGCTGGATAGAAGCAGCCACCTCCTCCGTCCGTTGCCATTCCTCCTCTCGTTGCCATTCCTCCTCTCCTTCTCCTATACTTTCCAGAAAAAAAAAAAATATATACTATTGTTTAGAGTATTGAGTTATTGGTTTAGGTTAGTGTATGTCATTATAAGTTTTTGGATGGATGTTCGTTAAGTCTGCTTTTTCATTCGAATACTGGAGTTGGTGGGTGGTACCAGGGGTATTTATACCGCTCCACCCCCAAAAAGGTTGGGCTCAGCCTCCAAGCTGCTGGAAGGGTTGCGTAACCCCAGAAGTAAAGGGACTGGACTGTCGTTCCTTCAGGAACACTAATTAGCAGGTAAGATCTAATTACTATTTCAGAGTGAATGGGATTTGCCAGAGTCTCGATTGGGTGGGGGGGTGAGGTCTATGAATCTACTTTACCCCTTGGCCGATTTAGAGAGGGAGATGTTTAGGTCCCTACGTGTAGATGCAGCAGTGTCGGTGGTCACAAAGAAGACAACTATCGCGGTAGAGGGCAGTGCAGCCCTGAAGGATGCGCAGGATAGAAAGCTGGATGTGTTGTTGAAGCAAGCTTTTGAAGTTAATGTGCTGGCGCTGCAAGCCTCTATTTGCGGGGCTTGGGTAGCAAGAGCTTGTCTGCGATGGTCTCGGCGTTTACAGCAGCAGGCGCAGGAGCGTTTATCGGATGAGACGAGGCTGGAGTCCGGTTTGGTGTATTTAGCAGATGTCCATTATGATCTAATCAGAGCCTTGGCAAATAGTATGGCTTCGTTAGTTGCTGCACGCTGTTATCTTTGGTTAAGAAATTGGGCCGCGGATACTTCTTCCAAATCGTGTCTCAGTAAGCTTCCATTTAAGGGGAAGTTGTTGTTTGGAGAGGATTTGGACAAGGTGGTCAAAGATTTGGGAGAATCTAAAGGACATTTGCCGGAGGATAGGCCTAAACAGGGTCGAGCTCAGGCAACACCTCGAGGTCAGTTTCGAGACTTCAGACACTTTAGGACTTCTCGCTTGGGAGGCTTTCAAAGAGGAAGATTTTCCACGTATGATCAAAATTTTCGGGGGGTTCTGAGGTGCGGGCAGGGGAGTTACTAGCCCCTCCACCACAACTCTCAGAAAGCCACAATGAAGCGAGGCGGGCCCGGGCAGGGGTGAAGCCGATAGGAGGTCAACTTCAGGACTTTCTTCCTGCCTGGGTCCAGATAACATCCGATCAGTGGATGCTAGTGATCATTCGCGAGGGTTATGCTCAATGTTCCCTCTAATTTTCTGTAGGCTGTGTGCGCATAAAATATCAGCTGTGTGCAGCTTTTGAAGGAAGGTTAAATTTTTGTGCGCCACATAACGACACTCGGAGTTATATACTTTAAAATTTGTCTACACATCAGAATACAGTATGTACACCACACTGATTTTAATCAAATTAAATGAAAATAGACGATTACTAAATGAAGCAGGAAATTACTAGTAATTACAATCATAACTTTTAAATTTTAAGATGTCTGTTGTTTTCTATCAGAATCAGAGCCGTAATTTTTGTGCGCTCTGTTGTAAAGTATGTGCGCTCGCTCGGCGAGGTGTGTGCGCGCGCACATGCGCACAGCTTAGAGGGAACAGTGGTTATGCTCTCAAATTCTCTTGCCCGGTAACGGATTCTTTTGTGCTCTCCCCTTGCAGGGGGTGGGCGACATTGGTTCGTCTTCTACAATTAGGAGCAGTGGTGCACTTATGTGCGAGTGTGTGTGTTTGTTCCCCTGGAATTCCAGACAGAGAAGGTAAGGTGATTCCTCTGCCCAGAGGATTAACGGACGTCCCGAGGGTAAGTGGTATATAGTGCTGGGAAAGGAATAACCCACACTAACAGTGCCGGTGCCTCGAGAGTTATATGGCATCAGTCGTTACTCTATTTCTTAGTGCCCAAGAAAGACGGGGCCCTCCGTCCCATTCTAGATCTCAAGGGCATAAATCACTGTCTCAGAGTACCGCATTTTCGAATGGAAATCTTGCGATTGATGATAGTGGCGGTCCGACAAGGAGAATTTTTAATATCTCTCGATCTTAACGAAACGTATTTACACATTCCCATCAGGCCAGCGCATCAAAAGTTCCTAAGGTTTGTGCTACCGTGGGGTCATTTTCAGTTTCAAGTGCTGCCCTTCGGTTTGGCAACAGCATCGCGCACCTTCACCAAGATTATGGTGGTGCCAGCAGCAGCACTGCAGAAGGAAGGAATATTAGTTCAACCTTATCTCGACGACTGATTGATACACGCGAAATCAAGAGCCGAAAGGGTCAAAGTGACAGACAGAGTGGTACAGTTTCTGCAGAGTCTCGGCTGGGTAGTCAATATAGCCAAGAGCCGTTTGATTCCATCACAGGTTCTGGAATACTTGGGAGTAAGGTTCGACACTCGTGTGGGGTCAGTGTTTCTTCCAGATCTGCAAGCTCAGGCTCTTCGGAGTGAGTTACACAAGTTTTTAAAGACTCCAGCGTGTTCTTGGAACCATGGCGGCGACGATGCTAGAAGTGGTACCTTGGGCCAGAGCGTGCATGCGTCCGTTGCAGAAGTCTCTACCTCGGCGTTGGTCGCACCAGAACAACAGCCTGAACAAGCGGCTTCCCTGTCCGTTGAAGGTCCGAAGAGCACTTCAATGATGGCTTTGCCCAAGGAATGTGGGAGCGGGCATGCCATTCCAGCAACCACAATGGCTTCCAGTGTTATCTGATGCCAGCCTCGCAGGTTGGGGAGCTCATTGCGAGGATCTATTCGTACAAGGAACCTGGACCGAGCAAGAGCCAAGTGGTCGATCAACCGTCTGGAATTGTGGGCAGTGGCGCTAGCACTGCGGGCGTTTGAATCCTTGGTGCGGGGTCGAGCAGTGCGAGTGCTTTCGGACAATGTCGCAACGGTGGCTTACCTCAGTCAGCAAGAGGGCACAGGAAGCATGGCTATGGAAGAGGAAGCGGAAATGTTGTTTGCTTGGGTGGAGCCTCGGCTTCAAGTGTTGTCGGCAGCATACATTGCGGGAACAGACAATGTGACGGCAGATTTTCTCAGCAGAGTCCGAGTGGATCCAGGCAAATGGGAGCTTCATCTGAAAGCTTTTGCTCAGATAGTCGACAGATGGGGTCCTCCAATTATGAACCTCATGGCTACATTTCGGTCGGCCAAAACGAGTCATTTTTTCAGAAGAAGAAGAGAGAGAATGTCTGAGGGTATTGATGCAATGATGGCCCACACATTAAAAGGGCTTACAGGCAGGAGTGGCCTTTGGAATGTCCTTTTTGGAATAAAGCTGTGTCAGTTGTCACCAGGAATTCTGGGACCTGTAGTTTGCTTGTCTCCCTTAAGGACTGAGCTGTAGTTATGACTCGAGTAGTAAAGGCTGCAAGAATATTTATTTGTGGGGATTTTTCTCCAGCGCATCAAAGTTCAGTACAACAAACGCAAAAAGGATGCAACTTCAACATAAAGGTTGAAACAGAAACACAGGAAATGCAACAGAAATTAACTCAGCACTATTTGGCTGTTTCACAGTTCCTCTGACTTTCCACTAGGCACTGCCTCATGTGGTCACTCAAGGAAAAACACATAAACTGAAACAGCTGCTTTTCTTTACAGCACGGCTTCTTACTTTCAACAGGTGACTATGCTTGTTAAACAACTTGTAAAGTTTTCCAATGTGGCAGCAGGTATGGCAAACTTACTCTGTATTCCTTCATACAGTTTTCAATGCGACATGTTGAACAGTCCATGGCAGAAGGATCATATTCTATTGTAGGCAAACAAACATCCACCTGCATACTTTCTTCAGAGCCAGAGTTAGTGGTATCTTTGTCAGGTTTATTACCTTTCCCTGACTTTCTTTCCAGAAACTCCTGAAGTTGGCTTAAAAGTAATTCAGCTTGTCTGTGCACATTTTCATTAGAATAACCATCCTCCTTTCCTGATAAAAGCTTGCTTATGGCTCCCACCCCAGGGGGTTCAGCTGTCCTGCTTTTATCCGAGGGATAGCTCTCAGCAAGGGTAAGTCCCTTCCCCCACTTGCTATCAGCTGACTGTGCTCGGTTTGTCTTTTGGACGTTAGCATAAGTAAAAGGCTTCTCAAGCAAGGAGTTGAAATAAGAAATATCAGCTTTACCTTTGGTAGGGACTTTTAGATAAGTGCTGGTACCTTTTCTCCTGCTATTTCCCAGGCTCTGGAGCTCAGCTTTCTTATTGCTATTTTCACTGCCCTTCTGGTAATTGTTAGGCTGATAGCTTTCCCCTTGGCTTTCTCTGCTGCCGTTATAGCCTTGGCTGCTGTAGGTCCAACTACCGTTACTCCATGTGTTTGCTCTGCTAGCTTTCTTGTTCCCGGGCTCTACCTTGCAGTAACGTTTCTTCCTTTTGTTCCTTGCTCCAATGTTCACTGCTCCCAGGTTCTGCTCTGCTCCAAGGTTCTAGCTTGCTCATCCTTCTGGCAGTTCTTCCTGAACTCCTTCCTGAACTGCTTCCCGTCTCTCTCGTCTCTCCTCTCTCTCTCTGCATTGCTTGAGGATTTAAAAAGGGTTCACTTCCCTGCACTCCCTGACCTTCCCCTGGGCGTGACCAATCAGTGAACAAGCCAGTCTCCTCCTCTGAGCTGAGGTGTGGCCTGAGCTCAGCAGAGAGCTGTGTTTTTTTCATTTTTGACTTGAAAATCCTGTGTGTCAGTGCAGTGTAATTTACGCCAACAGGATTTTCCCCTATTTCCATCTCTTCTTGAGGGCATTTCTCACTACAGTACCCAGGTTCTGCATGGAGATGTTGCGGTCTGTTATAGTGGTGGTAAGAGCTGGAGAGTGTTTGACATCCCTCGATCTCACGGAGGCGTATTTATACATCTGCTCTGATCAGAGCATCTGCAGTTTCTCCGCTTCGTGGTACCAATGGATCATTTTCAATTTCGGCCATTGCCATTCGGGATGGAAACTAACATAAGATAATGCCATACTGGGTCAGACCAAGGTCCATCAAGCCCAGTATCCTGTTTCCAACAGTGGCCAATCTAGGACATACGTACCTAGCAGTTTCCCCAAAAGACACAGGTTCCACAATGCTTGTACTGTGTCAATCATTGATATCCTGGGTCCCTTCTTAATAATGGTTTATGGACCTTTCCTCCAGGAACTTGTCCAAACCTTTTTTAAACCCAGATACACTAACAAATTCCAGTGTTTGATTGTACGATGAGTGAAAAAATATTTTCTTTTATTAGTCTTAAATAGTTTACACTGTAGCTTCATTACATGTCCCCTAGTCTTTCTATATTCTGATAACGTAAACAATCGATCTTCGTTTACCCGTTACACTCCATTCATTAATTTATAGACTTCTATCATATCTCCCCTCAGCCGTCTCTCTTCCAGGTTAAAGAGCCCTAACCTTTTTAGCCTTTCTTCATAGGAGTATCCTTCCATGCCCTTTTCTAATAACGCTATATCCTTTTTAAGATACGGTGACCAGAATTGCACACAATATTCAAGGTGCGGTCTCACCATGGAACGATATAGAGGCATTATAATATCTTTTGTTTTATTTTCCATTCCTTTCCTTATGATACCTAGCATTCTATTTGCTCTCTTGGCCACCGCTGCACACTGGGCGGAGGATTTTAACATGTTATCCACAATGACGCCTAAATCTTTTTCCTGGGTGGTGGTTCCTAATGTGGAACCTTGCATTGTGTAACCATAGTTTGGGTTGTTATTCCCTAGGTGCATAACTTTGCACTTGTCCACATTAAATTTTATCTGCCATTTTGATGCCCAGGCTTCCAATTTATCAAGATTCTCTTGCAATTTTCCACAGTTCTCTTGGTTTTTAACAACTTTAAATAGTTTTGTGTCATCTTCAAATTTGAAAACCTCACTCGTTATTCCCTTTTCCAGGTTATTTATGAATGTCAAAAAGCAGCGGACCCAGCACAGATCCCTGGGGTACACCACTATTCACCTTTCTCCATTGGGAAAATTGGCCATTTAGCCCTACCCTCTGCTTTCTATCTTTTAACCAGTTCCTGATCCACAATAGTACACTGCCTCCTATCCCATGACTTTTTAGTTTTGCCAAAAGTCTCTGAGGGACCTTGTCAAAGGCTTTCTGAAAGCCCAGATACACTATATCAACCGACTCACCTTTGTCCACCTGTTTTTTCACACCTTCAAAAAAACATAACAGATTAGTAAGACAAGATCTTCTTTGTCTGAAGCCATATTGGCTGTCTCCCATTAGGCCATGGCTATCTACATGTTGAGTAATTTTGTTCTTTATGATGGTTTCTACCATATTCCCCAATAGTGGCGTCAGGCTCACCGGTCTGTAGTTTCCAGGATCACCCCTGGAACCCTTTTTAAAAATTGGCCTTACATTGGTGATCCTCCAATCTTCAGGTATTACAGATGATTTTAATGAAAGTTCATAGATTACTAATAGCAGGTCTGCAATCTCATATTTCAGTTCTTTCAACACCGTTGGATATATACCATCCGGCCCAGGTGATTTGCTACTCTTCAGTTTATCTAATAGTTGTAATACATCTTTCCAATGTATCAATATTTCCTTCAATTCTTCCGCACCTTTAAATACCACTTCAGTCATGGGTAACATCCCTACATCTTCCTCAGTAAAGACCGAAGCAACTGCTCCCTGTCCTTTCACCAAGGTCATGGTGGCGGTGGCAGCAGTGCTATAACAAGAGGGGGTGCTAGTCCACCCTTACCTCGACGACTGTCTCATATGCGCAAGATTAAGGACAGAAAGTGAGCAGGCAACAGCAAGAATGGTGGCAGTTTTGTAGAGTCTTGGCTGGGTGATCATCATGGCCAAGAGTTGCTTGGTGCCGTCTTAGGAGCTTGAGTACCTAGAGGTGCACTTCAACACCTTCAGGTGTCTTCCGGTTCAAAGGGCACAAGGACCACAGCAGCTGGTGTGTCAATTCCTGCAGAGAAAAGCACCAACAGCATGGCGTTATTCAGCTACTTCGAACCATGGCAGCAACTCTTAGCTAGTGCCATGGGCAAGAGCACACATGCGACCACTGCCGAGCACTGCTGTGCAGGGGATCACACAAGCGGCATCCCTTGTTGAAGAGATTACCCTGCCTGACGGAGACCAGGAAGGCGCTCAGGTGGTGCCTTCAACCTGAGAAATTGACGGCAGGGTTTCCTCACGAGTCTCCACACTGGATCCCGCTGATGACGGACGCAAGTCTTTCAGGTTGGGGAGCTCACTGTGAAGGACACTTTGTTCAGGGACAGTAGAGCCCACAGGAAGCCAGTTGGTCCATAAGCAGACTGGAAATGTGAGCAGTAGTTCTGGTGCTCCAGAGGTTTCGGCCTTAGCTGCAGGGGAAGGCGGTTTGGGTATTCTCGGACAACGCGACCATGGTGACCTATGTCAATCGGCAAGGTGGCACAAGCAGTGTGGGCTTGGAAGAAGAGGCCAGAGGCATTTCTACGGTGGGTGGAAGAGCATCTGCAAGTCCTTTCAGCGGCCCATGTTGCGGGAACAGACAACATGACAGTGGACTACCTCAGCTGAGTACATGTGGATCTTGGGGAATGGATGCTCCGCCAAGAGGTTTTCTTGCAGGTGGCAAGAAGATAGGGCATGTCAATCATGGAGCTGATAGCAACATATCCAACAGCTAAAGCAAGCAAATTTTTACAGCAGGAGAAAGAGTATGTCAGAGGACCTGGATGCCCTGGTGCAGAGGTGGTCCGAGGAGGATCACCTATGCTTTTCCACCGTGGGCACTTATTGGCTGTGTTGTGTAGCAGATCGAGGCACACAGGGGACTGGTCATGCTTATTGCCCCAGACTGGCCGAGGCACCCATGGTATGCAGACCTAGTGCGACTACAGGCGGATCAAATGTGGCGTCTGCCAGTGCGAATAGACCTCTTGACCCAGAGGCCGGTGCGCATGCCGCAGGTGGATCAATTCTTGCTTACGGCATGGCTCTTGAGAGGACAAGGTTGAAAAGGCGAGGCTATTTGGGACCAGTTATCACAACGTTCCTGAAGGCCCAGAAAAGATCAACCTTGCTGACTTTTATCAGGGTTTGGCGTATCTTTGAGGTCTGGTGCGCAGTACCAGATGTTAGCCTTTCTGCAAGCGGGGTTTGAGAAGGGCTTGGCCTCAAGTTCCTTGCTAGTGCAGGTGGCAGCCATTTCTTGTTATTTGGGTAGGATCCATGGAGTATTGTTAGCACACCCAGATGTGGTACGTTTTCTGAAAGCAGTAAAGCAGTTCCATCCTCCGATGTGGTTAGTCGTCCCTTCTTGGTACTTCAATTTGGTGCTGACATCGCTGGCAAAGGAACCTTTTGAGCTTTGTGCGTTTCTTCTCTGAAGGATTTGATTCTTAAGGTAATGTTTCTAGTGGCAATTTGCTCGGCCCAGAGAATTTCATTGTTTCAAGCTCACATGCAGGGAGCCCTTCCTCTCCATCTCGAAGGAAAAGGTGGTTCTCTGGCCGGTACCTTTCTTTTTGCCAAAAGTTGTATCGGTGTTTCATATGATTGTCTGTTTCCCTGCCGGTGCTCTCAGGCCAGCCAAAGGTGAGCACAGATTCGCAGTTGCGTCTCTTAAATGTCAGAAGAGTCTTGAGCAGTTATTTGAAGAGTACTGCTCCGTTTTGTAAATCGGATTGATTGGTTTGTGGTGGTTGGGGGTCTGCGCAAGGGTGAGGCAGCAGCCAAGTCCTCCATTTCCAGGTAGATTAGGGAGGCTATTGAGTCAGCGTACATGCTGAAGAGAAGATCTGTGCCAGCAGGGCTGCAGGCTTATTCGACCAGGGCTCAGGTGGCTTCATGGGCTGCCTGCCGAGATCTGTAGGGCAGCCACATGGTCCTCCCTTCACACTTTTGCAAAACATTGTCGTCTGGATGTGCAGACGGCAGGGGGTGGTAGATTCGGAGCGGCAGTGATTCAGGCTGGAATCGTGGGCCCCTCCCACAGATGGAACTACTCTGTTACATCCCAGAGGTGTGGGACTGGACTGGAGGGATGATAAGAAAAGTGAAATTAGACCTTACCTGCTAATTGGCATTTCTCTAGTAAATCCATTCCAGTCCCGGTTCCCCTCCCAGATTGTTTACTGTGGATTCTTTGTCACAACCCCAGACCTAAAGAATTTTACCTTGCAGATTTGTGGTCAAGGGGATTAGGGGGATTAAAGATCCCGATGGAGGAGGAGGAGTTCTGGCAGCAGTGCTATGTTTCTTTTTTTTTTTTTGCCCCATGCTTGAAGTTTTGGTTGTCCATTGTGTTGGGCCTATGCAGTTCACAGTAAGCTTCCTCATTCGGGGTGGGGGGAGGGAGGAGGATTCCTTCTGCAGTCGAGAGGGCCCAAGGTTTATGTAGATAGTTTGATTTATGCAATTTGACTACTTATTTGTTGCTCCTGTGAGTCTGCTTTTGTCAATAGGTTACTGGGGCTGGAAGGAGGAGCTAGCTTAGCTGTCTTAGTACATTGTCATCAAAAGATGACCAGTCTCAAGGTGCTGGAAGAGGTTGACTACCCCAGAGGTGCGGGACTGGACTGGAGTTACTCAAGGAACGCCAATTAGCAGGTAAGATCTAATTTCACTTTGCTTTTCTCAGTAAAGCTTAGGCGTACAGCTGCTGCTTATGTCACAAAGATACCCAGCAGTCCAGCTTTACATGCAGTCACCAGCGCATATAGGAGATATACTGTTGGTTTGACTAGTCTTGAGGGGGGAGGGGACAACTTCTAGCCAGGAAGGCCAGTTCAGTTGCTGCAGGAGTCATCTGGAGGGGTGCCTGAACGGTCTTCCTTCTTTTGGTTTTCTTTCTTCCTACCATTTTTATTCTTAAAACAAACAAACAAACAAATATAAAGGACAGCAAAATCTAAAGCACTTAGCGGAGACCAGAGCTGCTATTACGGCAGGCCTCCCTGGTGCCATTACAGGGTGATTTGCTTCTCTTCCCCCCCCCCCCCCTTGAGGTGGTGTAGACAGTGTGGCAACACTGCCCGCGATCACCAGCCTGCCAAAACCGTGAGCACCTTACAGCGGGGAGCACTGTGAGGTTTCTTCGGTGCATTTGCAGCAGGATATTGCCTTGGGCATCTTTTTAGGATGTCAAAGGGGCAGTGGCACAGTTAGACTTCGGGCCTTTTTCCAGCTGTTGTTCTCGGCCTGTGGCTATGCGTGCACCTCCTCTAAGCTGAATGTCTGCTCAGCTCCCTTGATGTCTCTGCTGAGGCAAGTGGTGCTGGTACCTGCTGGACTGCTTATGCACCCGACCTGGGGGAATTGTCCAAAACCGGTTCACTGTCTCTTGTGACTGGGGAGCTTTCAGAAAAGCCTTCCGCACTGGCGGTGATGACGGCTGTGCCCTCGGGGCTCTCGTGGCCTGTGCAGCTGGAGAGCTACTCTGGGGGAGGGAATTCCTCATCTCCTTCATTACAGACACAGGTGACAGAAGACCAGGAGAAGCGAGTGAGCATGCCCGTGGGGCAGGAGCCTGAAGCGGCTGAATTTGCTGTGCTTTTTCAGCAGGTCTGGACCCTATGGAAGGGGGGATGGGCATGGACAGTACCTTGCGGGCCTCCAAGCCCCACCCAGCAGGATCCTCCGGCATGGGAGGAAGCAGGAAGTGCATGGGGTCCACAGGCTCCATTTTGTGAGTTACATGGCTGCGCAAAGCCTTGGCCTGATCCTTCAGGGAGTTGGAGTCTCCAGAGGAGGAGGATCAGGCTGTGGAGGCACTCGAGACCTCATCACTTAGTGGCTCTGGCCTGGAGGAGGGGGAGTTTTCTCCTCATGAGGAGGACCGTGAATCTCACGTAGTCTGCTTGTTTCACCAGGAGAAAGTTGCGCCGCTCATTATCCAGATAACATCAGAGCTGTGTTATCCCCAAGGCGACTGCAGCAGCAACTCAGTTATTGTCAGATCATATTCTCTGGGGTATCAGGGCGCCAACCAGGGCCTTTTCCATTCCCTCTTGAACTTGAACGGATGGTGGCAGAGGAGTGGAAGACTCCAGATGCCACTCTCCGAACTGCTCGACATTTTGGCAAGATGGGGAGGACCTACAATGTTGGTTGCGTTATCCTAAGATTGACTCATTGGTCACGGCCGTGATCAAGTGCACCATCATTCTGGTGGAAGGGGACAGCCCTCCAGGATTCAGATGACCGGAAGTGGAAGGCCTTCTCAAGATAGCTTTTTCAGCATCTGCCCTGGCAGTTCAGATGTCCGCATGCAGGGGGCTTGGTGGCCCAAGCCCTTCTGCATTGGGTGCAACTGCTGCCAGAGAACTTGAATACGGCTCGTTCGGAGTCCGAAGTGGCCTTTTTGGTGAACACGTTTTATGACACCTGACCAAGATTCCAGCGTTCTTCCAACATCTGAACTGTGAGAATGTGTGTTTGTTGAATATCTCTAGCTATTGTAAGCCACATTAACTTTCAAAGTAACCTAATAACATCATAACGTATTAGATACTATCTTAGCAATACAATATTGCCAGTTGAAAGTCAATTTAAACTGCCAGCTTTGCACTTCTTACAGTGTTCACATTACTGCAATACTGCATTCTCTCTGTAAAGTTAGTCACTATCTTGCATGTAAACTGTACCTGCTCTATTGTGCGCTCTCATATAATCACTCCTCTACAGTGTCTCACACACAATCCAAACCCTCAGAATGGCCCTCCAGGTCGCTGTCATTCTTAGCCTCTACCTCCTCACCCACTGGCTTGGAACCTCCCAATCTCTCTACACACCACATGGCAGGATTCCAATCCTGAATAGCCATGGCAAAAGATGGAATAGTCCCCCTTACTTCAACACAGGAAGTAACACCTACCCACGCCACTCCCACCTGATACATGTAGCATTCCAGCTATCCAATACACCCAACCAGGAAAAACCTTGTAGATGCCGACCCCTAAAATGTGCCATCATTAACGCACGTTCCATCCGCAAAAAATGGCCTGTTGTCCTTGACACAATCTCCTTCTATGACCTTGAGATCCTCATGATCACAGAAACATGGCTATCACCAGAAGATAACGTCCTCCTCAATCAACTACTTCCCCCCAATTTTTCCATACACATGAAACATAGGGAAAACAAAAAAGGAGGAGGGGTGCTCATAATCTCCAAATCAGACCTCAACTTCCAGACTGTGGACTCTTCTAGCACAAACAGCCTGGACACTCTCTCTGTTGCTAACCAACAATTCTCCCTCACCCTCTTATATAAAACACCATCTACTTCTCCAATTGACCTCCCAACCATCATTGACCTCGCAGCTAACACCCGCACTCCCAACAAACCAAATTGGATAATGGGTGATTTCAATCTCCCATCGCTACACCAAAACCACGCAAATGCGTTCCTTGATGCAATGGAAAACCTGGGTCTCAAACAAATCATAAATGAACCCACACATACAAAAGGGAACATTTTGGACTTGGTTTTTGTGCCACATCCAGTCAAGGACAAAAGCCACAATCTGCCAACATCAGTCGTGGATGTACCCTGGTCCGACCACAAATTGATCATTATCCAGATTCCCAGCAACAATGACCATCTGAACAGAAGCCAACCTACGAACATCACCTCTCGAACTTCCACTAGATGCTTCCGCCCCTTCGATAGGGAACTCATCCTTTCGGAAACCCCATCACTCATCAACAAAACAACACCTGACCTTGATGAACTAATCTCTCACTGGAATTCCAGCCTGCTTGCCATCTCACAACACCCAAACCCTAAAAATACAGCAAGAGCGAAAAGAAAATCCGCCCCATGGTTCTCTCCTGATCTACGCGCTTCCCTCATGCAATTACGTAGACTCGAACGCCGATGGCGCCGATCACGCTCACCGGAAGATCAGACCGCATACCTAACCCACCTTGCAACACATCGAGGAACAATCTCTATCAGAATGAGACAATATCACACTGACACCCTAAAGAGGTCATTGAATAAACCTCGTGACCTCTTCAATTTGGTCAAATCCCTCTCAAAGGAACCATCACCCGAGCAACACATCTACATACATCCACAAGAATTCGCTGATTATCTGAAATCCAAGATTGTACAAACTAACAAGGTCACAGCAGTCCAATATCAAGAACCGGCGGACCTCTCTCCACTTAACTTTTTTTCCACACCATCCAATAAATGTATTGAGAACACCATAGCATCACTCAACACCTCCACTGCACAGACCGACCCATGTCCAGCTTTTTGGATCAAGGAACTACGTGATGTGCTCAGTCCTGTCATCGCAAATATAATGAAACTCTCCTTTTCAACAGGTTATTTTCCCACCTCACTCAAGCAGACGTCCATTAGACCATTACTGAAAAACCCCAAACTGGACCCCCAAATGGTAGACTCCTATCGACCAATAGCTAGCATCCCCATCTTAGCCAAAATAATTGAGAAGGAAGCACAACGGCAAATTCAAGATCACATAGACTCTGTTGCTCCCTTAGATAACTGCCAACATGGGTTCAGAGAACATCACGGGGTTGAGACACTACTCACTGGTCTAATCAACAATATCATCACAGGAATCGACAACATCCATCAAGGTTTTGTCCTCATTTTCCTAGACATCGCCGCGGCGTTTGACTCCGTGAGTCACGAAATCCTCCTGGGAAGACTAAAGAAAAGGGTGTCTGCAACAAGGCACTAAAATGGTGCAAGTCTTATCTGGACGATAGATGGCAATATGTGAAGTCTGGATCAGAAGAGTCTAGCCACTTCCATCAAAAACAAGGGATACCTCAAGGATCCTCATTATCCTCCTTACTCTTCAATATCTACATGCAGCCCATATGCAATATCATAAGATCATTCAACGTAAACTGCATGATATATGCAGATGACATTCTTTTATACATGCCTTTCTCCACAACCCACATGGACCTGACCCCACTCACAGATTGTTTCAATGCAGTTTCAACATGGCTCCAGACACAGAACCTACGTATCCAGCATAAAAAAACAGAGGTCCTTTTCATCTCCAGAGACTCCAACTTTACGCCCCCATCCCACGTCAGTGTCAAGGAAGCTGATTTGCAAACTAAAGATGCAATAAAATATTTGGGAGTTACCCTGGACCAACATCTAGACATGAGACGCCACATAAGCAACGTAGTCAAAGCCATCTACTTCAAAATCCGTTCCCTCAAACACCTACGCTCCCTGCTGGACCCAGACGATTTCCGTACCATATATCAAGCGCTGATCCTGCCGCATTTTGACTTTGCAAATGCCATCCTACAAGGTCTCCCCCAATCCACACTAACCCCCTTACAGTTGGCCATGAATGCCGCAGCTAGGGTCCTCTACGGTGCATCCAGAAACGACCACGTGACTCCCATTCTCAAACAGCTGCACTGGCTACCAATTCACGGGAGAATCACCTTCAAATCCCTTGTATTAGCATTTAAGGCAATCAAAGGCACCTCATCCCTCTCACTCACGAATCTAATCCACATTGTCCCCCCCAACAGAGCAAGAAGAACATCAGCTGTAAACTTGCTAGCAATACCAAAGGCTTCAACAAAGTCCAACACGAACACCACAAACAGGGCATTCAGTTTTTATGTACCAAAATGCTGGAACACCCTACCCCCCGACATTAGAGCCATTACCAATCTATATCAGTTCAGAAAGGCTCTCAAAACATACCTTTTCCGCCAATATTTCCCAGACAGCAACTGAACCAGATATCCCCTCCAAGAAATGACCCAATCTAGAAATGCCCTCACACTGCAATGTAGATAGATTATGTATATAGTTAACCCAGTTATCCAAGTTTGTACTCCTGTCCAATGTAAAACCTGACAGTTTGTCGTAATGGTCGTTTTGTTATGATGTAAACCGCGCTGATTCTAAATAGCGCGGTATATAAGAAACTGTAATAAATAAATAAATGATCTATTCTTTCTGGCTGCGGCCTCTAACGTGGTGAGTTGTTGGCTCTGTCTGAGGAATTTTATTAGTAGATGTGGCCTTGAAGGTGTGCTTGGCAAGTCTCCCCTTTAAGGGCAGCCTGCTCTTCGGAGAGGACTTGTTGAAGCTGGTCAAGCTTCCTCCAAGCGTTCTGCCTCTTCAAGCACAATCTCTTCCTGTTGGGGCGTTCTGTGACTTGCGGTGCTATAAGCAGGGGAGACAGTTGTCCTTATACTCCAGCTCTGGCCCTTTTGTGGGACCAGTCGGGGTCCCAAGAAAAGCCAGCTCTTCCTGCACCTCTCACTGATTCCAAGATGCTGCAGGTTGGAGGACAACTCTGACTCTTCTGCCAGGAATGGGCTTGCATAACTTCAGCTTGCTGGGTGTTAGAAATCATCAGTCAGGACTATGCGCGGGATCTCACCAGGCCCATTTGGGATGGTGTCCCCATAGGGATCTGCTCTCAAACATGAGGCCGTTCGCTCCATGCTTCGGTTGCATCTCCAAGCTCTGCTACCGGTTCCTCCCACCGAAAGGAAGTCGGGAAGGTACTCTATTTCATTGTCTCAAAGAAAAACGGATCCTTTTGTCCTATTCAGGAGGTTAACCACATTTTGCGAGTTCTCCACTTTCGCATGGAGACATTGCGGTCTGTTGTTCAGTCCATGTGACCGGGGGAGTTCCTCACCACGCTAGATCTTACAAAAGCATATCTGCATATCCCCATCCGTGTACAACATCAGCGCTTCCTCCGGTTCGCAGTTCTGTGACAACACTTCCAGTTCTGTGCTCTTATATTTGGATTGACCTCTGCTCCTCATACCTTTTTTCCAAGTTCATTGTCATGGTGGTAGCAGTGCTCCAGCACAAGGGAGTCTACATGCATCCGTACCTGGACAATTGGTTCATATGGATCAAGTCACGGTCCAACACAGAGCATTCAATCAAACGGTTTGTTCAGCTGTTGGAGCAGTTCAGCTGGATAGTCAATCACAGCAAGAGCTGTTTGACGCCTTCCCAGGACTTGGAGTTCCTTGATGCTCGCTTTGACACTCGCCAGAGCAGTATGTCCCTCATATTGGAATGGTGGCACAAGTTCCGCTGTCAGCTTCACGGGTTTATGAAGTCCCCGTCCCCCCAGGCTTGGGACTACCTGCATCTCCTTGGGGTGATGGTCACATCCCTTGGGCCCAGGCACATATGCATCCCCCTGCAGAGGGCCCTCTTGAGCAATTGGTCCTTCTGCTCTCAGGATTACCTGGCTGCCTCTTCCCCAGTGTGTGAAGCGCAACGTACAGTAGTGGGCTCATTCAACAAATTGCTTTGGGGGGGGGAGGGTGCTGTTGGAAATGCCTGCATGGGTGGTGTTTACTAATGTTGCCAGCTTGACCAGTTGGGAAGCCCACTACCTGGGTCAGTCTGCTCAGGGCACTTGGTCGTGGATGGAAGCCAAATGAGCCATCTGTCAGCTGAAAGCTCGAGTCATTTGACTGGCATTGACACAGGTAAGTGTCCTGCTCTCTAGGGGCAGGCGGTGTAAGTTCTGTTGGACAATATCATGGCTGTAGCTTATGTGGGCATAGTGTTCCAGAGTGGCGCACAAAATGCAGTTGTTCCGTGAACCGAGCGTCATCTCCTGGCCCCCTCAGCCCAGCACATTGCAGGGGAGGAGAATGTCCAGGCAGATTACCTCAGTCACCATCTCCTTGATCTGGGTGAGTGGGAACTGACGTCGTGAGCCTTTGATTGCATAGTGAGGCGCTGGGGGCGTCCAGCGGTCTGCCTCGTGGTGATGCCCGCGAACATAAAAGTTTGTTCCTTCCTTCCTTCAGTTGACGGAAGATGACCGGGACCAGGAGGGGTAGACGTGTTGGTTCAGTCATGGCCTAGGGTCTCCAGCCTCACTCCTGTATGTCTGTCTTCCATGGCCGCTGATTCCCTGGGTGCTTAATTGGATAGAGAGTCATCCTCTCCTCCATAGTTCTCATAGCACTGGATTGGCTGCGGTGTCTGTGGTATGCGGACCTCATAGACTCCAGGTGGACCAGCCTCTGGTTTTGGAGGAGTGGAGGTGTCTGCTGCGGCAGGGCCCCCATCCTCCTAGATGACCAGGCTCACTTCTTACTTAAAGCTTGGCTCTTGAGAGGTGACGCCTGATGCGCAGGGGATATTCTCCAGTGGTGGTGTCTACACTTTTTTGCAGGCCCAGCACTGGTTTACGTCTCTGGCCTATGTCCGGGTTTGGTGGCTGTTTGAGCATTGGTGCCGAGAGCAGATGACGTTCTCTAGGCGAGCTCAGGTTATTTCTATCTTGGCTTTCTTACAGGATGCCTTTCAGAAGGGATTGGCCTGGAGTTCTCTGCCCATTTAGGTGGTAGTGCTTGCTGCATTCCATGGACCCATAGCGGGATGGTTGCTGCCCTGTCATCGCGAAGTTGGACATTTTCTCAAGAGTATTAGGGCTTTACAGCCTTCTGTTCAACCAGTGATACCTCCATGGGATCTTGCAGTGGTCCTCTGGGCATTTGTATGGGTGCCTTTTGAGCCTCTGAATCGTGCAATGCTGAAAAATCTGACCTTGAAGGCCATTTTCCTCATAGCCAAGACCTCGGCACGCCATTTCTCTGAACTACAGGCTCTCTTATTGGGCTCGGTTTTGTCCTTTTCCACTGAGGGTGATAACTTATGGCCAGTGTCTTCCTTTCTGCCAAAGGTCTTGACCCTTTTCCATGTCAGTCAGGTGATCTCCTTGCCGTCTTTTCTCCAGATCAGTGTGACGGAAAGGACAAGCATTTACGGCATCTGGATGTTTACAGAGTGCTGCTCCAATATTTGAAGGTCACAATTCCTTTTGGTTATCAGACTATTTGGTTGTGCTGTTTGCTAGTCCTCGTAAAGGACAAGCGGCGTCCAAGGCTACCCTAGGACACTGGAATAGGAAGACCATTTCTGCCGTCTTGCTATAGGTAGGTAAACCTTTTCCTTCCACCTTGAAGACTCATTCTACTCGTGCCCAGGCTGCCTCCTAGGCGGAGATGTCCTTGGTGGTACCTTTAGATATTTGCAGGGTGATGATATAGTCCTCCTTGTCCACATTTGTCAGACATTACCACCTGGACGTTCAAGCACATTTGGCAGCCCTTTTCGGCACCAAGGTACTGTCTGCTGCAGTGTTGTCCCGCCCACATGGGGATTAGCTTTAGTACTGCCCGCTGGTCTGGACTGGTCTAGCAGGATGTTCTCCAGGAAACAAGCAGGAGGTCAGTCCTCACATATATGGGTGACATCGGCACCGACAGAGCCCGCGTGGAGCATTTCCCCAGCTTTCAAAGAAAGCCT
The DNA here is from genome assembly GCA_033557465.1 of Ichthyophis bannanicus. Taxonomy (NCBI): domain Eukaryota; kingdom Metazoa; phylum Chordata; class Amphibia; order Gymnophiona; family Ichthyophiidae; genus Ichthyophis; species Ichthyophis bannanicus. The sequence goes on along the minus strand of CM066031.1, from coordinate 275,222,762 downwards.
TTGGGAAAGCTACCACACATGCGTGTTCCCCTTCCCGCCCAAGGGTGCCATCTTGCTCAGTCTCCTTTTTTCCACAGAGCCCAACGGATGTGGTCCTCCACTCTTTCGGAAACAGTTATTTAATTCCTTCCTTTTGTTCGCTTTGTGTACCTGTTCCCTTCCTGCCTCGAGGTGGCACCACCGGTGCCAGTCTTGGCTTCCTTTTTTTCCCGTGTTTCCTCGAGGTTCCACCTCGACCGGCCTTTGTGTATTTTTTCGCCTGGGGGTCCTTGACCCTGGCTGGGTGTGTTCCCACCATGACTCCTGGTGGGTTCAAGAAATGCAACTGTTGCAGTCAGACTATCTCAGTCACTAATACTCATGACTGCTGCATCTGCTGCCTGGGCCCAGACCATAAAAAGCAAAAAGATCGCTCATGTATCAAGATAGGTGATTCCAAAACATAAACCTTTAAGTAATCATTCAAATATGTTCTTAAATAAGAACATTCAATATGTTCTTAAGAACATATTTGAATGATTACTTAAAGGTTTGTTTTGGAATCACCTATCTTGATACATGAGCGATCTTTTTGCTTTTTGTGTATTGCCAGTCGTTCAGTAACTGACCAATTTTTTGGTGTGACTACAACAGAATGGTGGGCCCAGACCATGACAGTTCCACCTGCAACCGGTGCCAGGCCATGACCCCTAAACTAATAGGAGGTGGTCCGAGTTGCAGGGGAAGTTTTTCCCAAGGTCTGACCCTGCCCCAGCTTCCCCATCTCGGAGTCCCGCAGCGCTGGCTCCTCCGGTGCGGCCCTGGACTCTCCCAAAAAGAAGGGGGTTCCGAAAGAGGTGCCTCTAATCAAACCTGGCAAGGTCCCTCGACAGGACTCTAGCGACTCCGAGCAGCGCCCTCAGAAAATCTTGAGACGAGTCCTTGGCTGGTGGAAACTACGCCAAGGCCCGTGAACCTATAGTCCTCCTCAAGGACACACTCTCCAGAGTGCCAGCATCAGATCCAAGGCCTTCAGTGTCCATGCCGAGTGCTGCACAGCCATCGGGCCTTGAGTCCCGCATGGCGCAATGGAGCAAAGCCTCTCCTCCATATTGGCTTTGCAGCGGGCATTGATGTCTGGCCCCCAGCATCATTGGCACAGACACTGGAGCCTCCAGTCATCGAACTTGGCACCGAGCACCACCAGTTTCAGCGTCGATTGAGGTCTTGATCACACTTTTCGGGGTTCCGGTCCTCTCTGGTGAGTTTCCAGGAGTCTGACCCCAGGCCCTCTGGGGGGGGGGGGGCCGGTTCCTCAGAATTACCCCCGAGGTTGACTCCTCGGTGCCCTTGGGCTCCAACTAGGAGACAGAAGACTAGTCTCTCCAGAACTCCCCACCCCCCCTCCGACACCAGGGCGTTCCCTCTGAGCCGTCTCCTCTAGAGCCTCGGCGCCACTCCCTGCCTGAGGACGTGGCTTTTCATGACTTTGTTCATGACATGGCCCGGGCTCTTTCAATCCAGACGGAGTTGGAGGAGGACCTAAACCCTGAGGAGCTCAAGATCCTACAATGAGTCCCCTCCCAAGGAGATACTCATGGTGCCAGTTCCACCAATCCTCGAGAGATTGCTCCTCCGGATGTGGGATCCCCAGCCTCTGTGCCAGTGGTCAGTTGGTGCTTGGACGCCATCTATCGCATCCGGAAGGGCCCCAGCTCTTCCACAGCTTGGTGGTGGTTGAGTCCTCAGTGCAAAAAGTGAAGAGTCATACTTACTCTTCAGTTCCCCCCGGCAGGGACCGGGCCCTCTACACCATGAGGCGCAAGTGCTACCAGGGTGCTATGCTCGGGTGCCTAATACAGGCATACAAATTGTACATTGGAATGTACCTTAAGTGCCTGATACAGGAACTCTCGGGATTCTCCAGGCCTCGCCAGGGAACCTCTGCAAAGGTTCAGTCCCTAGCAGCAGGCATCCGGGACTGTTCCAGATTTCTCTCCTGGTCCGCCTATGACGGGTTTGAGTCTGCGACCAGGGTTGCAGCCGCCAGCATCAGTGCCCGGCATGGCTATAAACCTCGGATCTAGAGCAGTGGGTACAGGAAAAGCTCCTGGATGTCCCCGGCAATGGTGAGAATCTATTCGGAAAACTGTTGTCTGAGGTTGCGGAGATTTGAGGCCAAGGCTGTCCAAAAAGACCTCGGCTCTCCCAAGGAAAAAATTCTCAGAGAAAAAGCCCTTTTTCCTGAGGAAAAAGGGCTACTCCCAGGCTGGCCACCACCAGCCTCACTCAGGGCAGCCTCACTAGTCTGTGCAGCCAGAAGGCCAGGGACACTGACCTAGAATGCCCAGAGCTCCCAGACACCAGCTCCCACCCAACCCAGGGGAAGCTTTTGACTCCCTGGACTGGGCCTCCCATTCCCCAAAGATCCCACTTCAGCCCACAGGGGGGTCGACGGGCCTCTTTCGTTCACAGATGGGCCAGCATCACCACAGACCAGTGGGTTCTGCAGGTGGTGCAGGAGGGGTATTTCCTCCATCTGCAGCAGAACCCTCCAGACTTCTTAGGAGAGCCATCACAGCCTCTCCTCCATCAGGCCTTGCTCGCCACAGAACTCACAGACTTGCTCAGGGACAGGGCGGTGGAACCGGTATCCCATCACCTTTGGGGAAAGGGGTTCTAAGCAAGGTATTTTCTTGTCCCAAAAAGAACAGGGGGTCTCCAGCCCATCCTGGGGAAAGTTCAAGATGCTCTCCCTTGGGACACTGCTGCCCTATCTCCGCCAGGGAGGCTGGCTTTGTTCCTTGTATCTCAAGGATGCTTACACCCACATCCTGATCCACCCCTCCCACAGGCATTACCTGAGATTTGTGGTGGGGAGGCAGCACTACCAGTACAGGGTGCTGCCGTTCGGCCTCACCTCCTTGCCACGGGTCTTTACAAAATGCCTGGTGGTCCTAGTCACCCATGTGCACCTCCAAGGGGCCCACATCTTCCCCTACCTGGATAACTGGCTCATTAGAGGCAGCAAACCTCTCAAGGCCAGGTGTGCCACAAAGCTCACTATTCACACCCTGCTGCAGTTGGGATTCATCATCAACTACCCCAAGTCCAGCCTCTCCCCAGCCCAAGACTTGAAATTCATAGGGGTCCAGCTGGAAACTGTGGGTCTGGGTCTTCCTCCCGGTGGAGAGAGCCCACCGCCTGATGCAGCTGGCAAGGGAAGTGAAGAGCTCCAGTTCGGTGCCAGCTCCTCCTCCTGCTAGGCCATATGGCCATAAGAACATAAGATATGTCATACAGGTCAGACTAAGGTCCATCAAGCCCAGTATCCTGTTTCCAACAGTGGCCAATGTAGGTCACAAGTACCTAGCAGTTTCCCCAAAAGAAACATGTTCCACAATGCTTGTATTGGGTCAAGCAGTGGATATTCTGGGTCCCCTTTAATAATGGTTTATGGACCTTTCCTCCAGGAACTTGTCCAAACCTTTTTTAAACCCGGCTACACTTAACAGCTTTTACTACATCCTCCGGAAGCAAATTCCAGAGTTTGATTACACATTGAGTGAAAAAATATTTTCTCTTTAGTCTTAAATAGGTTACACTGTAGTTTCATTACATGCCCCCTAATCTTTCTATATTTTGATGGTGTAAACCAGGGGTACTCAAATCCAGTCCTGGAGGGCTACGAACCAGTCAGGTTTTCGGGATATCCCTAATGAATATGCATGAGAGAGAGTTAAATACAATGGAGGTAGTGCATGCAAATATATCTCATGCATATTCATTAGGGATATCCCGAAAACCTGACTGGTTTGTGGCCCTCCAGGACTGGATTTGAGTACCCCTGGGAAACAATAGATCTAAGTTTACCCGTTCCACTCCATTCATTAATTTATAGACCTTTATCATATCTCCCCTCCAGGTTGAAGAGCCCTAACCTTTTTAGCCTCTCTTCATAGGGGTATCCTTCCATCCCCTTTACCATTTTGGTGGCTCTTCTCTGTACCTTTTCTAATAATGCTATATTCTTTTTAAGATACGGCGACCAGAATTGCACACAATACTCGAGGTGCATTCGTACCATGGAACGATATAGAGGCATTATAATATCCTTTGTTTTATTCTCCATTCCTTTCCTTATGATACCTCGCATTCTATTTGCTCTCTTGGCCACTGCTGCACACTGGGCGGAGGATTTTAACATGTTATCCACGATGACGCCTAAATCTTTTTCCTGGGTGGTGGAACCTTGCATCGTGTAACCATAGTTTGGGTTGTTCTTTCCTAGGTGCATAACTTTGCAATTCTCCACATTAAATTTCATCTGCTATTTGGATTCCCAGTCTTTCAATTTATCAAGATCCTCTTGCAATTTTCCACAATCTTCATGGGTTTTAACAACTTTGAATAGTTTTGTGTCATCTGCAAATTTGATAACCTCTCTCATTATTCCCATTTCCAGGTCATTTATAAATGCTAAAAAGCAGCGGACCCAGCACAAATCCCTGGGGTACTCCACTATTCACCTTTCTCCATTGGGAAAATTGGCCATTTAGCCCTACCCTCTGCTTTCTATCTTTTAACCAGTTCCTGATCCACAATAGTACACTGCCTCCTATCCCATGACTTTTTAATTTTGCCAAAGGTTTCTCATGAGGAACCTTGTCAAAGGCTTTCTGAAAGTCCAGATATACTATATCAACCGACTCACTTTTTGTCTACCTGTTTATTCACACCTTCAAAAAACATAACAGAGACCTTCCTTGGCTAAAGCCATGTTGGCTGTCTCCCATTAAGCCATGACTATCTACATGTTCAGTAATTTTGTTCTTTATGATTGTTTCTACCATTTTTCCCGGTACTGACTCGGGCTCGCCTGCCTCGACAGTTCTCGTTACGCCTCCAGGCAGCCCAGTGGTACCTCCGTTCCCAGTGGATGCAGGAAAAGGGCAGGCTGAGGGACAGAGTGAAGGTCACCCACCCGCTGACGGCCTTCCTCACCTGGTGGCAGTCCCTACATCACCTCAGGGCAGGGATGCCCTTCCAGGCACCGACCCCTCAGAGCCTCCCTTGTAGGCTGGGGTGCACATTGCGAGGGCCAGGGCACCTGGGCCCCAGAGGAATCCCTCCTGCAAATCAATCTCCGAGCTCAGGGCCATCTTCCTGGCCCCTCAGGCCTTCCGCCACCTCCTGAGCAACCTCCCAGTCACCATACAGACAGACAATCAGGTTGCCATGTTCTATGTGAACAAGCAGGGGGGGGGGGGTACGGGCTCCTACTCCCTCTGTCAGGAGGCAGTGGCCCTCCACTCCTTTCCACCGTCTGACGGCGAACTGCAGTCAAGTGTTCCATCAGAGCAATTCGCCGAAGCCGGGTTTCCCACGCCCCAAGACCGGGTAGATGAGGTTGTTTCCAGGCCCGGGCTATTTCACTCCTAGCAGTCTGGATACAAGCTCGAGCCGGACGGTCCAGGCCCCCGGGCACATCTTCAGGTCGGATCCCTAGCAACCCAAACCCCATATCCACATCTCCTGGCAAGCCCAAGACAGTGTGGAGCACCCCCCCCCCACCATGTTCCAATAATCCCGGACTTTCGGGCACAGCCACCACATATGTACGAAAGTCCCCCGCTCCCCACAGCCCCGCCAACACTGGGCGGAAAATCCCGGGAACATCCGATGGAGCCGAACCGGGGTATAGTACCACCGATAAAGTAGCTTATAGGATGTTTCCCGAATAGCCGTTGATAGCGCCTGACGCCCTATATTCATATACACCCTCCGCCACCCCATGGGTCCCAATACCTTCCCCAGATCTCGTTCCCAATGTTCCTGATGTGGAAACTGTCCCAGGGCACTCCCCAGCCCCAATTCCCGATATAGGCGGGAAATCAATCCCCTCGAACCCTCCCAACTTTGCCAGAGTACCACCCCAGGGTCCGAAGCCGCCTCCCACCCCTCCCGAATAGCCTTTTGGGTCAAAAAATGCTTTACCTGGAGGTAGGGGAAAAAATCGCTCCCCCGCAACCGATATTGCAGCCTAAGATCAGAAAAGGGAATCATCTGCTCCCCCTGGAGAAATTTCCCAAAGGTGTCCAAACCCATCCGTTCCCATCTGCGAAAAACGCCTTCTCGCCCCGGCAGAAACGCGTCCGTGGCACCAACCGGGGCCAGCACCGTAAATCCCCCCTTGGCCCCACTCCGCCTTCTTTCCTGCCGCCATACAGTTGCCAAATGCCAAACGTAGGGGTTATCCTTCCAGCGGCCGGCGGGCCACTTACCAAATACCCAAGGCAGGTCCTTCAGCGCAACATCCCCCACCCAATATTGCTCTATCTCCCGAAATCTCTTCTCACGCCCCGCCGGTTCCCGCCACTCAAACACCTGTCTCATTTGGGCGGCTCGATAGTAACGGGCCAACTCTGGGACCCCCAACCCCCCAGACTCCCGGTCAGCATATAGCACCCACCGACTCACCCGGGGCTTACCACCCCCCCACACGAAGGCAAAAAGTGAATTTTGGAGGGCCCTCAGCTCCCGTGATGGAATCCCCACAGGAAGGGTCTGGAACAGATATAGCAAACGAGGAAGGAGATTCATCTTCAAGGCGGCCACTCGGCCCAGCCAAGAAATCTCCAGTCCCTTCCATCGGACAAGATCTTTCCGGAGCTGGCCGAAGATCGTAGGATAGTTAGCGCGGTAGAGATCCCGAGGGTGAGCCGTCACCCGCACCCCCAAGTATTTGAGTGATCCCGTCGCCCACTTAAAGGGAAACGAGCGCCGCAAACTCTCACTAATGCGGGCCTCCAACGTAAGGGCCATAGCCTCCGTCTTATCCCAATTCACCTTAAACCCGGAAAGAGCCCCATACGCCTGAAGTTCGCCCATCAACAACGGCACCGAAATAACGGGATTAGTCAAAGCAAAAAGCACGTCATCGGCAAAGAGGACCATCTTGTGTTGCGTGGACCCCACCGCAATCCCCTGAATATCTACATTTGCCCAAATCCGGGCCGCCAACGGCTCCATAACCAAAGCAAACAATAAAGGGGAAAGCGGGCACCCCTGCCGGGTTCCCCTGCCCAACGGAAAAAAATAAGAGAAGCCGCCATTAACATTCACTGCCGTAACCGGGGCTGCATATAGGGCCTGAATCCAAGAGCGAAATTTGGGACCCAAACCTACATGGGCCAGGACCTCATGGAGGAAGGGGAAGCTCACCCTATCGAAGGCCTTCTCCGCGTCAATGGAGAGAAACATAGCCTGCTGATGCTCTTGCCGCGCTAACCAGCCGAGTTGTAGAACCCTCCGGATCCCATCGGCTGGCTGTCTTCCCAGAATAAAGCCCGATTGATCGGGATGGATCAAAGCGGGCATATGAGGACCCAATCGAAGGGCTAAGACTTTGGCTAAGAGCTTGACATCAATATTCAATAAAGAGATGGGGCGATAGGACCCGCATGCCGCCGGATCCCGACCCGGTTTGGGGATCACCGTAATAGCCGCTTGGCTCATAGATGGAGGTAGGGCCTCCCCATGCAAGACCGCGTTAAACACGCGAGACAAAACGGGAGCCAGGGTCCCCCGCAGCAATTTGTAAAACGCCCCAGAAAAACCATCTAAGCCTGGGGCCTTTCCCGGGACCAAGGCTCTGATCGCCCCCTGCACCTCGTCAACGGAGATATCCGATTCCAATTCCTCTCCGTCCCGGTCCCCCAATTGGGCACTCCCACGGCCGTCATTAAACAAATATCTCCGAAGATCCTCCACTGCACTGGGGGAGTCAGCCGTATATAACTGCTGATTGTAATCCCGAAACCTATCCCTAATGTCCCCCGCTTTGTAGAGCAATTGGTCACACTGGCCTTTAATCTTAACCACGGTACGCCGCTGCCGCTGGGACCGAAGCTTCCCAGCCAACAACCGCCCCGATTTATTGTCAAATTCATAGTAACGTTGCCCCGCCCTATCCATCTGTCCAGAGATCTGCTCTAACTGAAGAGCATTAAGCTGTTTACGCACCTCCTCCACCCGACACCGCAGCCGCCGCCCTCCGCGCTCCTTATGTGCTCGCTCTAATTCGGCCAATTGGCCAAGGAGGCGACGTTCCTCCTCCACTCGACACCTCTTGCGCCTAGCCCACATCTGAACCAAGTGTCCTCGCAACACTGCTTTAAGCCCATCCCAAAGTATACCCGTGGACACTTCCCCGTTGTCATTAAGGGCAAGATAGTCCGCTACCACCTTCTGAAGGAACACATCTACCCCCTTATCCCGCAACAAATAGTCATTCAGTCTCCAGAAGGTGCGGCGGCCACGATCCCCAAAGCCGCCAAACAGAGCCTGCACCGGGGCATGGTCGGACCAAGTGACCGGGCCAATCTGAGCTCTATCTAACCGCTCCCACCAGTAACTATCTCCCATCAAATAATCGATACGACTATAGGAGCCATGGACAGATGAATAGTAGGAGAAGTCCCTAGTGGATGGGTTGGCAATCCGCCAAAGATCCTCCACCCCTAGCCCCTTCATCCAATGTTGCAAAAGCTTACTGTCTCCCCCCACCCCCCCCACGCTTCTCATCCAGGTCAATATTGCAATCCCCTCCTATTAGCACTCTACCGGTTACCCGCCCTCCCAACCATACCTCCAGATCCCTCCAAAATTCCTGCTTCCCAGAATTAGGGCCATAAATGGAAATGAAAGTCACCCTTTCCCCCCCCAATTCCCCCCCACCACCACCGCCCTCCCATCTTCCTTCCTATGAATTTGATCTACTTGGAGGGGAACCCCCTGCCCCACCAAAATCGCAACCCCCCCCCTTTTTCTTTCCCCCCCCATCCGCAGCAAAGAAACCCTGATAGACCCCCGAGCTTAGCAATCGCTCATCCACTTGACGCAAATGCGTTTCCTGCAGAAAGGCCACCCCCCACTTCCGGGACCGTAGCGCATTCCACAGTAACCGCCTCTTTTGCGGGGAGTTCAGGCCCCGCACATTAAGACTACCCACAGTCAGTCCCGCTGCCATGACCAGTGTATTACCACCCCCCTCGCAGCCCACTGCTCATGCCCACCCCACCTTCCCAACCCCTCCCCTCCCTCCCCACCCCGGCCCCCCCCCCCGCCCCCACCCACTCCACCCCCCCCTTCCCCCCCCCCCCTGTACGGAACATCAATCCGACCACCGGCGAGGAAGTGTCGTTCCCCAGGACAAATCCGCTGAATTTCCCCCCAACCTCCCCCCCACCCAGAGCCCATCTTGACAGAGGAGGAGGGTTCCCCACTACTTACAACTGGTAATATAGCATTTAAGTAAACCCCCAAAGGGGCACATTGATCAGGCATAGATATAACCCCAACAACGTATCCCTCCAAACCCCCCCCCCCAACATCAACAGTAACCCTCATATCAACAGATCTAGGCAAGGAGGGGCCCTTAAGGGCAAGCAGGGCCAAAGGCAATGGAGCAAGTTCAGACAAAACACCACAGGCCATCACCCGGTTCCTATTAGGGCACTGCCAGACTGGTCATCCGAATGGTCCGATGACGCGGTGGCCCCCGAGCGACGCCGAAGTCTCTGTCCACGCACTGGCACCCGTTCCCAAACGGAGCGTCGCTCCTTCCCCGGGCCTTGTTGATCGGCGGCCGCACTCAGCTCCGGAAGTCCAGGGGCCCCCTCTCTCCGCAATATGCTCCAGGCCTCCGCCACGGTACGTGCCCTGAAGCTCCGTCCATTCACGTCCAGCATGAGGGCAAAAGGAAACAGCCATCTGTAGCGCTTTTGCTCAGACTGCAAATATGTTGTGACTGGCTTCATTTCGCGCCTTTGCAGAGTGGCCGCAGAAAGGTCGTGAAACACTTCAACAGTCTGACCTCCCCAAGTGAAGCGTCGGGCCACTGCTACCCGCATCACCTGCTCTTTGATAGCATAGGATCCAAGACAAGCCACGATGTCCCGCGGCAGACCCTTCCTGGCCGGTTCCAAGGCCCTGTGTGCTCGCTCGACTGCCACTGCGCGCGCATCGGCATCATCGCCGCGTTGCAAAAGGTAACAGCACACTTTCTGCACCACCGCCGTGGCATCCGCAAACTCTGCGGTCTCTGGCAGCCCCCCGCACCCGCACGTTATTGCGGCGCGAGCGGTTTTCTAGGTCCTCAAGTTTATCTTTCAAGAGGGCCTGCTCCAATTGATATTGCTGCAAGCGGGACTCCAGAGCCACTTCCTTCTCTCCATTCTTGTCGGCCTGGTCCTCCAGGGCCACCACTCTATCGCCCAATTCCTGAAGGTCAGCTTTAATGGTAGCCAGGGTCTCTTTCAATTCCGTACGCAGCCCGCCAATGTCTTTCTTGAGGGAGTGCATCCAGCTCCACATATCGCCACGTGTACAGGCCTCATCAGCACGCTCAGGCACCTCCTCCATTTCATCTCCCGAGGCCATGCTTTCCGCTCCTGCCCAATTTGCACGTTCGGCTTGCAGAGCGTAGGAGGACTGGAACTTAGCCAGTCGTTTGGTAATGGACATCACCGGCTATTCGCAGCCCCGATGCCACCCAAAGTAGAGTTGGGGGGGAAGGCTGGCCGCTCTATTTCGCCCTAAAAATTACGTCCTGCCGGGAGCTCCCGATTCAGGCCGCCATCTCCCAGGTGACGTCACTTCCTCCCCGGAATTGCTGTTTTAACAGCCTTGTCTGCCTCTGTAGATTCTGTATATAGTTCCCCTTCTGCAAAGACTGTATATATTTGGGTCTAGGGGCCCCTTGTGGGTTCCATTACGGGTTCCATTGCTTGTTATATAAATACTGAAGAGTGCCCCTGGCTGCGCTAGTGATGAGGTCATAGCGTTGTTCTAGTTATTTCTCTGTCTTATTTGCTGGTTGGGGGAGATAACCTGCTGATCTGGACTGGTCTAGCAGGACTCCAGGAAAGGAAATTATTGGTAAGTAAAATTTCCCCTTGCCACTCGTCAGAACAGGCAGGTGCCTCAGTTCTGCTCCAGGATAGGAGCACTGTGCAAACTAGCCTTGGATGCCTTCCTCCTTGATTGGGGTGAGAGACTTCAGTATGATTATCCTCCTCCTACCTCTGATAGCAAAGACTTCCTTGAAACTCTGACGACAAAGGCACTATGATTTTAGTGGCCTCTTACTGGCCAAGATAGCAGTGTTTCTCCCTTCTTCTGAAACTTTCCATCAGGAAACCATTTCAGCTGAGCACTTTGCCAACCCTGATTGCACAGGATCTGGGGACACATACATCGCAAGACCAGGTACCTAGTCCTCACAGCTTGGATGTTGAGGGGGTTAACTTTATCTTTGAATCTGATGGTTGATGTGACGTGCATACTTCGTCATCCCCAAGAAGGACGGATCCTTGCATCCCATTCTTGACCTCAAGGGCATCAACTGCAGTTTGCGTATTCTGAGGTGTCACATGGAGACGTTGCGGTTGGTCATCCAGGCTGTCTGGAAGGGCAGATTCCTCACCACCTTAGACCTTGCCGAGGCCTATTTCCTCATTTCCCATTTGGGAGGATCAGCAGCTTTTCGTCTGGTATGCGATCCTAGGGCCCCATGTCCAGTTTTGTGCCCTACCCTTCAGTCTGCCCCACACACCATTTCCAAAGTTATGGTGGTTGTCGCAGCATGGCTTCGACACAAGGGCATCTGTGTCTATCCCTACCTGGACGATTAGCTTATCTGGGCCAAGTCTCAGACAGATCGTCGACAGTCGAGTGATCCAATTCCTTGAGCAGCTCGGATGGGTGATCAACCACAGCAAAAGCTGTCTGACACCATCCCAGAACTTGGCGTTTCTGGGAGCTCACTTCAATACATGGGATGGCAGGGTCTTCCTCACACAGGAATGCTGGACCAAGTTCAAGAGCCAGCTGCAAGGTTTTCTGGGGAGCCCCGCCCCCACGGCATGGGATTACCTACAGCTCCTGGGGGCTGTGACTACCATGTTGGAGTTGGTTCCCTGGGCATGGGCTCGGATGCGACGGCTACAGCAGGCCTTGTTAGCTCAATGGTTCCCGTGCTCGCAGAACTACCATGTTATAATCCTGCTTCCCTTGACAGTGCGGTACAGCCTTCGGTGGTGGGCTTCCCCCTGAAATATGCTGAAGGGCATGCCCCTCGAGGCCCTGCCCTGGGTGGTCCTCAGCAGCGATGGCCAGCCTTTCGGGCTGAGGAGTTCATTGCCTTGGCCAAGTCGGCCATCAGTCACCTCGAGGTGTGGGCCATCCATCCAGCCTTACTGCGCTTTCATGTTTTGCACCACGGGAAGGCAGTGCAAGTCCTGTCTGACAATGCAACCCTCGGTGGCTTACATCAATTGCCAGGGCAGCACAGAGTGCCGGGGTGTGGCAAGAGAGATGTCCCTCCTGTTTCCCTAGGCAGAGTTAGACCTTCAGGCCATCAGCACATTGCAGGGGAGGACAACCTGGAGGCAGATTACCTCAGCTGTCACCACCTCGATCCCAGGGAATGGGAACTTGCCCTCTACGCGCTCATTCACTGAATCTTTAGGGGTTCCCAGGGATGGATCTGATGGCTAAAAGTAGTCATTGCCAAAGTTTTCTCCTCCTTCAGTCGCTGCAGGGAACCCTGCTCCAGCAGCCTGGATGTGCTAGTTCAACCCTGGCCTCTGGACCCTCTGCTGTATGTATTTCCCCTGTGGGCTATGATATCCTGATTCCTGCGGAGAATCAAGCTTCATCCGTGTCTCGTGATCCTGGTGGTGCCAGTTGGCCTCGTTGCCTGTGGTATGTGGACCTGGTTCGCCGCCTCGTTTTGGCACCCCTGCATCATGGGCCCCAGAGAGGACTCTTGTGTCAGGGCCTCATCCTCCCTTGTGGCTTGGTGCAAAGGATATTCCACCACAGTGCTAATGGCCCAGCGATGGTACACCTCCCTGGCTTATGCCCTGATCTAGTATCTTTTCGAGAACTGGTGTTGTCGATGTCACATTTTCCCTTTGGAGGGCCTTAATTCCCTCCATTCTGGCATTCCTTCAGGACGGTCTTGAAAAGGGCTTGTCCTGTAACTCGCTGACAATGCAAGCGATGGCGTTCTCCTTCTGAGGACCCATGGCAGGTCATTTGCTTGCTATGCGCCAAGTTGTGGGTCTGTTTCTCTGGGGGGCTCGGGCCCTTCTACCCCTAATGTGCCCGGTTGTCCTACCTTGGGATTTAGCGCTCGTTCTTCCCGCTCTCATGCGCCTCCCTTTCGAGCCACTCAAGCAGGCTACCATCAAGGACCTTTCCCTTAAGACTGTATTTCTCGTAGTGATCACGTCCGCTAGATGAATTTCAGAGTTGCAGGCACTCTTGTGCTGTGACCCCTTCTTGACATTTTCTGCGGAGGGCGTAACCTTACACTTGTACCTTTCTTGCCGAAAGTCCTCTTGTCCTTTTCATGTCAATCAATTCTTGTCCTTACTGGCCACCTCGCTTGAGCTACATACCAGACCTGACAAGGGTCTTTGCTGTGTCTCTGTCCATCGGGCTCTGTTGCATTATTTGGAGATGACTAATCCTTTTCGTTTCTTCAATCATCTTTGTCCTCTTCGCCGGCCCCCTGGAAGGGTAAGCAGCATCAAAGGTGACCCGTGGTCACTGGATTTGCGAGACTATTACCTCCGCCTACATCATGTGTGGTCAGCCTGTTCCCCTTTGTCTTAAGGCTCTCTTGATGCGAGCACATCACCCTTGAACATCTGTAGGGTGGCAACTTGGTTGTCCCTGGCTATCTTTGCTTGGCACTACCGACTGGACGTTCATGCTTGAGCGGCCATGCGGTTTGGTTCAGGTGTGCATTCCGCTGTGCTTTCTTCCTGCCCTGGCATGGAGTAGCTTTGGTACATCTCATTAGTCTGGACTGGTTTTGCAGGAGGACCTGGAAGGTGAATTTTTGCTTACTGTTAATTTCCTTTTGAGTCCTGCTAGACCAGTCCAGGACCCACCTTTCTCAGCCTGGTGCTAGTGACTGCATTTGCTTACTTTCATATGACTGTTTTAGATCTTACAGACGGTGTATTATAGTTCGTTTGTCAGCTCACGTTTTGGGAAGGGTTCCTTGGGAGGATTCACATGCCTTCCATAGCTTGTTACAAAAAGTACTGAAGGGGGGCCCCTAGTTGTACCAGTGTTTTATGCCAGTGATGTTGTCACAGCATAGTTTTGTTTGTCTCCATGTTCTGCTAGCAGGGGTAGATAATCCATTAGTCTGAACTGGTCTAGCAGGACTCCAGGAAAGAAAATTAACGGTAAGTAAAATTTTACCTTTTACATACACATCATAAGTTCCTTCCACGACTGGTGCATCCCAATAAGTAAACTAGACGGCTGCCTAGAGCCCAACATTCCATGATGCCCATTGCTGCTGCTGCCACTTCTTTTTGGGACCTGCAGCGGCAGCAGTGCATTTAAATGGCAAGACAGTGCTTACCCAAACTCTTTGGTGCTCTGTTGCTCTTCTTGCTCTCTGTGATCTGACACTTCTGCCCCCTCTAAGGCAGACTTGCTGTTCGTATGGGGTTGTGTGATGTCAGGGATTCCTTGCCACATGCTTGGGTATGAATACAGATTATACCCCTAGTGATTCAGACTGATAATGGCATGGTGATGCTGGAAGGTCGGGGGTTCAAATCCCACTAGAGGACAGCAACCTTGGGCCGGAAGGACTGAGGTTTCTAGTCCCACAGGTGCTCCTTGTGGTCTTGGGCAAGCCACTTAACCCTCCATTGCCCATGTTCCCTGTAAGTATTAGTGTATGTGTCTCATATCCCCTCGTGTTAAATGTATCCCCCAATTGTGTTGTGACCGCTTTGATTGAAGGATAAGGTGCTATACAAAACTGTCTAAATAAATAAATAACCTGTGGAATATTTTCTCTCGTCTCCACATCTGCTGTAGGGGGACACAACCCAGTTTTCATTGCTCTCTAGGATCACATAAATGTAAGGGTTAAAATGGAGCCATATTGCTTAAAGGTTTGGATAGCATTGATGTAAGGAAAAGCAATGTAACAGGTGAGTTTAATTTTCAACTTAGGTGCCACAAGACCCTGTCTGTAACACTGTAACTGGCTACTTCCATGTCATCCCTACAGTCCAATCCAGATTCCTATATTTTGTCCCTCTTCCAGCAGATGGAGACTGAGCAAACTAGCTTTTGGTGATGTCACTACATAAGGAGGCAACACTCCTCCCACCAAGTCCAGTATACTCTGTCTCCAGCAGATAGGACAGAACCCTGGTAGCCTAGGCTGACTAGGGATTCTTTAAAAAAAAAAAAGGTTAATAGGTTTTGGACAGTTTTCCTGTGTCAAAGAGGTGGTTATAGTTGAATTGGGAGCAGCTCTGTGGTGACTAGGTCTGCCCCAGGGGACCAAGACCGTTTAGTCGGTATTGGGGCCCTGGGAGGAGTAGGGAGGCTTGTGCTCCTTCTATTCTGAGTACGCCAGACCTTTACCCAAGCTTCCGGCGTCCTTCAGTGGGCTAGAGAGCTGCGGGCTTGCTGCTGGGCCATGTAAGTGTTTCTTTTTCTCTCTTTCCTCCTTGTTTCCCTTCCCCGGGGCTCTTGGTTCACGCGGGGTGGGGGGGGGGGGTGTTGTCGGTCGAAGCATGAAAGGAGTGTGTGTGTTTGGACTTTCTCTCTGTCTCTCTCTCCCGTGGTCTTCAAGTAAGCAAGTGTGCGTGAGATGTGGCAGCTGCAGACAGTCGTCAACACCGGTAGGGCTCTGCAGGACTTGCGAATTGGAGGCAGCCCTCCCCAGCAGCTTCACTTGCGCTGGAACCTTCAACATCCTCGGCGGCACTGACCGCGGCTCCTGCTATTTTGGCAGGAACTGTGGCCATTTTGTGTCCCTTGCCAGCAGACATTTCTTCTTCCCTCAGGGTTTTGGCAGATCAGCGGCAGGCACGTCGGAAGTCACGGGGGCAGTCCATTTCCACTCGGTCCTTCGGCCTTGCCTGGAACGTCTGCAACTCCTCCATTTTTGCTCAACTTTGTGTTATTGCACCAGGCCTACTGCATTTTGCAGGGTCTGGTGGTACAGCAGAAGGCAGGCAACGAGCAGGGGCAGCTATAAAATGGCGAATTAAGCCTCCTGGATCATGCTAGGGGCCATGGGAGTCTCTCCAAGGCACAGGAGGATCTAGAGCAGCAGTCTGTGCGTTCCTTACAGTTGGAGGACCCTCTGGAGGGGATCCTTTGTGTTGGGCCTAGAGACGGATCCGCTGGAATCCTGTGGAGATTCTATGCTAGCAGGAGATGACCCCAACATTGTGTGAGTTTTCCGCCATGAGGAGTTGATGGCATTGATCACAGATTCCCTGGTGGCGCTGAATCTGTCGGTAGAAGCTCCGGTGGCAGATCCACCGTTGGAGGATCCCTTGCTCCAAGGGATCCACAAGTAAGAAACGGCTTTTTTGGTGCACCATGAATTGAAGCAAATGATTGAGCTCGAGTGGGACTCCCCCAAGGCAGGCTTGCAAGGTGCCAGAGCCATGCAGCGGCTCTATCCCATTCTCACTGCCGAGAGAAAGAGGTTTATGCTCCTGAAGGTGGATGCCCTGGTGTTGGTAGTTACCAAACGGTTCACCATCCCGTTGGAAGGTGGAGCAGTGTTGAAAGATCCTTAGGATAAGAGAATGGAGACACTGCTGAAGCAGGCTTCAGTCTGTGGTGCCTATGTGGCAAAGGCCTGCGTGAGGTAGATCCAGGGTCTATTGGTGGCTGAGATGGGGCTGGTGGCAGCTCTTCCAGAGGCAGTGCAAATTGACTCGGGAGTGGCATACGTAGCAAATGCCTTTTATGATCTGCTCAGAGCATCAGCCAAAGGTATGGCAGCGGTGGTGGCTGCTCGGTGCCTGTTCTGGCTGAGGGCCTAGTCGGCGGATGTCTCCTCCAAGCAGCGCCTCTTATGATGCCATTCAAGGGCAAGCTTCTGTTCAGAGAAGATCTTGAAGTTGGTGAAGGACTTAGGAGAATCCAAGCTAGCCTGCCTGCTGAAGGATAAGCCTAAGGCCCAGAAGCAGCCAGCGTCCTCGGGAAAGAGAGCTCCAGGGATTTCAGAAGGTTTCAGGTGACCCAGTTTGGCGCCCTACCAGAAGTCCTCACCCCCGAGTAGGGGGCATTCCTTTCGAGGAGGTAAAGGCTATGGGAGGGGTTTGTTCACCGTTTCTGGTGCGGGCTCCAAGAAGACGCAGTGAGATGAGGTGGACCCAGGCCAGGCTATTACCGATCGGCGGCCTGGGTCCAGCTGGCCTCTGACCAGTGGGTGCTGGAGGTGATTCGCAAAGATTATGCACTAGAGTTTGCAGATCCGTTGAGAGATGCCTTCCTTCTCTCGCCATGCAGTGTGCCGCTGAAGGCAAAAGCAGTCTCAGAAATGCTTCAACGGTTGCTCCTGCTACAAGCAGTAAAGGAGGTGCCTGTAGACTAGCTTGGTCAGGGTCGGTATTCCATTTACTTCGTGATTTTATTTATTTTATTTATGCTATTCTTCTATACCGCTTTTTCCAGAGATCAAAGGCGGTTTACATATAACAAATATTAAACAAGGTTTTACATGGAACAGCGTTTTAACTATATACAGTTAACCTTTCATGAACAATATCAAATTGTAGTAAATTTTTACATCTTGAAATTAATTGAAGTCAACTCAAGCAACAATAACAATGCATTAACATGCGATAGCATGCCATTAACTATTTACAAACAAGAAAATTTCCAAGAAGGAGGGATTCTTTTGTTCGATTCTCAGTCTCAAACACGTCAATTGGGCATTGTGTGTGCCACATTTTCAGTTGGAAACCCTGTGGTCAGTCATTGTGGCCATGTGGCAGGGGGCGTTTCTTGCCTTCCTCGACCTCATGGAGACCTATTTGCATGTTCCTATTCGGGCAGAGCAACAGAAGTATCTGTTTCGCCATTCCCATATGGCACTTCCAGTTTAGAGCACTCCCATTTGGACTCGCTTTGGCTCCTCTGACATTTATGAAGATCATGGTGGTAGTCGCTGCGCATCGCCACAGTCAGGGAGTGTTGGTGCACCCATACCTAGATGACTGGCCTGATTCGAGCGAAGTCCTTCACTGAGGACAAGGAGGCGACCTGACGTGTTCTTCAGGTCCTAGAGCATCTAAGGTGGGTCGTGAATGTAACAAAGAGCCATCTCACTCCTTCGCAGACACGATATCTCGGGGCGCAGTTCGATACCCGGCAGGGGTTGGTCATCTTGTCCACAGAGCGACTCAAGAAGCTGCAGAACCAGGTGCAACAGTTCCTAGCGCTGAGATCGCTAATGGCGCGGAGCTATCTGGGTCCTGGAATCCATGGCTTTGACTGTGGACTTGGGGCCCTGGGTGTGATTCCACATGCACCCACTACAGAGGGCTCTTCTCTTCCATTGGTCTCCACAGCGACACACGTTGGCATACCGACTTCTCTGTCCCTTGGAGGTCAGAGGCAGTCTGGTGGGGTGGTTGGATCGGGCCAGTCTGGCAAGAGGGGTCCTGCTGAAGCAGACAGAGTGGAGGCTTCTTACGACTGTTGCCTGTCTCTCCGGTTGGGGGGCTCACTGTCGGATGAGAATTGTGCAGGGTACATAGTCAGTGGACCAGGCACACTGGTCCATCTACCATCTAGAGATGAGAGCGGTACGACTGGTTCTCTTAGAGTTCCAACCCCTGTTACAGCATCGGACGGTCAAAGTGCTTTCAGAAAATGCAACCACGGTCACCTACATCAACCGGCAAGGGGGAACAGAAAGCTCAATGCTGGCAGAGAAGATTGTCCCACAATCTTGCTCAGTTGTCTGCAGTGCATGTGGCCGGAAAGGAGAATCTGCAGGCTGATTTTCTCAGCAGGCATCACTTGGACCCGGGGGAGTGAGCCCTGGTGGACGCATTCTTCAGGCAGTTGACAAGGTGCTGGGGTATGCCAGAGTTGGACCTCATGGTGATGGCAGAAAATGCAAAGGTCAACCGCTTCTACAGGAGGCTCAGGGAGCGCATGTCCAATAGGTCTCGCTGCCGTGTCCCAGGAAGGGGCTGCTGTATGCCTTCCCTCTCGTAGAATGCCTTCTTCAGCGGATAGCGACACATGTGGGGCTAGTGATTCTGGTAGCTCGGTGTTGGCCACGGTGTCCATGGTATGTGGATCTCATGAGGCTTGTAGTGGACAAGCTGTGGCATCTGCTGCCGCATCTGGATCTGCTAATGCAGGGGCCAGTACAGAGGCAAAAAGAATATGAGCCCTCTGTAATTGCAACTTTGTTGCAGTCAAGGCGACAGTCCACCTCTCTGGCCTATGTGCGGGTCTGGAGAATATTTGAAGCGTGGTGTGAAGGCTAGCAGTGATGGCCTTTTGTAGCATCTAATCCTAATGTGCTAGCCTTCCTTCAGGGGGGTTATGATAAGGGTTTGGCATTGAATTCCCTAAAAGTAAAGATTGCAGCATTAGCGTGTTATAGAGGGCGCATGCAGGGTGTCTCCTTGGCAGCTCACTCGAATGTGAGCATTTTCTCTGGGCAGTTAAACTCTTGAGCCTGCCCCAGAGATTCTGGGAGCTGGCCTGGGATCTGAATTTGATTCTGGGGGTCCTTGCAGAGGCCCCATTTGAGCCATTGGTGGCAGCATCCCTCAAGGACTTGACCTTGAAAATGGTGTTCGTGGTAGCCATTTGTTCGGCTCGACGAATCTCCGAGTTGCAAGCACTTTCTTGTAGAGAGCCTTTTCTGCTACTGGCGAAGAACAGAGTGGTGTTGCTACGGTTCCATCCTTTCTGCTTAAGGTGGTCACGCTTTTTCATGTCAATCAAGTTGTGGTGCTTCTGCGTTTCCCCAGAGGTAAGTGTAGGCAGCTCCACTCCCTGGATGCGAGGAGGGTGCTGAGGCACTACTTGAAGATTACGGAAGCCTTCCGAAAGTCAGATCAGTTATTTGTCCAGTTTGGTGGTCTTCGCAAAGGGGAGGCGGCTTTGAAGGCCTCCATTGCCAGATGGTTAAAGGAGGCAATTGCTTCGGCCTACCTCTTGAAGGGCAAGCGGGTTCCAGAGGACTTACGAGCCCATTCTACGAGAACGCAAGTGACATCCCGGGCAGAAAGCATGTTGGTACCTCCAGCGGATATTTGCAGAACGGCTACTTGGTCTTCCTTGCATAGCTTCGTCTGTCACTATAAGCTGGTTTTGCAGGCGCATTCAGAGGCCACGTTTGGTTCGCGGGTATTGGAGGCTGGGCTTGCCAGTCCTGCCTGTGTTTAGTACTGCTCTGGTACATCCCAGGAGTCTGGATTGGACTGTAGGGTGACATGGAAGATGAAATTAGATTTACCTGCTTATTTGTTTTCCATTAGTACCTACAGTCCAATCCAGTACCTGCCCGTTCTGGTAGAGTGGCAAGTCCAAGAGGCCTGGTGGTAGTGTTGAGGGCTTGATCTATACTCTAGGCTTCAAAGGAAGCGACCATTCCAAGCCAAAGGATTTGTTTACAGGCACTTGATGAGTCTGGCGGTAGCCTTGGTCTGCCTTACGTCACCACAGGTTATTCAATGTATATAGTTAGTTCGGTTTTCGGGGATTCTTTAAGTTCTGCTTTGATATGGGAATACTGGCTTGGTGGGAGGAGTATTGCCTTCTTATGTAGTGACATCACCAAAAGCTAGTTTGCTCGGTCTCCATCTGCTGGAAGAGGGACAAAACCCAGGAGTCTGGATTAGACTGTAGGTCCTAATGGAAAGAAAATGAGCAGGTAAGTCTCTAATTTCACCTTTTATATCTTGTAGTGACAAACTCCTTTTTTTTTAATCCCTTGAGTTGAACCTTGTGCCTTTTGTCTCCTCTTCCAGTTCTTCCTTGCCAGGTGCACCCCAGTCCACTGAAGCGTTCCATGTCCCTTATCCCCACAAGCCAGCAGATCCCCGGCGACTGGATGGGTGCAGAGGAAATCTGTGCACGGACCTCATTTGCCAACTCTGAACACGCACCACTGTCTCCCCAGAACAGCGTGGCATCCTCGGGCAGTGAGCAGATAGAGGAGCAGAGCTCCAGCCGCAATACGTTTCAAGAGGATGGCAGTGGCATGAAAGGTAGGAAGAAGAGATGAGAATGATTGTTGTTCCCTCTTCCCCTGGAGTCAGCGCATTTTAGATGTCTGTGCTATCATCCTGAGCCACATGCTATGTGTATTCTAATAGTAGTAGAAATCGTCCCCAGTGTATTAGAATCTATTGATTGGGGGGGGGGGGGGCACAACTGTCAGCCTCTATATGTATAGAGTGGGAATGAATTCTGAAGCTGCTGTTCTCTCCCTCTTCCCAGACGTTCCCACCTGGCTAAAGAGCCTTCGCTTACACAAATATGCATCCCTCTTCTCCCAAATGAGTTATGAAGAAATGATGACGCTTACAGAGCATCATCTGGAGTCACAGGTGAATGTAGACCTTGCATGCTTTCACACATATGCAGTTAGTATGTGTATGTCCCCCAAACCTTAGCTAACTACCTAGTCTGTGCTCCCAGGGTAGAGAACATTTCCTCTGATCTCTAAGCTTCAGAAGATGCTGTAGGAGGCCACAGAATGTAAAATCAAACTTGTATTTGGTGTGCACAGAATAGATTTTCTCTTCATTGAGTCAGATAATTGGTTTCTAATATTTTTTACATTCTCACCTCAGTTGCTGCCTTTGTACTAACTTTATGACAGTTTAGCTTTTTTTCTCTTTTATATGGGACAGAATGTGACCAAGGGAGCACGACACAAAATAGCGTTGAGCATTCAGAAACTACGGGAGAGGCAGAGCCTGCTAAAGTCCCTGGAGAAGGTACGACAGGCTGCATAAACTGGAAGTAAGAGCCATACTGACAGTGAAATCAACAGTGTCCCAGGGGTCCAGTTTTGAGCAATGGCATTAGCAGCAAAGTATTATAGTGAGGGAGTAGTGGGTACAGATTGGGACAGGGACTAGATAGGACAGACTGGAGTGGGGGGGAGAAGGAGAGCTTGGGTAAGGATAATCTGCATTGAGAGAATGAAAGATTACTAGAGAGCAGACCAGGACCCCTGAACCTTTAAGAGGTTTATTAGTGATCTGCACAGCGTTGAAATCTACTCAAATCCCTTATCGGAGAATAAGAAGGGTTTAGATGGTGCTAGCATCTTGGTCATCTCAAGGCAAATCTAGCATCCAAATTTTCAAAGTTCAGCATATTTGGCACCCTGTTGAAATAGCACTGTAAAACCAGCCATAGGTGGCTTGTCAAAGACCTTTCCAAGTCCTGATTGGTTTCTGATGAGCTGTGAAAGACAGAAGCAAATGACTTAAGATTCTGAAGACTAATTTCCTCATCATCATCTTAGATGCTCTTATAAAATATCTTCCTTGGCCTGCAGGATATTTTAGAAGGGGGTAATCTGCGGAATGCCCTTCAGGAGTTACAGCAGGTAATTATAACCCCCATCAAAACCTACAGCCCCTTGCAAGCTCCACGGAAAGAGGGATCAGCAGTAGAAGGACAGACTGCGGTGGGTTCCAAAGCCAGCCCAGACAAAAGCAACAACATGCCAGATGGAAAAGATGCTAGTGCTGATGGATTTCAAGCACATACTGCTTCCCCTTGTGACGGAGAGCCTGCATCAGCACCCATTCCAGAAGGTGACATTCCAGGACAGCTCACCAGAGTCATGGGTAAAGGTAAGGAATCACTTACAGCTAAGCACTGGGGCAATAGTGATTGGTGTGAAAGGGAAGGGGGTATTGGGATTGGTGGTGGTGGGTTAACAAACATTCTGAGTTCTAATACTGTTTCAGCTTTGCACCAGTGTAGAGTTTCATGGAGCTTTTGAGAGCTTTTTACATCTGTGATCTTTTTGGAAGGGATATGAGAGAGGTCAGATCTTGCAGACATACTTATAAGAACATAAGATATGCCGTACTGGGTCAGACCAAGGTCCATCAAGCCCATTATCCTGTTTCCAACAGTGGCCAATCTAGGTCATATGTACCTAGCAGTTTCCCCAAAAGACACAGGTTCCGCAATGCTTGTACTGGGTCAAGCATTGTTATCCTGGGTCCCTTCTTAATAATGGTTTATGGACCTTTCCTCCAGGAACTTGTCCAAACCTTTTTTAAACCCTGTTACACTAACAGCCTTTACTACATCCTCCGGTAACAAATTCCAGAGTTCGATTACACGTTGAGTGAAAAAATATTTTCTTTTATTAGTCTTAAATAGTTTACCCTGTAGCTTCATTGCATGTCCCCTAGTCTTTCTATATTCTGATAAGGTAAACAATCGATCTACGTTTACCCGTTCCACTCCGTTCATTAATTTATAGACTTCTATCATATCTCCCCTCAGCCGTCTCTTTTCCAGGTTAAAGAGCCCTAACCTTTTTAGCCTTTCTTCATAGGAGTATCCTTCCATCCCCTTTACCATTTTGGTGGCTCTTCGCTGAGCCTTTTCTAAAATCGCTATATCCTTTTTAAGATACGGCGACCAGAATTGCACACAATATTAAAGGTGCGGTCTCACTATGGAACGATATAGAGGCATTATAATATCTTTTGTTTTATTTTCCATTCCTTTCCTTATCATACCTAGCATTCTATTTGCTCTCTTGGCCGCCGCTGCACACTGGGCCGAGGGTTTTAACATGTTATCCACAATGACGCCTAAATCTTTTTCCTGGGTGGTGGTTCCTAATGTGGAACCTTGCATCGTGTAACCATAGTTTGGGTTGTTCTTCCCTAGGTTCATAACCTTGCACTTGTCCACATTAAATTTCATCTGCCATTTTTATGCCCAGTCTTCCAATTTATCAAGATCCTCTTGCAATTTTCCACAATCCTCTTGGGTTTTAACAACTTTAAATAGTTTCGTGTCATCTGCAAATTTGATAACCTCACTCGTTATTCATAAATGACCTGGAAAGTGGAATATGTCAAAAAACAGCGGACCCAGCACAGATCCCTGGGGTACACCATTATTCACCTTTCTCCATTGGGAAAATTGGCCATTTAGCCCTACCCTCTGCTTTCTATCTTTTAACCAGTTCCTGATCCACAATAGTACACTGCCTCCTATCCCATGACTCTTTAGTTTTGCCAAAAGTCTCTCATGAGGGACCTTGTCAAAGGCTTTCTGAAAGTCCAGATACACAATATCAACCGACTCACCTTTGTCCACCTGATTATTCACTCCTTCAAAAAAAACATAACAGATTAGTAAGACAAGATCTTCCTTGTCTAAAGCCATGTTGGCTGTCTCCCATTAGGTCATGACTATCTACATGCTGAGTAATTTTATTCTTTATGATGGTTTCTACCATTTTTCCCGGTACTGATGTCAGGCTCACCGGTCTGTAGTTTCCCGGATCACCCCTGGAACCCTTTTTAAAAATTGGTGTTACATTGGCGATCCTCCAATCTTCAGGTATTAGAGATGATTTTAATGATAGTTCACAGATTACTAATAGCAGGTCTGCAATCTCATATTTCAGTTCTTTCAACACCCTTGGATGTATACCATCCGGCCCAGGTGATTTGCTGCTCTTCAGTTTATCTAATAGTTGTAATACATCATCTCCAGGAACAAGCAGGAATGAGTCTTCACATATGGGTACGTCGGTACTGACGGAGCCTGCACGGGAATGCTCCCCAGCATCCAAACAGAAAGCTTTTGGGAACATCCCTCGCACCTGCGCCCTGCCTTCCCGCCTTCTCCACTGCCTCTCCTCAGTTTTTCGTTTTTCCGCGGAGCCGGCAGGACGTCGTCCTGTCACCGCAGAAACGTTTTTCTTCAAATTCTTTATTTCTTGTTTTCTTGTGGTCGCGGCTGTTTTTCCTGCCGCCACCGGTACCGCCGGTGGATTTTTCTTTTCTTTTTCTTAAACTCAGGGAGATTTTTCCCTCAGTTTCTGTCTTAAATTTTTTGGGCCTACAAGGCCTCTCCACCATGGAGCCTTCGTCTCCTAAGTGCCTTCACTGTGGAAGCACGGTTTTCTTTTTAGACTCCAATTCCTGGTGTCTAAACTGTTCGGGTCCTGACCCTTTTTCCCCTGAACACTCAGGCTGCAAAACTGTGAGAAGAACTTCCCTCTTTCGAGTTTCCCTCGATACCGTTTTCCCTCCCAAAGTGTGGGCACCGGTTTTTTCTTCTCTACAGGATCAGGTACCCCACAAACAGTCTGTTAAGACTAGCCAATTCTTGAGTGGTAGGTCTCATGCCAAGCATGATGATGGCTCCGGTCTTGCTCTCAAGACCCCATTGGCATTAAAATCCCGGCGGGAGTCTTCGGGCTCCAAAGCATTTCAGGGGTTTCAGGTTGTTCCTGGAGCTCACCCCTCACAGAACATATCTGAGCCATGCTCGGTGGTGGCATCCGCTTCGAGTGGTACCGATACCCCGGCATCGGCACCGGTGTCGAGTGATCCACTCTTCACCAGGAATCGTCATCAGGCGTTCTCGGTACCTTCGGGACCGATCGATACGACCCAGATTGACTTTCCTGTATCTGAGCCATGCTCGGTGGTGGCATCTGCTTCGAGCGGTACCGATACCCCGGCATCGGCACCGGTGTTGAGTGATCCACTCTTCACCAGGAATCGTCATCGGGCGTTCTCGGTACCTTCGGGACCGATCGATACGACCCAGACCAACTTTCCTGTATCGGCAACATCGCCGATACCACCACTGATGTCGGTACCCTCTAGACATGCATCGATAGACTCGCTCCCTTCGATGCCGAGTCTGGCATCGCTATCTAGTCTAGATGACTGGGTACCGACGCGTCTCGGAACCGATGTTTACCGATTCCGCATACACGGTACCGAGGATAATCACCAAGGAGTTTTACTTACCTTGGTACCGCTTGAGCTGTCTCCGATATCTGCTTCGGCGCCTTCGCTACCAGTATCGGTATCGATGCCGGTACCCACAGCATCATCGGAACCAGCTCCTTCCATGCTTTTGTCACCTGGATCGCTCCTCTCTATGCCTAGTTTAGAGTCGATTCCGGGCATGGATGATGCACTTCTGACAACTCATAATTGCCAGTTTCAGTATCCATCCATTGCAAATCCTGTTCTGCACCGGTCAGGTATATCCTCCGGTGCCCAGGCTTCCTTTTCAGGTTTGACCTGTCCAGGGATGGTTCCCATCGGAGATCCTTCTTTTCAGAAGTTTCTCCATGACATGGCAACCTTCCTTAATATTCCTATCCCTGGCTATGAGTCTTCTCAGGGTTTTTCTGCAAGAAAGGAAAATGTAATGCTTCCTTTGCATCACTCCTTGCAGAATCTTCTTCTGAAGGTATGGGAAAAACCTTTAAAGGTTTCTTCACCTCCTACAGCAACTGATCTTCTGTATCAGGTGCCCCCCTCTCCAGGATTTCAAAAGCCTCAACTTCCCCATCATTCCATTGTAGTGGAATCAGCAATGAGGAAGGTAAAAAGCAAGAAAAAACATTCTTCTTTCTCGCCAGGGCGTGCATCTAGATTACTGGATGCCTTTGGACGTCAAACCTTCCAAACATCTATGCTGGCAAAAAGGATTCTCTCCTATATTTTCTATATGAGTCTATCCCTTCAGGAGGTCACAAAGAAATTATCTCTCTTGACTCCTTTTCTATCAGAGGCCAAGGCTGTAGACTATTCCTTACTTCTTACTCATAGCCAAAATATCTCTTGGTTTCTTTCTCGTGCTTCCCTAGACTCTTTTGAGTCTGCTAGCAGAACTTCTGCTATAGCCATAGGAGCACGTCGTAAAACCTGGCTCCAAGCATCAGACTTGAATAGATGGGCACAACAAAGACTGGGTAATACTCCTTGTACTGGAGAAAATCTCTTCAATAAGGAGTCCTTACGTCAGGTTGCTCATTGCTCCACTGACTTTCCTGTATCTGAGGGCCATCCTAAGCCCTCTCCTCCTTCAGCAGGTAGAAAATGCCCTACCAGACCACCTTTCCCTAAAAGAAAGAGGTTTTCCTCTTCACCTGCCCATCATTCGGATGTTCCCAAGCAGGGGAAGTCTCGCCCTGGTCTGAAGAATCCAAACTCTAGCCAGGCTGAATAAACACTAACCATAGGTTTCTGATTAATCTTTTTATAACTACAGTTAATTTCTTTCAGCAGAAGTTTTTCACTGTTTTTCCATTCAAAACTCTGCTCAGGGATTCCTATTTTCAGGAAATCCATTTACTCTTCACTATGCTGAACTGTCAGGTTATTCATGTCTATAAGTTACAGAGTTTTCCACCTCTTCCTGACTAGAAGAGAGGTTTAGCAACTATCATATGATAGTTTCTCTGTACCAGCATGAATTATTTCCTTCCATGGACTTACCATGTGGTAAGTCCTTCTTCAGCTTCTAGCTCTACCCTCTTCGCCAGGGTTTCCCCTGTAAGAGTGGTACCCTACCATTGAAAGACTTTTCTTGTCTGTCTTTTCACTGTAGAGTTTCTTCTCCTGAATAAACTCTTTTCTTTTTCTGGGCAGCTCTGCAGACAGAGACAGCTTGCTCTCTTTGTTCAGTCTGTTATCTCTGTTTGATACAGACTGACACTCTCTGTTACCCTATTCAGTAGCTGCCCATGCAGGAGTTCCATTGCTTCCCTACTGGTACTTTGCCACAAGTCCCAGTATTGTCTTCCACCACTCCTGTCTTGCCTTAGTAGTGATTCCAAGACAGTTTTCTACATCTTTCTTACTACAGGCTTCTTACACGTTACCCTTGCCATCTCCAATCTCTGGGTTTGGCACATAATGGACGTGGCTGTCAGTTTTTTCTCCATCAGCCAGTTCTACATCCCAGTTCTCCTGCATAATGCTCTCTGCAATCCTACTGAGAAGCTTTCCACTATGGGCCCTTGCTAGAGAGCATAAAGATTCTCGAATGACTATCCATCATGGTTGAAAAATGCTTCCTCAGTCATCTCCTATGACTGGGGGGGTTCTTCATACCCTGCTATCTTAAAAAAAAAAAAAAAAAAAAGAGGGAGAAGGACATATGCCTTCTCCAAATGAAAGTCTGGGAATTATCCCATTCCTTAGGAATATTCTCCTTTTTCTTGCAGCTTGTCCCCATGGTATCCTATTACTTCAAGGACAGCACATATTAATCTGAAAAACGCCTGATACCTCCTTGTCCCTCACGTAGGTCAACCTGGTATCTCATTCCACGCGTTTCTGTCCTTTTACCATGCTGGAGTTCCACAGGACTCCGGACTTGCTGTTTACAGACTACTAATATCCTCTGTTTTTTCACATAACCATCCGGATACTTCACTGGATAGCATTCATTTATCATTTAACCTATATACCCAGGTATATATATCTATATACATATACATATACATATATATATATATGTATAGATGTATCTGCCTGTCAGCTAATTGTGCATATGCTGTGCCCTTTAGATCTTATTTTAGGTCTATCTGTCTACATATATACACATATACATATATCTCTACATATATGTGTGTATCTCTCCAAATACTTTTTATAGGTAGATATGTATTCCATACTTATCTCCTGACTGTCTATACTCATAAAGGTTTTTACCTTCCTGCATATTTCTGACAGTGGGCTTGCACAGTTTCATACTGTTCCACAGTATGTTTTGGCTATTTTGCACACAACCATTGCTGTGGAACTGACAGCCCTACTGTTTCCTAGGTTGAGGTATCCCTGAAGCCAATGTCTTCCTCTCTCTCACCAGATAGGAAAGACATTAGATCTTCAGTAGATTTCAGATTCAATTCCTCCAACATCTGTCCTTCTGGGAGTATGGGGTTCTTTTCATACCCTTTCCTCCCTCAGGGACTAGGTCTGTTTGTCCAGATCGGTCAGTCTTCCTCTTTTGCTCCTACCTCTAAATGCTTCTGTAGCCAAAAGAGTTTTCAGCTTTCCATGAAGCTTCCCACTGAAGACCTGCTGTGTTTGTGTTACCCCAATTAAATCCTGGGGTCACCTCTCACTTCCAGATGTGGACCTCCACCTTCACTCCAGTGAGGTCACCTTGAACATTTTTCTACTGGATCCCCAGTAGACTACCTCAGCCTCTCTACTTCCTGCAATCCAGTAGGTGAGCATCATATGGTGATTGTTCATTTCAATATTATGATGTTCATTTCAATATATCTTTTGATAATGATCATACATACATGGACTCCTTCCGGGTAGTCCTCTCTTAGGTTAGCAGTTTTTTCAGCAGCTCCTCTCCTTTCAACTCCTACCCTCCATCCTCAGGATGCCTGGCCATATGAGGTGTAGCATGTTTTCAATCTTCAACATCCTACAGCGCCTGCGTGCTGCCTTCCCCAACTGTCCCTCTCCAGTTCTTCGTTTTCCGCGGAGCCAACAGGTCACCGCAGAAAAAAATCCCTTCTATTCTTCTTTTTTGTGGTAGCGTCTGCCTTCCCTAATTTTCTCTCAGGTGCCATGCGCCATTTTGGGCACTAGGCCCAACTTTTCCTTCAGAATGGAAAAACCCGCTTCGGGTTTTAAAAAGTGTTCTAAGTGTGGCGGTACCATCTCCGTCACCGACACCAATGAGTGGTGCCTCAAATGTTTAGGTCCTGACCACTCTATTTCAGAGTGTGTTGCCTGTGGGATGATGTCGAAAAGGGGCCAGCAGAACCGAGCTGCTAAGCTTAGCACCCTTTTTCCCTCCAATGCAGCCTCCATGGCATCAACATCGTCCAGGGCTTCATCTTCCTTCCATGGATCTCAGGTAACTAAACATAAATCTAGCCGGTCCTCAAAGGGTAGATCTCCTTCTAGACAGCGAGATGCCTCTGGCGTTGCCCTTGAGGAACTTTCACCGGCAAAATTGCCCCTGCGGGAGGCTTTGGCTTCCAAAGCAGTAACGGGGCTCCATGACGTTCTTGAGGCTTCAACCTTGGCATAACTACTGGTGCCATGCTCTGGGGTACCGGATGCTTCTTCCGGTACCGATACCCAAGCATCGGCAGCGTCGATAGACTAGAGATTCTTGGCTATTGAATGCAGTCTGGCGGCTCTTCTCATGGCCTCGATGCCCTTGAAACCGCTTCAGACAATTCAACCGGCACCAACTGCATCGACATCGGCAAGTATTCTACCGGGACCAAGTCATGCGTATCCTCTGGTATCGATAGGTCGGTACTGGACCACTCCGATGCCGACTTCAATCGGTACCGTGCCTTGCACGATCACCCGGATCGGAGATACTTCGAATCCTCGGATGAGTCTGTGGACTCTGAAAGCTCTGCCGATACCAGAGTACTTCTTCCTGAGGATTCCTCTTCTCAGCGTAGGATGTCTCCACCAGAGGATATGTCCTTTCAGGATTTTATCCGAGATGTGGCTCGAGGTCTTTCCATCACAGTGGCTCCTGAAAAAGCGCCTAGGGCAAAGGAATTGGAAATCCTGCAGTACCCTAAAGCTCCCAAAGAGGCAGCTACCTTACCTATTCATGAGATCTTGCATGATCTCATGTTAAGGATGTGGGAAACACCTCTAACCACATCTCCTCAATCTCGAAGACTCGACAGCATATATTGAGTTCCTCCCTGAACTGGGTTTCAGAAGACTAAATTACTATACCAATCCATGGTGGTGGAGTCAGCATTGAGAAGAATAAAGAGTGCAAAAAGGCATCCATCTAATCCTCCAGGACATGAGTGTAGGACTCTTGACGCCTTTGGATGTCAAACCTTCCAGGCTTCCATGCTTTCTGCTAGGATCAGTTCCTATATCTTATATATGGGAATGTTCCTTAAGGGAGGTCACAGGAGATTTAGAGCTTATGAGCCCTCTCCTTCCTGATGATACGAGGCAGGATTATCTCGCCCTTGTCAAACATGCCCAGGATGTTTCCAAGTTTGTGAATCGTGCAGCCTTTGACTGCTTTGAGTGCATAAGCAGAACCTCTGCCATTGTCATAGGCAATGTTCCCTCTAATTTTCTGTAGGCTGTGTGCGCATAAAATATCAGCTGTGCAGCTTTTGAAGGAAGGTTAAATTTTTGTGCACCACATAACGACACTCGGAGTTATATACTTTAAAATTTGACTACACTTCAGAATACAGTATGTACACCACATTGATTGCACTAGAAAATATTGTAGAACTTGTGAAAACCGTAAATACACAACAACTTTTAAATTTTAAAACGTCTGTGGTGTTTTCTATCAGAATCAGAACTGTAATTTTTGTGCGCTCTGTTATAAAGTATGTGCGCTCGGCGAGGTGTGTGCACGCGCACAGCTTAGAGGGAACAGTGGTCATAGGTGCACGCTGATTTGGAAATTTGGGTACAGGATAAACTAGGGACTATTCCTTGCACAGGAGAGAATCTCTTTGGCAAGAATTGGCAGGAAAAAGCTAATGAGATAGATGCTGACAATATCACTTTGGATGGAAAAAAATCCTATAAGAAACCATTCTTCAGTAAGAAGAAAAAGTTTTATCCCTCCTATACCCAGCAGGGGCATCGTTTAGGTCAGTCTGTCCAAAAGGGACAGCAGCAACAACCTAGGCAAAGAAAGACAAATGCAGCTAAGCCTCAACAGGCTCGACAAACTCAGCCTCCACAGGGGCTTTGACTCCTATCTAGAGAACTTTGCCTTCCTGGCCCTGAACGGCCCAGAACCCTCCACCATCCCAGGAAGGTTATGTCATTTTTCCCCCAGATGGGGGTCAGATAACAGCAGAAAATTGGACTCTGTCTATTGTAAGAAAGGGGTACAAGCTTCATTTCCTCAACATGCCCTCTCCTCCAATGGTAAGACCTCTCTAAATGACCAGTTAGGTCAAGAGGTCACTGTGCTTCTTGCCTAAGGGGCAATAGAAGAGGTACCCATTCCCCAATGGGGTACAGGGTTTTACTCCCCCTATTTCCTTATTCGAAAGAAAACAGGAGGACACAGACCCATTTTAGACCTCAGAGAATTGAACAAATTCCTGTTCAAAGAGAAGTTCAAAATGATTTCTCTAGGAACTCTGCTTCCATACCTTCAGAGTCAGGATTGGCTTTGTTCTCTAGATCTCAAGGATGCGTACACTCATGTTCTCATCCATCCAACTCATCGAACATTCC
The DNA here is from genome assembly GCA_033557465.1 of Ichthyophis bannanicus. Lineage (NCBI taxonomy): Eukaryota > Metazoa > Chordata > Amphibia > Gymnophiona > Ichthyophiidae > Ichthyophis > Ichthyophis bannanicus. The sequence continues at coordinate 275,190,690 of CM066031.1, read as the reverse complement.
TTCGCTTTCTGTTTCAAGGGAAGCACTACCAATACAGGGTTCTTTCTTTTGGCCTGGCCTCTGCACCAAGGGTGTTCACAAAATGCATGGCTGTGGTGGCAGCATTTCTCCGCACCCTGGGAATATTTGTCTTCCCTTACTTAGACGACTGGCTCATTCGAGCCCCTTCAGAGCCAGAGGCCAGGGTTGCTCTCTCTCACACAATGCGCATCCTTCAGTATTTGGGACTTGTCATAAACTTCCCAAAATCCAACCTTGCTCCCACTCAGTCCCTAGAGTTTATAGGAACTCTGCTGGATACCAGACAGACAAGGGCCTACCTTCCACAGCCCTGCTGCCTTCGCATTGTGCAGTTAGCTTCCCAAGCAGTGCTAAAGCCTCACCTCACTGCTCGGAAAATGTTACAGTTGCTAGGCCACATGGCATCCACTGTGCATTTGGTCCCTTATGCTCGCCTCCATATGAGGGCAGCCCAATGGACTTTATCCATTCAGTGGACTCAGGCGTCAGGTTGCCTGTCAGACAAAATAGCAAACTCAGATCGCCTTATTTTGTCCCTCCAATGGTGGCAGTCATCCCAAAACCTTTTGGTAGGGTCTCCTTTTCAGCAACCCCCACCCCAAGCCACTCTAACAGATGCCTCACAGGTGGGTTGGGGAGCCCACCTGCAAGGCCTCTCTACCCAGGATACCTGGACTCCACAAGAGGCCTATCTACACATCAACCTCCTGGAACTCAGGGCGATCTTCCTTGCTCTTCGAGTATTCCACACCCAGCTCAGCTACAAGACAGTCCTAGTTCAAACGGACAATCAAGTAGCCATGTTCTATGTGAACAAGCAGGGCGGAACAGACTCTGTCGCTATGTAATGAAGTTTTGCGACTATGGGCCTTCTCCAGAGAGCATCAGATTCATCTCCTTGCGGTGTATCTTCCAGGCATTCAAAACTCTTGGGCAGACACTCAGTCGAGTTCTGCTTCCACACGAATGGTCTCTCCATGCAGACCAGGTGACCAAAATTTTCCAAATTTGGAGAACCCCGGACATAGACCTCTTTCCAAGTCCGCTGAGTGCCAAACCTCTCCGGTTCTGTTCCAGCATTCCGACTCAGGGTTGTCAGGCCAGGGGGATGCTTTCCTCCTCCATTGGGGCCAGGACTTCCTGTATGCCTTCCCACCCATTCCCCTAATTCTCAAAACCCTGTTCAAGCTTCAGAGAGACAGAGGTCATATGATTCTCATAGCTCCACATTGGCCATGGCAAATGTGGTATCCTCTGCTACTACATCTCTCTCAAGCTCGGCCTCTGGCATTAGGATCTGCTCCAAATCTCCTTTCTCAGGAGGACGGGATGCTGTGGCATCCAAATCCCCAGTCTCTGCATCTCAGGGCCTGGTTGCTGAAAGCCTAGAACTTCACGGTCTTAACCTTCCTCAGCAGGTAAAGGATACCCTTTATGCTTCCAGGTAGCCTTCCACAAGACGCTCTTATGCATTCAAGTGGAAAAGGTTTACCATATGGTGCTCGCAGAAGGGTCTTACCCTCTTGCGATACCTCTGGAATCATTACTGGACTATCTCCTTCATTTATCTAATGCAGGGCTTAAGACCAATTCAGTGAGTTCATTTGAGTGCTATTGAAGCTTCTTTCAAACCTCTAAATGGACAACCTATTTCCTCTCATCCCCTCATAGCGAGATTTATGAGAGGCCTTCTTTATCTAAGCCTCCAATTAAGCCACCACCAGTGGCATGGGACTTAAATCTGGTTCTTGGGCAGCTCATGAAGCCGCCTTTTGAAACATTAGCTACTACGTCTTTGAAATTCCTTTCCTGGAAGGTCATCTTTGTTATTGCAATCACATCAGCACGTCGCATCAGTGAATTGCAAGCGTTGGTGGCTGATCCTCCTTATACAAGTTTCCATCATGATAAGGTAGTCCTTCGGACTCATCCACACTTTATGCCAAAGGTGGTGTCACCTTTTCATTTAAACCAAGCGGTTTACCTTCCTGTATTCTTCCCAAGGCCTCACGCCTCAAATGTAGAAAGGAATCTTCATACTTTGGACTGTAAAAGGGCTTTGGCCTTTTACTTGCAAAGGACACAGCAACATAGAAAGTCCTCTCAACTCTTTGCTTTTGATCCTAGTCATTTGGGACTTCCAGTCTCCAAAAGAACACTGTCCAGCTGGATTGCACAGTGTATTTCTTTTACCTATGAGAGTAAGAGCCTTCCTCTTGAAGGCCATGTCACAGCTCACAATGTGAGAGCCATGGCAGCCTCTATGGCTCATCTTCACTCTGTGTCTATCGATGACATCTGTCGAGCAGCTACTCGGGCTTCGGTTCATACCTTCACAACCCATTTACTGCTTAGACAAGGACTCCCGCCGGGATGTCTTGTTTGGTCAGGCTGTTCTTCAACACCTGTTCCATACTTAATCAACTCCTACCCACCATCCCTGGTAGGATGCCAGAGATCCATGGGGGGAAGTGGAGCCCTTTCACAGGGGCGCACAACTTCTGGGGTCTTCTCCCTGGCATCTGCAGTTAGGGAGTCCCCATATGTGAAGACTACATTCCTGCTTGTTCCTGGAGATAGCATAGTTACTCACCTGTAACAGGTGATCTCCGGGAACAGCAGGAATTTAGTCTTCACAACCCACCCACCTTCCCTAGGAGTTGTATCTATCTCTCTCTCTTTCCCACTCTCTTTGTCTCAGCTTTAAACTCAACTGGAGAGGGACAGTTGGGAAAGGCGGGAAGGCAGCACGCAGGCGCTGTGGGATGCTCCCAAAAGCTTTCCTATTGGACGCTGGGGAGCATTCCCGCGCAGGCTCCGTCGGTACCGACAATACCCATTTGTGAAGACTAAATTCCTGCTGTTCCCGGAGATCACCTGTTACAGGTGAGTAGCTATGCTTTAGTGGTTTCAGACAATCTTCTGAGTCTCCAGTGGCAGTGAGAATACTGTTATATTACATTGTTTTTATGAGAGAAATATTTGTGTTATATATGCTGGTATTAATGTTAAATAAGCCTATGCTCAATAGGCATGAAGGGAGTCTTTCAGGATTCCTGATTTTATGGAGCCTATCTCTGGCAGAGATTGATCAGCCAGGATCTAGTGGCCCAGGATACTGAGATCCTTTTCTCCCTGATAAAGTTTCTTGTTAAGGCTTTGTGGTTTAGTAGGATAGAATGAACTTCTTTTGGGTATAGATCCTTTGTAGTGATGGCAGGACTCTGTGCAGTATTGAGGAGACAGGCCAAAATTCTTGCTGATCTTGCCCTTGAAATTATAGAACTTTCCCCTCCCTCTCCCCTCCCCCAATATGCCTGCTGTCTGCATTGTTCCACAGTTTATGCAGGAAGTAATCTCCTTTGCCACCTGCTGGCACAGCATATTTGTGGGCTTCAATGTGTCATAAAATCAAACATGACAACAGAGCAAGAACATATGGCTTGTCCATTCTGCCTATCTAAATTAATTGCCCTGCTCTACAATCCCTTCTCTCTGAGTTTTCTTTGCTACTCCCATGTTTTTCTTGACTTCAGATAATGTGTTTGTCGCAACCCTATTCATCTACCACCCTTTTCTGCAATGAAATTGCTGAACATGTAGATTGTCATGGCTAATCTGTTATGTTTTTTTGAAGGTGTGAATAAACAAGTAGACAAAGGTGAATCGGTTGATATAGCGTATCTGGACTTTCAGAAAGCCTTTGACAAGGTCCCTCATCAGAGACTTTTGGCAAAACTAAAGAGTCATGGGATAGGAGGCAGTGTACTATTGTGGATCAGGATCTGGTTAAAAGATAGAAAGCAGAGGGTAGGGCTAAATGACCAATTTTCCCAATGGAGAAAGGTGAATACTGGTGTACACCAGGGATCTGTGCTGGGTCCGCTGCTTTTTGACATATTCATAAGTGACCTGGAAAAGGGAATAACGAGTGAGGTTATCAAATTTTCAGATGTCACAACACTATTTAAAGTTGTTAAAATCCATGAGGATTGTGGAAAATTGCAAGAGGATCTTGATAAATTGGAAGACTGGGCATCCAAATGGCAGATGAAATTTAATGTGGACAAGTGCAAAGTTATGCACCTAGGGAAGAACAACCCAAACTATGGTTACACGATGCAAGGTTCCACATTAGGAACCACCACCCAGGAAAAAGATTTAGGCGTCATTGTGGATAACATGTTAAAACCCTCCGCCCAGTGTGCAGCAGCAGCCAAGAGAGCAAATAGAATGCTAGGTATCATAAGGAAAGGAATGGAAAATAAAACAAAGGATATTATAATGCCTCTGTATCGTTCCATGGTGCGACCGCACCTTGAATATTGTGTGCAATTCTGGTCGCTGTATCTTAAAAAGGATATAGCGTTATTAGAAAAGGTTCAGAGAAGAGCCACCAAAATGGTAAAGGGGATGGAAGGATACCCCTATGAAGAAAGGCTAAAAAGGTTAGGGCTCTTTAACCTGGAAAAGAGACGGCTGAGGGGAGATATGATAGAAGTCTATAAATTAATGAACTGAGTGGAACGGGTAAACGTAGATTGTTTACGTTTATCAGAATATAGAAAGACTAGGGGACATGCAATGAAGCTACAGAATAAACTATTTAAGACAAATAAGAGAAAATATTTTTTCACTCAGCGTGTAATCAAACTCTGGAATTTGTTAGCAGAGGACATAAGTAAAGGCTGTTAGTGTAGCTGGGTTTAAAAAAGGTTTGGACAAGTTTCTGGGGGAAAGGTCCATAAATCATTATTAAAAAGGGACCCAGGATATCGATGCTTGACCCATTACAAGCATTGTGGAACCTGTCTTTTGGGGAAACTGCTAGGTACGTATGACCTAGATTGGCCACTGTTGGAAACAGGATACTGGGCTTGATGTTCCTTGGTCTGACCCAGTATGGCATTTCTTATGTTCTTATATTCATCAGATTACTGAGTCTAACCCTTTCATCCTTTTTCTATGACACCTTATTGAAGAACCCCCTTTCCTTTGAAGGAGGCCTGCTGCCTCCTGTGAATTTGTACTTTAGATCTAGTTAAAGTGAAGTTTTACTTAACTGATATCTTCCTTTCCTGGAATCCAGCTAGACCAACCCAGACAAGTGGATTATGTCCCCCTATCAGCAGCTGATGGAGATAGAGAAGGCTTGAAACTCCCAGTGACATCACTACTGGTATATGAATTGGTGCAGCTGGGGCACCCTTCAGTATTCACATAACAAGCCTCAGAAGCAAAACATCTGGAACAATACCAAGAATCCCAAGGAACAACCCTGGAAGATCTATCTGCATCTCTGAGAATAAGAGGAAAACTGCTGCCATCAAGAGAAGCTTTTCCAGCACGAGTAAGTCCTGGATTGGTCTATCAGGTTTCCATGAAAGGAAATTATCAGGTAAGTAAAATTTCACTTTCCAGCTCATTCTGCTAGACCAATCCAGACATTTGGGAAGTACCAAAGCTACGACTCGAGTGGGTGGGTGAGCATGGGCATCCAAGGAATTGCCAATTCCCATTGGGCACCTCACCTGACCGCAAGATGCCAGTAACAATTTGGATAAAGATCCAGTAGATGGTAGGATCAAGCTAGCTAGGTAGAGTTGCATGGGATGGATGACAACCAGAGCAAGCATCCAAGTACTAGACTCAGGTTGAAATTGTGAGCACAAGAACCCACGCCCTGGATTCTGCCCTGAAACTATGACCCCCAAATCCTGCACCTTGGACACTGCGAAATGCTGGGCAATTGCCTCAAAACCAACAGAAGCCGGCTTCTCGTCAGATGACTCTCCAACTGATCTATGGCTACCTGATGTGCAGAGAACAATCAGGCATTTTAAAACCTGGTCTGGAAACCCTGCAGATAACCATCAGGTGGAGAACCTCTCCATCTCCCTACAAACTTAGACAAAAGCGTAACAAGCAGACAAAATGGCTACTAAGTCACTCAGATCCAGAGCAAGCTCCGTAAGGCTGTCTGAGCCTGTAATGCAAGGGAAGGACTCAAAAAGGGCCGAAGCATGATCCTAAGTTGAGCAAGACTCTCGAAATGGATTTATAGGGCAAGCCATACAGAACTGCCCCAAGTCTGGCACCCAAAGTAGGGACCTGTGCACAACACAAAAAGATGGAAAACACCTTAATTCAGAGTGAGGCCAACAGGTGTCCACCTCATGAGCTGTGGAAACAGATCCAAAGTCTCTCTGCACTCTCAAGAAGGCCCAAAGTGAGTCCCACGTTGACTAGGAGGGTTGACATGGTGAAATTAGGCCTTACCTGCTAATTGACTTTCCTTGAGTGAGTCCAGTCCGGTCATAAGAACATAAAACCAAGGTCCATCAAGCCCAGTATCCTGTTTCCAAGAGCGGCCAATCTAGGTCACAAGTACCTAGCAGTTTCCCCAAAAGAGACAGGTTTCACAATGCTTGTATTGAGGCAAGCAGTGGATTTCCCGGGTCCCCTTTAATAATGCTTTATGAACCTTTCAACCAGGAATTTGTCCAAATCTTTTTTTTAAACCCAGCTACACTAACGGCTTTTATTACATTCTCTGGTAATGAATGGCAGAGTTTGATTACATGTTGAGTGAAAAAATATTCCCTCTTATTAGTCTTAAATAGGTTACACTGTAACTTCATTGCATGTCCCTTAGTCTTTCTATAATTTGATGGCATAAACAATCTATGTATGTTTACCCGTTCCACTCTATTCATTAATTTATAGACCTCTATCATATCTCCCCTCAGCAATCTCTTTTTCAGGTTGAAGAGCCCTAACCTTTTTAGCCTCTCTTCATAGGGGTATCCTTCCATCCCCTTTACCATTTTGGTGGCTCTTCTCTGTACCTTTTCTAATAATGCTATGTTCTTTTAAGATACGGCAACCAGAATTGCACACAATATTCAAGGTGCGGTCTCACCATGGAACGATATAGAGGCGTTATCATATCCTTTGTTTTATTCTCCATTCCTTTCCTTATGATTCCTACCATTCTATTTGCTTTCTTGGCTGCCGCTGCACTCTGGGCAGAGGGTTTCAACATGTTTTGGGTTGTTCTTTCCTAGGTGCATAACTTTGCACTTGTCCACATTAAATTTCATCTGCCATTTGGATGTCCAGTCTTCCAATTTATCAGGTCCTCTTGCAATTTTTCACAATCCTCATGGGTTTTAACAACTTTGAATAATTTTGTGGCATCTGCAAATTTGATAACCTCACTCGTTTTTCCCATTTCCAGGTCATTTACAAATATGTTAAAAAGCAGCGGACCCAGCACAGATCCCTGGGGTACTCCACTATTCACTTTCCTCCATTGGGAAAACTGGCCATTTAGCCCTACCTTTGCTTTCTATCTTTTAAACAGTTCCTTAACCTCAATAGTACACTGCCTCCTATTCCATGACTTTTTAATTTTGCCAAAAGTCTCTCATGAAGGACCTTATCAAAGGCTTTCTGAAAATCAGATACACTATATCAACTGACTCACCTTTGTCTACCTGTTTATTCCCACCTTCAAAAAAACATAACATATTAGTAAGACAAAAACCTTCCTTGGCTAAAGCCATGTTGACTGTCTCCCATTAAGCCATGACTATCTACATGTTCAGTAATTTTGTTCTTTATAATGGTTCTGCCATTTTTCCTGGTACTGATGTCATCAGTCTGTAGTTTCCCAGATCGCCACTGGAACCCTTTTTAAAAATTAGCATTACATTGGCCATCCTCCAATCTTCAGGTATTACAAATGATTTTAATGATAGTAGGTCTGCAGTTTCATATTTCAGTTCTTTCAAAACCCTGGGATGTATACCATCCGGTCCAGCTGATTTGCCACACTCCAGTTTATCAAATAGTTGTAATACATCTTCCTGGTGTAGCGATATTTCTTTCAATTCTTCCGCAGTATCACCTTTAAATACCACTTTAGTCATGGGTAACATCCTTACGTCTTCCTCAGTAAAGACTGAAGCAAAGAATTCATTCAGTCTCTCCTCTATGGCCTTGTCCCCTCTTAGTGCCCCTTTTGCCCTTCTATCATCTAATGGTCCAACTGACTGTCGCACAGGTTTTTGCTACGAATGTACTTGAAAAAGTCTTTATTAGACATTTTTACTTCCACAGCAAGCTTCTTTTCAAATTCTCTCTTTGCCTACCTTATAAGTGCCTTGAATCTAACTTGCCAGTGCTTATGTAGTTTCCAGTTTTCATCATTTGGCTCCTTTTTCCATTTCCTGAAAGATGCTTTTTTGGCAACAGCAGCCTCTCTGACCTCACCTTTAAACCATGCTGGCAGTTTTTTTGGATTTCCTTCCACACTTTAAGAAAAGTGGAAGTATTTTTAAACACCACCCATGCTTGATGTAAATATTTAACCTTTGCAACTGCTCCTTTTAGTTTTCTCTTAACTATTTTCCTCATTTTATCATAGTCTCCCTTTTGAAAGTTAAAAGGTAGTACTGTGGATTTCCTTGCCGTCCTTCCTCCATTTATTAAATCAAACATGATCATGCTATGATCACTATTGCCAAGTGGCCCCAACACCCTTTTCCTTCTCATTTCTCTGGGCCAGTCCAGGGAACGGTTGGGTTGTCAATCTACTTCAACAGCTGAGGACTGAAAACTGCAAGTTTTTGCTGACAGCCTAAGCCGCCACTCCTGGTGCTCCAGTCTTTCAGTCCTCAGCAGCTGAACAGGACGTCAATGCTGGCATTCTCCCTGAGATAAAGTGATTTCTTTCAGCTGAATTGCAACAGCAGATTAGCTCTAGCGGGGCTGTAATTCTGCTATATTTCCCTGGTACAGAATAGAGTAATGTACAAATAAGAACATTGGTATAGACGGTCCTGGGCTGCAGTTTGAAAAGCGGCGGGGAAAGGCAGAACCTGCCTTCTTTCGGGATCCTGTCTACTTTATAGGGGGATTGGTCCTGCGAACCCCAGTAACCACCCGCTTCTCTAAACAGCCGCGATTTCCATCTCCCGCTAGCAGCGGGGTAGCAGGAACGCGGCGGCGAAGCGCTTCACGCAGGTGGGTGTGTTTGTTATTTCTGAGGCTTTATTTTGTTCACCGGCCGTGCGTGGCATCGGAGGCCATTCTTGAGACCGGAGCGGCAGAGGCGGTGCTATTTTTGCCTCTAGTTGTTGCAGAGTCGGCAGGGGCCGGTCTGGGAACGCGGTTTTTTTTTTAGCGTTTTGCTTAATTCAACAGAATGGAAGGCAAGGTCTCTGATTTCTTCAGGAACGGCAGCCATTTTAGTGGAGCCCGCCGTTTCTCCCACGGGCCATCACAAGCAGGGGAAGAGAGAGGCTAAAACGAATAAGGAATCTCCTTCTGTAGTTAAAGCTCCTAAGAAGTTGCCTGAGGCTCAGGAGGGGTTTTCTTCCTTATTTTCTCCGGATTTTATATTAGCCCTGCATAAAGCCTATTTGTTAAAGGCCTCTCAAGGAGTCAGTACTTCCTTGAGTTCTCATCTCTTGAACGAAAGGCATCCTGACTTAAGTGGGGTGGACCCTGGTGAGGGTTCTTCCCAGAAGGGTGCGAAAAAAGGATCTGGCTTAGAGGCCATCAAGCCACAGGTCCCAGAACCTCAGGTGATAGAGGCAGGTTTTGAGCTTTGGCCTGGTGAGTTGGAAGATGGAGAAATTGCGCCGGGCGAGGACCCTAATGTTTTTAGGGGTTTTCGCAAGGAGGAACTAGGAGCGCTTATCACGCAGTCTTTGGCTGCTTTGAATATTCTTATGCCCACAGTGTCTCAGGAACCGCTGGAGGATCCTTTATTACAAGGTTTTAAAGCTGAGCACTGCTGTTTTCCGGTGCACCGCATGATAAAGCAGATGATTGAGTATGAGTGGGAGTTCCCAGAGGCTACTCTACGGGGTAGCCGCGCCCTAGGTCGCCTCTACCCTGTTCCACAAGAGGAGAAAGATTTCTTGAAGATGCTTAAGGTAGATGCCTTAGTGTCAGCAGTGACGAAGCGGCGTTTAAAGATCTGCAGGATCGCAAGCTGGAGGTGCTCCTGAAGCAGGCCTTTGATTCTAGTGCGCTTTCCCTGCAGGCGTCCATTTGTGGAGTATACGTGTCGAGGGCTTCCATCCATTGGCTCCAAGGTGAGGCCACTGCGGATGGAGGAGAAGGCTCTTCCGCTGAGGGAGCTAAGATGGAATCAGCGGCGGCTTACCTGGCGGATGCCTTCTATGATTTGGTTAGGATTTCGGCAAAGTCCATGGCTTCGCTAATCGCGGCCAGACGCTTCCTTTGGCTATGGAATTGGGTGGCCGACGCCTCTTCAAAGTCTCGGCTCAGTAAACTCCCCTATAAGGGCAAGCTGCTTTTTGGGGAAGCCTTAGAGAAGATTGTTAAGGATCTGGGAGACTCCAAGGGAGGTCGTTTGCCGGAAGATCGGCCAAAGGCACCCAGAGTGGGGACAGTGCAACGGGGGTAAAATAGAGATGCTCGTAGGTTCCGAGGGGCTCGGTTTGCTCCTTATCCCAGAGGTCGCTTCGTGCCTCGGGGACAGTCCTTTCGCGGAGCTAGGGGGTTCGGCAGGAATTATTTCAACGCCCAGCAGAACTCCGCAAAGAAGACACAATGAAGGTCAGCTGGTCCAGGCGGAAATCCCTGTGGGAGGCCGCTTACGGGGGTTTCTCTCAGCCTGGATCGCGATAACTACGGACAAGTGGGTGCTAGAAATCATTCGAGACGGTTATGCCATGGAATTCGCTCACCCGTTGATGGAAGCCTTCATGATGTCTCCATGTGGTCAGGGTCCAAAGAGGCAAGCAATAGCTGACATGCTATTGCGTTTGTTGCGCCTCCAGGTGGTGGTACCGGTACCTCGTGACCAATACGGATTAGGTCGATATTCGATTTATTTTGTGATCCCCAAAAAAGAAGGTTCTTTTCGACCAATTCTCGATCTCAAGCACGTAAATCGCTCATTGAGAGAGCCTCATTTTCGGATGGAGACGCTAAGATCAGTTATTCGGGCAGTCCGACCGGGAGAACTGCTCTCGTCTATAGATCTCACGGAGGCTTATCTGCACATTCCAATCAGGGCAGATCATCAACGGTTTTTGAGGTTTGCCGTGCCCATGGGACATTTTCAGTTTCAGGCGTTGCCCTTCGGTCTAGCGACGGCTCCTCGAACCTTCACGAAGTTTATGGTAGTAATTGCAGCAGCGTTACGGAGGGAAGGTGTCCGGGTACATCCTTATCTGGACGATTGGTTGATCAGGGCCGGATCTTTACCAGACTCTGCCGCGGGAACGTCTCGGTTGGGTTATCAACCGGGCAGTCATTTGCAGCCGGTAAGACGGCTTACTTACCTTGGGGCTTTGTTCGACACAGAGGTGGGGTTGGTGTTTCTGCCTGAGAGCAGAGTGTTAAAGATCTTGAGTCAGGTGCAAGCGTTCTTGAGACTGCCAGCTCCTTCGGCATGGAGGTACTTGCAGCTCTTGGGCTCCATGGCAGCAGCCTTGGATCTGGTTCCGTGGGCCAGGGCGCATATGCGTCCTCTTCAACAGGCCTTGCTCTCCAGATGCTCTCCACAGCTTCAGTCGCTCACGCAAAAGTTGATTTGTCCGGAGGGGGTATGCAACAGTCTGCTTTGGTGGCTGGATGCGGGTCATCTTCGGGCAGGTGTTCCCTTGCAGGACCCACAGTGGGTGCTAGTGACCACAGATGCCAGCTTATTGGGCTGGGGGGCTCATTGTCAGTCTCGCATGACGCAGGGAATCTGATCCGCAGAGGAGAGCTCGTGGTCGATCAATCGCTATAGAACAGAGCGGTTCGTCTCGCACTTCTACATTTCGGAGAATTGCTCGAGGGGAGAGCAGTGCGAGTTTTCTCCGACAATATAGTGATGGTCTCTTATATCATTCGGCAGGGGGGTACAGGCAGTGTGCCCTTACTGGAAGAGAGCCAAGATTTGATGCTTTGGGCGGAATCTCATCTCGTATCTTTGTCGGCGCGCATGTAGCTGGAAAGGACAATGTGCAAGCCGACTATCTCAGTCTGAATGTTCTCAATCCCAGAGAGTGGGAACTGAACGCAGCGGTGTTTCACAACATTACGAAACGCTGGGGGCAGCCGATGATGGATCTGATGGCTACTGTCCACAATGCCAAAGCATCTCGGTTTTAGAGCAGACGCAGGGAACATATGTCGGAAGGCCTGGATGGTCTAGTCAAGCCATGGCCATTGGGCAAGCTGCTGTACGTGTTTCCTCCTTGGCCGATGATCGGCCGGGTCATTCAGCATATAGCAGGACACAGGGGGACGGTGATTCTCATTGCTCCGGATTGGCCCAGACGGCCTTGGTATGCAGATCTGGTGCGGCTGTTGATAGATACACCTTGGCGGCTGCCCGTCCGGCTCAATCTATTGACTCAGGGACCCGTGCTGATGCCGCAGGTGGATCGCTTCTTGCTTACGGCTTGGCTCTTGAGGGGGACCGGTTGAGACGCAAAGGTTATTCTGCATCAGTGGTGGCCACGATGCTGCAGTCTAAGAAATCGTCGACTTCTCTCGCATATGTTCAAGTCTGGCGGGTCTTTGAGACTTGGTGTGCGCAGCATAGCATTAGCCCCTTGTCTGCATCATTACCAGACCTCTTGTCATTTCTTCAGGACGATCTGGAGACAGGTTTAGCGCTCAGCACTCTCAGGGTTCATTTGGCTGCCTTGGCCTGCTATAGAGGTTCAGTGCAGAGTGGCAAGTTGACATTTCATGTAGATGTGCAATGTTTTTTTCGGGCGGCCAAGCTTATCAGGCCTCCGATACGGCAAGTGGTGCCTCCGTGGGATTTGAACATAGTGCTAGAAGCTTTAACGCAGCCACCGTTTGATTCGGCATCATCGAGGAGTTTGAAGGAGCTGTCATGGAAAACAGCGTTCCTTGTGGCTTTGTGTTCGGCTAGAAGGATTTCGGATCTACAGGCGCTGTTTTGTCGAGAGCCGTACCTTCAATTTTTGGCAGAAAAGGTGGTTTTACAGCCGGTGTCATCCTTTCATGTAAATCAGTCGGTGACATTGCCAGTTTTCTCAGATCTGACAGGGTCTCGGATGGATCGGTCTCTCAAGAAGTTGGAACTAGGGCGAGTGTTGCGGAGATATCTCAAGGCCACTAAGTCTTTTCGCAGGTCGGATAGGTTATTCGTTCTTTTCGCGGGCCCACGTAAGGGTAAAGTGGCTACGAGGGCGTTGATTGCCAGGTGGGTAAAACGCGCGATAGTGGCGGCATACGAAGCTGCGGGAAAGTCGCCACCAGAGGGGCTCAAGGCTCAATCCACGCGAAGTCAGGCGGCATCTTGGGCGGAGTATGCTTTGGTCCCTCCGGTGGATAACTGTAGGGCCGCAACGTGGTCCTCGCTGCATACCTTTACTAAACACTATAGGTTGGATGTTCATGCCAGAGAGGATGCGAAAGTTGGGGCCTCTGCCATTGTGGCGGGGCTCGCGGGTCCCTCCCGTCTTTAGGTACTGCTTTGGTACTGCCCTACCGTTCCCTGGACTGACCTGGAGAAACGAGAAGGAAGGAGAAATTAGGCCTTACCTGCTAATTGTCTTGAGTTCTCTCCGGGCCAGTCCAGGGCCCACCCAGTGTTTGGTCAGACAGTGGTTTCGAAAAAAAAAAAAAATTACGTCTACCTGAGCGCAAGAGCAGTTACGGAGAGGTTTATTTGGTTTCTGGTTGGCGTGCTTTTTGGGGCTTCCTCGGAGTCCTCCGGGGAAGTTGGTTTTTCTGTTTTTACACAGAAAAAAAAAAGGCAGGAGTGAGCCACATTGCATTTTTTGCATGTGAGCTTCTCTGCTGGGGAAGTATACAGAGTTATCAGTGCTTAGTTTTTCTTGTTTTGGTTCTTTGGTTGCTCTTTCTAGTGTGTGTGTTAAGCTGCTTTGGCAAGAGGAGACTGGAGCACTGACACCAGGGGGAGTGGCTTAGGCTGTCAGCAGAAACTTGCAGTTTTCAGTCCTCAGCTGCTGAAGGGGATTGACAACCCAACCGTTCCCTGGACTGGCCCGGAGAGAACTCAGGGAAAGACAATTAGCAGGTAAGGCCTAATTTCTCCTTTTTCTGCACCAGATCTTGTATTCTACTAAGGACTAGGTCCAAAATGGTTTTCCTTCTGGTTGATTCATGAACCATGCTCCAAGAAGCAGGCATTTATTTCATCTAGAAAATTTATCTCCCTAGCATGTCCTGCCATGACATGCTAGGGAGATACATGTCGATAACGGGGTAATTGAAATCACCCATTATTATTACTGTGCTGTAACTTTTGTTAGCTTCCCTGATTTCTTTAAGCATTTCATCATCCATTTGTTCATTCTGGCCAGGCAGTCGATAGTACACCCCCATTACCATAACCTTCCACTTCCTCCTTTTACATGGAATTTCAATCCATGGAGATTCTACAGTGAATTTTGTTTCCAGCAAAACTTTAATCCTGTGTGACTCAATGCCCCCTCTAACATGGAGTGCAACCCCTCCACCAATTTGATCTGCTCTATTATTACCATATAGTTTGTACCCAGGTATCACAGTGTCCCACTGGTTGTCCTCCTTCCACCATGTCTCTGAGATAACAATCGTATCTAACCTCTCATTTAGTGCTATATATTCTAAGTCTCCCATCTTATTTTGTAGATTTCTAGCATTTGTATACAAGCATTTTAGAGGCTGTATTTTATTCTGTTAATCTGGTTATCGGTAGACAAGGGTAATTTGGAATCTTTAAGCTCTGTCCCCTCTGTACTTAAGGGGTATTTGGGTTACTTTTGTCTTTATTGGAATCTCTCTGTCAATATGCCTTAACTTCAGTCTTTTGCTAGTATCCTTCAAGGATACATTGTTCTGAATCATGCACTCTTGGGCGACTGTCAGATTTTCCCCTATTATATAGTTTAAAAGCTGCTCTATCTCCTTTTTAAAGGTTAATGCCAGCACCTGGTTTCATCCCAGTTAAGGTGGAGCCCATCCCTTCAGAAAAGCCGCTCCTTTCCCCAGAATGTTCCCCAGTTCCTAACAAATCCAAAACCCCCTTCCTTGCACAATCGTCTCATCCACGCATTGCGACCGCGGAACTCTGCCTGCCTTTTGTGTGTTGCACGTGGAATGGGAATCGCCTCAGAGAATGCTACCCTGGAAGTTCTGGATTTCAACTACCTTCCTAAAAGCCTAAATTTGGCCTCCAGAAATTCCCTACCACACTTTCCTATGTCATTGGTACTGACATGTAACCAAGACAACAGACTCCTCCCCAGCACTATCTAAGACTTTGTCTAGGTGGCGCGTGAGGCCTGCTACCTTCGCACGAGGCAGGCATGTTACCAGGCGATCCTCACGTCCACCAGCCACCCAGCTATCTACATACCTAATGATCGAATCACCAACTATAATGGCTGTCTCTTCCCTCATGGGCACATTGCCCTGGAGAAACCACTTCAGTGCGAGAAGGTTTTGCATCACCTGGAGGACAGGTCCTAGCTACAGGATCATTTCCTGCCATTCCTGTCACATGATCTCTCTCCTCTATGGCAACAGGGATGCTGCCAGACTGGAGAAGGGACTTCACCCAACCAGCAGCTTGGAGACTGAGCATGTCATGTTAATGACATCAGGATATACATACACCCACCACTTCCAGTATCCTATTGACAAAGCAGACTCACAAGAGCAACACATGTAAGAATATAGATTAACAAACTAAAACCTACACACACTCCTGAAGCAAAAAGGTTCACTTACCACATGTAAGAAATTGAGAATGATCATTTTCCAGCCGAGCCCCTCTGTTCACGCCTGACTCTGTGGACTTGAGCTCCTACCGCTTGTTTATGGCGAGTGACGTCTGGACTTAGTCACCCCTTCCTTGTCCCCAGCCCGCTACTGTGCGATAAATTTCTTCAAGACCGGAAACTGCAAAAGGCAGCATCACCCAAGGTGGGATCAGGACTGGACTGGACTCACTCAAGGAACTTCACTTAGCAGGTAAGGCCTAATTTCATCTTCCTTATTGTTCCTCCAGTCCAGTTCCGCTCCTATGAGATGTATCATAGTAGTACTACACTTGGGAGGGACCCACCAGACCGGCCTGAAGAACATCCGATCCACATCTCGTGTCCCCCGTTGACTGCAGATCAAGCTTGTAATGTTTAACAAAAGTATGTAGAGATGACCAGGTTTCTGCCCTACAGATTTCCCCTGGCGAAATCAGCTGTGTCTCCGCTCACAACATGGCTTGTGTTTGGGTTGAGTGCGCCTTCAACCCCATGGGTAACACTCTTCGCCGTAGCCAATAGGCCAAAGAGAGCTTCCCTTACCCACCAGGAAATCGAGGCTTTCGAAGCTGCTTCCCCCTTGCATCCTCCGCCAAATAGAATAAAAAGCCGATCTGACTTTCTAAAGGATTCCATTCTCAAGTAACACCGTAGTACTATACAGACTTCCAAACAGTGCAAGAGGGGATCCTGTTCTGTCCCCCCCTAAACACGGGAAGTGTCAGACTGATTAAGATGGAAAATTGACAGCACCTTAGGCAGAAAGGATGGCACTGGCCTAAGTACCACCTTTTCCCTTGCAAACAGAAGGAAGGGTGGCCTACATGAGAGCGCTTGCAACTCCGATATCCGCCTAGCTGAACAGATGGCTACTCGGAATACCGTCTTCAAGGTAAGATCCTTTGAGGTACAGGCACCCAGTGGTTCAAAGGGGGGTTCAGTCACTACTGACAACACCAAATTGAGATCCCCCGACAGTACATTGGACCATACGGGAGGTCATTCCTGCTTCACTGCCCTCAGGAACCAAATCACATCCATGTGCAGCAACAAAGAAACTCCTTGTACTCTCCCTCAGTAGAAAGAGATTGCTGCCACCTGTACTCGAAGGGTACTGCTTGCCAAGCCTTTATCAAAGCCTGCCTGCAAAAAAGCGAGAGAGTCTGGCAGGGAAACAAACAGCAGTCGACAGTGACTGTTCTCGCACCAGGCCCCAAAGATTCTCCACACTCAAATGTACACCAACAGAGTTGAACTTCACCTGGCTTTCAGTAATGTTGATATCACTGGGGCCAAATAGCCCCATCTGTGTAATCTTTCCCACTCAGGAGCCATGCCGTAAGCAAGAATCAGTCCACCTGCAACATGAGAATCAGCCCCTGACACAATAGGACTGGCCAAACTGGGATCCGCCAAGGCCTCTCAACTGCTAGGCGCACCAAGTTGGCATACCACGGCCTCTGAGACCAATTGGGAGCTATCAGTATCACCAAACCAAAATGCGCCTCGAGTGTCCAGGGTGGAAATACTTAGGGCAGATCTTGCGTTAGCCAAGGCTACACCAGCGCATCGAGGCCTTCCAACCTCCCCTCTCATCTTCTGCCGTAAAACCTTGCTGCCTTTGCTGATTCAAACGTTACCATGAGGTCCATAATCTGCTGCCCCCAGTGACTGAGCAAACACTGTGTTGTTGAGCATCCACTCTCTTGGATCGATGTGTACCTGGCTGAGATAATCAGCCTCGACATTGTCCTTTCCAGCCACATGTGCTGCCGACAAAGCCTGCAGATTGTTCTCTGCCTAGAGCAACAATGGGGCCACTTCCCTTTCCTAGTTCACACTGCTTGTTCCGCTCTGCCAATTTAAATAAGCCCTCGTGGAGGCATTTTCCGAGAACATTCTGACCGCCTTTCCAAGATGCAGAGGATGGAACTGCTGTAATGCTAAGTAAAGTGCTCTCAACTCGAGCCAGTTGATCGACCAGACCGCCTCCTGCGCCGACCAGCACCCCTGTGCGATCTGAGGCTCGCAATGTGCTCCCCAGCCTGCTAGACTGGCATCAGTCGTCAGGGGAATCCACTTTGGGTGTCTCTAAGGACATGCCCACTCGGAGATGCTCCCCCTGCAACTACCACAGGAGCATCTGCCAAACACTTGCCAGACAGGGAAGAGGAAATAACAGTGGCTGACAGAGCATTTGACCATCTCTGTAACAAGCTGCTCTGCAATTGGTGCTTGTGAGCCCACACCCAAGAAACAAGCTCTATGGTTGCCATGATGGACCCCCAACACCTGAAGGTAGTGCCATGCCATTGGCCAACTTCTGCTGCAAACTGTCCTGATTTGCTTCTGCAGCTTGGCCACTTGCCCTGCCGCCGTTAGATACCTAGCCCCCAGGTAAACTAAATCCTGCAATAGCCAGAGCTGACGCTCAAGATAGCCAGAGCTGACTCTCTTGTTAAAGTTTATTACCCATCTGAGACTTTAAATAAGCTATCACTCTCGCTGTGACCTGCTTGCTTTTCTACTTTGACTTTGCCCGAAAGAGCCAATTGTCCAGGTAAGGATGTACTAGGATCCCTTCCCGATAGTCTGGCCACGACCACCACCATCACCTTGGTGAATGTGCAGGGAATGGTTGTCAGTCCGAATGGTAGTGCCTGAACTTGAAATGCTTCATAGGTACCGTGAACCTGAGGAACTGCTGATGTTCGGCCCATATCGTATTATGCAAGTAGACTTCTGTCAGATCGAGAGAAGTCAAAAAGTCTCTTTCTCGAACTGCCACTGCAGCATCTCCATATGGAACAGAGGCACCTGAGACAACAGTTGATGTGCTTGAGATCCAAAATGGACCGGAAAGAGCTTTCTTTCTTTGGAACTATAAAATAGATCGAGTATTGACCATAACTGCACAATTAGTCTGGCATCCTTTAAACCGCTTGAAGGTCTAGGAGCCTCTTTAAAGTTTCTTGCACCACCCTTCGCTTTTGGACTGTGTTGCAGAGAGAGAGAGAGCAAACGTGTCCGTGAGAGGGCTCTTGAACTCCCAACATATACCTATTCTTGACAATCTCCCACACCCACTGGTTGGACGTAATTTGTGCCCAGGTAGTCTAAAATTCCTGCAGTTGACCTACAGGAGCCACCCCTGCCTGGACTGTCCTGGCTTCATTGTAACTTCTTGGGGCTTGCAGAAAGGGCACATAGAAGTCTCGCCTTGCTTCCCGAAAACCTCTAAAGGACTGCTTCCTGACCGGGAATCATCCCCTCTGAAAAGGAGCAAAAAACACACTGCCTGAAACCGGCTGTAATTGGTTGGTTGCCTCCCTCGCTGGAAACATGGTCCTGCTCAACCTCTGCTTGTCCTCTGGGAGCCGGCCCCCCTTTGATTCTCACAGGTGCTTCATCAATTTATTTAGGTCCCCTCCGAATAAAAGCTTGCCCCAGAAGGGCAGCTTACTCAAAAGTGACTTGGATGAGACATCAGCCAACCAAATCCTAAGCCAGAGATAGCGACGAGATGCCACAAACGCTGCCATCCTCTAGCCAGACCTCTGATCAAATCATAAAAGGGATCTGCCAAATATGCTGTGCCAGATTCCATCTTGGCCACCTCTGGCAGCAAAGAATGAGAACCCTGTACACCCTCCAGAATCCCTTGCGTCCACCACAAGCACGTCTGTGCTACAAAGGCCCCAGTGACGGAGGCCTGCAGTGAAAGAGTATTGACATTGAAGGCCTGTTTGAGGGTCTCCACCTTCTGCTTGGAAAAGAGGGTCCTCAAGGTGTTTCTCTTCCAACTGAACCTCTGTACCCATATTGAGGTCCTTCAGGGAGTGAGTAATCCAGGCAGCAGGCTCCTCTCTCCTGAAATGCATACAATATGTGTCACCTCTGCATGTGGAATTTTGCCTTCCTCAAGCTCCATCTCTGCTGCCCCCATATTCGGCTCTTAACTCAAATTGGTCGTCCTCATCCGACTGAAGGAACCCTATTTCCTCAAAGGGGTTGTCATCCAACCTTCTCTTGCTAGGACTGGGCTCACCCTGCGCTCTGTCTGTCGTCAGAGCCTCCGGCAAACCCCTCTTCAGCGCTTTACCTTGTGAGCCCCCCTCTTCTCCTCATTGCCTTAGACAAAAGGCCTTATGCATGAGGATGATAAATTCAAGAGAAAATGCACTCGGCATCCCCCTGCCTGCTCATTTGCCATGGAGGATTTAGAGAACTTACTAGCCCTCTTTTTAGGTTCCTGCACTCCTGGGGGTTGAACGTGCCATGCGTCCTTTCCCTGCCCTAGTCTGGGCTGCAGAACTTAATCCTTCCACTTCAGGAGCCAGAGGAGAGCCCTCTTTCTCCGCCAATGAATGCTCCATCCTTCCCTCAAAGATCACCTCCTCCCTCCACTGCACTTGTATCTCACAGCTGCAGCAGACCTGAGTGTTTGAAATTGGCCCCTTGCTCATGCCACACACAAGGCACATGCCCTTGGAAGGCATTAATTGCTTCTGAATCTGTCCCTGTTTGGGTCTCTATAGCAGTGCTTCTCTTTGGGTTTTTTGTTTTTTTTCTTAAATAAGAAAACGCAACACATGGGGTTACCGGACTCTGGCAACCTCTTTATAAGCAGCCTGAGCACCCAAACAAACTCCGAAAGGCCTGAAATCAAAGAAAGTAAAGGAGAAAAGAAAAAAAAATGTGGTCTTTAAAAGGGTGGCGGTTTCCGCTCTGAGCTGGAACTAGCTGATAAACCTCTGGCTGGTTTTAACTCCCGTTCGCTACCCAGCACTAAATAACCTGCCCTCCAACAAATTTCAATGAAAAAACGCTTCCTATCGTGCTACTGATGCAACGTGATGCTCAGTTTCCTGAAGGACTCTGTGTCAGGAGTCCTCAGAGGGGCTAGCCTGCTCCGGCCGTTCTCAATGAAGGCTCTTTAGCTCAATGGGGAAGCCACAGAAATGACCCCGTTTTAATTCCAGGAGTGTTTTCTGCACCCCAATTTGCCTGGTACCTTAAATCTCCGGTTCTAGCTATAATTCACCTCAGAGAGGCCCTGTATTTCTTTCTTTTTTTTTTTTTTTTTTTAACTTTATGCGCAAGGCAGCTCTGAAGGCAATAAAAGCAAAATCATTTTTACTGAGATCATTTAAACCAAATAATTCAAATCATTACTAAAGAATCTTTTTCATCTGTTTCTCCAGTGAGTCCTCCCTATGGGAATCATGTCTCATGTCCCTCCAGCTGCTTGGAGACTGACAATACTGGAAGTGGTGGGTGGAGCCACCGGTATGTATATTCTAATGTCATTAGCATGACGTGCTCCGTCTCCAAGCTGCTAGTGGGGTGACGCAACCCATAGGTGCAGGACTGGACTGGAGGAACGATAAGGAACTTAACGCTGTAAGGCGAGACTCCTGAATGCAAACTTCCCACCCCTCAGGGAGGGAAATCTTCATTTGACCAACAGATTAGGACCTTTTTACAGCACACCTCTTCCGGAACGGGCAGTATCTTCCACTGTTCAAAAAAGTCTCTCTAACCTAAGCAAACACAGTAGCTGGAGATGATTCTAACCCAGACTACATGGTCACCTCTACATCAGCGAACTGAGGTTCCTGGAAACCTGGGACAAAATGGATTCAGCTACTAGACTGAATCCCCTACCCCAAATGATAAAAGGAGTATACACCTTGTCCTCCACCAAGGTTGCAATAAATCCAAGGACATGACAGGCCAAAGAGTGCCATTCTGAGAGTGAGGGAACTCAAAAGGGCAAACTGCCATTGGTGGCTCCAGAGACAGGCTGTGGCTTGAGAGCGCTACCTTACTGGGGAATAGTTAGTTGCATCTTGCAGGCACTAGTTTGCCTTGGCGCCTATTCTGTCTTACAATGCTGTGTCATCCCCGAATCTCCGAAGACTTGGACCACTCACAACCAAGTGGATAGCATGTGCCTCTGGTCTGCTGATTGGCCAAGCCACCTCCTACCGCTGAGCCACTTGCCTTCAGCAGTGGATCCTCAAGTTGACAGATGACCCTCAAGCTTATAGTGAAATTGCCAGCCATTCAGAGGTGGGAAAATGCAGATACCCCCGTGACTGAGAACTGTTGCTAGCCCCACCAAAACCTTGGAGGCAGTAGGGACTATCTTGAAGAGAACTGGGATGTGTGCTGGCAGCAAGCCAGTTGCATACATAGCCCATCACATGGACTCCTCGCACAAACTCCTGCTGTCTTGGAACAGAGTTAGGGTGCCCGCTCAGAAGCCATAGGACCTGAGTGAGCCCTGATTCCAGCTAACCTAACAGAGGAAGTGCTGTGCCCCAACCTGACGCTGCATGCGGAATGCCACCCTAGTCAACAGGCAAGTCAGGAACACGAAGGTTCACAAGGCTGGGCCAGTGGAGAAGACTCAGAATAAGAGCCTAATTCAAAATTCCTGCCGAACTCCTGCTGGGAATATAACACAAAACCTCAAACAGGGCTAGGAGTGCAAAACACTCTTCCCCCCCCCCCCCCCCCCCCATTCAGAGAACCTGGCCAACTGAATTCTGGTTCCCTCCAAAAAAAAATCAAAACCTGTGGGGAAGGCTGGACGAGGCTGAGAAACTGGCAGTAGCCAAATGCCTGGCCGCCACCTTCCAGTCTGAAGGGAAGAGCACAGGTACAAGGACCTACCCGTTTAGGGCCTATGGCCTGATGCCTGCTCTCCTGTAAAACTATGCAGATAGCTACAATGGCATCCAAGATGTTTGCCCTCGCGGATAGACCTGTTCGGAGGATGTTCACAATGATGTCTAGGGAGTGGGCCCATGACATCTCAGTAACTGGTGTACGATGGACCTGGTTCAGAAGATGGCCAGGATCCTGTGCTCTCCCGACAAGTTACTGTGAGTGCTACAAAACATCCAAGATGTTCAACATCCTTTAGGATGGATATGGTTCAGAAGATGGACAGAACTCAGTGATGCCTAGAGAAGCGGGCCCATGGCCCCTCAGCAACCAGTGTAGAAAATTCCCACGCCAGGCAAGGAGCAATCAGGCGGGATTTTCCGCAGGAACCCTGCCCTGTGAGGCTACCTGGACAGGAGTTGTGCAAACCCCACAGCTGGGTTCAAGAAGACAGGATCCTCTTGCCATGTCCACAGGCAGGCACTGAAGCTGGGATCCCAGAAGTTTTGCCAAGCCTTAAGGCACCTAGAATAGCGGAACATGTAAGGCTGTAATACAGAAGGTCAGAGGCAACCACAGCTATCCCTTTGCTGCCAAAACAGTGGTGATGAGTCGCCCCATAAGGCAGCTGCAGACTCCAGGCATGACTGAGAATCTTTCGAGCCCTAGCCTCCGAAGGTGAAGGACTGCATGGCAAATGCCAATATTTCACAAATCTGCTGGACGCAGAACTCTGTGCTATCCCTCAAAGGGATGGAAGTATGGTGCAGGTCACAAAAATAAGGGCCCTCATCTGTAGGCTCCCCCTCCTTACAGAGCAAGGCATGCCATCCGTCTGCCATATAATTCCCATGCCATAGTGAAGTTCCAGAGGGTCTCAGAAAGCCCTACTGGTCCAGGCATACCTCCCCTTTCATGAGGGGGCACACGAGCTGCAAGGGACATCAAGCAGGGCAACAAGCAAATCTGCATTCTCTAAGGACAAGCTGTTGCCTACCCTAATGCCCTCTGTGAGGAAATTCTGGGGTTGCTCCACCTCTCCACAGCACAAAGGAGGGATGGAATGGGAGGGTGCAAGGACTCTGAGCCCCATACCTCGCTGCAATCTGAGCCATAATGAATGATAAGTGGCAGCAGCTGAAAAGAAGGGAAAACAAGGAGTTTCTTGTGTGGCAGTGGATGTGTTTCCTGAGGCCATGTCCATATAACAAGACATCAATAGGGTATCTACAGACCTGTACTGAAATGTGTAGCCCTGCACAAAGTTCATCAGAAGCAGAAACCCCCAGCATGGCTCCCTGGACCCAACAGAGCTAATGTATCAAGTTTTGGGGAGGGGAAGAGAGGGGTTGGACCAGGGAGAGAAGGAATCTCCAGAGGGAAGGGAGAGGAACCACAGGAGCTGGAGCCCACAGGAACACCATACCTACCACTTACCAAGACTCAAACGATCAGCAGGAGCCAGAAGGGAGCCTGCTTTTACGGCCTGCGCTACCAGTAGTTCAACAGTAGTTGCTCTCTGCGAGCTGCCACCAGGGTGGGGGAAACAGCCATGCGGGCAACCCTTAGGCTGGCCACCTGGGAAAAGACTACCCCTAGCTCAACTGGGGAACGACAACCCTTTAGGCTGTGGACCCAGGAACCTAAACCAAAAAGAACAAACGCGAGCACAGAAAAAAAGTTGTACCAGTCCAGCAAACACAAGTTACTGGAGACAGAGAAATACTGGAGGGTGCTCCTAGCTGCACCAACCCATATACCAGTGGTGGTGATATGGAAGTTTCTAGTCTTCTCTGTCTCTGCCAGCAGCTGATGGAGACAGAGAAAACATAACTTATTTGTGTAGACTAGTCTAGCAGGATGAACTGGAAATGCCTTTATCATATTCTCTATCCCACCTCTCTTTCAGGGTATACGTTAAGATCCTTAAGTGTTTCCACATTTTTATGATGAAGTCCATTTTAGTAGCTGCTGTCTTGGACTGACTCTGGTTTTTATCCTTTTGAAGGTGTGATCTCCAGAATTTCACTGTCGTCCTTTTGATACTGGGGCTGGAAGGGGATCTTGCATTGGGGGAATGTGTGGTCATATGCACTACTGTTGACTTTTCATAATCTTTTGTCTTTCTGTGTCGCCAGTGTGTACACAGCTCCTGGTGTCTCGGCCAGATGAGGAAAACATCACTTGTTATCTACATCTTCTTGAGAAATGCCTGACACATGAGGTAAAAGGAGAAGTGCTTACATTTGGGGCTGTGGGATGGCAAGAACAGCTAAGGCTATCCAGTGGGAGGTCAGAACTTTACATTGGATGTCAGGCCTCTGCCATTATATTTGGTCACCCTGCTAAGGAATTTTGTGTTTTTCCAAGGCATTCACAGAGACTCAGAAGAAGAGACTGCTGTCATGGAAGCAGCAGGTGTTGAAGCTCCTGAGGGCTTTTCCTAGGAAGGCAATGCTGGAGATGCAGGGATATCGACAGCAAAAAGGGTGCGTATGGGGGAGCCAAGATAGTAGGCCAGATGGTTTGAGAGGCATATAGAAGTCCAGTTGAAGAAGTCACCTTGGCACTTTGTAAAGAACCAAGAAGCAAACACTTTATTGTCCTTGAATAAAGTGCTATGCCATTGACCAGCACAAATGTGGCCTTGCAAGACGTTTGAGGAATTCTAGTGACATTACAGAACGTCCTGGACTGATGTCCTAAGAACCTGAGCAATTTTATGAGTGTGTGTTTGTTTTAATAGATGGCCCTTGTGTTCCATTCAAGCTTGTAATTAGGGATGCGTGAAACTCTTGTATGACAAGCTGCTGACAGCTCAGCCATGGGAGAATCCCAGCTTTCAGCTGTTACATAAGTAGTAGCATGGGGCAGTGTTGATTGCACCTCAGGCTGTCAGCTTGCACTTATTGCATAAGCTGCACTCTTGAAATCAAGGGCTGTTCCTTTCCTTTTCACAGTACGTTTTGTGCAAATGTTTCCTGCATGTGACGCAGCTATATTAGGATGTCATCAAGTAGCTTGAGATAGCATTAACCAATGGCCTGATCTTTGGTTATGTAAAGGCGTTTTCAGTCATCTGTCCTACAATGTGTGGGCAGGGCAGTGTCTCAGGATGGGTTTACATATGAAGTACAACGCCTGAGGGAGAGATTTGACAACAAACAAACCATTACATAAATTGTGTTTTGATAATAGAGAATATATTGGTAGCTGATGGGAAGGTTGTCAGTGGAGGCTCTCTGGTTTCGCCCTGCAGCTTGGAGACTTCTTTGGGGGTGGAGAGTGCAAGGGTCAGGATCGCTGCATGTCCACTGGCTTGGTAGTACCTATTAATTGTCTGCCTTGATCTGGGCAAAGGAGGTAGTATGTGTTTCTCAGTGACGCTGTCCATAATGAACGCTTGTGCGCCATCTGATCTCCCAGGGTCATTGGGGCATTCCATTCTGCTAACCTATGGAGCATATATGAAATACATGTTAGATCTTCTTAAGGCGTCTCTTTTTTTTTTTTTTATAATACAGTCAAACCTCGGTTTTCATGATTAATCCGTTCCAAAAAGTCTGACTAAAACCGAAACGGACTAAAACCGAAGCAAGATTTCCCATAGGAAATAATGTAAATTCAATTAATCCGTTCCAGACACCCAAAAATATTGACAAAAAGTACATTTTATAGAGAATAACTATATTTTTACATACAGAAAACAATGAGAAATACATATAAATGACTAATGAAATGGATAAATGAACATTTAACATCACATTTAACTTTATTGAAGACTCTTGTTGAGGGGAGAGGGAGGAGGAGAGGTTATTGTTTGGAAGGGGAGCCATGTGGCAATTGCTGCAGCAGCACGAGCTCCCGAAGTCTCAGCCAGCACTTCTCTCAGCTGCCCGATCGTCCACAGCACAGCAAACACAACGAGACTTTAGGACACCAATCTGATCGCTGACTCCGTCTCAACCCCGCAAGAGAAAGAACTGCCTGCCACATTCATTCAACATCTCCTGCTTACCCTGCTACCTCCGAGCCTGAGGGGGCGCTCCAGAGAACAGGCAGGCGGTGGAGAGATCGGGGCCTTCCTCTCTGCAATCCTTGCATGTCTGGCTCGAGGATGTTGCTCACCTGCCTTTCAGATCTCAACACGCGATCGGTGAGTCCGGGGGGAGGGGGGGGTAGTGCTGCCGGGACTGGGCAGGCAGTGTAGTGTATGCAGACCAGCGCGAAGGTGACAGTATTGCAGGCACACGCGATCGGTGAGTCCGGTGGGGGGGGGGGGTGCTGCCGGGACTGGGCAGGCAGTGTACTGTCTGCAGACCAGGGTGTACGAAAACCGAGGCATCGACGAAAACCGAGACAACATCTCAGTCGGGAAAAGACGACGAAAACCGGGGCAACCGAAAACCGAGGTTTGACTGTATAACTCATACCTGTGTTGGGCTGTAGCTAGGTTCACGTGACTGTGTGTGAATCTCCTTGTATTGTCTTTATCAGCTACATTCTGTATAACTCTGTTCTGTATTAATTTGCTGACCTGTCTTGCTTTGCTTTCCTCCTCTACAGATGGGCTTTTGGCTCTAACTCGCTCCCCATAGCTGGCTCTGTGGGGGTTGCAGTGGCACGTAGAGGTCCACGGCAGTTTCAGATGCCCCCAAGAGCCATCCCACCAACACGAATGGGGATGATGAGCCCTGCGGGGATTGGAGGGGTTTCCCCACAGCATGCACTGAACGCACCAAGCATAGGGGGTCAGGGAAGGCAGGTGAGAGTATAAATGCATAAACGTGAACAAGCAGACATGTCATAATCTGATTTCTAATGCAGTATGAGCACAAAGCTTGAGACAGGCACTTGCGGCATTCTGAATGGCCTTGGTTCAGTTGCTTCCATATATTCTAGCCTTGCCAATTTGTGGCATTCAGCGTACCTTGCCAATCTCATCATTGACGACCCCCACCCAAAACCACAAGAGTCACATCTTGCAAGTGTGCAAAGTTTATGAATCACAGCCTCCAAGAAATAAAGAAGACAGGTGTGCGCACGCATCCCCCACAGCATGCAAATATCGGCATGATCTATTGAACCAAGGCTTAATAAAGAGCAGAGGAGTTTGACCACAGTAATACCTTTGGGGGAGTTAAGGGTGTGGCAGCACTTGCACAAGAGGTGATGGAGAGTCACAGTGACAAAGGAGGGATGGCAATGGGTGGTGAGAAAAGGGTACAGCAGGATGCACATCCAATAACAAAGTGCTTGCTATATACCATAGGTAGTATGCTCCAAACTTTGGAAGGTTCTGGTCCCAACAGAGGGAGACCATGCTGGTGCTCTGTTCTGCGGCTGTGTCCAAGTCTTTTTTTTTTTTTTTTTTTTCACAGAAGAAATAACTAGGGTGTGCTCTGCCTTTCATTGGCGTGCACTGATGGCCTGTCACTGTCTCTCTTCTTTCACAGAATCTGTGGTTTGCAAACCCTGGTGGCAGTAACAGCATGCCCAGCCAGAGTCGGAGCTCTGTTCAGCGCACACACTCTCTGCCTGTACATTCATCACCGCAGGCAATTCTTATGTTCCCACCAGGTAAAAGCACTTCTTTTCCTAACCTACAATATGGGCAGTTCAACTTTCATTGGGAGCTGTCTTGTAGGGCTGCATGCCCTAAGCAAGCTTTCATGTTGCTTGTGTCCCATGCACATCTTGCTCTATGGTGTGACTTTTCTGTCAGTTATATGCCTTTTTTTATTTTTTTCCCCTCCCCCCAAACCACACTTCCAATGGCATGGTGCCCATTCTTTGGCTACAGCTTCATATTCTACTTTGTGTGCAGACTGCCAGGTTCCTGGGACAGACCTGGAGATTAACCCTACGCTGGAGTCGCTGTGCCTGAGTATGACGGAGCATGCACTTGGTGGTAAGTAATAATATGGAGAAGTGAAGTTTTGAGCATTGAGGGTGGGGGTGGATTGCTCATTGAGAGGTAATGTGGGGGCTTACTCCTTAGATGGTAAGACTACATTTCCATGTCCATCTGTGGAAGGATATAGCAAGGAGATCTGTGCAAATCGCCCTTGGGAATCCTGAGTTACTTTACAGTTTAGCACATGCATGAGATCTGAGCAGAAGGTCGATACTGTCTCCTAGGCCACCTTCAGACATTTGAGACTCAAATCACTCGGCAGCATAACACATCAAATGTATTTAACATCCATTGACTGTCATTACAAGTTTGCCTGAAGGGAGTCTTTGTAGATGCAGAAAGTCATGGCCTACAGTGCCATAAAGATTGTCTTGAATTGAAATGACAGTACATAGGCGAGATGGATAATCCCTTTTTCTCTGACTTGTTTTTCTTGTGATAGATGGAACAGACAAGACCTCAACTATCTGAGCCGCTCCTGCAACCTTTGGGAAAACTTTAAGGACCCTCCCAACAGTTCTTCATGGAGTTTGGGGGGAGAGATGTGAATCTGCACCCCTGTACCCCCTCTTTTTTTTTTTGCAGGACATCTCAATGAAGGGGGGGAATCACTACAGCCCACCATCTATATGTTCTAATACTTTCTGCTTTATTATACTTTTACCTATGGTTTAAATATTGAAGTACACAATGCCTGGATTGCTACAGTTTAATGTTGAAGCAGAAGCAGGAGTTATTCTGTACCCGCTATATATAGCGCATGTGAGGGTGAGAAAGATCTTGCGTCTCTAATCCTTGGGAAAGCTTAAATCCAGTTTTGTGAACCCCCCATTCCTCCCCCCCCCCCACCCCTTCCCCTCCTCATTAGATTAGCACCTCCAGCTTTGGGCTGTTGCTTCCGACACTGCAGTTGAGCTTCAGGCTGATATTTAGGGCAGGCTCCTGGTGTATCAGCACTTTGTCTCCCTTCAGGGTCATAGCACAGTGCATCTGGGAAACGAGCAATGAGGGGGGCAGCAAGTTTTCTCAATCACCGACATGGAATCCGCAGACCAACACAGCGACTTCTCTTGTGAGGCAGGAATAGTAGAGGACTGGCTGATAGAAATGGCTTAAGTTGTGTTTGTTGGAATCGTTCTGTATTGAATAGAGTGAGCTGAGTGGAGACAGCCGTCGGGGTTGAGGGGGCCCTGCTATAGGAGACAGCAAGAAGAGCCTGGAATGGCCCTGATAAATCGGGGGTTGGTGCCATCAAGCCTGTGTTTGTCTTTAATGTTAGACCTATTTCTAACTCAGGTCTGTTCATTTTAGAAACATTGCATAGGGTAAAATGGCAGTAATGCTTTTTCTGATATCACAGTGCCTAATGGGATGATGGCATAAGCAGTCATCTAGTGTGTAAAGCTGAGGTCGATGTTACTGTGCACAGATGCCTCCCTAAGACTATCGCAAGAGTTTTTGAAAAGAATCTCTGCTTTAGTAGGCTCTATGTTGATCTCGTCTTATGCAATAGGTAGGTTTGTTGAATGAGAAGGCCTCCTGGGAGCTTTTCAGAGGGATAAGATAGAGAGGTAGGAAACGACTTTATACAGTGGATGAATGGACTTTTTTTTTTTTTTTTTTTCCCGTCGCTGCTGCCTTTGGGTAGCATGTAGTTCTGAGCTAGAAGGGCACACAATACTCGGATGGGAAAGGGCTTTTACATTAGGCTTTTGGTGAAGGTAAAAAGTAACACTACACAGGAAAAAGGCATTTCCTGCAAGCGGGTAACTGAGCTGGGACACTGCATGTACTGTGTGATACAGAGCCCCTCTAAGCAGAGGGAAGGCTGTGAGCCATCCCTGTTCCAGTTCTGCAGCCTGCTTGCTAATTTTGTTGAGTTTCTGGGTTTTATTTTAAATTTCATTAACACGCAGGAGATTTGGAAACCTTTATCCTCACACTGATCTCCCTGGGGTCTGCTACTCCTCTCTTCCTGGGACAGAACTTCCCTCCTCACTCTTCCCATTTTAATATGTGGCATTGGGATTAGGAGGTGGGGGGCTGGAGTGGAACCCTTGGTGGGGTTGGGGGGAGAGTTCAATATCGCCTCCCCCTTGCCCAAGTAAACCTAACTCCCATCTTCTGCAAAGTATTTACAGAATAGTAGTAAGTATTTATTTCTACTGTAGAAATGAAACGGCTGTCAGATAGAAATGTTATTTTACATACATTTTATTATGAATAACTTTTGTTATGACTATGGCTGGTAACCATGAATACATTATTAAAAAAAAAAAAGAAAACTTTTAAAAAGAATGTGTCTGAGTAGGTGCTTTGTACTGGGGTTTCCTGGTATAGATCTAGAATAGGATTTAGTTCTTATTTGGTTAGTGATTTGGTAAATCTTGTATGCTTACTTTAAGGAATTTTTACTCAGTCATCACACTACGTTGGGCTTATACCATGCAGTCCAGTGCATAGCACTACACCTGAATCAGAGGGTGCAATAATGGTACGGAATTAAAAATAGTGACACCTTTTTATTGGACTAACGCCCTTCCTTAGGACAGAATGATCAAAAGATGTAAAACATTTTGAATAATGTTTGTCACAAATATGGTATATAAAAATTTTAAATAAGTACTAGAAAATCTGAATGGATCCGAAAAGTAGTCTAGTGAGAGTCTGAAGGGGAAAAGGTGTGGGGAAGGGGGATGATTAGATAAATGGATGATTGGTCAACGGTAGTGGAATTTTATGATTTATTAGAAAACCAAGATTTCTTAAGTCCTTTGCATTATAAGCCATAAAATTCTACTGTCTGTCACCTGCCATCCATCCACTATGACCTGCCTTTTCCTCTTCACACTATCATTGGAATAATTTTGTAATTATATTTACCGATATTGTTTCTTGCTCATTCTGTCCTGACCCGAGGAAGGGGCTTCTGGTTCCTGAAAGGTAGCTAATATATATATTGCTTTATTCTTCTATCTCCAGGAACAAGCAGGAATGAGTCTTCACATATGGGTACGTCGGTACCGACTGAGTCCGCGTGGGAACGCTTCCCAGCGTCCAATCAAAGAGCTTTTGGAAGCATTACACAACGCCTGCGTGCTGCCTTCCCGCATTTCCCAAATGCCTCTCATCAGTTTTCATTTTTCCACGGAGCCGGCAGGACGTCCTCCTGTCACCGCAGAAAATTCTTGTTTTATTTCTTTAGTTTTCTTGTGGTCGCGGCTGTCTCCCAACGCCACCGGTACCGCCGGTGTTTTCTTTTCTTTTCTTGTAAAATCTTCCTTGTTCAAGGAATATTTTTTCTTCATAGTGTCTCACGGTGTCTTAGGCCTTTTAGGCCTCTTCTTTTTCCTTCATGGAACCGCCAGCCACTTTCTCCTGAAATGTTCAAACTGTGGCGGTACAACTTTATTTTTAGACCCTCGAAGTCGGTGTCTAACCTGCTTGGGTCCTGACAACAGTTTGGTGAGAAGAGGTCTTCAATATCGAGGTTCCCTCGATACACGGTTTCCCTCCAGCTTCGGGGCACCGTCCCCTTCTTCTACACAGGATCAGGTAACCCACAAACAGTCTGTTAAGACTAGCCAGCCCTCGAGTGGTAGGTCTCATGCACAGCATGTAGACGGCTCCGGCCTTGCCCTCGAGGGCCCACTGGCTTCAAAACCCCGGCGGGAGTCTTCGGTCTCCAAAGCGTATAAGGGGTTTCAGGTTGCTCCTGGGGTTCACCCCTCACAGAACATATCTGAGCCGTGTCCGGTGGTGGCATCTGCTTCGAGCGGTACCGATACCCCGACAGCACTGGTGTTGGATGAAACACTCCTCACCAGGGATGGTCATCTGGCGTCCTCGGTGCCTTCGGGACCGGTGGATACACTCCAGACTGACTTTCCATTATCGGTACCAGCACCAATACTACCACCGACGTCGGTACCCTCCAGACGTGCATCGATAGCCTCGCTTCCCTTGATGTCGAATCTGGAATCGCCTCCAGTCTGGAGGACTGGGTACCGACTCGCCTTGGTACCGGCCCTCGGCGGTACTGAAGGCTCAGTTCCGATGATTCAGATCCGCAACTCTCGGTTCCCCTGAGGCTGATTGAGTTGCCACTAGCTGACCTTTATTCACCGGTATCAGACACGGTACCGAAGTCGGTACCGATGTCCTCATTACCCTTATGGTCGGTGCCTTCCATGCTTCGCTTCTCGATGCCGAGTTTAGAATCGCTATCTAGTCTGGAAGACTCGGTACCAATACACTTTGGTACCGACACCGATTGATACCGGTGGTTCGGTACAGAGGATAGCACCCAGAGGTTTTTGGTTACCTCGGTACTGATTGAACTGTCGCCGATGACTGCTCCGATGTCTTTGTCGGGCTCGACTCCGACATAGGCACCGGTATCCACAGTAGCATCGTGGCCAACTCCTACCATGCTTTTTTCAACAGGATCACTCCCTTCTATGCCAAGCTTGGAGTCGATACCTGGCATGGATAATATGGTAATGGCGGTCGCTGCTCCTGACACCCAGTACCGGCGGCCATCCTTTAAGCATTCCACACTGCACTGTGCAGGATCTTCTATTCCTATATATCTGCATAGCTCTGTCGCTGCTCAGGCTAGTTCTTCAGATCTAACCTGTCCAAGGGGAATTCCTGTTGGGGAACCCTCTTTTCAGAGTTTCCTCCTGGATATTACAAGAGCTCTTGCCATTCCTATCCCAGGACATGATCCTGCACATGACTCTCTTTCTACCAAAGCAAAGGAGAACATAATGCTTCCTTTGCATCATTCCTTGCAGGATCTCCTTCTAGGAATGTGGGAAACACCTTTAAGGGTACCCCCACCTTCCAAAGCAACTGATCTCTTATATCAGGTGCCCCCCTCTCCAGGGTTTCAAAAGACTCAACTTCCTCATCATTCCATAGTTGTGGAATCAGCAATGAGGCGGGTAAAGAGCAAGAAAAAGCACTCTTCTTATCCACCAGGTCGTGAGTCTAAGACACTTGATGCCTTTGGACGTCAAACCTTCCAGACATCTATGCTTTCTGCAAGAATTCTCTCATATATTTTCTATATGAGTCTATCTCTTGAGAAGGTCACAAAGCAATTACATCTTTTGACTCCTTCCCTTCCAGAGTCCAAGAGTGCACACTATTCTTCACTGCTCAAGCATCTCCAGAATATCTCTTGGTTTCTTACTCGTGCTTCCCTAGACTCTTTTGAGTCTGTTAGCAGGACTTCTGCTATAACTATAGGGGCACGACGTAGAGCCTGGCTCCAAGCTTCAGACTTGGACAAATGGGAACAGCACAGACTGGGACATACTCCTTGCACTGGAGACAATCTTTTCAACAAGGAGTCGTTACGTCAGGTTACTCAGTTCTCCACTGACTTACCTGTTCCTAGGGGCTGTTCTGCACCTTTTTCTGTCCCAGTAGGTAGGAAATGTCCTGCCAAACTTTCTTCCCATAGGAGAAGAAGGTTTTATGCATCATCTGCCCATCATACAGATGTTCCCAAACAGGGGAAGCATGGTCCTGGTCTGCAGAGTTCAACCTCTCACCAGGCTCAGCAAACCCAGGACCACAGGGTTTCTGATCAATCCATCAGATGCTTGTGACTCTTGGGATTAGAATCTGCAGTTGCTTCTTCTCAATAGAGGCAATCCACTGCTGTCATTCTAAATCCTAAACATGGATCTCTTCCCAAAGACATCCATTCTTTCTGTGTTCTCTGAGCTGTCAGGATGTTCATGCTTCTAGGTCACAGGGTTCTCCTCTTTTCCTGCTAGGGAAAGAGGTCTATCCACTATCAAATGATAGTTTCCTGTGCCAGCATGTCTTTTTTTTTTTTTTTTTTCCTTTCTATAAACTTACTACTTTGTAAGTTTTCTTCAGCTCCATTCTCTTTACCCTCTTACCAGGGTTTTCCTCTGTAAGGGCGGTATTGCTTCACTGGAGGGCTTTTTCTTCAGCCTCTCCAGTTTTCTTACTTTTCCAGTGCGGAGTTCTCTTCTCTGAGTTGACTCCTCTTTTTCAATCTTACTTTGAAGCAGTTCATCAGACATGTCCAGAGTTTTCTACTCTTGTTTTGTCCTTTCTGGGGTTTTTTTTTTTTTTTAAACAGTACCATTCTTCTGCTGTCTGGCTAGCAGCTGCCAATGCAGGAGCCTTAATGTTTGGACCACTGGTTCTTGTCCACCAGCAACCAGATTGTCCTCCACTAACATTCTGTCTGGTCTTAGTAGTGGCTCCAAGTCAGTGCTGTCATCTGTCTTGGGAACTTTTTCACTACAAGCTTGTTGGATTGTCTTCTCTTTCTGCCATCTCCATTCCCCTGGGTTTGGCAGCATAGTTGACATAGGTACTGGCTCTACTGCAGCCAGTTCTATCTCCTCATTCTCCTGCATCATGCTCTCCTGCAATTCTACAGAGAAGCTCTCCACTATGGGCCCTTGCTAGAGAGCATGGTTTTTTTTTTCTCCAACAGCTATACTAGATGGTTGAAAAAGGCTTTTTCAGTCATGTCTCCCATGACTAGAAAAGTTCTCCTTTTTAATATAAAGGACATAGGCCGCCTCTTATGTGAAAGCTTAAGGAGTTGCTAATTCCCTGCTTTGGTCCATAGTATTTCCAATAGGGAATATGTTTTTTCCTTCCAGCTCGTCCTCATGGTAAGAACGCATGATACCTTTTTGCCCTTAAACAGGTCAGCATGGTATCTCATTCCTATGCGTCTTCTGTTCACTTACCATGCTAGAGTTCTAGAATACTCCGGACTTGCTGGCTGCAGACTGATATCATCCTCTGCTTTTCACGTAACCATCCTGGTTATTCTACTACCTAGCATCCCTGTAGCCATAACCAGTGGGAATTGATTCTCTATATATCTTCTCAAGTAGGTTCCACCTTCTTGTTATTAGATGAATCTTTCCTCTACACATTTTCCTATGTGAATACCTTTTTGTAGGCATATCTCTGTCTGCTTCTTGCAGACTTCCATATAGAGGCCTATATATATTTATACCTATAGCACACATCTTACAGATGTCTGTCTATCATTTGTGTGTATTTTATGCCCTTCATATCTCGCTATAGATATATTCTCATATATCTATAGGTTCTATATGTATGTATGTATGTATATGTCTATATATGTATATGTGTATCTGTCGAGATATTTTACTATTGGTAGATATGTATTCTGCTTTATCTACCTGACTGTCCAGGCTCATATAGCTATATGATTCTGACAGATGGGCTTTACCCATACTTATGCCATCCAGCATGTTTTAGGGTCCTACACTCACAAGCACTTCCGTGGTAGTTAACACCTACCATAACCTTAAGGTTAGGTACCCCTGAAGCTCTCCATGTTCCAATATCTCTCCCAGCTGACCTCAGGAGAGACATTGCGGATCTTCAGCTAATCACAGGCTCTAACATCTCCGGCGTTGTCCTTTCTTTTGGGATACAAGGGGTTCCCATACCCTTTCTCCCCACAAGGACTGAGCCTGTTTGTCCACATCGGTTAGCCTTTCTCTTTTTGTTCCTAAGAGTGAGCCACTCTGCTGCCAAAAGAGTTGGGCTTTTATCATAAAGCCTTCCGCTGAAGGCCCACCGTTTTTCCTACTGGGGTTACCTGTTACCTTTCAGGATTCTGACCTCCATTGCTTTTCCCACAGGTTTTCTACCTCCACTTACAGTGAGGTCCTTCTCGAGGTTCCTCTACTGGGTTCCCCAGTAGATTCCATGAACTTCCATACTTCTCTGAAGTCCTGTTAGGGGAGGTCCATATTGCAATATTTTTTCTTTGCAATATCATTGATGACAATTATCATCCACACATGGACTCCTTGTCTGCAGTCCTATGCTAGGTTTACTGTTCCACAGCACCTTTTTCTCTTCAACTCCTACCCTCCATCCTCAGGATGCCTGGTGTTGTGGCGGATAGCATGTTCCAACCTATGACATGCTGGGACTCCAGGCATCTCAGCTTGGGAGTCCCCATATGTGAAGACTCATTCCTGCTTATTCCTGAAGATAGCACAGTTACTTACCTGTAACAGGTGATCTCTGGGAACAGCAGGAATACGTCTTCACAACCCACCCACCTCCCCAGGAGTTGTATCTCTCTCTCTCTCTCTTTGTCTCAGCTTTAAAACTTAACTGAGGAGAGGCAGGTGGGAAGGCAGCACGCAGGCGTGGTGGGATGCTTCCAAAAGCTCTTTGATTGGACACTGGGAAGCGTTCCCGCGCGGACTCAGTCGGTACCGACGTACCCATATGTGAAGACTTATTCCTGCTATTCCCAGAGATCACCTGTTACAGGTAAGTAACTGTGCTTTATTTACATTTATTTCTGTGTGTTCAAGTGAAGTATCCAGGAGGATAAGTATACACGTCTTCTCAACCGGACCATAAGTTAGCATTCTCTATGGGCAGCATAGGCACACTTGATAGTGACATCATCCAGTGGAGCCAGTGTACCTTCCCCCAGCTTTGAGAAGTCTTTATGGACGTCTCTAGGTTTGTGCCATCCTTCCTGTGTAATGCTGACATGGACAGCTTGCCTACATTTACCCTGTGTCATGGCTCTGCTTCTCGGAAGTTCCCAAAAAATTACTGCGCCGACTCCAAACAGCTGACACTGCAGCAGTGAACTATCCAGGGGGCTCAGCTCCAGCATTGCTGGGGGGGGGGGGAAGAATCCAGACATTCAGCCATGCACACAGGAGCAGTTTCTTGGCAGTGGCAGGATCAAAAGGAGCACATGGCTCCCCTGCACCGAGACCAATGCTCCACCCCCTTACCAATATCCATTTCATGGAGGAGTTTCCTTCTCATGCAAGTGTCTCGCAGAAAGTTGCCTCATTCAGGACTGCTCACAGCAGCAGGACTGAGAAAAGCAGCATAAATCAAAAACAATCAATCTCCCACCAAACCGCCCAGTCTCTGGCAGCTAAGCAAGAAGAATCTTTTAAGTTGGGCAACCATCCCCCTCTGAGGGAAAGAGCGTGCACTGCCCCACAACCTGCTCCCCCTGCAGGGTAAGTGCCCAAAGGACTGTATCTGGGTCCCAAATACCCACTCTTTCCCCATGGTCCCTAACTCAGGATCACCTCAGCAGCTTCCTTGCAGGCTCTTCTACTTCTGCTGCTCATAAAAATTTGTTACAGAGACTACCTTGATTCTCCAATGCGGCAAACCATAGCTCAAGAGCTTCAACCTGCTCATGACCCTGACACCCCAGGAAAATCTACCTCCACATGATGCTCAATAGCCTGCATCCAGTGGGTGATCACTTGAATCACCACATCTCTTCAATGGATACTAGTTGCCATAGAGCCTAACATATACCGGTGAATGGAATTTCATCCCCCCAAGGGGCCTCTCTCTCCTACTTCTGAATCCCTTCTAAAGAATCAGGAAATGAATATTCCTAGCCCAGATTTACACAAAAAAATCTCCAGAGTTATAATTTTAGGCTCCGCATCAGTTTCTGGTAACAAGGATTTTCAATACATTTTGTTGTCTCACAGTGCACCTAAACAGGACCTAGCACTTCTCCAGAAACAAGCAGGAAAGCACTCACATGTGGGTGACGTCAGCATTGACTGAGCCCGCACGAAGCATATCCCCAGCTTTCAAAGAAAGCCTTTGGGAATGCCACAACGCACGAGTGGTCCCCTTCCCGCCCAAAGGTGCCATCTTATTCAGTCAGGTGCCATAGCTATAGCCCTTCAAGAAGATGGCAAAAATATACAGCAACTCCAAGGGGATGAGGGAGGGTTGTGAGGACTGATTCCTGCTGTCCCTGAAGAACACCTGTTACAGGTGAGTAACTACACTTTCTCCAGGAACAAGCAGGAAGTTAGTCCTCACATATACGACTCCCTAGGCACAGGCTATCGAGGACCTGTAGGAAAAAGCACAGCAGCACGGTGAGCAGTTGCCATTGAAAGCTGAAGGCAGCCCGAGGACCCCTGGTCCATTAATGGCCATGCTTCCGGTAGCTGGAACAAGAAGGATTGGAGGGCAGGAGTTGCTTAAACCTCAAACAGATTACGGAGTACAGCCTGTCCGAAGGCGGTGTCCCGACGGGACTCCTTCTTCACACAGTAATGCACCGCGAAGGTGTGAGTGGTGGCCCAGCAGATGTCTGCCAGTGGCATTGAGCGCAGGCTAGTGACAGACCATATGCTCCTCCAGGCAAAGCCCACAACACTCTGGACGTCTATGGCAAAAAAGATATATTAGAGTGCCATGCTCACACTGAAGATAATAGCCCATCAATTGCAGATGTTTCATCAAGATGCTCTCCTGCGGCAAATTGAAGGACAGCAGGAACAACTGCACCTCCAATCTTCAGAAATCAGCTTCTGATGCTGTAACTTGTGCCACAGCTACTCTCATAACAGCCTACTGTGTGACCTGGTTTCAAGCATCTGGACACAAGATCAGCATGGCAAGTTAACTGATGCACCTTTTCTAGGGAACAACCTCTTCAGGGTACAAGTTAGATGTAATCACACAGGTAAAGGATGATTGCTCAATAGTGAGAGAAATTTCCCCTCCGAGCGACAATTTCAACCAGTACTGCAAGAATCAACAATCTTGGTACAAGAGACCATACCATTAACATATCCGTTTTTCCAGCAATTCTAACTAATAAGATGGGTACCATTCATGCTCTAGTGCCCCACTTTAAAAAGCCACCATGCAAACGTATGGGCAACACAAACATGCATGTGAAAGGAAACAATAAATGACCTTGGTTGGGAAGGCAAGTCCCAAATTTTGGCTACCCCCTGTGAAGAGAGTCCAGGGGTTCAAGGAAGTATGGCAGTGTGTCACCACTGATCATTGGATATTCACAATAATGAATCAAGTTTACAAAATCTGCTTTGCCGATGCCCTCTAGGCAGGGGACCTCTAGGCCTTTGTAGCATTACAAAAGCTCGTCTATCCCTACTGGACGAGAGGAGAGCTACAGTGGTGTGCAAAAGTCTGGAATCACTTGTAAATTTGAAGTTTTTTCAACTTCGTGACCCTAATTTATTTTCCTCCCAGTGGCTTTTTTGTGTATCTCATGATAAGTGATAGATTTGGCTATTAGGGCCAACTTTTAGTATTGGTTTGGCCCTTATTTTCTGAGTTTGTTCCCCATAGTTGTCCTGTTCATAGATTTTCTGTGAAAATCATGTAATGTACATTGTTGGCCAACGATATATTATTGTAAGTATGCTTTAAAATATTATGGACGCACACCAGGTTTCCTTCAAATTTATCTATGTGGCCTTGAAAAAGACCATTTTTGTGTGTCAGTGATGGCTCAGTATTTGATGGGCCACCCTTTGTTCTTGATCACCTGACTGTACCTTCTCGGCATTGAATGAACCAATCTGACAAGGTGATCGTTGGTGACAACGCTGTTCCAAGCTGCAATGAGTGACTCAATCAGCTCACGCTTTGATGTCTGATGCCTCTTGGATATTGCCAAGGACACCTTGTGCCACAAGTTCTCGATTGGATTCAGATCTGGAGACTGGGCAGGCCAGTCCATTGACTTGATGTTGTTCGCTGCTTACAGCTGATCACCTGTCTGGAACGATGGCAGGGTGCATTGTCATCTTGGAACAGGAACTGGCCAGGAAACAGCTGGTGTGCTGATGGCACCATGCACTTTTGCAATATGGTGATGTACTTGGCCCTGTTGACCATTCCATCGACGATGTGAAGACGTCCAACGCCACTGGCAGCTATGCAGCCCCAGACCATGACCTTCAAAGGATGCTTCACAGTGAGGTTGAGAGACTCAGGCTTGAATTCCTCTCCAGGAAATTTCCTCACATAGGTGTGGGCCTGGTTACCAAACAGGCAGACGGTGCTTTCATCGCTGAATAGCACCTTTTCCCACATTTCAGTCAACCAGGTTGAGTGCATTTTCGCCCACACGATCCGGTTGCGCCTCTGTATGTCAGTCATCAGTGGCTTATTCCGTGCTTTGCAGCCCCAAAGACCAAACTGCAGGCACCTGCGACGAACTGTTGATGAGCTGACACTGACCTTACTCTTGTCTGACCACTCTCGAAGTAACTGAGAAGAGGTCAACTTGCGATTAGTCAGTGAAATATATCGTAGTGCACGGTCCTGGCATGATGTTGATGCATGTGGACGACCTGAACCCGTTTCTTTCTTATTCTCCAGGACGAAGCAGGAAGTCAGTCCTCACATATGGGTGACGTCGGCGCAGACGGAGCCCCCATGCGGAGCATGTCCCCAGTTTTCAAAGAAAGCCCTTTGGGAATTGCATCGCGCATGTGCGGTCCCCTTCCCACCCAAGGGTGCCATCTTGCTCAGTCTTCTTTTTTCCACGGAGCCCGACGGACGTTGTTCGTTTTTCCCCCAAGGAAAAAGTTGATTTCCCTATTTTTTTCTCTTCCTTCTTCAGATTGACGCCGGATCCTTTTCCTGCCTTGGCCCGATACGCCGGTATTGAGTCCACTCTCTCTTTTTCGGTTTTTGTCCTTTGTGACTAGCGTTCGGGCCATTTTTCTTTTTTCACTGGCAGCCCGGTCTTTTGACCTCGCAGGGGCCCTTTTTCCCCCGATGGCTACCAGCGGGTTTAAAAAGTGTGATCGGTGTAAGAAACTTATGTCTCTTACCGACACACTTGACTGTTGCCTCGGACCCGATCATGACCCGATCTGTGGTCCGTGTGGCAAAATGTCCTCGAAGGCGTTGAGGAGTCGGCAGCACCAGAAGGATAGGATCTTCTCTGACTCTGCATCCGGACGGGCCCAGACCTCGACCCCGAGCAGCGTCAGGGTTCCTCTGAGCGGGGGTCTCCTTCGCGGGAACATCGCAGGAAGAAGAAACCCGCAAGGGCGGCGTCGGTGGACGCTCCTGGTTCCTCGTGGGCCAGGTCGCAAAGCCCCGATAGCCGTTCCGGGACTTTGGAGTCGGAGAGGCCTGCCAAGCATCCTCGTATC
Source organism: Ichthyophis bannanicus (assembly GCA_033557465.1). Lineage (NCBI taxonomy): Eukaryota > Metazoa > Chordata > Amphibia > Gymnophiona > Ichthyophiidae > Ichthyophis > Ichthyophis bannanicus. Next base: position 275,149,300 of record CM066031.1, on the reverse strand, counting down.
GAGATGGAGTCTCCTGGACACATGAGTGCTGTAGTGCTCGTGGACTCTCCTCCAGGGGAGCCGCCGTCGGGGCCCGAGTCGGAGGCTCCTGGGTCTCCTGAGCTCAGACTCAGGTTGACGGCCTTGGAGAGCAGCCTCGCTGCTTTCATGGAACAGCAGCAGGCATTGATCGCCGGTCTCACCAGTGCATCTGCCCCGACCACCGGGACCTCGACATCCAAGTCGACCCCGGAAGCCGGGCCGATCCTAGAGTCCATGCGGGCTCGAGTCGATCCTCGGCCACGGTCTCCCTCGGCCTCCCGTTCGGGACAGAGGTAGTCGGTGCCGGTACCCTCGACGTCGGGGCGGATGGCATCGGTGCCCGCCCGCCCGGAGCCGCTCGATTCCTCCTCCGAGGAGTCGGGCTGGGAGACGGAGGACGAAGAGTCACCCGACACTTATCGGACTCGGTGTGTCCCATCGGACTCGCCGGAGTCCGAGCCGCGGAGACGATCCCCCACCAGAGGATACCCGGTTCTTGGACTTCATGCGGGATATGGCCAAGGCCTTGGCCTTCCCCGCGGATCCCGAGGCCCTCCAGTATGACTCTTCCCCCAAAGGAGGCCTTTACTGTACCGGTTCCTCCGATGCTGGAGCGGCTGCTCTTCCGCATGTGGGAGACCCCGGCCTCGACGCCGGTGTTAAGCAAGCGGGTCGATTCCATCTATCAAGTCTGCAAGAGCCCCGGGTTCCAAAAGGCACAATTACCGCACCACTCCATGGTTGTGGAATCGGCCATGCATCGACTGAAAAGTCAGAAGATGCACTCCTCGGTGCCTCCCAGCCAGGAGGCCCGGAACCTGGATTCCCTCAGTAAGAAGTGCTTCCAGGGCTCTATGCTTGCTTGCCGTGTCCAGACTTACCAGCTCTACATGGGCATGTATCTCTGAGACCTGGCAAAGGAGATTGCCGGGTTCTCTGCTGGTCTCTCCGAGGAACCTTTGCAGTGGTTCAAAGCCTTGTCCACTGGTATTCGAGAGTGCTTGAAGTTTATCTCTCGAGCAGCCTACGATGGCTTCGAGGCTTCGGCCCGAGTAGCCGGGGCCGACATCGGTGCCCGCCGACAGGCTTGGCTACAGTCATCCGACCTCGAGCCATGGGTGCAGGACAAGTTGGTCGATGTCCCCTGCTGAGGTGAAAACCTCTTTGGCAAGCCCATGGCTGAAAAGGCTGCAGAACCTGAGACCGAGAGTCTAACCAGGACTAGGTTGTCCAGAAAAACCTCTGCCCCTTCTCAGAAGAAGAAGGGCTCAGGGAAAAAAGACCTTTTACCCAAGGAAATCATCTGCCTATAAACCATACCCTCATTATCAGGCCGCTGCAGCTTCCCAACAGGGTCAGCAGGCCAAGGGGCAGGGTCATGGGCAGAAGGCCCCCAAGCCACCAACACCGGCCCCTGCTCAGCAGGGTGGGGGGTTTTGACTCAGCAAGCATAGCCTCTTCTCCTCAGCTGGCTCACATCAGCACAGGAGACCGGCTGGCCCACTTTGCCCACAGGTGGTCAGCCGTCACATCAGATACCTGGGTTCTCCATATAGTCCATAAGGGCTATCTTCTCCATTTTCACCAGGTACTTCCCTCCTATTTTCCAGGGGAGCCTCCCAGACTCCCTCTGCACAGGGACCTACTTCTTCAGGAGTTAGCAAGTCTGCTAAAGGAACAGGCTGTGGAACCGGTGCCCCACCACCTGAGAGGTCACGGCTTTTTATTCCAGGTACTTTCTGGTACCAAAGAGAACAGGAGGCCTCAGACCCATCCTAGACTTGCGCAACCTCAACAAGTTCCTGGAGAGGGAAAAGTTCAAGATGCTTACCCTTGGAATCCTGCTGCCCTACCTCCAGCAGGGAGATTGGCTATGCTCCTTAGATCAAAAGGATGCTTATACTCACATCCTTATTCATCCAGACCACAGACAGTATCTCAGATTTGTTGTGGGGGGAAACCACTACCAGTACAGAGTACTTCCCTTTGGCCTAACCTCCGCTCCCAGGGTGTTCACCAAGTGCCTGGCGGTGGTGGCGGCCTACCTGAGGCTTCAAAGTCTCTTTGCGTTTCCATACCTGGACAACTGGCTCATAAGAGGCCAGTCTAGCCACCCTTTGCACTGTGGCTCTGCTTCAGCACTTGGGGTTTGTCATAAACTTCGCAAAGTCCACTTTGCTCCCGTCCCAGAACTTGGAATTCATAGGAGCAAGGCTAGACACTCTTCAGGCGAGGGCTTTTCTGCCAGTGGACAGGGCCCTCCGGTTGATGGCTGTAGCCAGGCAGTTTCACAGCAATTCCCTGGTCTCTGCCAGGCAATTCCTGAGACTTCTCGGCCATATGGCTTCTACTGTTCATGTCACCCCCAATGCCCGCCTACACATGCAGCCTGCTCAGTGGAGCCTTCGAACTCAGTGGCATCAGGCCACAGGGAGCCTTGCAGACTCGGTGAGAGTATCCTCCCTGCTCGTCTCCTCTCTACAATGGTGGCTTCATCTTCCGAATCTGGTACTCGGAGTGGATTTTCAATCCCCTCCGCATTCTCAAGTGCTGACGACAGAAGCTTCTCTTCTAGGTTGGGGAGCACATTGCCAAGGGGCATGTACTCAGGGTCTCTGGACTCCTTGGGAGGCTGCTCAGCAGATAAACGTCCTGGAGCTACGGGCAATACGCCTAGCTCTGAGAGCCTTCTCCCACCTCACATCTCACCAGTCTGTACTGGTCCAGACGGACAATCAAGTTGCCATGTTCTACGTGAACAAACAGGGAGGCACAGGCTCCTTCCTTCTCTGTCAGGAGGCACAACGGCTGTGCTCTTGGGCCATCAATCACGGAATCCTCCTCAAGGCTGTCTACCTCCCCGGTCAAGAAAATTCCCTGGCGGACAGACTGAGCAGGATCCTGCAACCACACGAATGGAGATTGAATCCATTGGTGGTTCAGCAGATCTTTCTCAGGTGGGGCCTCCCCACCATGGATCTCTTCGCCAGCCCTCTGAACCGGCAACTCCCGAGATTCTGTTCAAGACAACCGCATCCTCTCAGAGTAGCAGCGGATGCCTTTCTGATTCCGTGGTCCCAAGGCCTACTGTATGTGTTTCCTCCCATGCCACTAGTGTCTCGAACACTGTTCAAGGTCCTCAAGGACAGGGCCTCAATGATTCTAATAGCCCCCAGGTGGCCGAGGCAGCCGTGGTTCCCACTCCTGTTGCAACTGGTGGTGGACACTCCCCTGCCTCTGGGAATTCAACACGATCTCCTGTCTCAGGACCAGGGGTCTCTCTTGCACCCCAACCTCCAGTCCCTTCATCTGATGGCCTGGCTGCTGAAAGGGTAGTCCTGGCTCCCCTGCCTAGAGAGGTGGATGACGTGGTCTTAGCCTCTAGGCGGCAATCCACCAGGAAATCCTACGCTCTTAAGTGGCGTAGGTTCTCCGCTTGGTGTGCTCAGCACAGCGAGAATCCCTTCTCGTGCTTGGTAGCGGTGGTATTGCAATATTTGCTTTACCTCTCCAATCTAGGCCTTAAGTCCAACTCTGTCAGGGTTCACCTCAGTGCTCTCTCAGCGGACGGGAGGCCTCTTTCCAACCACCCTTTGGTGGCTCGTTTCTCAGAGGCCTCTTCCTGCTTAAGCCTCCTTTGCGTCCACCAGCCCCTGAGTGGGATCTGAATGTGGTCTTACAGCGGCTTACTTGTACGCCATTTGAACCTATGGCTGCCTGTCCTCTCTGTTTTCTCTCCTGGAAAACCTTGTTTCTGGTAGCTCTTACCTCTGCTAGGCGAGTGAGTGAGCTTCAGGCCCTAGTGTCTGATCCCTCTTACACTAGGTTCTACAGGAATAGGGTAGTCTCATGGACTCACCTGAAGTTTCTTCCTAAGGTTGTCTCCCCTTTTCACCTCAATCAGGAGGTGGTTCTTCCAACCTTCTTTCCCAGGCCACATGCCAGCTGGGCTGAGATGGTCCTGCATACCCTGGACTGTAGGAGGGTGTTGTCCTTCTACCTTGACCGTACGCGGGAGCACTGGAGGGCTGTTCAGCTCTTTGTTTCTTTTGACCCCAATAGGTTGGGGCTCCCTGTCTCCAAGCGTACTTTGTCCAAATGGGTCGCTGACTGTATCGCCTGGGCTTATGGGGCAGCCGGCCTCTCGTTGGCGGGTCGAGTCACGGCTCATCGTGTCAGAGCGAAGGCTGCATCAGTGGCTAATCTCCGCTCTGTTCCGTTGGCAGACATCTGCCGGGCTGCTACTTGGTCTTCAAGCCAGACTTTTGCGGTCCATTACTGCCTTGAGAGGGAATCCCACAGGGACAGTGCTTTCGGACAGGCAGTACTCCATAATCTGTTTGGGGTTTAGGCAACTCCTACCCTCTGGCCCTGGTGTTGGGCTACTGGTCGGGGGTGTTCTCAGAGAAGATTCCTTCCTTACGTACTGACGAGCTAGAGGGAGCTCATTTTTTTGGCTTGAGGTCTCCAGTAGCCTTAAGCTGGGGAGTCCCATATGTGAGGACTGACTTCCTGCTTGGTCCTGGAGAAAGAGTAGTTACTCACCTGTAACAGGTGTTTTCCAGGAGCAGCAGGAATCAGTCCTCACAACCCTCCCTCCTCCCCTTGGAGTTGCAGTCATATAATTTATTTTTGCTAAATTTTTTGCTGTCTTTTAGCTATGTCATCAGACTGAGCAAGATGGCACCCTTGGGTGGGAAGGGGACTGCGCATGCGCGCTGCAATTCCTAAAGGCTTTCTTTGAAAGCTGGGGAAATGCTCCGCATGGGGGCTCCGTCGGTGCCGACATCACCCATATGTGAGGACTGATTCCTGCTGCTCCTGGAGAACACCTGTTACAGGTGAGTAACTACTCTCTGTACAATCTTAACAGCAGCAACTTTCCTGGCTATGTGATGGCTTGAAAATCCTTCCTTGCTCATAAAGGACACACAAACACGCTCCTCCAACGTCAGGGTCTGAGTCATCTTCATGGTGGATCCAGAAAGCTTATGAAATTCAAAAATTCCACACGTTTTTATAGCTGCATTGTTGGCCAGATATCTGCATTGTGATTGGTTAATGAAACCAGCCTCCTGATTGGTCAGAAATAACGTGTGCATATTAGATAATCTCAATCCAGTTTTGACATAGTGTATTGCCAAATTTTACGCTTTTCCTTTAACCCTGTTGCTCACTGACTAGGCACAGACACTTTGGTAAATACAATATGCTTTTATTAAAATAAGTCCTTTTAGAATAATAAGTAAAAGTAAAAATAATTCTAAATTAATTCTCTACCCATGATCTACCCTCTCTTGGGCAAATGATTGGTTTAGTTCCCTGAACCTTAAAGATAATTACACGTACATTCCCATCCACGCAAGTTGCTAGTATTTTCTACATTTCACCTTTGTCACTATACATTTCAAATATCAAGCTCTTCTGATTTGGACTTTGTTCTGCTCCCAGATTTTTCATAAAATGCCTGTCATCACCGACATAAGAAAAGGCATTATCTTCCTGTATCAGGATGATTGGCTGATTTCAGACTTTTCAGAAGCATGCATGGACTAGTCCCTTCAAGAAATCATCTTCTCCAGAATCAGATTTTTCATCAATAAGGCAAAGTTCCTGGATAATCCATTCTCTTTTTTGAAGCTTATATGGACACCCCAAAAGCAAGTGTGTTCATTTAAGCATGCCTCTGGCCCAAAGCACTTCATTAATTCATACAATTCTCAAACTTTAACACATGTCCTGCCCCTGGCAAGACTGCACATGCATCCTATTCCATGGGTCTTGTATTACATTAGGAGCAGCACCACCAACCTCTCAGCACCTTGGCTTAGGAATGTCATGCTATGTGCAAAACTAATTTATATGGAGATGGTGCTGTGAGAGAACTAGTCCCATTCTACAGATTGCTAGAATGGTGGTTCAGCCCAAATAATTTTTCATGTCTCTACAACCCAACATTGGTCTCACCACAGATGTTTCCACTCGGAAATGGGGAGCACATCTTCTGCATTTATACATACAGAGTGTGGAATTGATTCAAACTAAGTCTGCACAGAAACATTATAGAGCTGACTGCCTTCAAATCCTGGCTTTAACAGAACATAATAATTTCCACATGTAAAACATCACAAGTTAGTTGTGGATTAGATTTCTTAAACTCTGTCTATAGGAAGAAATATGGCACATTGGCCACTCTACAGGCAGGTCACTTACTGAGTGAGCAGAACTTCCTAGTAGACTCAGCAGTCAGGAGGACCAGAAAATGGTCTTCACCTCTCAAGACAATGAGGTATTCCGAAGACAGACCTCTTCATCACAGTGCAGAACACTAAGTGTCCACTTTTTTTGCTCCATCTGTCCTTGTCTATGGTAAGTAGCCAATTATGCATTTGCAGTACCCTGGACAGAACTCATGCATTCCCTCTCATTTCAACTACAGAAATCATCCCAATCGTTTCTTGCTAGCTCAGACCAAGTCTGATCTCCCACTTACTACTACTATTATTGAGCATTTATATAGTGCTACCAGTCACACACAGCGCTGTACAGATATACATGCAAGAGACAGTCCCTGCTCGTCAGAGCTTACAATCTAGTCAAGTCAAACATGGAGCAATAGTCTATTCCGAGCACAACAAAATATGGCATTTACAATTTGGTCAAGACGGAAGTCGGGGCAAGATGAAGGACAGAAGTCAGGATCTGAAAGCGACAGTGAAGAGGTGCGTCTTCAACCTGGATTTGAAGAGGGTGCCTGGCATATAGACAAAAGGTTGTTCCATGCGTAAGGTGCAAGGAGCGAATTCTGGAGTTTAGGGGTGCGAGTGGAGGGCCTAGATAGGGAGTAGTTTGTTGGAAGAGCGAAGTTCCCGAGTAGGGTTGTAAGGAGAGATAAGAGATGAAAAGTATTGAGGGGTCATAGAGTGAATGCATTTATAGGTCAGGAGGAGAAGTTTGAACTGGATGCGGAAACGGATAGGGAGCCAGTGAAGTGACCTGAGGAGAGGAGTAATGTGGGCATGGTGAGGCTGGCGGAAGATTAGTAGAGCAGCAGAATTTTGAATAGATTGAAGGGGAAGGAGATGGCTCACAGGGAGACTAGCAAGGAGTAGGTTGCAGTAGTCGAGGCGAGAGGAGATTAAGGAGTGGACAAGCGTTTTAGTAGTGTGTTCAGAAAGGAAGGGGTGGATTTTGCTAATGTAGAGAAAGAAATGGCAGGTCTTAGCTACGAGCTGGATATGTGTGGAGAAGGAGAGAGAGGAGTCAAAGATAATCCCCAGATTGTGGGCCGAAGGAACAGGAACGATCGTAGAGCCATCCACGGAGACTGAGAAAGGAGGGAGAAGAGGGGAGGTTTTGGCAGGAAAGACAAGGAGTTCAGTCTTGGACATGTTCAATTTTCAAGCGGCAGTGAGACATCCAGGCAGCGATGTCAGAGAGCCAGGCAGAGATCTTGGTCTGGATTGCTGGAGAGATTTTAGGCGTAGAGAGGTAGATGTGGGTGTCATCGGCATAGAGATGGTACTGAAAGCCATGGGAGGAGATAAGCACACCAAGGGATTGGGTATAGAGATAGAAAAGCAGCGGACCCAGGACGGATCCCTGGGGTACTCTAACTGGGAGTGGGGTAGGAGAGGAGGAGGAGCCACTGGAGCATACCCTGAAGGAGCGTTGGGAGAGGTAGGAGGAGCACCAGGATAATATGGAGCCCTTAAAACCAAGTGAGGAGAGGGTATCAAGAAGTATGTGGTCGACAGTGTCAAAAGCAGCAGAGAGGTCGAAGGATGAGGACAGAGTAGAGGCCCTTAGATTTAGCCAGGAACAAGTCACTGGAGACTTTGGTAAGAGCCGTTTTAGTGGAGTGTAGGGGACAGAAGCTGGATTGTAGAGGGTCCAGGAGAGCCTGAGAGGAGAGGAAGTTGAGGCAGCGGAGATGTACTGCCCATATGAAGAGAAGGAGGGAGATGGAGTGAGGGTTTCTTGAGGAGAGGTGTGACCACAGCATGCTTGAAGTCTGTGGGGACAGTTGCAGTAGAGAGTAAGAGGTTGAGAATAAGAGAGATGGAAGGGACAACAGTGGGAGATAGGATCAGAGGGAACAGGTGGTGGGGTTGGAGGAAGATAGGAGTGTGGTTTCCTCTTCAGAGATTGCAGGGAAGGAGGAGAGGGTAGTAGGGATGGGGGGGGGAGAATTGGAGAGGAAGTGGGGAATTAGAGGGTAATCTTGTGGATTTTGTCATGGAAGTAGTTGGCCAGGGTTTGGGCAGAAAGGGAGGGTGGGGGCACCTTGAGGAGAGAACTGAGGGTGTTGAAGAGACGGCGAGGATCAGAGGCAAGAAAGTTAGTCTGATGTAGTATTCTTGTTTGGCAAGTGCTATGGCTGACTGGAAGGAGCTAAGCATGGATTTGAAATGTAGAAAGTCTTCCGGGGAACAGGATTTGATCCAAGCATGGTCGGTGGAATGGGCATAGATGCGTAAATAGCGGGTATTGAATGAAAGGCTGGGCTGGGCAGGGCAAGAGCATCCAGAGCCAAGGAGAGTGTAGCATTATAGGAGGTTACTGCCTCGTTGATGGACTTGGAGGACATAATGGAGGAGAGGGTCAAGGGATCAATATTATGAAGATTTCTAAATAGGTTGGAGGAGATAGGGCAAGGTTGAGATAGCGGGAGGTGAAGATTAAAGGGAGATGGTCAGATAAGGGAAGGATTGAGTTACAGAGGTTTAAGGGGGAGGATTCAGAGAAGAGTATCAGGTCGAGGCAGTGTCTGTGTTGGTGGGTGGGGGCAGTGGAACAGAGTTGGAGGTCAAATGAGGAGGTAAGGACAAGGACCTTTTAATGCATGGGGATCGGAGGGGTTATTGATGTGAATGTTAAAATCGCCAAGAATAAGAGTAGGGAAAGAGGAATCCAGAAAGACGGAAAGCCAGGAGTCTGTCAGTAAGGAAGATAGAAGCAGACTTGTCGAGTGGGTGATAAATAACAGCTACTCAGAGGGGAAGTGGTGTGAAGAGGCGAATGGAGTGGACTTCAGAAGAGAGAAAGGAGTGAGACTGGGCTTCTACTTTCTCCCTCTTACCAATTCCAACCTTTCCAGCTGCCTCAAACACCACCACCGCGGCCAGTGGGATGAGGCGTATGGGAGAACTGATACCATATCTACTGCTGCTCTCTGTCATGGTGGCTATCATCTGGGAGGAGCCAGGTTTCAGTTAGGGCAAGATGATGTAGAGTGTTAGAGATAAAGAGATCATGAGTAAAAGCAAGTTTATTGGAGAGCGATTGTGTGTTCCATAAGGCACATGAGAACAGGAGAGTGGAAGGAGAAAAGAGAGGGATATGGATGAGATTGGACAAGTTATGTGAGGATTTCTTTTCAGAGCAAGACAGAGGTCTAGGGGGGCCTTTACGAGAGAATCTCATTCCAGAGAAAGACAGAGATCTAGAGGGACAGGGTAAGGGTGGATATCTCTGGATGAGTGTGCATTCTATGAGGCACATGAGGGAGGGAGAGCGGAAGGGGGGATATTGATGATGTTAGACAGGTTACGTGAGGATCTCTTAACCTCCTAACCCACTTCTCTCTTTCAATCTCTCCCTCCCCCCTCCCCGATGTGGATGAAGTACTCTTGCCATCAGAAGATTATGAAGAAACCTGGGTGATCGCCCTATTCTGGAAGGAGGAGCTGGCAGTGTTGTTTTGTTTTCCAGGGTTCCAGCTGCCTTGAACTTGACAGATGCTTCTGGAATGGAATAGGAGCTGAAGGTCTAATACTGTCTTTCTGTTCTTGGATGTGATCCCGTTGGAGTGAGAATCTCCCAACTCCCTGCCTAAAGTGTGAAGGGTGTGTTTTCAGCCAATGCCATGGTGGTGGCTTATGTCAGTCGGCAAGGCACCGTAAGGTGTGCTGTGGTAACTCTGGAAATGGCTCCCCCTGTTTGCTTGGGCAGAGAAGAACCTCCTAGCCTTGTTGGTTCAGTACATTGTCAGGGTGGACAATGTGAAAGTAGATTTCTTCGACTGACACTCTGGATTCTGGAGAGTGGGAGTAGAGTCAGGAGGCATGGCAGTTGATTCTGCACTGCTGTGGTTGCCCTAAAATAGATCTGATGGTGACCTACTCCAATGCCAGTTTGCTGCTTCTGTAGTCACCACACAGAGACCCAGGGTATGAGGGTGTCGATGCCCTGACCCAGTCTTGGCCAAGTCAGCTGTATGTGTTTTCTCAATTGCCCCTAGTGGGGCATGCGATTCAGCATATAGCTTGCCACAGGCACAATTGCTCTTGTGCCACCAGATTGGCCAAGGAGAGCATGGTTTGGTGACCTGATGCGGCTCCTACAGGTTGCCTCCAACTGGGGGCCTAGTGCAGCAGGGACTGATCATCCTGGAGGAACTAGTTCCCTTCTCACTTATAGCTTGGCTCTTGAAATGAGCTGGCTAGTGTGTAAGGATTACTCTCCAGGAGTAGTCTCTACTCAGAGCAGGTCTACCATGTTAGCATGTGTGGATCTAATGCCTCTTTGCATGATGGTGTGGCAGGTGACTCCTGAGGAATCCAAGGTGCCATATCTGCTAGCCTTTCTACAGGATGGCCTGGAGAAGGGTCTTTCCCTTAGTTCCCTGAAAGTTCAGGTAGCAGGTTTGGTCTGGTGGCTAATAAGTCTCTAGCCTTGCATCTGGACGTCTTGTGCTTTCTCCAAGGGGTCTGTGATCTGGCTCTGGGCCATGATGGCAGTGCCCTTTTGAAGTGTTAAAGCATGCTACTTCAAAGAATTTGACGCTCAAGACTAGATTCTTGGTTGTGATTTTTTCTGCAAGGTGGATTTTTTTGAGCTGCAGCCTCTGTCTTCTTGAGACCCTAAACTGTCTTGTTCAAAGGAGGCCATTTCCATTTGACCTGTGCCTTCATTCTTGCCTATGGTGCATTCTCCATGTCACATGACCCCAGATGGTCTACTTGTCCCCCTCCTCTAAGGAGCAGTGTTGGCAGAAGGATAAGTACAGTATCTTTACCTTGTGGATATCAGCAAGGTGCTTCTTCAGTATTTGGAGCTTATGCATTCCTTTCATATATCCAACCATCCTTTTGTGCTAATGGCTGGCCTGCGCAAGGGTGAAACAGGGGCTCAGTTGACTTTTGGGCACTGGATTAAGGAGGTAATTGCCTCAGCATATCTGCTTTGGAACCAGCCCGTTCTAGAGGGTTTCCTACTTGAGCACAAGTGACCTTGGTAGCCTCTGCAGACATTTGTCAAGAAGCAATGTGGGCATCATTTTCCACTTTTCTCAAGCATTACTGCTTGGGCATCCATGTGCAGGCAGACACAGCCTTTGGCTCAAGGGTTTTGTGAGCTGCTGTGTCATCTTCCTACCACATGGAGTCATGGTTTTCGTACATCCCACTGGTCTAGCAGGAAGAGTTGGAAAGTGACATTTCACTTATCAGTTAATGTCCTTTCCTTGAGTTTTGCTAGACTAGTCCGGGTCCTGCTCCTGAAACTGTATTTGCTCTATTCTTCTTGGGTCCACGATGGTGTTTATATTTGGCTTTTCTGCCAGCCTTCTGTTTATAGTTCTCTACTGTTGATTATTCATTGTTGTCCATGATTGCTCCTATATGCTTTGGGACAGATAACTGAAGAGACCTTGGTGGCTGAGGTGAACAAAATGCATGGGAGTGATGTCATTGAAACCTGGGCTTTTCATTGGTTCTATAATGCAGTACTAGGACAATGAAAAAAGATGGAGGATAGATGCTAGGGTGGTGTGGGAATTTGTCTCTGGCCAGTAGACCTATGGATTGAGGATACATCAGAAATCTGAGTGTAACACTGGAAGCCCTAAAAAGGCATTTTACCTAGAAATCCCAAAGTGTGTCAACTGATGCATTATCACAACTACTCCATTGAGCCTGACATGCAGATGTGAATTTGAAGTTACTTATTTGTTTACTATGTGACATCATTACATAACTGACATGGTTCTAGCAGTGGCACTGGTATAAACCTTCAAAGATGCAAGTGTGTTAAAAAGGCTAAGGAATGCAAGCAAGCTACGTTTTCTTAAACTTATAACCAAAATTTAGCTTGTTTGCCACTGGACTGTAGATCAAGGTGGCTGTGAACAGATAAAAACAGAAAGATAGGAAGAGCAAGTGGGTTTTTGGTTTTTCTTCCTCCCTCAGTGTAGTTACCCTAACACATCACAGTGGCTAAATAATATTATGTAAGAATAAACCAGATAATAAAGAGGCAAGGAAAGTTTACATAAAATACCAGCCAAAAAATAAAGTTGGAAAGCTTAGCTTTGGTAGAGTCTCTTGAAGTTGTAATGGCAGTTATTGAATCAAACTGATTACACAGGCACCAGATGCTGATTGAATTAACCACACCCTGAGAGGCTGGCTTGTAACAGAAAATGGAAATTTCTTCTATATAGCTGGGTATAATTTATTTAGAAAAGATAGATAAAGGAGAAAGATTAGCCTTCTATGTCAAAAGCAATATTAAAACTGCTAAAATACAGAGGATCTGGGGGAAAAGAAGAAGCGCTGTAGATTGTGTTAGAAGAGATGATACGATCATCCATACTGATGTAGTCTAGAAGCCTCCAACTTAAACCAAAGAAAGGGATAGAGACTTGATTATTGATATTGCAAAGGTAGCCATGAAGGAGGGCGTGATTTTAATCTACCCCATGTGGATTGGAGTATTCCAGCTGGAAAGAAGTAAAACGATTGTGGATGCCTTCTAAGAAGCATTGCTTAGACAAATGGCAATGGAATTGACCGAGGAAGGTTCCATGCTGGATTTAGTACTCATCAATGAAGATAGCATGTTGAATGTCTGGGTGGGTGCCTACATAAGCAGCAGAGATCATCACACTGTGTGATTTGATATAAAAGCCAAAGCAGAGTCAAATCACAGCAAGCTCAAAGTCCTAGACTTCAAAAATGCTGACTTCACTAAAATGGCCAGATGCCTGAAGGAGGAGATAAGGGAAGTAGAATTGCAGTGGGCTAAACTAAAGGAGCAAACAGATACATATGTAAGAAAAGTAAATCTATATGGCTCTCCAAAGAAGTGGCTGTACAAAAGCAAAAAAGCACAGTTTTCACAAAATTCAGAAGTTTGCTAACAGAGGAACACAGAAAAGAATATAGGATAAAGCGAAGAGAGAAATAAGGATAGCAAAGGTAGAAGAAAAGATGGCTAAATATGTGAAGCATGGAGACTAGAAAGATCAGAGGTGGAATTGCAGGACAGATGCTTGGAAAATGACATTGAAAAAGCAAAAATGCCAAACAAATACTTCTGTTTTACTAAAGAAAATCCTGGAGAAGGACCACCTGTGATTGACAAATATACAAATGGGAATGGAGTAGATGCTACACCATTCACAGAAGATGATGTATTTGAACAGCTTGCAAAACAAAGTGGACAAGGTCATTGGACCAGCTGGGATACATCCAAGGATACTGAAAGAGCTTGGAAAGGTTCTGGCAGGGCCTTTTGAAGGATGTTTTTAATAGATCCTTGGAGACAGAAGTTCCACAGGACTGGAGTGTTACTTCTGTGAAGAGGTAACAAACTTCCCAGTAAGCCTTACCTCTGTGGTGGGAAAAGAATGGAGGTGCTTCTGAAAGAGAGAGAATAGTGGACTTTCTCAAAAACAATAGGTTGCATGAGCCGAGGCAACATGGTTTTACTAAAGGATGATCATGCCAAACAGATCTGACTGGGTGACCAGAGAAGTAGATCAAGGGTATGCAATAAATGTGATCTAATCTAGATTTCAGCAAAGCTTTTATTACTGTTCCTCACAGGAGGTTTATTGATAAGCTGAACAACCTGGGGATGGGTCCCAAGGTGGTGAACTGGATCAGCAATTGGTTGACTGACAGACTGTGATGGTAAATGGATGAAAGGTGAGTAGTGGCATGCCTCAGGGAGCAGGCCTGGGACTGGTACTGCTCAGTACATTTGTGAATGATATTGCTGAAGGACTTGAATGGAAAGTCTGCCTTTTTGCAGATGACAGGGAAATTTGCAACAGAGTGGACACCCCTCAGGGAGTGGCCAACATGAGGAAAGATCTACATAAGCTGGAAGAATAAATCTTAACTGCCAAGCATTAGACCAAAGTGAAGAAGTGCAGTGTCATGCAGAAACCCAAGAGAATTGTATGCAATAGGGGGCAAGAGGTTGGTGTGCATGCACCAGAAGGACCTCAGAGTGAGTGATTGATTGTTTCTGAGGATCTCAAGGTGGCCAAAGCCAGAAGGATGCTGGGTTGCATACAGAAAGGAATTACCAACAGAAAGGAGGAGGTATTTATGCCACTCCGGAAGTCACTAGTGAGGCCTCACTTGGAGTATTGCACTCAGTTTTGGAGACCATATCTCACAAAGGACATAGTGGTCTTCATTATAAAGCATATGAGGACAGACTTAAGGATCTTAATATGTACACCTTAGAGGAAAGGCAGGACAGAGGTGATATGATTGAGACATTTAAATACCTCCATGGCATAAATGCACAGGAGAGCCTCTTTCAATTGAAATCAAGCTCTGCTAACGAGGGAACATGGGATGAGGGTGAAAGGGGATAGATTCAGGAGTGACATGAAGAAATATTTCTTTAAGAAAACAGTGGTGGATCTGTGGAATAGTCTCCCAGTGGAGGTGGTAGAGATGAGGACAGTATCTGAATTCAAAGCAGCATGGGACAAACACAGGATCTCTAAAGGAAGAAAAAAAAAGGGGGGGGGGACTGTTGGAGTTGTTGATATAGAAGGACAGACTAGATAGGCCATGTGGTCTTTTTCCATTGTCATTTTTTTAAATGGTTCAAAGGAAGGTGATGAAAATGATTTGGAGCCTGTGCCAGAAGATGTATGAGACTTGAAGACCTAAATATGTATATGCTAGAGGAGAGGAGGGACAGGGGAGATACGATACAGACCTTTAAACATTTAGAGTATTAATGAACAAACAAACCTTTTTCAAAAACTGGGAAGCTGTAGAATTACAGGATATAACATGAAGCTGCAAGTGGGTAAACAAAGGCAAATCAGGAAATATTTCTTCACTAAAATGTGGTAGATACTTTGAATCCCCTTCTGATGAAAATGGTAGGTTCAAGTACAGTGATAGAATTCAAAATGGCATGGGACAGACACAATGGATCCCTTTATAGCAACAGGATAAAATTAAACTTAACTATTTCTTATATCTTGACAAATAAGAGTGACCTGCACAGTGGTGGGTATACCCCTAAACAAACCTATGGGGTGGTGTAAACTGCACAGAGCAGCAGGTGCACCTAGTCTTGCCTCCTTGCTGGGCAGACTAAATGGACTATACTGGTCTTTATCTGCCATCATATACTATGCTACTATCTCTCCAGCAATCTGCTGGTAGTAGAAGACAACCTACTTGTTTGGACTGGTCTAGCAGGACTCTAGGACATTAACTGGTAAGTAGAATGTCACCTTCTAATGGCCATAAGCTCAGCATGAAGTTGGCAAACTCTAAGCCTTGTTGCATCACCCACCATCCATCCACTTCTACCACAGATGATTACTACCCAAGATTATCTTTCTTCCCAGGTATGTATACAGGTGATATCACACTTCTTTATCACCTCTAAACCATGAAGGATAATAGACAAACTTCACAGTTTTTCATCAACTTCAGTCAGAATGAACCAGCCTTGAACCCAACTTTCAACCTAAGTATCACTTTTTTATGCAGCCTGCAGGCCCTCTGGAGGGGCATCTCAATTAGCCAAAGCAACCTCCATCACTGGGTTTGCTTTATAGATGCCATGTATCAAGGCAAATTCAGTCATATGGTCTTCACAAAGCTTTATTGCATGTATGACTGTAGCTCAAGATACTGCTTTCAATGGGCAGTTCTCTGTAATGGCTTTGCCTACTAGCTAATGATCCTAGCTCACTACCTAATTCTTTCCTTAGGCCAATAGTCATAGGCAGGAAAGTAGCTCTCAACTCGAATCACCATAAAGTGTATCTGCATTGTCTCTGGAGAAAGGTTGCTTACCCATAAAAGAGGTTTTCTCTGATGACAACGTGGATATGAACCCCCCCCCCCCCCCTAAAAAAATGTATCCTAAGGAACAGAGACAATATCTTAACTTCTTACTTATGAACAAATTGAAGGGCTAGCAGCAGATGCAGGGAACTTGGGAAAGATGACACATAAGGGGAGGAGTAGCCTAGTGGTTGGGGCAAGGTACTTCAGGCCGGAAGGTCGGGGGTTCAAATCCCACTAGAGGACAGCAACCTTGGGCCGGAAGGACTGGGGTTTCTAGTCCCACAGATGCTCCTTGTGGTCTTGGGCAAGCCACTTAACCCTCCATTGCCCATGTTCCCTGTAAGTATTAGTGTATGTGTCTCATATCCCTGCGTGTTAAATGTATCCCCCAATTGTGTTGTGACCGCTTTGATTGAAGGATAAGGCGGTATACAAAAACTGTCTAAATAAATAAATAAAATAAGTAGAGAAGTCTATAAGAGTTCTCATAAGCTGGATGGTGGCTCTAGGCACACTGGCTCCATGGGATGATGTCACAAGTAAACGTGGCTGCATTTTGCTTCTGGCTTCAGCAAACCCCTGTTACAGTTAAGCAACCTTACTAGCTTTCCCCAGGCCTAAACTTTTTAATGTTGGGCATGTAGTATTGCTTCACACATGTGCATTGATTGGCAAGGAGGAATGAGTTGGCTAGAAAATGCAATGGCTTGTGCGTGTAAGCTTGGTTTGACTAGTTGCTTGTTCATGATTACCACTCCAGCATTGTTCTGCTGTTATGTGATATCTGTTTTCTTTAGAGGTGGAGCAGGACTCACTTGCCTGAGGGCTTCCAGAAGCCACAAAAATATCAGGCACGGTGGAGGTGGCAAGACTCACCCAGTCTCTCCTGCTCTCAGCCATGTGCATGGGACACCTGTTAGATTCTGAGAGACACGTGTAGGAGAGGGAAACAGCACTCTTATCTTGGTAGCTATCTTCCCCAATGTCCTAATACAAAGCAGGAAAGCACCTGCCTAGAACCAAATTCTTAAAACACATTCGTGTCACTGCAGAAAGCGGGTGCTGAAGTCACACGCTATCAGATTTTTACACCTATTTGCAGCGCATGACTTCAGGGTGGCTATACAGAAAGGGGCTCATATGTAAATGAGCTAAGCATCAAACTGTGTGCAAAACAGCAGCGTTAAACTGGGAAAGCAAGCCAAACACGTGTATAAAAGAAATTGGTGCTGGTTTGACATGCTGTCCTAAAGAAACTGGCATGGCATGGCTAATTTGCATATCAGCCCCCAACAGGATTTTGATGGCATCATGAAAAGCCCCTGTCGTCATCAAAATACTGTCAGGGGCTGGAGCCCTGACAGTCACTCCTTGGTGGTCTAGCTCTTGGTCCACCATCTTGGAAAACAGTAGCATCCTGGGATGCACCAGCGAAATCAGACTGCCAAAATGCACCATGTGGGGCCAGGCACTGCCATTTTTCAAGATGGTAGACCAAGAGGAGTAGCATGTAGGTAGCTGTACTGCTCTGAAAGATACCAGGAGGGGGTTTGAGGCCACTGGCCCACCAGATTTAGGGGGGGGGGGGGGTAGACAAATCTGGCCACTAGACCACCACGGCATGACTTTGTCAGGTATTCACCCCTGACAGTATTTTGAAGGCAATCAGGGGCTTTTCTCAATGCTGGGATCACCTCCGCTGCCATCAAAATCGTGTCAGGGCAAGCACTAACTGTTTGAGCCACCTCTCATAGAGAGGTTGACGCTAAAGCTGGTTGCAAAATCCTCTACGCCTGTCTCTGCAATCGGACATAGAAATCATTTGCATGGTGAAATTTTCCTTTCCAGAAATCCTACTAGACCAGTCCAGACTAGTGGGTTATGTCCCCACCACCAGCAGATGGTGAGAGAGAAAAATCACAGAAGCTTTGAGACACCACCCACTGGTATGTAGTATCCTACCCCTAGGGTCTGCTTCATGGCAAGCACCAGGACTACAGAATAGTTCAAGACCATGATGCCTAGAAAACCATTGGCCCTGGAGTTGAAAATGAACCACAATCAGAAAGTAAACCGAAATAAACAAGGCTCATGCCCAAGAGAACTGAATCCAGCCATGAAGTATGTATTGCAGTAGATTGATTACATCACCGTAATGTGTGATATCTCTTGATGCAGCGATGATCAGACCAGAAAGGGGGCTGGACTGGTCTAGCAGGATTTCCAGAAAGGAAACTAACAGTAAGTGTAAAAAAAAAATAAAAAAAATTTCACCTTCCAACCCATCCTGCTAGACCAGTCCAGACTAACAGGGAGTACCAAAGCTACACCTCTGTAGGGTGGGAAGAAACAGCAGTGGTCCCAAAAGGTGCTTCCCTATCTTGGAGGTCCAAGCGGTAATGAGGGCAAACATCAAGCAGATGAACCCGTAATAGCTCAGCTCAAGATGTAGACTGAGCCCAAAGCCCCACTGGCATGTGCTTGTTCTGGAGACTATAGGCCAACTTGATCCAAAGGTCCTATTGTTGGTTTGGAGGCAGCAGCCCTTTTATGGGAACCGACAAATAGGTTGTCAGAGAGGCGAAAGGAATTTGTAACCTTGAGATAGCGACATAAGACCCTAATGACATTGAATATGTGTAACACTGGCTGTTGATCCAACTGCCTATTTTGCCAGAAGGCAGGAAGAGAGACAGACTGATTTAGGTGGAACCACTACTGTACGAGTGGTGAACTCCTCTGACCAAAAGGACAGAGATGGGTCCCAGTAGACCAGGGCATCTGGCAGGTTATCATTATAAATGAACACTGTTTTCAGAGTGAGATCTTTGAGTGATGAACCACAAAGCAGTTCAAAGGGTGAACATAAGATATGCCATACTGGGTCAGACCAAGGTCCATCAAGCCCAGTATTCTGTTTCCAACAGTGGCCAATCTAGGTCATATGTACCTAGCAGTTTCCCCAAGAGACACAAGTTCCACAATGCTTGTACTGGGTCAAGCATTGATATCTTCGGTCACTTCTTAATAATGGTTTATGGACCTTTCCTCCAGGAACTTGTCCAAACCTTTTTTAAACCCAGCTACACTAACAGCCTTTACTACATCCTCCGGTAACAAATTCCAGAGTTTGATTACACGTTGAGTGAAAAAATAGTTTCTTTTATTAGTCTTAAATAGTTTACCCTGTAGCTTCATTGCATGTCCCCTAGTCTTTCTATATTCTGATAAGGTAAACAATCGATCTACGTTTACCCGTTCCACTCCGTTCATTAATTTATAGACTTCTATCATATCTCCCCTCAGCCGTCTCTTTTCCAGGTTAAAGAGCCCTAACCTTTTTAGCCTTTCTTCATAGGAGTAGCCTTCCATCCCCTTTACCATTTTGGTGGCTCTTCTCTGTACCTTTTCTAAAATTGCTATATCCTTTTTAAGATACGGCAACCAGAATTGCACACAATATTCAAGGTGCGGTCTCACCATGGAACGATATAGAGGCATTATAATATCTTTTGTTTTATTTTCCATTCCTTTCCTTATCATACCTAGCATTCTATTTGCTCTCTTGGCTGCCGCTGCACACTGGGCCGAGGGTTTTAACATGGTATCCACAATGACGCCTAAATCTTTTTCCTGGGTGGTGGTTCCTAATGTGGAACCTTGCATCGTGTAACCATAGTTTGGGTTGTTCTTCCCTAGGTGCATAACCTTGCACTTGTCCACATTAAATTTCATCTGCCATTTTGATGCCCAGTCTTCCAATTTATCAAGATCCTCTTGCAATTTTCCACAATCCTCTTGGGTTTTAACAACTTTAAATAGTTTTGTGTCATCTGCAAATTTGATAACCTCACTCGTTATTCCACTTTCCAGGTCATTTATGAATATGTCAAAAGGCAGCAGACCCAGCACAGATCCCTGGGGTACACCATTATTCACCTTTCTCCATTGGGAAAATTGGCCATTTAGCCCTACCCTCTGCTTTCTATCTTTTAACCAGTTCCTGATCCACAATAGTACACTGCCTCCTATTCCATGACTCTTTAGTTTTGCCAAAAGTCTCTGATGAGGGACCTTATCAAAGGCTTTCTGAAAGTCCAGATACACAATATCAACCGACTCCTTTGTCCACCTGTTTATTCACTCCTTCAAAAAAACATAACAGATTAGTAAGACAAGATCTTCCTTGTCTAAAGCCATGTTGGCTGTCTCCCATTAGGTTGTGACTATCTACATCCTGCTGGACCAGTCCAGACTAGTGGGTTGTGTCCCCCCTGCCAGCAGATGGTGAGACAGAGAAAAATCACAGAAGCTCTGAGACACTGCCCACTTGTATATAGTATCCTTCCCCTAGGGGTCTGCTTCTGTATTTTCTCTGTCTCAGCAGATGGTGGACTTCTTAACTCACAAAGGGTTTAAGAACTCTGTTGGAGCAGCACTAAAGGGATTTTTGAGCACACTGCAATGACCTGTTTTCTCTCGAGACTTCCAGAGGTACTCCTTCTCAAGAGGGTCAAGGGAGCACCTCTGAAGGGAATGGCTCCTGTTCAAGAGGAACAGTGTAGTCTTACTCTTTTGGCTCTGCACCTTAGCTTAAGGCTACAACCCTATGATAAAAGTTAAAAAAAAAAACCAGCTACAGCCAAGAGAAAACCACTCACTTGCAAGGCTTCTGCTTGGAGGTGCGTGTGTTACACCTAATTGGAGGACAGATATCAAGTCTGTGCTATGAAGACTATATTGGCAATGCAATGGTGGGGTAGGAATTTGTGTCCCTGGCCAGTAGACCTATGAATTGAAGAGATTTTGATTTAAAAAGGCTATGCAAGCAAGCTAAGTTTACCTAAAACTTATAACCAAAATTTAGCTTGTTTGCCACTAGCCTATAGATCAAGGTGGCTGTGAAGATAGGAAGAGAAAGGGGATTTTAGGTTTTTCCTCCTCCCCTCGGTGCAGTTTCAGTTAGTCACAGTGGCTAGGTAGTACTATAAGAGAATAAACCAGATAATAAATAGGCAAGGAAAATTTATATTTAAAAAAAACAGCCAAACAAAGTTAGAAAGTTTAGCTTTATAGCCTCTCTTGAAGTTGTAATGGCAGTTACTGGGTCAAACTGCTTACTCAGGCAGCAGATGCTGATTGAATTAACCACACCCTGAGACAGGCAGCCGTAGCGAGCAGATGCCCTTGAAGAAGCGGGATATGTCTACGAGAGGCCAAGGAGCAACCCTGAACCTTCAACGAATTCAGGGCCAGCCCCTTATCAAAACCTTCCAAAAGGAAGGAAGGTGTCTGCACCTTCCACAGTGAAACAGAGTGGCGGTGACACCAAGAGGAAAAGAAACACCAAAGCCCGAGAAGTCGAGGGTCTCCGTGCCCATAGTAGTATAGCGACCACCTATGGTGAATATCCTTTGTGCTCTAGACATCACTGCCCAATACACAGGCCGTAAGCAAGTAAGGAGCAGGATCGTCCAAGACAATGGGACCTTGATATATAAAGCCCCGTTCTAACCCAAAAGGGTGATTCGCCAATCAGGTTTATTTGTTCTGCATACTAGGGCCAATCCAGTGCTATGAGGACTACTCAGCTGGGATGCGTCTCTATGCAGTGCAGGACCTGGCCAATCAGTGGCCACAGGGGAAAGACACACAACAGGTTCTCCAAGGGCCAAGGCTATGATAGGGCATCCAGTCCTTGCGAGAGGGGTTCCCTTCGGCAACTGAAGAAAGCGGGCGCCTTGGCGTTGGATGCAGTAGCCATGTGGTCCGGTGCTAGCCATCCTCAATAGCACACTATGGTTGCAAAGGCCCATGGGCTAGTACCTACTCGCTGAGGAAATCCACCTGAATGTTGTCCACTGCAGCTATATGCTGTGCTGAGAGTGCTTGTAGATTGTGCTCTGCCCATGGGAAGAGATGACTCATCTCCCTGACCACCCCTAGATACTTGGTTCCCTATTGTTGACTTGTTAAGAGAAGCTCCACATTGCACAATGGTGGAGGACTGTGCGAAAGGCCAGGAGGGCTAGCCAAACGGCTTAGGCCTCGAGCTGGTTGATCAGCCACTTGGACTGTCCAGGAGCCCTGTGCAGTGTGACCTAGGCAATGTGTTCCCCAGCCCACCAGACTGGCATCAGTAGTGAGCACAATCCACTGCAAGGCTGTTAAAAGTATACCCTTTAACAAGTTCCATGGAGGCTTCTGCAAACAACTGGAGACAGGGGGAGCCTGGTCTGAATCCTGACTGGGAACCAGTAGGACAGTAGAGCCCATTGCAGAGACTGCATGTGGGCTCGGGCTCAGGCACCATGGAGCCAAGAACCTGCAGATAGTCCCTGGCTGTCAGCACCGGGGTGTGCTGGAATGCATGCAGATCTTATGGCAACGGTCAAGGGTGAGAAAGACATGGCCCAAGGCCATATCAAAACACACCTCTAAGAACTCGAGAGACTGCGTTGGCTGCAAATGACTCTTGGCCAGGTTAACTACCCAGACAAGCTGCCTCAAGACCGTGACAACCCAGTCCACCGCCGACTGCGCTTCTTGTTTTGATTTGGCTCCGATGAGCCAATTGTCCAGATAAGGATAGATGTGGGTGCCTTGGGGCCAGAGAGCAGCTGCAACCACCACCATGACCTTGGAGAACATCTGGGGAGCTGTGACAAGCCCAAAGGGCAGGGCCCAAAATTGATAACGTTTGCCAAGCACCATGAAATGCAGATACTGCTGATGTTCTCTGCGGATTGGAATATCAAGTATGCCTCTGCAAGGTCCAGAGAGGTGAG
The DNA here is from genome assembly GCA_033557465.1 of Ichthyophis bannanicus. NCBI lineage: Eukaryota > Metazoa > Chordata > Amphibia > Gymnophiona > Ichthyophiidae > Ichthyophis > Ichthyophis bannanicus. The sequence continues at coordinate 275,126,427 of CM066031.1, read as the reverse complement.
AAACTCTCCTGGACGAACCGGTTGGATGACTGATCTGAGAGTTTCCATGCGGAAGCGGGGCACATGCTGGCAACGATGGACTCTGTTAAGATCCAAGATGGGATGGAAGGAACAGTCCTTCTTGGGAACCACAAAGATGGAATAGTGCCCTAGACTCCTGTCAGCTTGCAGGACTGGACAAATGGTTCTGAGCTGTAGCAAAACAGCCCAGCATAAGGTGCACCACCATTTTCTTGGCAGAAGAGCCACGGGGAAATCAGGAAGGTATGCGGAACAGGTGATGCCAGGTCCAGAGCATAGCTACGGGAGACTACTTCGAGCACCCGTTTGTCCGAAGTGATATGGGCCCATTCTCTGGAAGGGCAACAGCCATCCTCCAACACACGGCACCCCAGAATGGACCGTGAGCCCGTCAACAGGAGGGACAAGAGGGTCGTGAGAACTTGGTGGCGGAGGAGAAATTGTCCCTTTTGCAGCGGATACCATGAAAGGATTGGGGCTTGTAACCAGACCTGCACCGGTGGGCCTCCCTGAATCATCCTTTGAATGTCAAGGCCAAAGAAGAACTTGTCACAGGACACCAAGAGTTAAATTTTGGTCAATCCTCTGACAAGCGCTGAAGCTTGACCTCACCCAAATCTTTGACAAGCTTCAAGGTCCTTACCAAAGAGCAGCTTTCCCTTGAAGGCAAGCCAAGATTTGGAGGGCAGGTCCGCATTCCAATGCCGAAGCCACAGCCAATGTCTTCACCATCATTGCAGCTGCTACCAAGCATACAGAGGGGAGGAGATCATAGAAGACATCTGCAATAAAGGTGGTGACATATTTCCAGACATGGAAAGGTTGGGTCATCCGGGAGGAGCTGAAGCCATCGGAGCAGGGCTCATACCGTGCGTCCCCCACACCCCGCTGCTTGCAAGGCGAGGGACAAAGTGGAGAAGACCCTTCATTTTACAGTCAATTTGGTCCCTAAGGGCAGTACTGCTTTCCACTGGAATGGTAGTGTGTTTGGTGACTGCTGTCACAAGCACATCCACCTTAGGAAACTGCATCCATTTCTCAAGGTCTTCAGAGGGCCAGACATAAAACAGACCCAAGCAGTGGGCTGAGTGCAAGGCCACCACTGGCAAATCCCATTCTCTTGTGACCATTTGCTGTAGCTCTGTAAGGAAGAGGGAAAAGCCCTCGATGGCTTTCTGATTCTCAGGATGATGGGGTCCACTTGCAGCATCAGAGGGATCCTGTGTCTCGGAAAAGTGAAGCACTTCTGAAATCTGAGTGTCAGCAGTTCTTCCTTCCGTAAAAGCCGAATATCTTGACCTTCATCACAAGTGTCCCGATCCTCCTGTTGTCCCTCTGGGGACAAAAGCTCACCCTCTTCTCTGTCAGACCACGAGAAAAGGGAAGCATCCTCCGAAGGGCACTCACCATCCTCCCCATCAAGGTGCATGTCCCACGAGGGAGCGGAGGTACTGTGGAGCCAAGGTATAAAGAGAGAGGCCAGGGCTTCCGTGGAACCGAGCCTGGCCCACTTTTGCTGTGGCAGTTTGGCTGACCTGGTCCCCAGGTGCTCTGTCGTGGACGCTGGCACAGATGCAGAACACCACACATTCCAGGCCTGACGGAAGAGGGCCCTGAACTGCTGATCCATACTGAAGAGCTCTGGTGGAGGAAAGGATAGCGAGAGGAGAGCATTGACTGAAAGAGGTATCCCCGAAGATGGGACAGGCAGCAACCCTGGAGGAATAGCCAGTGTAAGGGACACCTCCGAGGATGGACCGCCAGGATCAGCCACACAGGAGGTACACAGACTATTGTGTAGCATTTTGCGCTCTCCCACATGCTACACACTGCAGCAGGGAAGCAGGCATGGGTACAGAGCTTTAAAAGTAGGAGGAAGAATCCCCTTGCGGAGAATAGGGGCTGCAGAAAGGCCGAACACGCTGTACCGCACCACAAAATGGCCGCCAAAATATCAGTAGTGCAGGAAGGCCTCTTTCCCCTCAGAAAATGGTTGCTGCAAGGCGAGACGTTTAGGCAGGAATTGCAGGAGGCAGAGAAAATGGCAACCCTGAAGAGAACGCAAAGGAATTAACCCCAGTGTGAAGCGGCAGCCCCGACGAAGAGGTGATGCGGGGGGGGGGGGGGAGCGCAGGCTGGCGACACGAGGAGAGACTACCTCACTGCCCTAAAGCTGAAAGTGGAGCCACGGTAGTGAGAGGTGCCGAGAACAGGCACCTCCAAGCAGAAGCCTTGCAAGTGAGTGGTTCTCTCTTGGCTGTAGCTGTTTTTTTTTTTTTAACTTTTATCATAGGGTTGTAGCCTTAAGCTAAGGTGCAGAGCCAAAAGAGTAAGACTACACTGTTCCTCTTGAACAGGAGCCATTCCCTTCAGAGGTGCTCCCTTGACCCTCTTGAGAAGGAGTACCTCTGGAAGTCTCAAGAGAAAACAGGTCATTGCAGTGTGCTCAAAAATCCCTTTAGTGCTGCTCCAACAGAATTCTTAAACCCTTTGTGAGTTAAGAAGTCCACCATCTGCTGAGACAGAAAATACAGAAGCAGACCCCTAGGGGAAGGATACTATATACAAGTGGGCAGTGTCTCAGAGCTTCTGTGATTTTTCTCTGTCTCACCATCTGCTGGCAGGGGGACACAACCCACTAGTCTGGACTGGTCCAGCAGGATGTTAGAAATGATATTACGTGCAGCTCATTTGCCTGCAATTTAAATACTCGTGGCATTAATTGGGCACTGTTTTTTCTATCGCCATTTACGCATGCGTCTGTTTTCTTTATTTGATGTTAGCTTAAAATATGCCAGTTTTGATGCTTGAGGGAGGCATGGCCTAGTGGTTGGGGCAAGTTACCTCAGGCCAGGTCGGGGGTTCAAATCCCACTAGAGGGCAGCAACCTTGGGCCAGGACTGGGGTTTCTAGTCCCACAGGTGCTCCTTGTTGTCTTGGGCAAGCCACTTAACTATTTACAGGAAACATGGGCAATGGAGGGTTATCTCCAAGTTATAAGGAGAAATTAGGTCTTACCTGCTAATTATCTTTCCTTGAGTTCTCTCCGGGCCAGTCCAGGGTACGTTAGGGTTGTCAATCCCCTTCAGCAGCTGAGGACTGAAAAACTCCAAGTTTTGCTGACAGCCTAAGCCACTCCCCCTGGTGACAGTGCCCCAGTCTCCTTCTGACAAAGCAGCTCAACTGGCCTAGCCGTAAAAAACAGAAACTAAATAATAAAAATAACACTGAATATCTGCTAAATTTCCCAGTGACAGACCTCTCCCATAAAAAGAGACAGCCCTGCTCCATCTACTCATGCACATTGAGTTGCACTATCCTAAATTTTTTTTTTTGTAACCGTACGTTTTTTGTTTTTTTTTAATTTAATTTTTTTTCAACAAACACCAGAAGAAAAACATTGCGAAGAAACTGGCGGGAGCCCCCAAAAAGAAAACCACGTCCTCTGAGAGAATTGGTATTGTGGAAATCACGTCTTACCCCCCAGAGAAACCGAACTCCCGGAAGAAACAAAGAATATTGAAGCGAATACTGGGTGGGCCCTGGACTGGCCCGGAGAGAACTCAAGGAAAGACAATTAGCAGATAAGACCTAATTTCTCCTTCCTTATCGTCTCTCCGGGCCAGTCCAGGGTACGTTAGGGCAGTACCAAAGCAGTACCTAAAGCTGGGAGGGACCCGCAGGACCCGCGACAATCACCGAAGCCCCTACATTGGCATCCTGCCTTGTGAGCACGTCCAACCTATAGTGCCTTGCAAACGTATGCAGGGAAGACCAAGTCGCAGCTCTACAGATATCCACTGGCGGAACTAAGGCGTACTCAGCCCAAGACGTAGCCTGAGCTTGAGTAGAGGGCGCTCTGAGCCCCACGGGCGGTGTCTGACCGCCAGATTCATAAGCCGCTGCTATGGCCTGCTTCACCCATCTGGCAATCGATGCCTTCAACGCCGCGTTACCCTTTCGCGGCCCTGCAAACAATACAAACAAGCGATCCGATTTACGAAAAGACTCAGTAGCCGTGAGATACTTTTTCAACATGTGCCAAATCCAACTTCCTGAGCGTTCAATTCACCCGCGAACCTGACCGATGCGGAAAAACCGGCAACGCTACAGACTAACATGAAAAGCTGAAACTACTTTAGGCAGAAATGAAGGCACCGGCTGCAGCAACACCTTCTTCGGCAAAAATTGAAGGTAAGGGTCCCGGCAAGAGAGAGCCTGCAGATCCAAAATCCTCCTAGCAGAACACAACGCCACCAAGAACGCTGTCTTCCAGGAAAGTTCCCGTAAACTACCCGGGGAACCTGCTTCAAAGGGAGGGCGCGTCAAAGCCTCCAGAACTAAGTTCAAATCCCAAGGAGGCACCACAGGGCGAATAATCTTGGCCGCTCGAAAAAAACGCAGCACATCCACATGTGTCGAGAGCCTGTGCCGCTGCACGGCACCCCGAAAACAAGATAAGGCTGCCAATTGCACCTTTAGAGTGTTAAGGGCCAATCCTTTCTCAAGACCGTGTTGAAGAAACAACATGAGTTGCGGTAAGGTAGCCTCCCTAGGGCTAATGCTACGTTGTCCGCACCAAGTTTCAAAAACTCTCCAAAAACGCGCGCGTACGCCAGTGAAGTCGAAGTTTTCTTAGACTGAAACAACGTGGAAACCACCCATTCCGAGTAGCCCTTACGCCTCAAGCGGTCCCTTTCAAAAGCCAAGCCGTAAGCAAGAAGCGATCCACCTGCGGCATCAACACGGGACCCTGGCTCAAGAGGTTGAGACGATCGGGCAGACGCCAGGGAGCATCTATCAATAGCCGAATCAGATCCGCATACCAAGGACGGCGAGGCCAATCCGGAGCAATGAGAATCACCGGTCCTCCGTGACTCGAGATACGCTGGATGACCCGACCGAGCATTGGCCACGGAGGAAACACAGAGAAGGGCGTCCGACGGCCAAGGTTGTACTAAGGCATCCAAGACCTCCGACATGTGCTCCCTGCGTCTGCTGAAAAATCGCAACGCTTTTGCATTGCCGCAAGTCGCCATCAGATCCATTACCGGCTGTCCCCAGCGAATCGTGATGTCGTGAAACACCGCTGCGTTCAGCTCCCACTCCCCAGGATCGAGAACGTTGCGGCTGAGATAATCGGCCTGCACATTGTCCTTGCCTGCCACGTGCGCCGCTGACAAGGCTACGAGATGAGTCTCCGCCCACATCATTAACTCCCAACTCTCCTCTAATAAGAGCACACTGCTTGTGCCTCCTTGGCGATTGATATACGAAACAGTCGTCACATTGTCGGAGAACACTCGAACCGCTGTTCCCTCGAGCAAGCTTTGGAAATGCAGCAGTGCAAGACGCACCGCTCAAAGCTCCAAACGATTGATCGACCACAAGCTCTTGTCCGGGGACCAGACTCCTTGTGCTACATGAGACTGACAGTGCGCTCCCCAGCCGGACAGGCTGGCATCTGTAGTCACCAGCACCCACTGCGGCTCCCGCAAGGGAACCCCCGCTCGAAGATGCTGGACCTCCAGCCACCAAAGTAGACTGTGGCGCACCACCTCCGGACAGACCAACCGCTGCGAAAGAGGATGATGTTGCAGAGACCACGGCTTGTTGAAGTGGCCTCATATGCGCTCTGGCCCATGGCACGAGGTCTAGGGCCGCCACCATGGAACCCAAAAGCTGCAAGTAGGCCCATGCCGACGGCGCCTGGAGCCGCAAGAACGCGCGAATCTGTCCTACCAACTTTAGCACCCTGCTTTCGGGCAGGAATACCGATCCCCGTTCCGTGTCGAAGAAGGCCCCTAGGTAAGTCAGCTGTCGCACCGGAGATAACTGGCTCTTCGCTTGGTTGATAACCCAACCAAGCTGCTCCAAGAGCTGGACTACCCGAACTGTCACCGCGACCGAGTCCGTCAACAAATCCGCTCGGATTAACCAGTCGTCCAGATACGGATGCACTCTGATCCCCTCTTTCCTCAATGCTGCCGCCACCACCACCATGACCTTCGTGAAGGTGCACGGCGCCATCGCCAGACCGAAAGGCAAGGCTCGGAACTGGAAATGACTCAAGGGAACCGCAACGCGCAAAAACTGCTGATGCGCCTCTCGAATCGGAATGTGCAGATAAGCCTCCGTGAGATCTATTGCCGAGAGGAACTCCCCGGGGCATACCGCCCGAATGACGGAGCGCAACGTCTCCATCCGAAAATGCAGAACCCACAACGCTCAATTCACGTGCTTGAGATCGAGAATTGGCCGAAAGGATCCCTCTTTCTTGGGGACTACGAAATAAATCGAGTATCGACCTAACCCGCACTGGGCGGGAGGGACGGGAACCACGGCCTGTAGGAACAACAAGCGCTCTAACGTCTCAGCAATGGCCTTTGCCTTGGGTCCCAGACCACAAGGGGACATCATGAAGGCCTCCCCTAATGGGCAAGTGAACTCCAGCGCATAGCCATCTCGAATAATGTCCAGAACCCACTTGTCTGTCGTTATGGCGGTCCAGGCGGAAAGAAAATCCCGCAAACGACTGCCTACAGGGATCTCCGGCTGGACCAGCCGACCTTCATTGTGGCTTCTTAGCGGAGGACTGCTGGGCCGAGAAATAGCCTCTGCCAAAACCTCTGGCACCACGAAAGGACGGACCACGAGATGCGAAACGGCCCCTGGGGTAGGGAGCAAACAGAGCACCTCGGAATCTCCAAGAATCCCTACCTGGCCCCCACTGTACTACACCCACTTTAGAAGCCTTCGGCCGATCTTCCGGTAACCGACCCCCTTTGGAGTCACCGAGATCCTTGACAATCTTCTCCAAGGCCTCCCCAAAGAGAAGCTTACCCTTATAGGGGAGCTTACTTAGGCGAGATTTAGACGAGGCGTCAGCCGCCCAGCTTCGCAACCAAAGAAAACGTCTGGCCGCTATTAGCGAGGCCATGGACTTAGCAGCAATTCTAACCAAATCATAGAAGGCATCCGCCAAGTAAGCCACCGCAGACTCCAACTTAGCTCCCTCCGCGGAAGGACCTACCCCCGAATCCGTCAGGACCTCGCCCTGCAGCCAACGGATGGAAGCTCTGGAGACATACGCTCCACAAATAGAAGCCTGTAGCGAAAGAGCATTGGCATCGAAGGCTTGTTTCAAGAGCACCTCAAGCTTACGATCCTGTAGATCTTTAAGGGCCGCTCCGCCTTCCACAGGAATCGTGGTCTTCTTTGTCACCGCAGACACCAAGGCATCTACCTTGGGCATTTTCAACAACTCCCTTTCCTCTTGTGGAACCGGGTACAGGCGACCCAAGGCGTGACTACCCCGTAGCGTAGCCTCTGGGCACTCCCATTCCAACTCAATCATTTGTTTAATGACGCGATGTACTGGGAAACAGCGTTGCTCTGCCTTAAAGCCCTGTAATAACGGATCTTCCAAGGGCTCCTGAAACACCGTGGGCATAGAAATATTAAGAGCCGCTAAAGACTGCAAAATAAGCGCTCCCAGCTCTTCCTTGCGAAAAACCCGAAAAAGATTAGGATCTTCGCCAGGTGCTAACTCACCCTCCTCCAGCTCTGTCAGCCAAGGGTCTAAGCATGCTTCGGAGAGAACTTCTCCGTCCTCTAACTCTTGCGGCTGCACGCTCTGCTCCCCTTTAGCAAATAAACACGACTCTGTCTTTAACAAGGACTGGGAAGAACCTTCCCCCGGGTCTACAATATCCCCCGCAGGGAGAGGAGCCTCTAACACATTAGAACCGGAAACAGCAGCGCCTGCCTGCAAGGCTTTTAAGAGAAAGGCCTTATGCATTGCCAAAATGAAGTCGGGAGAAAATAAAGCTGAAAACCCCTCCTGAGTGCCCTGCAGAGTCTGCGGGGTCTTAATTGCAGCCGCAGAATCTCTATGCGTTTTGGCCTTTCGCTTTCCCTGTTTATGGTGCCCCACGGGAGAAACAGGCTGCTCTGCCAAGATGGCCGCCACTCCCGCCTTTTCTGACTCCGCAGAAGATTTAACCTCCATCTCCCGGCACAGCCCGGGCAGAAGCACGGCACAGCAAAAATCAAACGGCTGAGCCGACGAAAAAAACATGCTGTTGCCGCCGAAAGCGCTGAAGCACAGCCTGCCTTCAGAAACTCCCCGACGCTGCGGCAGAGCCGTGGGAAGAAAATAGAGCACCCACCTGACAGGAGCCGCTGAACCTCGTGTTCCGGGCCATCCACTGCTAGCGGGAGCCGAAAATCACGGCGGACCCCAAGAGGAGGATGGTCAACTGGGGCTCCCAGAACCAATCCTCCGGTATAGCAGAGAGCGTCCCTAAGAAAACAGGCACTGCTTTCTACTGCCGCTCTGAAATCGGCAGCATCGGGACATCCACTTTTTTTTTTTTTTTTTTTTTAAATCAAAAGACTTTAATCAGAGCACTGGAAAATAAAGTAGAGAAGCAGCCCTGCTAGAGCCAATCTGCTACTGATTTCAACGAAAACAACAAAAACTACTCTCTTCTACACCAGGGAGAAAGTCAGCTATGCGTCCTATTCAGCTGCTGAGGACTGAAAGACTGGGGCACTGTCACCAGGGGGAGTGGCTTAGGCTGTCAGCAAAACTGAGTTTTTCAGTCCTCAGCTGCTGAAAGGGATTGACAACCCTAACGTACCCTGGACTGGCCCGGAGAGACGATAAGGAATGCCCTGTTCAATGTAATTTCAGTTTGTTCAATGTAAACCGCCTTGATATCATGAAAGGAATGGCTAGCAGAAAAAAAGGAGGTAATAGTGCCTTTGTATAAGCCTTTGGTGCAACCTCATTTGGAGTATAGTGTGCAATTCTGGAGACTGCACTTTCAAAAGGATGTGAACAGGATGGAGTCGGTGCAGAGAGTGGCTACTAAAATGATTAGTGGTCTTCATTATAAAGCATATGAGGACAGACTTAAGGATCTTAATATGTACACCCTAGAGGAAAGGCGGGATAGAGGCAATATGATTGAGATGTTTAAATACTTCTGTGGCATAAATGTTCAGGGAGAGCGCCTCTTTCAATTGAAAGCAAGTTCTGCTACGAGAGGACATGGGATGAGGGTGAAGGGAGATAGATTCAGGAGTGATATGCAGAAATATTTTTTACGGAAAGAGTGGTGGATCCGTGGAATAGTCTCCCACCGTGGAGGTGGTAGAGATGAGGACAGTAACTGAATTCAAAAAAGCATGGGACAAACACAGAGGATCTCTAAAGGTAAAAAGGGGACTGTTGTAGTTGTTGATATGGAAGGACAGACTAGATAGGCCATGTGGTCTTTTTCTGTCATCATATTTCTCTGTTTCTATATAAGAAATGTTAAATAATAAAATAAAGGCAGTGCTAGTTTTCTGCATCAGCCTGATTGTGCTAGAGCTGTTAAGGCCTGTCAAATAACAGAAACAAATACAAGAACTTACCAGTGAAAGACAGTTAACTTTCATTGAGGGTTGCCCTTTCCTGACTTTGAGCTGTGCTGTTTGAAACAGTAAGCATAGCCATATGTAACAAAATTACTCAACAGAAAAATTGAGACTCCTAAATCTGAAAGACTATTTAAAGAGATTGCAGGGGGAAGGGAAGAGAAGTATCTATTAGATAAATAAATCCTAGATTTTAATCCAGGTCTTCACAAATATTTTCTTTGGACTTTAAAGCCAGCAGCTATGCCGCCTCCTCCTCCATGCAATGGGGGGGGGGGGGGGGCTCTTCTGAAATCTACTTAGGGCATGATATACTAAGGCTGTGTTTCCATTCCATGTGCAAGGCTGACAGTACTGCCACTTTTGTAGTACAGTGCTGACACTGCTATTTGCAACAGTTCTGTCTGAAATGACATTTCATCTCATGAACCTGATGCTAATCCCACTGGACTATTCCACTCTTTTGATAATACTTGCACTGGCAGACCAGTCCGTATATCCCTGAGCTGAAAATCAAACAAAAAAACAGAGCATTTCCAGGTGTTTAATGTTTTTTATAAATAACTAAAGCATGATAAAAGTCAGAAACGAAAAACAAAACAAACTGTGTCCTTAGAGGATGGCAGCATATAAAATAGAAAATGTAATAGAACTAGCTACATCTGTGTTAGGTCCTGGTACAATTCACTTACCATTCCGGAATAATAAACACTTCTCTCCCCCACCCCACCCCCCCAAAAAAATAAAAATAAAAAATAAAATTATATATATATATATATATATAAATAAATACATACATATCTGTTTTCTGCTTTAGTCCTAAGCCCCACCATCGTAGCTGGATGAATAATTTCATCAGCTGCCCTAATACAGAACAGCCAGTAAAAACTGAGCTATTTATGTTTTGGTTTTGATTTCTACTCTGCAATTGTGATTAGGAGCCAGACTGCCAAAACCCAAAGTAAGACACATCAATGCAGTCATTTACTATGCTATAAGAGTTGGTTTTCGAAAAAAAAAAAACTTTTACAGTTTGCCTATAGCTAGTTTTGGGGCTTAATTTTAGTGAGGAAAGGCCTAGATAATAGTCCCCATATTTTTTTTTAAGCACAGGGGGGTAGGGTGTGTCTTCTGCTATAGCCCCACCCTTCTAGACAGAGAAGAGGAGGGGGGGTGAACAAAGGCACTGAGGGAGGTAACCTGTTTGGAGCATTAAGTTTGACTCTAGCCACCTTTCTGGGCAGACTAAATGGACCATTTATTTAAATATATGTTATACTACCTTGCTATGCTGGTCTTTAAATGACATTTCATAGTTAATAATGGCAGCTAGCTAAGCCTACCTAAGATTGCTTTAAGAGCCTTAAGATGATTCAAAATCCAGCCATGTGGTTGATTACAGGTAACACAAGAGGTGACATGTATGATTGGAGAGGACTGAATTCCATTGCTTGCCAGTCACTCAGTAGATTAAATTTAAAATATCTACTTTGATTTTCAAAGTGAACAACTTTATTGGAAGGATATTTTCCCAAAGCATGAGCTGACATGATTCCTGTGGTTGACAGGGATGATTATTATTTGTTCTCTCCTCTACAGGGGTTAGGATTTACAAAAACTAGAATTCTTCATTTTGAATGACTGGACTACTATTATGGAATTCTTTACTGTAATCTCTAAGACTGGAAACTGGCAGGTTTGTTTTTAGGAAATGACAAAGCTTAAATGTTTCAGGAGGCTTTAAGTGAGTAATGTGTCTAGGTTATTTAACATTATAAAGAACTATTTAGTTTGAGGTGAATTTTCATACTTATATTCAGTTTGTACAGGTAGCAGTTGCACGTTTTGTTGATCGTTTTCTAAGGCAGCTTATAAATATACATACAGAATAAATGGAAGCACAGGACCAACTTTTTCATAGGTTCCCTACTATGATAAAAACATATTTTAAAAACCCACAAGTGTTCACACCAGTACATTATCCTCTAATTATGTTGCATTAATATGGGGGTTTAAAAATACCCCCTTCCCTTACCCTAGATGAGAGACCAGTAAGCAGCTCCTCCACCTTTGCATGCTAAGAGTCTGCTTCAAGAGTTGACAATTCCAGTAGTCAGCAGGGCCATGCATAGAAACAGCAGCTAATGATTTTGTACGGTGGGAGAGGTACCAATGCACAGGCTGCAGTTGATGCCATCTCTCATCCTACATGAGCCAAAGCAACAGCTGCAAATGATGGCAGCATCTGTTTTCTGCATAAGGTTAAGGGTCCGGCCCCTCACCAAACCTTTGGACCCTAGGCATATTCCTAGTTTGCCTCGGTTTTCATTTCACCCTGAGAAAAGAAGAACATCCTACATTCTCCGAGCAGGCTAGTGTTTGCACCCAGCTAGACCTCTTTTCAATGGTATTCATCTGCCATAAGTACCTTAAACTGGCTACAAATATGGGAGTTCCAGCACTTTAAATGTCAGTCAATCTACACAAGAATCAGATGCACATTAAAGGGCAGGCTCTGTATCTCAGACAATAACCACTACCCTGATTTTCAGGATTCTGTAACTTCATCTCGCCATAATTTTCTCCCTTTCCAACTTTTATAGTGATCGTGTGGATTTTTTTTTTTTTTACAAAATTTACTGCTTGGTGTTTTAAGTTGTCTTCCTTGAGGCTACATTGGTTGGGCAATGTGACAAGTGGCTAGAGAAAGTTAAGGAAGAGAATAAAATAAATCATTTTGGAAACAATGGAAAAATAAAAACTACCAAACAAGTTCAAGTTTATCTGCAAATACTTTTAAAAACTGCAGTTTAATTTTTTCAGAACTCAAAATAGCATTTCAAGATAATAGGATCTAAAATCAGCTGTACTGAAATGTGTTCTAATATGTGAGCAAAAATATTTCAGGCCGATGCAGAAAGCCAATACTGAAGTTGCACACTTTTAGCTGTGTATGCATTTTCATAGCATGCCAATAGCATGAAACTTCAGTGTCAGTATGCAAATGAGCTATGCACAAAAAAAAACTGGTAAAGTTGAAAGGAGGGGAGTTGAAAGGCACAAACAGACACACTACACGTGGCCATGTGTGCATGCACATAAATTTCAAACTCACATTATGTGCATAGGATGTGCAGGTTCTTTTGGTGCTCATCCATAATCAACACTATTTTGCCCAAAAACATTTTTTTTTATGAAATCACAAGGAGACATAACAGTAAATGGAGAACAATATGAGAAAGTCCAAAGAACACACAAGCATAAGCAAAAACACATTTCTTCTTGAATGCTAAATTTTTGTTTATATACACACAGAAAATTTTCACATCAAAGATAACTGTTCACCGGTATATACCCTAAAACAGTCTGTCCCTATGTGCAAGATTTTTAAATCACCTTAGACCAGGAATAGAGATAATGGCACTCCTACACGTTTGTCTGCACTGAGTGCAGATCTTATCAGCATGCCATTTTAATATGTACAGCTCATTTGCATATTGCATAAAGTATGTTTGATGCACACGTAAACAGAAAAAAAAAAGTATGTGCACACAGCAACAACAATCTCTTCTGCCTTTGGCATAATGGTAATTGTGCCTATATGTTGCATTATCTGCGAGCAAAGGGTGCACTAATCTTTCTGCATTGGCCATTTGTTCTTAATCCTTCCTCTACATAAGGTGTAATGTTATTAAGGGCTGGAAGTCTTAACCTTTAAAATGCAAAAGTGAAGGGGGGGGGGGGAGGGTGAGAAAATAGTAGGAATGAAAATATTCCCCAGAACCGTTAAAGTTTCCAGTGTTGCTACTCATAAATGCATCCATAAAGAATCTCAGAAAGACAGACACTTAGAACACTGCGTTTAACCTTGTTCATATGCTACCAAGAATCAAGTATTTGGCCAGCTCTGCTTTTGCAACATCTGTCCATTCACGGAGTGGGTAAGACCAATCTCCATCCTTTTTCTTAAAGCAATATTAAATGGCAGAGACAGCTGATCAGTTCCACTGTACATCCAGCCGCCTAACCCGTACCCGCTGCTTGTAGTGGTATTCCTTCAGGTATGCCTTCAAGGAGCTGGGAATAGGCAAGTGATCAATGCCATCATAGGAGGTACAGCTGGCAATCAATGCACGGCACAGATGCTGCAGGCTAAAGGGTAGCGTCCGATTATGAGGGCTAGACAGCAGAGGCTCAAAAAACATGCAGGTGCTGGGATCCTTGTAGTGCTCTAGCAGGCCTGTCACTGTGGGAGCATGGAACACACTAGGGTCATGGACATCAAAGCTAAAGTTGTGGTTCCACTGTTCAATGCGAGCATGTAGGGAGCGACCATAGCGCCGGAAACTGACTGAGAACAGATAATCCTCCTGAGCAGAGTCTCTCAGCAGAAAGGTTCCCTCTGGCTTCCCCTCCAGAAGAGCCTCTGCCTCATAGCGGTCCATTACTCCCCAATAGCAGGGCAGATTAGTGATACGCAGCAAGTCTGGCACCAGGCAGTGTATGTAATCTATCTGTGTGTGCACTCGGAAGCCATCTCGTTCCTCCAGCCTTTCCAGTGTTTCTGGACTCATGTGCTCTGCCACCTCTGTATTTATCTCCTCTTCCTGACGTACCTGCAGTGTGGCACGATTGTCCCCTGCCAGCTCATTCATGCCGTGAGCCAGCTTGGGTCCCAGTTTGTAAAGCGGGTTTATCTGCGTGGTGATCTCAAAGGTGTGAATCTGTGCATCGGGTGGAGGTTCCACCCCCTGCTCGATGCTAATCCTCCTTCGCTCCCGCAGTCTGTCGTCCTCGTCTTCCACAGTGCTACAGCTCTCCAGGAAGCTACTCTGCTGGGATAGAGGAGCTGTGTGCTGCTTTATTAGGTACCATTTGTGTGCCAGGTCTGAACCTGCTGGAAAAGGGCATGTATCTAGCATCAGCTCACTTAGGTGAATCTTGCGTTGAGAAGACGACAAGCTCTGTGGCTGCTCACTGCTGCTTTTGATGGGAAAACATTGACCCACAGCATCCTGGATCTTCTGCTTTAGTGACTTGCTGGGCAGCTTGCAAAGTTCCAGACCTTCCAGCTCTTGTAGAGAGGCCACAGTCTCATCTGCCAGTGATGGCTGTCTCTCTACAGAAGGGAGTTCTCCAACTGCAGGTTGCTTTTCTGTTGCCTTGCTCAGATGCCGGCTCTTCCTGTTCTGCCTGCCACCCTCCTCTTTTCTCTCTTCAGACCTGCTCTGCCTCACTTTGGGCCTCGCCCCTTTATTTTTGGCTTGCTCACTGCCCTCGCCCGATTGTGACATCTTTTGGCTCAAGACCTGTTATTAGGAACTGGCAGCATATAGAAAGGCAGCGAGGGTCAATAGAGAGTCTGCCTGGAATCAAGAGGCAAAGCTTGCAGGTCTCTCAGGGACACAGAAACCACCTTTTCTTCTGTTTTCATAATCAGGAAAAGGACAGCAGCAGAAGCTACAACAGAAATACAGAAATTACTATGTGTGCAACATTTAATCAAAGATGTTTCGTCTCTCCTAAGACCTATTTCATTGAAGGGAAGCACTGTCAGCTCATCTTCCCTCCCCATCCAAACAGCTCTCCCCCCTTTCACATCTATCCAACTGCTCGCCTCCCCTCCCTCCATCTTCAGGGTTACCAATTCTTAAAAAAAAATAATTTTACTGGCAGACTTTTACCGATATGCTTATAAAAAATATAACGTTTGTTTCCCTTTACATGAAAGGGGTGCTACATAAACATTCACCACCAGGGAAGGGAAGTAGCTGGCTGAAGGAATACTATTTTCACTCCCTGGCTCCTTAGCCCAGGTATAGATATGGTTAAAAAGAGGGGAGGGGTCTTCTCATCTGTAAGAGGGTCAGCCCAGGTCCCAGTTTCTTCCTTCAGATTTCTTTATTATGGGGTTTATCTTTATTCCTGAAGGAGTTACTGTCAACTACACACTCCAGGACACAAAGGTTAGCACTACTGAATAAGCCAACTCAAAACAGTAAGAATATTGAAGAAGCAGTGGCATATATTCATCACAGCAGTCATACAGATTAATTATCCAGGCATCAAACAGAAGAATAAGAAAAAAGTTATGTATTGCTATATTAAATGAGAAAAACAAAGTCTTAATATTCTCTAACATTGGTTAACACAGCAGCTATGGGTGCCAGTCTGTCAACAATGAGCCGCCTGACTGAAGATCGAACACAATTTAGGACAACTACTTAACCACCACCACCATTGGTTATACCATTCAGGAGACAATGAGTTAAATCCTCATACAGGCAAAACCTCTCATACTGTTGTATACAGGAATATTTCGAAACGTGTTACTTAATATATTACAGTGTAGGTGTGTTTCCACTTCCAAACCCGACTCTCCAATTAATAAGGAATGTTGGTTTCATAGTCAGTCAGTCTCCTTTCACCTTAATTTGCTGTAGCACACTACAGCATGTGTAAAATATTCACATTAAACTCTAACGCTCTGGCTGTTTTCTAGTCTCCTGCTACTTATAGTCTGTGTGTGTGTGTGTGTGCGGGACACACGCTATCCCCCCCCCCCCCCCCGTTATTTTTTTTTTCCAGAAGAAAGGAAAGGTTCAGAGTTGCCAAGTTATCCAGTTCCAGGAGTGAGATTTTTTGCCAGTTCTGAGTTTAAATTTGCATTGTAATGCAGTATGGTATTTGTAGCCCCTGATTTTACCCAAAGGAATCAGTGCTGCGGGTCCCATAATGCATCTGAAAGAGACTGTCAGAAATCCACTATTACCGGTAGCTTAAAAGTTCACTCATGGAATGGGGTAACTTGGCAACTCAGAGTTGCTGCCAGCCCTTTATTTGTGCGCAGCAGTTCTGTGTGTGCTTTAGGAAATTGCGTGGCAGGACTAGCTTAACCACTAAGCAAGCTAAGCAGCTGCCTAGGGCAACAGCTTTTAAGGGGCACTAAAAAACTGCTGCATTCAAAGCAAAACAATAAGTCCTGAGAACCACACAAATGAAAAGAACCAGGGAGGGTGGTGGGCAATTTTCAACTAGCCCCTTTAACCTGGATAAAATGGCTTTTGAAACGGTCACAGGGTAAATATACACACATTAAAAGTATGATATTCTTTGTGTGCGATTTGTTCTGGAAAGGGTGTTGCTGGGGTAGTCAGGGTTTTGATAATTGAATTAATCATGAGGGGGGAGAGAGGGAAGCTTAAGAATTGCCCAGGGCACTTAATACCCTTGCACTGGCCCTAGCCCACTGAAACTATATAAGCATAATAGGAATTTCTCTGTCTTTTTGCTCACAACATGCAGATAGCTTCCAGGCTGCTTAGGTACCTCAGTTTAGGAGGTGCAACTCATATTGCACTAACAAAACTAATGCATATAGTTAACCCAATGCAACACGTCTCCTTACATAAGCCGCATAGAACATGGGTAGGGGGAAAGGCATTATCTACTGTACACCAAGATAAAGTGACCCTTGTCAGTCACGCCTCACATACATACACATTTTACCCTTGTCATTCTGTACACAACCGTACTTATATTACTAAAATTCACCTCTTTAAAAAAAGAAGATGTAATCTTCGATTCTCAGAGCCTGAGCTCACCGAACCCAAAACAGACCCCATCAGTTAAGTTTTTTACGGGGTAAAAAAAAAATTGATAAGGCCAATATTTAAAGTCATTTATTCAGATAGAAACACCTACTATCCCAATAAATGTCGTTGGCCAGGTCTCTTCAGCAACACTCTCCGAATAGTACCACTGAACATCATTACTGGCTGCCCCATATACTGCAATCCAATATATGGTAATTATCACGATTACGTTAGAAGCACAAAAAGGGGCTGCCCTAAAGGTACTTGGACAGCAGACGGAATATCGCCAGACAGACCACGAGCAGTATCTTCAGCTCCAATCTGAATAGCAGCACTGCAGACCACACCTTGTGGCCTTGGGCAAGTCACTTAACCTTCCGCAGCCTCAGCTACAAGCTTAGATTATAAGCTCTTTGGGGACAGATGAATGCTTTGAGCTACTGGAAAGGCGCGAGCTGGATGCTATAAAAGCAAAGTGCCTAGTTTCTTTAACCGCTGCGACAGGCATTAAAAAAAAGAAAAGCCTCAGTGGCTGAATACTGACCGGTCATGTCCCTGACAATTAACCATTGGCAACAGCACTCTTCCGGTCGCAACTCACGGGGGGAATCCAGCACGACAGTCTGGCTAAACTTCGCCCATGACAGAGAGGCGATAGCTCAGCACCCTCTTATCCCCTATAGAAGTCGGGTTAGAAGTTCCTCTGTTTCCACTCACCTCGGCGCTCCATGCCGTCCCTTCAAGGGGAGTAGACGCTCGAGACAGCCCTCATGGTTACGGTACAGGCAGCCCGCCGGGCGCGAGACTCCGTCGCCGTTAATAGCCAGAGGGGACCCCGGAGAGAGCGCTAGACCGCCCCCGGGAAGCCCAGCCGTTCGAACGGGGGTGGAGAGGAAGCATCAGGCAGCGGAAGCCGGAAGAGCCGAGCCACCCGAAACGGAAGACAGCATCGATGAAACAGGCCCGAGCGGGAACTGTAAGCCGTAGGCGGCTCAGCTGGTGCGACGTTAAAATCCAGCCGGGTGGGGAAGCGCGCGAGAGTGCGCGCGCTGACTGAGCGAGCGGGTGGGCGGGGCCAGAACGCGGGTGGGCGGGACAGTGTGGCGAAAGAGGGAGGCTGTGAATGACAGAACGGAGGGAGCGTTGTTTCCTGCTTATCAGAGCTTACAATCTAGCCAAGCCAGACAGTACAAAGATACATGTTTATGTTTATTACACTTGATATACCGCCTTTCAAATTACAACCAAGGCGGTTTACAATTCCAAAAAAATATAGAAATGGGCCAGAGGCACCGAAAAAGAAAGGAAGTCACATTAATGACAGGGAACTGTAAGGAAACGTAGGTGGATCAGGATCCACAAGCGGCCTCGAAGAGATGCGTTTTCAGCCTGGATTTGAAACGGGCCAGAGATGCAGTCTTCAGACTCACGTAGTTTGGATCCAGGCAATTCTGAAAATTCAGAGGATTTGAGAGGAAAACATTGATTAAACGTTCGAGAATGACCACCTTGAGAAGCAAAGGTGACTCACTTGAGCGACGTGGGAGGCTCCATTAGACTATGGTCTTTTTGGTAGCCATAGGAGGAGACAGGTCTCTCTGTCCACTAGGCAGCCACCTAGGGTGGCAGATTTCTGTGGGTGGCAGGCCATGTGCTTTGGCACACATGGCCTGCCGCCCCCCCCACGCGCCAAGCTGCGCTGCTGTTCTCCACTGCCACTGATTTCGGTGGCAGGAGGGACAGCTAGGCTCAGTGCAAGGTCATGTACTTCAGCAAACATGGCCTGCCACTTCTGAACCCCCAAAGTTATGTCGTCCCCCCCCTATGACCCTGCAGCCGGAATCGGCAGTAGCACAGCTCAACATGGGGGGGTGCAGCACGGCTTCAGGTGGATCAGTACAGCCGGGTCTTCTGCCTAGGGTGGCAGAAATCCTTGTGCCAGTCCTGGGAGGAGAGAAAATTGGTTCAGCTCCACACTCTTACCCAAGATAAGAGCCTGTTGAGAAGCCAGAAATTGGAAGGATCTGGAAGAGTACAATTGCCTCACACTATCTCAATGCCCCTCCCTCCTCCTCTGTTCCCTCTCCTCCCTCATCCCCTGAGATTGCAGAAGGCTCTCAGAGGGATCTGCCTGCCAGCCACCTTAAACGCACTGCTAGAAAGCCAAAGAAACAGTTCTTGGGGAGTAGAGCTGAACCCGGCATGGATCCTCTGCCTGGGGCCTCAGGAGGGGGTTCCCGATTCTGTCTTTCTTGAATGCAATTTGGGCGGACCGTTGGCAACCTTTGGTGCAGTGTGGGGGTTTCCTGACATTTTCTGCATGCATTAGTAACATTTTTACCTTTTGTGCGCCTGGTGGTCGTGTGGTACTAGCGAGCATTCCACCCAAGCGGCGTTCCTTCCCTAGCTCCTGTAATATATGTTGCTGTAAAAAGCCCAGTTAATGTGTGCCACAGTTAACATGCACCTCAGTAAAAGTGCAGTTACCGTGCATCTTCGGGCTGCCACAGCCTTAGCGCACGCTGTTGTGTTGCTTGCCTTAACTATCTATGTCTTCTTCCTTGAGACTTTGTTTGAACTGTGGCAAGTGAGGGACCTCATCTCTAGATTCTGGACTCTGTTCTTCCTGCATGGCAGCCTCTGAGTTGTCCTGGAGGACCTGCTCCCTCTCTCAGCCGGGGGCTTCAGGGCAGGAGATGATGACAGATGGCACTGTGAGTAAGAATATCCAATTGGCAGAGGGTCCAGAGACCAGGACATGAGCCGCTCCTCATCCTTTAGGAAATCTGTGGTGGTGAAACCCCCCTGGTGTTGGGGAGTCTTTTCTGAGAGATGAGCTTCCAGACTCCAAATTGTCCTCTCTGGAATTCTTTTCTTTTTTTACAGCAGACCTGGTCCTTCTAGCATGGAAATTCAGACCCTGTGGCCTCTGGGTACCTCCAGATGCAATTTTGTGGGGGGCAGGCTGAGAGTGCAAGTCCTGTTTGACTGCCTTTGGCTAAATGTCCCCAGCAAGGGGCATCCCCTGGAGATGGGGGTCATCTCGGACTGGTTCAAGATTTAGACTGACTTGGATTCAGATGTCTCAGTGCTGGACTCTGATGTGGACGAGGAAGTGCTCTCATCTTCAGAGGATTGTGGTTATTCCAGGTGATACACCTATTCTGAAAGGAGGAGCTGGCGGCATTGATTGCCAGAGTTTCATCCGCCTTGAACGTGGTAGAGGCTCCAGGGATGGAGCAGAAGCCGAAGGTGCACCCGCTATTGTAAGACTTGTAGAAATCTATTACTGTCTTCCTGTTCCCGGAGGCGATCAAAGATGTGATCCGGTCAGAGTGGGATTCTCCCCACTTTCTGTCTCAGAGGTTAAGAGTGTGTAAGACAATGTATGCCCTCCCGGAGAAGGAGTGCCTGGTGTGGTTTGATATTTCCAAGGTAGACGCGCAGGTCAC
Source organism: Ichthyophis bannanicus (assembly GCA_033557465.1). Lineage (NCBI taxonomy): Eukaryota > Metazoa > Chordata > Amphibia > Gymnophiona > Ichthyophiidae > Ichthyophis > Ichthyophis bannanicus. The sequence continues at coordinate 275,105,930 of CM066031.1, read as the reverse complement.
AGCAGTTATTAAGCAGACCACCATTTCCATGGAAGGCAGCTCGGCCTTAAAGGATCCTTGGGACCTAAAGATGGATGCCTTGAGGAGCCAGTTTGCCGTGGCAATGGCTATCCTTCAGTTGTCAATATGTGCAAGCCTGACTTCTCGAGCCCTGCTTCAGTGGATTCAGTCTCTTCCGCCTAATGATACAACCCCTCTTTTGGAGTCGGCTGTGGCCTTCCTTTCTGAAGTCTATGTTTATGTTTGACTTTATTTAATATACCGCAGTTCAGGAACAAGCAAAGCAGTTTACAATATAATACTCCAAATATACCAAAATAAAATAGATATACTAAAATAAAATATACAGCAAGAGGAAGGAAGGAAAAGGAACCCCAGTTTTATGATATGAAAATTATAGAGAGACACAAGCAGAAAGAAAGAAGGGAGGGGCAGGGAAGAAAAGGAGAAATGGGGGTAGGGATGGGTGAGGCTCTATCAGGCCATGCAATGCATTGGGGCCCCTAGAGGCAGAATTCATGAGGAGCCAAAGATATCCTCAAACAGGTAAGTTTTCAAGGCTTTTTTTTTATTTGTAAAGTTTTGTTCAGTGCATAAAGGAGCAGGTAGGCAGTTCCATAAAGTAGGAGCTACAGCCAAAAAGGCAGATCTCCATGTCGACTCAAATTTATCTAAAGCCGGTGAAGGGACGTGTAGCTGGAAACCATGAACAAAGTGTAACGCCCTTTCAGGGGCATGGAGAGTGATAAGAGTGGCGATATACTCGGGAGTTGCATCATTAATTGCTTCGTGAACTAAGGTCAAAGCCTTGAAATAGCTGTGGGCACTGATCGGGAGCCAGTGGTGTTGCACCAAAAGCGGAGCGACATGATCAGATTTACGTGCATGGGTAAGGGCACGAATGGCTGTATTTTGGATGGTTTGTAAGCGATGGAGTTGGTATTGTGGTAGACCCAAGTAAGCAATATTACAGTAAACAAGGCAAGAAATAACTGTATGGAGCAGACCAGTTGTTTGGGCAGGTTTGTCAAGAAAGGGTTGGACCGCCCAAAAACAATGTAATGCACAAAAGAAGGACCTAATAACTCGCACAAGATGCGGGGAGAAGGAGAGTTTGGAATCTAAATAGTGTAGGGTAGGCTGCAATTGTACTGATGTGCCTTCCAGACTGTTTGGTGCGTCTGTAAACCAAATGGCTATGGTTTTCAGCTGATTAAGCTTAAGAGAGTTATTGCGTAGCCACTGAACAACATTGTGCAGGAAGGCATTAATAGGGGCAAGGTCAGGAAAAAGTGCATCCGTAGTGAACAACAGAAGAATGTCATCAGTATAAACATAATTAGTGTGAGTAGTGGACTAAGAAAAATGTTAAACAGCAAGGAGGAAAGGGTAGAACCCTGCGGGACACCACAAAGAAGGGCTCGAGGGGATATGTCAGAGTGAACTTTAACCTGGTAGCAGTGAAAGATGAGAACCTGGAAAGTATCGTTCCACATATGCCAGTCGTACAAACGCTGAAGAAGTAGATCATGATCAACCAGATCGAAAGCAGCCGATAAATCTAAGGAGATCGCAATGACAATTTTTCCTTGATCAAGGGCCTTGTAAATTTCATTCAGAACAGCTGCGATGACTGTCTCTGTGCTATGTAGGAGACGAAAGCCCATCTGTCTAAGATGGAGAGTGAGGTCATGCTCAATATGATTGGAGAGTTGTTTAAATACTGCCTCTTTGAGATTTATTTATTTATTTATTTATTTATTTATAGTTTTTCTATACCGCGCTATTTACCATCAGCGCGGTTCACAGGCAACAAACTCACACAGCAGGAAAAGCCATACTGCGTTTTACATTGAACAGGGAATTGCACACATTTTACATTGAACAGGTATTGAACATGGAACACAGGCTAACAATATACATCGTGGAACTATATACAACATGGGATTATATACAGGTTGATAACAGTAGTAAGATATCAACTAGGCATTTTTCATCGTAAACATGGCTTGAGGGGTACTGTCGTATGTTAGCATGTTAAAGGCTAATTTGCTGGGGGCACAGGAGTGATATTAAGGAAGAGGGGATAAAGGAGGAGTGAACAGTGGTTGGTTATGTGATTTCTTCAGAGTTGAGGAAGTGCTGAAGAAAGAGGTGATGTTTCAGCTCCTTCCTGAACTGAGAGAGGCTGTTTATAGCTCGGATGTTTGCTGGAAGCGCGTTCCAGCAATGGGGGGCATAAAGTGCAAAGGCTCGGTTTCCTGTAGCCTTATTACATTTGGTGAATGCTTTTGGGAGGCATAAGGTGTTGGCAGCAGCAGCTCTTCTCAGTCTAGCGGGGGGGATGGGCCGGATAAGTTCGGAGAGGGAGCTATATGTGCAGTTGTTAATGGCTTTGAATGTCATTGTCAGTATTTTAAAAGTGATTCTGCTGTGAACAGGGAGCCAGTGTAGATCTTTTAGGATAGGGGTAATATGGTCTCTTCTGGATGCTCCGTATAGGGTCCTTGCTGCAGTGTTCATTGCTATCTGCAATGAGATGAAAGGGGGGTTGGATATAGGACGACAGTTTTGTGGATCTTGAAGATTCCCCTGAGGATCCATGGGAAGGAGCTGTTGCACTGCTGTTTTCCAAGTGTCCGGAACAGTCCAGAGGAAAAACTTGTATTTAGGGATTGTTTGTAGGAATGGTAGAAGATCCAATGATTGTTCGGACAACCATGTGGATGGAATAGGGTCTAACTGTGAAGTGGTCTTACGAAGAGATTGCAATGTCTGGGTAAGGACGGGCAGGGTAATGGGTGGGAAATTTGACCAGATGTGTGTTTATTTATTTATTTTATTTATTTATTTATTTATTTAACTGCATTTATATCCCGCTTTTCACCGGGTCAAAGCGGTGGAACACGTAACATAGGACGGGGTAATTTTTTGGGTGGGGCCATCACCAAGGTCAACAATTAATGATTTGGGTAGACATAGACATAATTTACTCCTGTTGAATCTAAGTATTAGGTCATGGTGGTAAAAAGATGTTCACGGAATAGGATTGTCTTCAGCTGTTTCCTAAATGATGTGATGTCAGCGTTGTTCTTGATGTGATTTGGTAGAGAGTTCCAGAGGGATGGAGCATAAAGTTCGAATGCTCTGTTGCAGGTCCGTTGTGTGGATTTGGTTCTTTTGTGGGGGACAACGATAGAGTTATTGGAGGAATGTCTGGTTGATCTGTTGTGGGATGGTCGAGGCAGTAAGGGGTGTAGTGAGGTGTTCTGTGTGTGGTGGATTGTTTTGTGGATGAGTAAGATAGCTTTGTACTTGATTCTTGCTTGCACTGGAAGGAGGTGAAGGTCTCTTAGGATTGGGGTGATGTGGTCCCGTTTTTTTGCATTTTGAATAATCCTTGCTGTAGTGTTCAAGGCTGTACGGAGGGAGTTGGTGTGCGAGGCAGGAAGTCCATGATAGATTATGTTGCAGAAGTCCAGGTGAGGGAGTGTCACCGCTTGCATTACTGTCCTGAAGTCGTGATGTTCTAGGAGGGGCCGGAGGCGTTGAATAGTTTTGGCTTTGTGGAATATCATCCCGGCGGTTTTGTTGATTTGTTGTTTGAGGGTGAGAGCTTGGTCAATGATGACGCCTAGATATCTTATTTGAGGCTGGATTTGTATTTGTGTGGTACCCATGTTGAGGTGTGTAACACGAGAGTGCAACCTTCTGGAGTAGGATCATGCGGAGAGAAGGCCGGATGGGAGGGGAGAGTGAGTTTAAATTTCTGTACTTTCTCTGAGAAGAAATCCACCAGTTCTTTAGCAGAGAGATCAGACCATGGGAAATTCCACTGGGTCTGGGTTAATGTACAAAGCTCGGACACTACAGAAAAGACTGATTTTGCTGAGTGAGATGAGGCTTTGATAATATTAGAGAAATATTCTCTTGTGGCTTCACAAACGCAAGCACAGTAGTGGTAATGCAACTATTAAAATAGGATAGTGCCAAGGGAGAAAGAGTTTTACGCCACTGTTTTTCCATGGCTCAAGTGTGCCTTCTAAGGAGGTGCAGACCCTCGTGATACCATTTGTGCGAGTGACACAAACGGCAAGCCCAAGTTTGTACAGGGGCAATCATGTCAAGGGCCTCAGAGAGGGAATTCTGCCAAATGGTGGCCTGATCATGTACTGAAAGGAAGCCAAAGTCGTCTGGGAACAAAATACCTTGTGGGTCCGAAATCAAAAGTGCTGGAGTGTGGTCCACCTTGCATAATTTTCTGCTCCTAAGGGACATAGTGTTCCTTCCCCTGGCTGAGTGGGGCAAGGGCAGATACTCCACCTATTTTGTGGTGCCAAAAAAGGACGGTTCCTTCGGTCCTTTTCTGGACGTCAAGGGGGTCAAAGAGCACTTGCACGTCCTGTACTTTCAGATGGAAACCTTGTGCTCTGTAACTCTGGTCTTTGCGGTTCTAGGCTACTGCCCTAACCACTAGGCTACTCCTCCACCCTTTGCACAAGGTCGCAGAGCGTGTTCGTGGCAGCAGTGGGAATCAAATCTTGGCTTCCCTGGTTTTCAACCACCCTAATCACTAGTCTGCTTTCTTTCTGTAGAATACAAATACAATAATATAAAAATGATACAGAACAGGGGCATCAGAACGGAGTGGGCCACATGGGCCCTGGCCCCACCAAACCTTTGCCTGCAGAGTGCAGCCGCCATCACAGCAGACTCCTTCTGTCTGCCCGTGGGAGATTGGATCCCTGGGGACAGGGTGGAAGGCTGCTGCAAGCATAGAAAAAAGACCTATCTGCCCATGGGAGATCCCCATGGGCAGATAGAAGGAGCCTTTGCCACGATCACGGCGGTCTTTCCTTCCTGCCCGCAGGGATCTGTTCTGCCACGGGCAGAAAGGACTCTGCCATGATCGCAGCCATTCCCTTCCCTTCTGCCTGCAGGAAATGGGATCTCCACGGGCAGAACAGAGGAGAAGGCTGCAGGGGCTAGGAGGTAGAGTTAGTGTGGAGCTGGGCGCAGAGTCAAGGAAGAGCTTGGCCCCCTCCCAATCCAAGAGGTGTTCTGTGGCCCCTGATACAGAAGACAGCAAGATCTCTGTAATAGTATAACTACTGGAGTGATTTCCAGACCATTCCATAGATGTGCCTCAGGCTAACCTCTGACACCATAGGAATGGAATGTTGCTTATGTTATAGCCTGCCTGCATGGAGCTAGATCTTCTCCTGGGGTTGGCGCTAGGCCTAGTGCAAGGGTATTGAGCACAACCTCACCTCCCCCCCCCCCCCGCCCGATATTTTAAGAATTATACTCAAAATCCTGATCATCAAAACACCACCCCCCCTGCAACAATCCTGTAAAAATGCATCATTGGATGTCATATTTTTAAATACTAAACTTTGCTTGGTATGTACTGTATGTGCACGTCCACTCTCTCTGAAGGTAAAATAATGTGCTGATGGCTCTTTTGAGTTTGTGTGACTGTCAGGATCTATTGTTTTGCTCTGACTGCTGCTGCCCTATGTGATTGCCTAGTCTTGCCTAATGGTTGAGCCGGCCCTGTATAGGTAAGAGTTGTCATGAATCAGGACCATCAAGGGTGGAAAAAGGAATGTTTTCCATATCCTACAAAAGCTTCTGCCGCTCTTTTATTTATTTATTAGTATTTAGCTCATGCCTTTCTAGTAAAGTCAGTTACGTCCAGGTACAATAGTTATTTCCCTGTCCCCAGAGGGCTTACAATCTAAGTTTGTATCTGAGGAAATAGAGGATTAAGTGGCTTGCCCAAGGCCACAAGGAATGTGGGATTTGAACCCTGGTCTTTCTGGTTCCAGACCACTGCCCTAACAACTAGGCCACTCCTCCACTTATCTGATTATCTGAATTTTACCCATGTGCTAGTTGCACCTGGGAACCTATATAACTGATGCCTCATCCACTGTTGTCCCTGGAGGTCCTGATAGCCTGCAAAAAGGATGTGAGCATGCACATGTTCCTTTCACACTTGTCTATTGCTATAATCAACCTGCCATTGATAAGGCAAACAAAGAGAGAATTTGAAAAGAAGCTTGCCGTGGAAGCAAAAACGCATAATAAAACCTTTTTCAAGTACATTTGTAGCAAAAAATATGTGAGTCAGTTAGATCATTAGATGATAGAGGGGTAAAAGGGGCATTAAGGGAGGACAAGGCCATAGCGGAGAGATTGAATGAATTCTTTGCTTTGGTCTTTACTAGAGAAGATGTAGGGAAGTTACCCATGCCTGAAATGGTATTTAAAAGTGATATATCCAAAGAACTGAAAGAAATATCGATAAACCGGGAAGATGTATTACAAGTATTTGATAAACTGAAAAGTAGTAAATCACCTGGACTGGATGGTATACATCCAACGGTGTTAAAAGAACTCAAAGATGAGACTGCAGACCTACTATTAGTATCTGTGTACTGTCATTAAAATCATCTGTAGTACTTGAAGATTGGAGAATGGTTAATGTAACGCCAATTTTTAAAAAGGGTTCCAGGGGGGATCCAGGAAACTACAGACCGGTGAGCCAGACGTCAGTACAGAGCAAAATGGTAGAAATCATTAGAAAGAATAAGATTACTGAACATGTAGATAATCATGGTTTAATGGGAGAAAGCCAACATGGATTTAGCCAAGGAAAGTCTTGTCTTACTAATCTGTTATATTTTTTGACAAGATCCTTCATGAGAGACTCTTGGCCAAATTAAAAAGCCATGGGATTGGAGGCAGTGTAATATTATGGATCAGGAACTGGTTAAAAGATAGAAAGCAGAGAGTAGGGCTAAATGGCCAATTTTCCCAATGGAGAACGGTAAATAGTGGTGTACCCCAGGGATCTGTGCTGGGCCCGCTGCTTTTTAACATCTTCATAAGTGACCTGAAATGGAAATAACGAGTGAGGTGATCAAATTTGCAGATCACACAAAATGATTTAAAGTTGCTAAAACACAAGAGGATTTTGAAAAATTGCAAGAGGACCTTGATAAATTGGAAGACTGGAGTTCAAATAGCAGATGAAATTTAATTTGGACAAGTGCAAAGTCATGTACCTAGGAAAGAACAACCCAAACTACGGTTACATGATGCAAGTTCCCACATTACGAACTACTCAGGAAAAAGATTTAGGTGTCATCATGGATAATACATTGAAACCTTCCGCCCGGTGTGCAGCAGCAGCCAAGAAAGCAAACAGAATGTTAGGAATCATAAGGGAAGGAGCGGATAATAAAACCAAGAATATTATAATGCCTCTGTATCGTTACATGGTGCGACTGCACCTTGGATATTGTGTGCAATTCTGGTTGCCGTATCTTAAAAAGGATATAGCAGAATTAGAAAAGGTTCAGAGAAGAGCCACCAAAATGGTAAAGGGAATAGAAGGATACCCCTATGAGGAGAGGCTTAAAAAGTTAGGGCTTTTCAACATGGAAAAAAGAGACAGCTGAGGGGAGATATGATAGAGCTCTATAAATTAATGAAAGGAATGGAACAGGTAAACGTAGATCGGTTGTTTGGGCCATCAAAAAGTAGAAAGACTAGGGGACATGCAATGAAGCTACAACATAACCCATTTAAGACTAATAAGAGAAAATATTTTTTTCACTCAACGTGTAATCAAACTCTAGAATTCATTATTGAAGGATGTAGTAAAAGCTGTTAGTGGAGCTGGGTTTAAAAGAGGTTTGGACAAGTTCCTGGAGAAAAGGTCCATAAACCGTTATTAAAGAGGACCCAGGACAAGCATTGTGAAACATTTGTGCCTTTTGGGAACCTACCAGGAACTTGTGACCTGGTTTGGCCATTGTTGGAAACAGGATACTGGGCTTGATGGACCTTGGTCTGACCCAGTATGGCATTTCTTATGTTCTTACTGTTTTACTGTATAGATAAAACGTGCAGTTACTGTGATTGTTACTGTGTAGACTTTAATAAAACACTTTTCTTTGGCTAATCATCCTGAGTCAGATTTTTACAAACCTGAATTGGAAGAGGGTAAATTTTATTTACTTACATATATTTAAAAGCTGGACAGTGAAAAAGACAGACGGGAAGAAAATTGATGCCTTTGAATTATGGTGCTGGCGGCGAATACTGTGTATACCATGGACTGCCCGAAGAACAAACTAGTCGGTACTAGAGGAGATCAAATCTAAGCTTTCTTTAGAAGCTCAGATGACAAGACTTCGACTTTCATACTTTGGACACATCATGCGAAGAGGGAGATCATTAGAGAAAGACATCATGCTTGGCAAGATAGAAGGTCAATGCAAAAGAGGAAGGCCAGCAATGAAATGGATCGATACATTAACAGCAGCTACGGGTACCAGTCTGTCAACAATGAGCCGCCTGACTGAAGACCGAACACAATTTAGGATAGCTATCCAGAGGGTCGCCATGAGTCGACGCCGACTCGACGGCCCTTAACAACAACAACATATTTAAAATTCTTATATACTGCCTACAGGCTATTGAAGCGGTAAACAAATAAACAATACATTAAAATATCCATGCCCACCTCCCTATGCATAAAAAATGTAGGGCCCAATATTCAGTGCCACTGACGCTGAACATTAAACCCGGATATTCCATTCTGGGATCATATCCAGCCCTGGCATTGAATATCTGGGATCACCGCACAGCCTCCGACACCGCAGAAGCTAACCGGACAACAGAAATATTGAGCCATTGCCCGGTTAGCTCCCATGGGTAAATATAGGCCAGCTTTTGCTGCGCCTCTCTTAACTCATGAGTTGCAAACCGGGCAGTGACTGAGTATCGCCTCTGCCTGGTTTGCGATCGACTCCACCTCCGCTCTGTGCCTGGCACTCCCTGATGCTAAGCGGTTAGCATCGGGGTGTATAATGGCATTAGTCTGGCATATTCAGCAGTACTAACCATATTAGTGCTGTTGAATATTCCACTTAGAGGCATTTACAGAGTTCACTCTGCCTTGCTTTATGGTTTACTGTGCTTTATTTATGGTTGCCTTGGAATATCGGACCTGTAAATAAAAAGAAAAATAAACCTATCGATCTTCTCACCTAGGAAAATGCCAAGCCTTTAAATTCTTCCAGAACTGCACTAATAATTCTTCAGGCAGCCTGTCCCACCCTTCTGGCACCGCAACGGATAATGCCCTGGACCTCCATTTAACCTGTCAAAAAGACACAACAGGCAACCACACTGCCCAACAGTAGACAAGAAGGCAACATGGCCACAAATTCTCAGAAACAATCTTCATTAAACCATGAACCAATGAGGACCCTGCCTGGCCATGTTTTGGCAAGAAATTGCCTTCCCCCACAGGTCAAAGATGTTAAATCTGTAACTGAAAGAATATCTTAGATCAATATCCAATCGATATAGCTACATTTATCCTTTCAATATTAATTTCAAATTAATATTGCAATCATTACCTCATATACGGATTAAGGTGTAAATTAGTCCCAAATGAATATCACCTTATATATTCTACAAACAAAAAATAAAATTAAACATAATGCAGGGGATATGTAAAGGCATTTACGTGGTTTGCGGACTTGCAAACCGTGTAAATACCGCTCACCAAGATATTCAAAGGCACTAGCCTAGTTAGTGTCACTGAATATTCCTGGTTTGCGTCATTAAATGCCCCAATGCTAACCATTTAGCGTCGGGGTGTTCTGGCGTGGATTGAAGCGGCACCATGGGTATTCATCCGCTGCCCAGTTACCCTAACCGGCTAAAGTTAGCATAACTGAATGTCTATCCTAATTTTAGCCAGTGTTGAAATCTGGCCAGAGGCTGAATATCGCCGCTGACCGGATTACAAGATCGCAATCCGAGCAACCTGAATATTCAATGCTAGAGCCCGAATATGGCCCTGGCTTTGAATATTCGAGGCAAAGTTAAAGCAGCGACAGCCAGCTGCTTTAAGTGTGTTGGCTGCCGCCGCTAGAAATTCCCGCCACCCAATAAAAATAAGTTGGTTAATATTCCAAAAGGAAGAGAAATGGTGACAAAAAAATGCAGAATTTACCTCCTTATGGCTACATTGTTCATGTGTAATAGATTGCCCCAGACTAAACACCTTAAAAATGATAAAAATCATCCTAATATTTAAAAAAAGATCAAATATTAAAAAATGTTTCCTAAATACTGTCTTAAAAATGAATGAATGAAAAGAAAAGAAATGCATGCTAAACGTCATCCCCTATTGCTTTTATCTCTAATGCATGCCACACTCCCTTTACTTTAGAGAAACACACTACAAAATCCCCAGGCTTTTAGATAAACACATCCTTCCTGCCCAATGTTTATTTCAAAATGAAACTAACAAACAGGGATGCGCTATTAACAATCGATTCTCACGTACCAAAAGCAATCACTCTTAGGGGCTCTTTTACTAAAGGGCACTAGATAGCAACGCATTTCTGGCGCACGTTAAAAGCACATTTTGGACACGTTACCAGCTAGCATGGGGCCATGACAATGCGAGACCCATATGCAACTTACATTAGGGACATGAAGGGGTATGGTGAGCTCGGAGCAGTTAGTACCGGGTTCACCGAAAGCCACCCGAATAGGTGGAGTTAAACGCACCACGTGCTAATGCGGCCTGTGTTAGGAGGCAGAGCTCTGTGTTAACTGCCAGGAAAATGCTTTCCACACTTCCGACAGCTAACGCAGTGGTGTTGCACCAAATGCGCCATAGTTTCGGCTCTTTTGGTGCATTAGGTACAATATCTTAGCGCCCTTTAGTAAATAATGTCTGCATTATAATGCCAAAAAAGGTATTTTACTCCAGCAATGACACAAAGGGAAATTCAAACTGTTTTAGCGTGAAAAGGTTTTTAAAATGGCATCCCAGGCAACTTTCCCCTTTTTCCAAAGGCCGCTAAGACACTGTGAGAAACACATTGTAAAATATCTCAGAATGAATGTAAGTATATTTATAAAATACAGATTATGTTGTTAGTGGAGTAAAACATCTTTTTTTTAAAATTAGAATGCAGACATTAAGGGGCTTTTTACTAAACATTAATGCACAATAATGAAGTTAACGCACGTTAAACAGCACTGCTCCCATAGAAATAAAAGGGTTGTGGGCACTTAATGCACGTTAACTTCATTAACGCGCGTTAAGACCTTTAGTAAAAGAGCCCCTAAGAATGATTGCTTTTGGTACGTAAGGATCAATTGTTAATAGTTCAGTCCACTGTTTGTCAGTTTCATTTTAAAATAAACATCAGGCAGGAAGGATAGCAAGCTCTTTATGTAAACGCCTGGGGATTTTACGGTTTGCTTCTCTAAAGGAAAAGAAGCTTGGTGTGCATTTGAGATAAAAGCAAAAGAGGATGACATTTTTCATATGTTTATTTTCTTTTCATTCATTCATTTGTAAGGCAGTATTTAGAAAACAAATTTAATGTTGGATTTTTTAAAACTACGAGAATGATGATTTTTATCATTTTTAAGGTATTTAGTCTGGGACAACAATGTATTATTATACATGAACAGTGTAACCATAGAGGGAAATCCTTAAATTCTTCAATTTTTTGGCCACTATGTCTTTTTTTTTTAATATTGACCAACTTATTTATAGTATATTGAATTTACTCTTTTGTTTGTAGAATATATAAGGTGAAACTCAATTGGGATTAATTTACACCTTAATCCATATATGAGGTAATAATTGTATTGTTAATTTTAATTTTATATTGAAAAGATAAATGTGGCTATATCAATTGGGTATCCTTCGATGGTTTTTTGCTATAGATTTAACATCTCTGATCCTAAGGAAGGCAGTTTCTTCCTGAAGCATGGCCATGTAGGTTCATAGTTTAATAAAGTAGATTGTTTCTGAGAATTTTTGGTCACGTCGTCTTCCTTTATTTAAGCTGCCTAAATTCCCAAATCAAGGATACCACCAACAGAGTGCCTTGAGTAGAGCGTAAATGTCTCCTAGGCCTATACCATCATAACTCCTTTTCCTGGAATTCTCCCCCTCCATCCCTATGTAAAATTTTAAAGGTCAGACACAAAACTTTATACCAAATCCTCTCCTGTACTGGCAACCAATAAAAGGTGGCCAACAGGGAAGAGGCTGAGGTTCTCCTTGGTAGAAAAAATATCAGCATTTTGGACCACCAGCAAACAACACAAGTACTCAGGCAGTTCTATATACAACCCGTTGCAATAACCCTACACCAGAAGGACAGAAGACTGCACTACCAGTCTAAACATACTGGACTGCAGAAAGGCATAATGTGCATTATCTTGGGGTACTGCTAGACCCGAGACTAACTTTTTATGCATAAATCAATAGTGTTATTAGGGACGTATACCATAAGATGAGGCTAACCTGCTGCCTTCGCAGATTGTTAGGCAAGGATAGCTTCCGCACAGTGTTTCAGGCTTTGGTATTATTGTATTTTGATTACTGTAATGTAGTTTACCAAAGGTTGCTGGCCTATGCAACCAGACCCCTGTAACTGGCACAAACTACAGCCACAAGAATACCTCCTGAATCAATCACCGATGACTCATATTACCCTTCTATTGAAACAATTACATTGGCTTCCCATTGCCAGTAGTGTGAAATATAAAATATCGCTGACGCTGTTTAAAATCAACCACAATGTCTGCAGATTGTCTCTCATCAGTATTACAGGGATTCTCATCCAATGTCTCAGGTGGCACGCTTCCAAAATACTTATAATATTCCAGTATTGAGAGTGAGATGACATCTGACTGCATGCACTAGGGCTCCCCTGGGCTCCGGAATGCATTCCCTGATAGGATCCACACCATAAATTACCTTCAGGACTTCCGCAGGGAGGTAAAGACCCATGTATTTAGGGAATATTAAGGAACTGATTTATAATGTGGCTGATAATATGATAAAGCCTTAGTGGGCTTCTGTCTGCAGTGGCTACCAAGGATGGGGTAGTGCTTGCGGCCCACCCTGGGTGCCCTCTGGGAGGAGGGCACACTGCCACTGGGCTCACACTTCGGAGGCAGCGTGGCAAATTGCAAGACTTCTTCTGGGGAGAGAAGAGCTGTCGGGCTTGGAGTGGAGGCAGTACGGCAAGCCACCTGGCTTTAAGGTAACTTTGCCATGCTGCCTCCGAAGTCAGGGCCCGGCAGAGGAGGGGAGGGTCCGCCTTGGGTAACGGGAATGCCACTGTCTGCCTCTATTACCTTTTGCTACTGATATGTCTTCTGTGTTATGTTCTTACATTCAAGCAATTGTGTATGTTTGACTCAGTGGATAAAGTGGGAGATCAACTGATTGAATAAATAAACGAATACATTTGAAACTAAATCAGTAGCCTGTGTTGTCCTGCTAACAATGGAGATGCATGTGCGTATTTGTGAGCTTGGTTTCGCCCTATTTTGGATAACGTCCTGTACTGTCATGGCCTTGTGCAAGCTGTCAATGCGTGCCCCAACGAGAATTAAGTGCGCCCTAGAACATGCATTGTCAACTAACGCCCTTTAGTAAAAGACCCCCTATGTGTCTAAAATTAGCCGGAGACACAGACATCCCTGTCGTTTTCCTGCACATTCTGCTCTGGACATTCCTGATTGCGCTTGGACATCTCTTCAAAAATTCCCCTCGTTGTGACTGCCGGTTAGAATCTATACAAATTTATCTGCACCTCACTGGAAACTTAGCTCCTTCAAAACGGAGGTACAAGGAATGTGGATTTCTGGTGGACTTGCCTTGCACTCACTTTCATTAGTCATCTGTGATCAGCCAATTGCATTAAAGGAGTTGGCTATGATTCTGGGGTGTTTTGAATCGTTTGAGAAGCAGATCTCATCTGTAACAAGGGCCACCTTTTTTGTTCTTAAACAAATTCATTCTATTAGATCCCATTTGAATGCCAAGCATCTTCAGGTGTTGATTCATGCTCTTATTTTAAAGTCTTGATGATTCGGGGAATCAAGCACCGCCCGGCCAGCCGGCTCTCCCGAGCAGCACCTCCGGCCCATTCGGGGCTGTGGGAGGGGGAGGAGCAGCAGGCCGGCTGAAAAGCGATCCGCCGCCAGGCGGGCCCGCGCCTGGTCGGGCCCGCGCCTGAGGGAGGCGAGGCACGATAGGCGACACGAAATATCCTAAGCAGCGCTCCAGCGACCCGAAACCTGCCTCTCGCAGCACCCTACGACACAACCAAGAAACCAGCTATCTGTTCACCCGCCCGAGGACAGAGAGGAGGATCACCAGATGTCCAACGCACCCAACACAACTCCTAACGGCTCTCGCTATCAGCAATCCCTTCAACTACAGTCAGCAGCACCGGTCAGTATCCATGTACCAGACACCAAGCCCACATTGGAACACTACGATCCAATTCTATGGACTATCATTAAGTCATTAAGTCACTTGTAACTTGTAAAGTAACCTATATATATAACCTACACACATAAAATATATATATATGAATAACCTGTATTTTTAGACGCTATATATAGGCCAGCAAACACAGTGTATGCTGTACCACCTTAATACTGCTATTTGTCAATTGAAGATCAATATACTGTTAATTTCTTTCTTGAGAAATGTATCATCTCTGTATCACACCCTCTCTCTTTTAAGATAGATTATATATTAGCATGTAAACCGTACCCCCTCATTATTTGCAGTCTCGTATAACTGCTCCTCTGTACTGAAGATTTCTCAGCACTACTTTGGGGCTCATAAAAGCTTCATACCAATACCACAGTAGAGCTCTTCCACACTTCGTACCTACATATAGGGTCTCACACCCAATCGAAATCTTCAGAATGGCCCTCCATGTCGCTGTCTTGCTTAGCTTCTACCTTTTCCACTGGCTTGGAACCTCCCAGGCTCTATACACACCACAAAGCAGGATCCCAATCCTGAATAGCCATGGAAAAAGATGGAATTGCCCCCCTTACTCCAACCCAGGAAGTAGCACCTACTCGCGCCACTCCCACCTGATTCACGTGGCACTCCAGCTATCCAAGTCAACCAAACAAGAAAAACCTTTGAGATGCCGACCCCTAAAATGTGCCATCATCAATGCACGCTCCATTCGCAATAAATGGCCAGTGGTCCTTGACACAATCTCCTTTTATGACCTGGAAATACTTATGATCACAGAAACATGGCTATCTTCAGAAGACAACGTCATCCTACACCAGCTACTACCCCCCAATTTCTCAATACATACGCGGCATAGGGAAAACAAAAAAGGAGGAGGTGTACTCATAATCTCCAAATCTGAGCTCAACTTCCACATTCTAGACTCTTCCAGCACAAACAGCCTAGACATCCTCTCCATTGCTAATCAACAATGTTCCCTTAACCTGATATATAGATCACCATCCACTTCTCCAGAAGATCTTCCATCTATTATTGACCTCGCAGCTAACACCCTCTCTCCCAATAAACCAAATTGGTTAATGGGCGATTTCAATCTCCCGTCCTTACCACAAAGCCATGCAAATGCGTTCCTTGAGGCAATGGTTGACCTAGGTCTCAAACAAATCATCGGTGAACCCACACACACAAAGGGGAACATTCTTGACATGGTATTTGCTCCACACCCTGTCATTGACCAAAGCCACTATCCTCCGATATCAGTCATAGAAGTACCCTGGTCCGACCACAAATTGATCATCATACAGATACCCATCAACAATGTCCAACTAGACAGAAGCCGACCTTCGAACACATCCTCTCGAACTACCACCAGATGCTTTCGCCCCTTCGATAGGGAACACATCCTGGCGGAGACCCCATCACTCATCAACAAAACTACACCAGACCTTGATGAACTAATCGCTTACTGGAACTCTAGCCTGCTTGCCATCTCACAACGCCCAAACCCGAAGATTACAGCAAGGTCAAAAAGATGCTCCGCCCCCTGGTTCTCTCCTGAGTTGCGAGCATCCCTTACGCAACTACGTAAACTTGAACGCCGATGGCGCAGATCGCATTCAACTGAAGATCAGACCGCTTACCGAACCCACCTTGCAATACACCGAGAATCAATCACTACCAAAATGAAACAATATCACACTGACACCTTAAAGAGGTCTCTGAACAAGCCACGTGATCTTTTCAATCTAGTAAACTCCCTCTCAAAAGAACCTTCCCCGATACAGCACAGCGAAATTCACCCGCAGGAATTTGCGGATTATCTACAATCCAAGATCGTGCAAACCAATAAAGTGATAGCAGCCCCATATCAAGAACCAATGGGCCTATCACCACTTAACATATTTTCTACACCATCCACTAAATGTATCGAGGACACCATAGCATCTCTCAACACCTCCACCGCACAAACTGACCCATGTCCAGCTTTTTGGATCAAGGAGCTACGTGATGTGTTCAGCCCTGTCATTGCAAAAATAATGAAACTATCCTTCACTACATCATATTTCCCCACTTCACTTAAGCAGACTTCCATTAGACCACTATTGAAGAACCCCAAGCTTGATCCACAAAGAACTGACTCTTACCGACCAATAGCCAGCATCCCCCTCTTGGCCAAAATAATTGAGAAAGAAGCACAACGGCAAATTCAAGACCACATCGATGCTGCCTCCCCCTTAGATAGCTGCCAACACGGATTCAGAGAATATCATGGGGTAGAGACACTACTCACTGGTCTTTTCAATGAAATCATCACTGGAATTGACAACATCCGTCAAGGTTTTGTGCTCATATTTCTAGACATTGCCGCGGCGTTCGACTCCGTGAGTCACGAAATTCTCCTCGGAAGACTGAAGGAGAAGGGAGTCTGCAACAGTGCACTAGAATGGTGCAAATCTTACCTTGACGACAGATGGCAATATGTGAAATCAGGATCAGAGGAGTCAACACATTTCCATCAAAAGCAAGGAGTACCCCAGGGCTCATCGTTATCCTCATTACTTTTCAATATCTACATGCAGCCCATCTGCAATATCATAAGATCATTCAACGTGAATTGTTTGATATATGCAGACGATATCCTATTATACATGCCCTTCTCCACAACTCACATGGACCTGACCCCCCTCACAGACTGCTTCAACGCAGTTTCAACTTGGCTCCAAACACAGAACCTTCGCATCCAACATAAAAAAACGGAGGTGCTATTCATCACCAGAGACACCTACTTTACCCCCCCATCCCATGTCAGTGTCAATGAAGCTGATTTGCGAACCAAAGATGCAATAAAATATTTGGGAGTTACTTTGGATCAACATCTTAACTTGAAAAGCCACATAAGCAACATAGTCAAAGCCGTCTACTTCAAAATACGCTCTCTCAAGCACCTACGCTCCCTATTGGACCCAGATGACTTCCGAACCATATATCAAGCGCTGATACTGCCGCACTTTGATTTTGCAAATTCCATCTTACAAGGTCTCCCCCAATCCACATTAACCCCCTTACAGTTGGCCATGAACACCGCAGCTAGGATCCTTTACGGAGCATCCAGATATGACCACGTGACCCCCATTCTCAAACAGCTGCACTGGCTACCAATCAATGGGAGAATCACCTTCAAAACCCTTCTATTAGCTTTCAAAGCAATCAAAGGTATTTCAGCCTCCTCACTCACTCATCTTATCCACTTTGTCCCTCCCAACAGATCCAGAAGATCAACAGCTGTAAACTTGCTTGCAATACCAAAGGCTTCGACAAAGTACAACTTATCAACCACAAACAGGTCTTTCAGCTGTTACGTACCCAAATGCTGGAATGCTCTACCCCCTGACATTAGGGCCATAGCCAGCCTATATCAGTTCAGGAAGGCCCTCAAAACCCACTTGTTCCTCCAACACTTACCTGACAGCAATTGATCCTAGATATACCCTCCAGGAATTGACCCAATTTAGTTAGAAAAGACCTACATGCATTATCTGACTTTTATCTATCCTTCCAATGTAAATAGATTATGTATATAGTTGACCCTGTTTTCCATGTTTATACTCCTGTTCGATGTAAACCTGACAGCTTGTTGTTATGGTCGTTAAGTTATAATGTAAACCGCACTGATGCTAAATAGCGCGGTATATAAGAAACTGTAATAAATAAATAATAAATAAAATGATTGCAACTCCCTACACAAATGGCATTAGGCTGTGCTCTCTTCAGAGATTACAACATTTCCACACTGTCTAACTTGCGTTAGGGTCACGAGTGGGCGTGGTGGGCTCTGTGCAGTTAGCATGGGGTTCATACCGCATGCTAACTGCATTAGTGCAGGATTACCTAACACCACCACAATAGGTGGTGTTAGGTGCTCCCATGCTAACACCATATGCACCATGGGACAGGGCCCCACGTTATCTGCCAGGGAAATGCTTTCCACACCTCTGACAGTTAATGCAGAGATGTTGCGCCCAACGCGCCATCGTTTCAGAGCTTTTCCCACATTAGGTACACCACCATTGGCCCTTTAGCAAAAGAGCCCCATAGTCGTCCTCAAAGTGGATGTGTATGTGGCAAGGACATAGATGTCCCCAGTAGAGACACATGGATCAGAGACATCCAGCTCAGGCAAACTAGCAAACAGTAACGTCCAGCGGCAGAGCACATTACCAACATGTGCCGTCATTCCCCTTCAGTTATCATTGACATATGCTGAACTTTATGGGATAGGAGTGTAACGTTTTCTCCATCCCCTCCAGTTGCTTGCCAGGGAAAACAGACATTTTTCCGATCCCTGTTTATGTTCTGGACCAGGTCTAACTCTAGTCACAATTTAAGATGTCCAGGGTGCTTCTAAGATCGGGCGGGGATGTTCGGGATAGTAGAACCCCCCTTGCCACACCTCCATCTTGCCTCTGTTCAGAACTGGAGGTCCTCGTGCTCTGGATGTCCCCAGAGCCAGCTTCTAAAATGTCCAAATCGCAAATAGCACTTCTAAATGTCCCCTCAATATCTCCACTACTTGAAAAATAGGGATGCCCCAACTGAATGTTTGCTGTGCAGTCAGGATTATTAGTGTACAAAGAGATATCAACTGAGACTGTAAGCTTTCTGGGAAGGAAAATACCTATAAGTACCTGATTTGTAACCCACCTTGAGTTTTGGTTTGGAAAGTTAAATAATTAAATTCAAATCCAAACCTTATCTGTTCCAGTTCTGGTTCATCAAAAATAAAAGTCTTCTAAGCTATTTTTTATGTATTACTTTGCTATCTCCTGAAGAACAATTACAAAAGGTTGTTGGAGCAGGATCAGATAGTCTTGCCATTAGATAAGGGTTTTCCATTCAAATATTCTGAATCATATCGCATTTTCACTGCACTTTTTAGCAGAATAATTAAAGAACTGACTCTGTGTAATAAGAGGATTGAGCTGTATTAATGGCCAAGGAGATGGTATAGTGGGGATTTTAATTGGGTTAGGTTTGCTTCCTATGTTATTTTGTATTGATTCTATTTTTGTAAGTCATTGGATGTTTTGTGATTTATCAACAGTGTATCAAATTAATCAATCTAATCAAATTAATTCAACTCTATAATAGTTTAGGTAGTCATGTTTGAATGCACCAAGTTCCATGTCAACCGTCTTGACTTGTAGAAAGACGATATAAAAAAGAAGATGTTAGATAATTAAATATATAAAACTCTATTCTCGACTCAGTCAAAACATCTCCTGCCTTTTGATCAAAGCATTTTTTAAATTCTCTTCTCTTTCTGGAATTCCTTTTTTCAATTTTACAGGCACGTTGCAAACTTTCTTGATGTCTTTTAACTACATGTAGATGCTCTAAAAATCTTCCTCTTTCACGTGCTTAGCTTTCAAGTTCTAAAGTAATCTGGAATCATGCCAAATAACAGAAAAGTCCATGTTTACTAAATGTTAGCACATGAACTATTTGCCACCATGCCCATAGGAATAACGTGGGTGCTGCAGCAAATAACATGCATTAATGTTTAGTCAACATATCCCAAAAAATAGCAAATATCCAGTTAGGGTGTGTGTGTGTGTGTGTGTGTGTGTATATATATATATATTTACACACACACAGGCACACAAAAATCACCTGGATAGTTGCATGTTATTTCTGTTTTCTCTGTCAATTTGTAGCAGGGGTTCTCAACCCAGTCCTTGGGACACAGTTAGTCAAGTTTTTGGGAGTGATTTGCATATAATGGAGGCAATGCGTGCAAATCTATTCATGCATATTCATTGTGGTTATCCTGAAAACCTGACTGGCTACATGTGCCCTGAGGACTAGGTTGAGAACCATTGATCTATATATACAGAATATCTTTATCTATACACACACAAATAAGGTACATCAGATACATATAGTGATATTTTATTTACCAATTTAATGTCCTTTCCTTGAGTCCTGCTGGACCAGTCCAGACATGTGGGTTGTGTTCCCCTACCAGCAGATTGCTGGAGACAAAGAACCAATGAAAAGCCCAGCTTTCAATGACATCACTCCCATGCATCTAGTTGCCTCAGCCACCAGAGGTCTCTTCAGTATTTGTCCCAAAGCACAAGGGGGAAACCAGGGTTGACCCGAGCATGTGCAGGGATGTCACTTGCATATGACTCCACACCTTGAGAGGGCCCCGTGTGCAGCTGATCAGCTTCAGAGGGAGCCAGTAAGGCTCACCTCTGCACAGCCACGAGAGTAAACAGTGACGTTTTCCTTTACTCCCCAGGCTGTGATAAATCGCAGCTGCTGGTGAGCTGAGTGCCTGGAGGTTAAACAGAAGTACTTCCCATATCTTGCACAAGTTGGGAAGTGCTCCTGTTTAACCTCCAGGCACTCAGCGTGCCAGCATCTGTCATTTATTACAGCTGCATGAGTAAAGGAAACCACCACTGTTACTCCCATGGCTGTGCAGAGGTGAGCCGGGGTGCTGGGCTTCAGGCCTCACCGCTCCCTCTGAAGCCAGTCAGGTGCCTGCAGGGCTCTTCATGGTATGGGGCCCATGTGTGTGTGTGTGTGTGGTGGTGGTGGGGGGGGGGGGGAGCCGCTGGCCCTGTAAGAGGACTGGGGAGGAGGCTAGAACAGGAAATGTTGGAGAATGGGGAGACTGCTATTGAAAAGGAGAGAGGAGCTGGGACTGGAGGGGGGCTGATACTGGGAGGCCATTACTGGAAAAGGGCTGATACTGGAGGATGGAAGGACTGGAAGGGAGCTGATGCTGGGAATGACTGGAACTAAAGGAATATTGACACTGGGGGGCTAGGACTGGCAATGAGCTAATGCTAGGCGATGGGGAGCCTGGAATTGGAAGGGAGCTGATGCTGGAAGGGACTGGAGGAATACTGATAATAGTGGGCTTGGACTGGAACGGGCTGATGGTGGGGGATGGGGAGCCTGGGATTGCAAGGAAGATGATGCTGGGAGGGACTAGGACTGGAGGAGGACTGATACTGGGAGGGGGGGCTAGGACCGGAAAAGAGCTGGTACTGAGGTATGAAGGGATTGGAAGGGAGCTGATGCTGGGATGGACTAGAACTGGATGAGGACTGATATTGGGGGGCTAGGACTGGAAATGGACTGATACTGGGGGATGGGGAGCCTGGAATTGTAAGGGAGATGACGCTGGGAGGGGCTAGGACTGGAAATGGGCTGATGATGGGGGATGGGAATAGGACTGGAAGGGAACAGATGTTGGGAGGGACTGGAACTAGAAGAGAGCCGATGCTGGGGGAGAAAAGAAAGGTGGGGGATGGTGAGGGAACAGATATTTTGTGGGGGGGGGAAAGAAAAAAAGGTCATACAGAGGGAAGAGTAGAAAGAATGAATGCTAGGGTAAGAAGGAGAAAAGACAGAATTAATGAATATCGAAGAAGGAAGTAACTGGGTGGGTGTGTGCAGCGCCAGCCCATGGCTTCTGCCACCCCAGGCAGCAATCCTGGCTGTGCCACCTCTGCCATCGCCGATTTCATCTTGGGGGGGGGGGGGGAGGCAGGCAGCGGTTGGTGGCAACATTTTAAAAAACAACGGCAGGCTGTGTACTTCAACACACATGACCTGCCACTTCTGGCCCTCTCCGACAGTAAGATGCATTGGAGGAGGATCAGAAGTGCCAGGTCATGTGTGCCAAAGCACATGGCCTGCCGCAGGCAACAGAGCAGCAGTATGAAGCTGCCCTAGGCGGCTACCTAGCTTGCCTAGTGGACAGGCCAGCCCTGGGTATGGGGAAGGGACGTAGGAGGCAGTACTGGGGACAACGAGATGGAGAAAGCAGGGACCGGAACTTAGGTGGAGACTTTAAAATGGTGTGGTGGGGGGGGGGGGGGAGGAGAAGAAGACAGAATCTAAGATTGGTTGGGTATTGAGAGAGTAAATGGGGACTCAGATGGTGGCCCTAGGGGCTGGCATAACTCACTGTGCCTGCAGCTCTGTCTTTGTGCAGCTTCATCTCTCTTTCTCTGAGTCGGCAACAGCAGCCAGTGCTGCCTGAAACATTCACTTCCAGTGTGCGGGGCCATTCATTCGAATTGAATGCTACAGGCAGCACTGGCTGCTGCCTGCCGACTCAGAGAAAGAGAAATAAAGCTGGGGATGGTGCTATGAGATCGTTTTGCCGGACTCATAAAAAGAAAGAAGGTGCCAGGGATGGTGTTGCATGATATTTTTTCCCAGGGGGGGAAGACAGAGAGGGAGAAAGAGAGATGAGATATCCTGGATGGGGATGCGTATATATGTGTGAATAGATAGAGAGGTGGATTTTATGTTATGAGAGAGAAGGGATATATTGGCCTGGAATACAGAGGAACAGGGGGAGAGAAAGAAAATTCTGGGCTGGGAAGGGAGATAGGAGTGATGCCAGGGAGAAAGGATTGAGAAGGGGAAGGGGATAGAAAGCTGATGGTCTATGGTGAGGGGGGGAGGGCGGAGGTCTATGGTGGGGGAAAGGGCAGGTGAGGTGGAAGATACAGCATGAGATGCTGGACTTTGGGGGTAAAGCAGAAGGACGAGGGGATTGGCAGATGCTGAATTGGGGTGGTAAGACAGACAGGGAAGACATGGTGGGCATGATCAAACTATGTGAGAGAAGCCATGGGAAGTTGACAGGGAGATGAGTGAAAGGAGGATGATGATTACAGAGGGTTGAAATGTGGTAATGGGAAGTGGGTGAAAGAATGAGGGGAATAAGAGACTAGCTAAGGAGTGGGACGAGAAATGGGGGTACTGGGCTGGAGTTTAGAAGAGGAGATGGAAAGTTGCTACATGAAAAGTAAAAAGGGGATTGAGGACAGAGGGTTGAAACTGAGTGGATGAAGGAGTAAAGAAAGAAATGGAGAAAAGAACAAAAAGCGAACGATCAGTATGTCAGAGGCAGATGTAGACAGAAGAGAGAAGAAACATGGATAGCAAACAAGGGAGAGTTAGCAGAAGTCATGAAGAACGCAGAAGAGAGAGACTAAGGCAAGTGTGACTGAAAAATAAAATGCCCAAACAACAAAAGGTAGAAAAAAAGTATTTTATTTTGAATTTATGTATTTTATTTTATTTAAATCTTTTTTATACTGCGCTCTTTAGAAACAGTGTGGTTTACAAGTAACATTAATTTGTACAATGCAGGCTGAAACATACAGTGAACTTTACAGAGAAGAGGTATTACAACTTGGGTTTCAACAGGGGTAACTATATACAAACGGAGCAATTATTAACTGGAATAGTGTCAGCTCTGGGAGATGTGCTCTGATGTCTGTGCACTTTGTTCAGTGTAAGAGGAAATTAATTTCATAGTTTAATGTTTCCAATGTTGTGGTGCATTCAAAGTTTGGCTTTTGGGGTTCCCAGTTCAGTTATTGTCTTCATATTTCTAAATAGTTATCCCTTGTTCTGTATTTGGTGACGGTCTGTCTGTTGTGCATAAATGACCAAACTGTGCTATTCTGTTCATCTAGTTTCTGTGTAGTAGACCTCTTTTCCCAATAAGAGATGTACTGGTTTAATGTTTGTAGTGCTACCCTTTGATAAACAGGGTTAGGTGCTCGGTGAGTCCTGGTAGTGCTGTTATGATGTGGCAGGTTTGCTATCAGCAGGGTTTCGTAGTAAACACACCTGGCAGTTCGCACTGGAGGATAGTGATGCAGAAATAAGGTAGCATTTCTTTATCCTCACTGTACATGCAAATGGATTTCAGACACTTATTAAAAGACATGTTCACTAAAGGTTAATATGCTTTCACAAATTTGAATGTGTGCAGCAACACCCATTTATGCCTATGGGTACGGTGGCACTTAACACACATTAATGTTTGGTAAACATGCCCCTAAGTCATTGTTAGGACAAAAAGAGGCTTGTGAAGGACTCCTTTGAAAGCTGCTTAACATTTTATATGGACAGCATATAAATTAAAAATAAAAATAAATTAGATGTATACAAATGAGGTTCAGTGGATATGCAAATATATATGCAAATGAGGCCCCACAATTAGTCTCTGCACATGGCCCCACAACACCCTTGGGCTGTCCCTAGGAGAAACATGGCAAGTCTCACACAACCTCAACGTGCACAAAAATGAGTAATCAACAGTAGAGAACTATGTACAGTAAAGCATAAACTGAAGGCTGGCAGCAGAAGATGAACCTGCAGAGCCAAGTATAAAAATCATAGTGGACCCAAGGGTACTGCAGCAGAAGAACAGAGCAAATAGTTTTAGGGGGCAGGCCCTGGACTGGTCTAGCAGGATTTAAGGAATGGACAATAACTGGTAAGTAAAATGTCACCTTCCATATTGTCCTGCTAGACCCATCAAAAAAAGTGGGATGTACCAAAGCTACAACTCCATTGGGTGGGTCAGAAGACAGCAGCTCGCAAAACCCTTGAGCCAAAGGCCCTGTCCACTCGTGCATGGACATCCAAGCGGCAATGCTTGACAAAAGTGGAAAGTGATGCCCACGTTGCTGCCCGACAAATGTCTGCAAGGGCTACTGAGATCCACTCCACTCAAGGATGCTTGTGCTCAGGTAGAATGGGCATGCAAACCCTCTGGAACCGGCCAGTTCCGCAACAGATAGGCCAAAGCAATGGCCTCCTTAATCCAGTGCCCCAAAGTCAACTTAGTCACCAGTTCAGCCTTGCATGGACCAGCAAACAGCATAAAAAGATGGTCAGACTTATGAAAGTACCAGAGAAACACCCTTTGGACAGCTACAAGGTGAAAATCCTTATCCTTCCCCCGATACTGCTCCTTAGAGAAGGAGGGCAGGCAGACCGCCTGGTTCACATGAAAGGGAGAAACCTTCTTAGGCAAGAAGGAAAGCAAAGGCCAAATGGAAATGGCATCCCTTGAAAGGCAGATAAGAATCTCGACAAGAGAAGAGCCTGCAGTTTGGAAATCCACCTTGTGGAACAAATCGCAACCAAGAAGACCATCTTGAGTGTCAAATCCTTTAAAGTACTGTACTTCAACGGCTCAAAGGGCATTGAAATCAGAGCCCTGAGCACCAGACATAGATCCCAGGAAGGGATCACAGACTGGAGAAAGCAGATGCCGAATCCCCTGGAAAAACCGTGAGATACCTGGCGAGAGACTTACCCGCCACTGGACCTCAGCTGCCACGTGAACTTTCTGGGAGCTAAGGAAAAGACCTATCTTCAGATCATTCTGTAGAAAAGCCAACAGAGCTGGCACCTTGGCCGTCTCAGGAGCCAATTGCCGAGCACCACACCATCGCTGAAAGAGGCAGCAGACCCGCATATATGCTAGCTTGGTAGACTTCCTCCAGGTTCTGAGCAGAGTGGAGACGACCACTGGAGAATAGACCTTATGCGCTAGCTGTCTCCTTTCAAGAGCCGAGCCAAGCCAAAAGCAAGGAGTCCAGGTCCAGAGAAGGCACTGCAGGAGCCACATCAGGTCTCTGAACCACGCTCTCCTCAGCCAATCCGGCACCAGGACAATCCCACTGAATCACACGCCCCACCAGTGGCCACAGAGGAAACACATACAGCAGGTGCACACTTGGCCAAAGCTGGTCTAGGGCATCTACGCCCCAGGCCCCGTCTCTATGTGGTGACTGAAGAAGTGGCAAACTTTGGTACTGGAGCAGGTCACCATCAGATCCATTTTAGGGTGCCCCAGCAGTGCAGAATCAACTGAAATGCCTCCTGACTCAACTCCCACTCTCCAGGATCCAGAGAGTCCCGACTGAGGAAGTCTGCTTCCACACTGTCCATCCCAACAAGGCTAGGAGGTTCTTCTCTGCTCAGGCAAACAGGAGAGCCATCTCCAGAGCTATCCTGGCACTCCTCGTGCCACCCTGCCAATTGACATAAGCCACCGCTGTGGCATTATCTGAAAACATTCAAACCGTTTGGCCCTCAACCAGAAGAAATGCAGAAGAGCCATGCTGATGACCCTCACTTTGGGGCAGTTGAAGGACCACACTGCTTTCCTGTGGTTCCAACGGCTCTAGGCCATACGGTCTTGGCAATGGGCTCCCCAGCCCAAGAAACTGGCATCCATCATCAGGAGGATCCAGGAAAAATCATCCAGCAGCATACCCTTCCTCAGATGACAGGGCTAGATTTCACCATCAATGGGAGCGATAGCCTGCCTTGAACTCTGGAGAACTCAGGGACCGCTGGAGCAGTTGCATGTTAGCACGCGCCCATGGCACCATTTCTATGATTGCTGCCATCAATCTGAGGAGCTTCCCCTTAAAAGCCAGTTGGACAACCGGGCTTTGGAAGACGAGTCTGCTGTCCAATGCCGGAGCCAAATCCAATCCCATGACAGTCATTAGGGCACCATTCCTGGCCGCCAAACATACCAGGTTATACATGGCATCAGAAAGGAAGGCAGTAGCTGACTCCAAAAGAGGGATAGTATCATCTGGCGGAAGAAACTGAATCCACTGGAGCAGGGCTCAGGACGTTAGAGTGGCACATACCGCCAGCTGCAGAATAGCAGCTACCATGACGAATTGGCTCAACAACAAATCCACCTTACAATCCAGAAAATCCTTTAGGGCCAATCTGCCTTCCACAGGAATGGTGGTCTGTCTGGTAACCGCCGTTACCTGCACATCCACCTTGGGAATACCAAACCACTCAAAGCACTTCTTCTCTGGGAGAGTGTAGATTTTCTTACACACCCTTAACCCCTTAGGCAGGGAATTAGTCCCACTTTTAGTGAATCATATCCTTGATCACATCTAGGAACAGGAAGACAGTATTGGGTTTCCACACCCTTTGAAAGGACAGGTGCACCTTTGTCTCCTGCTCTGTGTCAGATGCATCCGTCAAGTTCAAGATGGATGAGACCCTGGCAGTCAATGCAGCCAATTCCTCCTTCTGAGATAGGCAGATCACTCCAGCCTCTTCACAATCTTCTGAAGGTTTGAGTACTTCTTCATCAACGTCAGAGCCCAGTACTAAGCCATCTGAATCAAAGTCATAATCAAAATCTTGGACAGTTCCCAGCTGTTCCCCATCTCCATAAGACACCCCTCACTGGGGGAGCTTAGCCAAAGGCAATCAAATAGGGCTTCCACTCTCAGCCTACCCCACATGAGACTGCTCCCGGGGACACTCAGAGGCCACAGGGTCCAAAATTCCATGCCAGAAGGACCAGGCCTGCTGCAAAAAAGAAAAGAATTCTGAGGAGGACAATCCTGAGTTCAGAAGCTCTCCTCTTGGAAATGCCCCCCCACAATACGGGGCACAGCCACCCAGACCCCCTAGAGGATGAGGTGCAGCTCACAGCATGGTCCCTGGAACCTCCAGCCAGCTGGATATCCTTACCTATAGTGCTATCCTGATGCAGACAAGGCCGGACTAACTGCATCCCCTGGCTGAGAGAGGGGGAGCAGGCCCCCCAGGAATGATTCAGAAGCTGCCATTCAAGAAGAGCAGAGTCCAGAATCCAGAAAAGAGGCACCTCGCTTGCCAAAGGTCAAACAATGTTTCCTGGAAGAAGACAGTGTTAAGGCAACTATCACAACAATATGCACTAAGGCCGTGACAGCCCAAAGGCATGTGTTAATTGTGCTTTTACTGCAGCGCACATTAGAGACACTAGGGTAGGAACATGTGTTGGAGGTGCTTGGGTGGAACACACGTACAGTCCATGCGACCGCCAGACGCACAATAGGAGAAAAAGCTAATGTGTGCAAAAAACGTCAGGAAACCCCCGCATTGTGCCAACGGTTGCCAGCGGTCCAGCCCAAATTGCATCTCAGGAAGAATCAGGAGCCCCCAAACAAGGACACTGACAAGGTCAAGCCTTGGTACTCACCCCCCTCAGAGCCTCAGGTAGAAAATCCATGCCAGGCTCAGTTCTACTCCCCTGGAACAGTAGTACTGGCTTTGCAGCACTGCATTTAAGGTGGCTGGCAGGCAAATCCCTCTGAAAGTCCTCTCCGATCTTCGGGAGAGAGCAGGGGGTAACAGAGGAGGAGGGAGGGAGGGGATGCTGAGTTTGTGTGAGGCTGCTGCACTCTTCCGGATCCTTCTAGTTTCTGGCTGCTGAACAGGCTATCATAATAAGCGAGTGGAGCTGAACCAATTTTCCCTCCTCCTATGTCTACCAAAAAGATCGCAGTCTAGTGAAGCCTCCCACATTGCACTCAAGTAAGAGAGTCATCCTCAAGGTGGTCGTTCACGAGCGTTTAATCGATCTTTTCTTCTCAATCTTCAGATTTTCTTCGGAAAAGAGAAAATCCCATCCACCATCTGCTGAAGACAAAGAAATACTGAAGAGACCTCTGGTGGCTGAAGTGAATAGAGACATGAGAGTGAAATCATTGAAACCTGGGCTTTTCATTGGTTCTTTGTCTTCACCAATCTGCTGATAGGGGAACACAACCCGCTTGTCTGGATGGGTCTAGCAGGACGATATGGAAACATAATTATTCAAATTATACAAGAGAATGTTCCAAAAAGAAAAACAATTTCCATTAAATATCTCAAAGTCCGAATGATGGAGGAAGAAGAAAATGTATTCAAAGGTTTCAGTTTGTTCCTGAAAAAATCCCTAATATCACCCATCTAAAGAAACCAGAAAACACGTAAGGACTGCTGAACTAAGTTTGACAAAAAGTCTATCAAGTCCAGCATCCATTCTCTGATGGTGGCCAATGCAGGTAACAAGTACCTGTCAGGGATAAGCAGTAGCTTTCCCAAGTTTACCTGACTAATAATGGTTTAGGGAGCCTCAACTTATCTGAACCTTTTTTTTATACCAAACTATACTAATTACTTTCACTAAATTCTTTGGCAACATGTTCCACAGTTTAAAATATGTGCCGAATGAAAAAATATTTTCTCCAATGTTTTTTTTAAGAATGGCACCTGTAGATTTGTGCAGTGTCCCTAGTCCTACTAGTATTTAAAAGGGTTAACAACCACTGCCATTTACCTGTTCCATCCCATTCATGATTTTATAGATGCCTATCATGTCTCCTCTCAGACTTCTCCAGGCTGAAGGGCCCTTACCTCAAAAGCCATTCCTCTTAGGGTAGCTGTCCATCCCCCTTTAGTTTTTGAATCATCCTTCTCTGAACCTTTTCTAGTTCTGCTAGATCCTTAAATGGGTTAACCAGAACTGAACAGAACTTGACCCTACCTGTCCTTCTAATTATCGACCAATCTCCCTCCTCCCCTTTGTTTCTGAATTACTTGAATGTGCGCTTCACCACCATTGCCTTGACTTTGTCTCCTTTCAAGCCCTTCTGGATCCACTGCAATATGGCTTTCGTCCTTTACATTCTACTGAAACAGCTCTTGCCAAAGTCTCCAGTAACCTGCTCTTGGCAAAATCTAATGGCCTTTACTCTAGCTTCATCCTTATTGACCTCTCTGCTGCTTTTGACACTGTTGATCACTACCTTCTCCTTGATACCTTGTCGTTGCATGGTTTCAAGGGCTCTGTACTATTCTGGTTCTCTTCTTATCTTTCCCATCACACTTTCAGCGTTTGTGCTGGTGGGTTCTTCCTCCACTGCTGTCCCTCTCTCAGTTGGTGTATCTCAAGGGTCTGTTTTAGGCCCCCTCCTTTTCTCCCTCTATACCAGTCTCTTGGTACACTCATCTCCTCCCATGGTTTTCAGTACCATCTTTACGTTGATGACTCTCAGATTTACATCTCTACACCTGAAACCTCTCTGGCAATCCAAGCCCGGATCTCTGCCTGCTTATCTGACATTGCTGCCTGGATGTCTCACCCACCGTTTGAAACTGAACCAGGCCAAAATCGAGCTCCTTATCTTTCCCCCTAAACCCATCTCCCCCCCTTCTCTATTTCTGTGGACGCTGCACCATCCTCACAAGCCTCTCAGAACCCCCTTGACTGAAGTCAAAAGAGTTCCCAATTATGTCTTAAATTGTAAATAGTTACCCTGTTATCCAAGTTGCATTACCTGTTCAACTGTAAACACAAAGTACCTTCGGAAATGTGTATTTTATTGTTCATTGTAAACCGCACTGATGCTGAATAGCGCGGTATAAAAGAGACTCTAAATAAATAAATAATATTGCACTCCTCCCTGTGTCCTCAGCTTGCAACCTTGGGGTCATCTTTGATCCCACTCTCTATTTCTCTGCACACATCCAACAGATAGCTAAAACCTGTCACTACTTTAACATTGACAAAATTCGTCCATTCCTTTCTACACACACACTAAGGCACTTATCCACTCGTCACCTCCCATCTAGACTACTGCAACCTCCTCCTTGCTGATCTCCCTCTGAATCATCTCTCTGCCCTTCAATCTGTTCAAAACTCAGCTGCACGACTAATCTTCCACCAGCATCATGCTCATATAACCCCTCTCCTCAAGTCATCTCACTGGCTCCCTATCCATTTCTGTATCCAGTTCAAACTTCTCCTACTGACCTATAAGTTCACTCATTCTGCTGCTCCTCACTACCTTTCCTCTTTTATCTCTCCCTCCACCCCTCCTCAGAACCTCTGCTCTTCTAGATCCCTTCTATCTGTGCCCTTCTCTACTACTGCCAACTCCAGACTTTGATTCTTCCATCTTGCTGCTCCTTATGCCTGGAACAAACTGAGTCTGTGCGCCAGGTTTCATCTCTGTCCCTTTTCAAATCCAGGCTAAAAACACACCTCTTCAAGGTGGCTTTTGGATCCTGATCCACTGTGACTCTTATGTGTTTCCTTACCATTCCCCTTGACATTTCCTTGTCCTCAGCTGTTTGTGTTGACTGTCCTAACTAGATTGTAAGCTCTGATGAGCAGGGACTGTCTTTTACATGTGTCTGTTCAGTGCTGCGTACGCCTTGTAGCGCTATACAAATGATCAGTAGTAGTAACATAATATTCAAGAGGGCATGTTTACTAAAATGCACTACCGGGTATGAGCGCCACGCTAAAAAGTAGCACGGGGTCTCATGCTAAAAATCCTGCACTAATTGGGTAGTGTATGACTGGGAGGGTCAGGGCAGAATGCAGGTGTTAATGTCAATTGGTGGTTAACACAGGCATTAGCTGCTCATGCTGTGCTTGCTGCTAACATGGGTGCACTTGACATCACCTCAATGGGTGGCACTAAGTGCTTCTACATACCAGCTTACATGATGCCGCATCTTTGCATCACACTAACTGCAGAGGAAGACACACACCCCCTCTGAAGTTAGCATAAGCCCTTCAGGTTAAGAATGTGGCTCACAAATACGTTGCCAGCGCAGGCTTTAGTAAACATGGCCCAAGGTGCAGGCACATCATGGATCTAGACAGTTTTGTCCTTCATTTCTCTCCTAATCATTCCTAACATTTTATTTGATTTTTTGACCACCACTGCATACGGAGTTGAAAATTTCAAAGTGATGCCTACAGTGACCTCGTTTGTTTTCAGGATGACTCATAAAGTCTAGCATTTTATACTTATAGTCTGAATTGTATCACTTTGCACGTGTCCACATTAAATTTCATCCACTGTGTGATGACCATGCCACCCATCTCCTCCTGCAATTCCTCAGTCAGCTCTTGATGTAACTATTTTGAATAATTTGGCATCATCAGCAAATCTGATCACGTCAGTCATCACTCCCTTTTTCAGATTTTTAATATGTTAAAAAGCATCAGTCCCACTACTAATTCCTGGCCCATGCCCCCATTTACCTTTCTCCACCCTTAAGTCCCGCTCTGTTTCTTCTCTTTTAGCCCACTGCCGATCTAGATTAGGAAATAAAATTCTTATCAATTATACATTTCTTCAAATGTTTAGAATCATAGAGTATTATAAGGCCCCTTTTAGATAGGGGAATTAAGACATCCAGGTCAGGTCGTGGAAAATTCCCACTGTATTTTACAAGGGTTCTGCCAAATTCACAAAACAGGTAGAAGAACATGCAGGAGTCCATGTCAATGTGTCACCATGTCCACTAGGAATAGGGATTTTAAAAAGCTTCAAGGGGGAAAATAAAAGCATCCAACTTTTCCTCAAATGTGTATGGAAGCATTTTTTTTAAACTGCTGCTCCTAACAGCATCCAGCTCTCTCACCCCACCCCCACACCAGCAACATATTTCCCCTCCCACTGCCCTCACCTCTAAAGCAAGAACCTCTCGATCAATCATCCTCTCAAAACAAGCCTCCCTCACCCTATCCATCATACACCCAGCTCTTACTGGGGGACCCTGGTGTCTAGTGGGGATTAGGAGCAATTTGCAATTGCTCCAGCTCCATTGGAATCCAGAGTTCATAATGGCACCCATGACACCTAGTGGTTTCTGCATGTCCTTATATATATTTTACAAGAGGCTCTGTGTTTGTTAGAGTCCCATGCAGCCCAGACTAGTCACTGAAGGGCTGAAAGAAATGGAAAGGCCCTAGAAGGCTTGTGGCGACCCTCTATGATGGAATCCACATTCAACTTGTCCATGTCTTCTGCTGGCTTCTCAGCGATCCACAAGGAAGACACTACCTGATCTAATAGTGCTGGTAGTCATTCATTTGTTCCATGGGGATGAGCTAAGGAGTGTCCCCTGCAGAAGACAACTCCATTTCCTTCAGGCTGTCCATATTCCTGGAACTCCCTAGTAGTGGAAGCATCATCCCAGTCCTCAGTGTGGTCCCAAGTGGAGTGGCCCAGGGCCTCCAAAGAGGCCGAGGTCGCATTTCAAAGCAGGTAAAAAATGTCCTCAGCCTTTCAAAGATGCAAATGTTTCTGCAGGGGCATGAACTCCTGAGTGGCTGAGGTCCTCCTTGATGAAAAAGCTACCCAAAAAAAAAAAAAAAAAAAAAAAAAGCTAACAGACTCCAAAGCCACCTCCCCATTCTCAACTGTGGTTCCAGAAGGAGAGCAGGAGAGGAATGATCTAAGGCTAGCGTCTGAATGGCTCGTCAAAATTGCAGCAGTTCCTGCCTTTGCAGCAAGCCTAGCATAGTGAGAAGAGGCCTATGTGTCCCTCCCTGATATCAACGGAGACAAAGGAGCTGCAGGAAGCTCCCCAGATAGCCCTCTGGAGAACAAGGCACAAGACTAACAAAGACCCTCCATAAGCGGATACTGACGCTTACTGCAGGCAAGGCAGCATTTTTGCAGTCTGGCTTTGGCTTCTGTGTAGCTCATAAGTAGCCATGAGCATGGTCAATGCTGCCCCAACCTGAACCACAAAACTGCAAAGGCTGCAAGCACAGCAGGCAACACACATCATGAATGCCACCCCAACCGGGCCAAAGTTGCTCTCTGGGCAGCCCTCCCTGCAGCAAGAGTATTCCAATTGTCACAGCTGAAGCTACTCCCAAGCACACCCCCACCCCACCTTCTCAGAGCCACTGCACCAAAGAGCCTGTGCTGTGGCTCTGGAGCAGCTGAGCAAGACAGACCACAATCAGTGCAGAGCATAGCCCCTCCCCTATGAAATAGACCTGTGGATTCACCAAGCGCTACACTGCTGCCAATGCAGAAGGCAAGCTACAGGTCGACAGCAGACATTTTTTCTTTTTTTAAAGGCAGGGTGGGGAATCAAAAGTGGGAGGGAAAGAGGCTGTGAAAGAATTCAAGGACAGCCCTTCAGCAAGGCCTAGGCTCAACCACTCAGAGAATCTGACCTAACAAGGTACTTGGACCCCCTCCCCCAGAAACTCCAGCAGATGATTTGTGAATACATCCTGGAGATGTCCACCACCCTGGCTCAACTGGAAGGTACCTCACAGGACAACAGGCTAGGAAGCACCAGAGTGTAGAAGCAGCACCAATTCAGACAACTGCCATCTTCTGAAGATGGAGAAATACTGCAACAGTCCAAGTAGCAGTGATATAATCACTGGAATTTTCTAGTCTCTCTCCGTCTCCAACATCTGCTGGTAGGGAGGAACAATCCACCTGGCCTGGACTGGTTTAGCAGGATGATCTGGAATATCAGGTCTTACCCAATCCCTGTATTAATCTACATATCCTGGGAACAGGATGGAGAATGCTTTTTTCTTTTCAGAAGCAAAACATTTATACTGTTTCCCAGTTTGTTGAATATGTACTTACCAAATGAGAGAAGTATGCAAGATATGATAATGGAAAGCAATAACTCCCTTCTTACTTCTGATCCATGACCCAAACCTAGACCCTAGAGCTGAGTGAAACCCTCCTCTTCATCTGGATGTCTTTCTCTTCCCCACGCAGCCCAGTACAATCCCAAAGATCCTTTTTTCTCTCCAAACTTGGTGGTGCTCACAATAATCCCTTTATTAATATAGAAAGTAACTATATTTCCTAATCACCCCTCCAATCCAGACAAGATGTGTGGATAATGCCCTATCACCAGCAGATGGAGACTGAGAAACACTGATTTTGATGTTGTCACTCTTTAAGGGATCTGTGCAGATCTGGGCATACTAGTATTTCTCAGTCTCCAGCAGATGGTGGTGAGCTTCCATGCAGTCTAGACTCCCACTGTAAGCCAGATTCATTGAAACAAAAATAATAAATTTGATTGGAGAAAAAGGTACTGCACCACTGGGGGGCTCACATTGTTTTAAGCAAATGTGGGCTGCAATCTCAATCCTGCCCTCCTATGAGTACCCCACTCCTTCTCTCCAACACTTGGGAGAGGGCCCAGGGTACAGTATGGCAGCGGAGCCTGGCCCTTTAAATTTCTAAATAAAAGTAAAAAGGGGAAAAAAAAAAAAAAGTCAGGCAGGTTTCCTTCCCTTTTCACAGCGTAAGGGAGCAGATTATGATCTTGGCAGCATCGGTAACCATTTTGGGCCAAGTAAGGTGAAAGGAGCTATTAAGCCAGCAGTGGAGACTGTGTGTGTGGCAATGGCCTACAGGAGCTTTTGTGGCTTGTTGCCTGGTACTGGTTTGTCATGGCTGCACGGCTGAGGCCGCGTTGCAGATTTACTTTGGGGCCAGAGGCAAGTGGAAACAGAGGATTTTCCGGGCCCGGGCAGTGAGAGAGAACAGTCGGCTTCCCCGCAACCGTGGGATCCTAGGGCTTTGGCAGGAACTGCGGCCATGTGGCAGGCAACCTAGTCTGAGTCAGGGGAGCCCTCTGGGGACCTGATGATCACTCCTGGGATCTCCAGGGAGCAGAGGTTGAAGTTACGAAATGCCAGGGAGATGATGGCTGGGCACGGGGTTCCTTTTTCCCCCAAAGTTTGTGCTGCTTTTGCCCAAGGCTTTCTACATGAAGCAGGGGCTGGTACAAAGTGCTCCTGGCATGGCAGGTGGCAGAGAAGGAGCAGGGGATCCGAGGCCTGGGGTCAAAGATTCAGTTGAGCCACTGTTTAAGTGTCGGTGGGTGGAAGAGGCATTCTGGGAAGATGAGAGCTCAGTTCTTTCGTGGGGCTCAAAGGACCCCTTGGATGGTCTGTCGGGGCACTGGGATCTTTCTGGGAAGGAACTTGAGGATGGCAAACTCCCTCTGGGAGAGGATCAGACAGAGTGTTTTGGCATGAGGAATTGGGATTCCTGATTTCCCAGCTATTATCGGCCCTTAATATTATTGACTGTGCCCCAGCAAAGGAGAGGACTGGAGGACGCATTGTGGCAGGGTATTCCAAAACCCTAGACATTCTTTCCATTCCATAGTGCTATCAAGAATCTCATTTTGGCAGAGTGGAATGTCCTGGAAGCCGGTTTATGGGTTGGCCATTCCATGGGGCACTTGTACCCCCTGCCATTGGAGGAAAAGGACCTTTTACGGCTTGGTTTCTGCAGCTACAAAGAAGAGACTACTGTAATGGTGGAAGGCAGGGCGGCATTAAAGGAAGCCCAGAATCACAAACTGAAAACAGTGTTGAAACAGTCCTTTGAGGTTTCGGCTCTGGTTTTGATTTGTGGGGCCTATGTGGCTTGGGCGTGCTTGAGATGGGCTCAAGGTCTGCCTGGAGTCTGCTACTGCACCTCCAGAGGCACTTTTGGAAGCAGCTAAGCTAGTATCTGGGTCTGCTCTCTGGCAGATGCACTGTATGGTTTGGTAAGGGCCTCAACTAAAAACATGGCCTTTGTGATGACAGCTAGGCGTCTCTTGTGGCTCTGGAATTGGGCATCGGATGTCGCATCCAAGATTCAGCTCAGTAAGCTTCCTTTAAAGTGGAAGCTGCTTTTTGGCAAGGCCCTCGAACAGCTGGCAAAGGATTTGGGGGATTTGAAGGCGCTGAGGACAACCTGTGCGCGGTCAAGTCTACTCGTGTTATGGCATGTTTCAGTGTTAACAATATCCTACAAGGCCAGCCCTTTCGAGGGGGTCGTGACAGAGGCATGGACTATTTGGCTGGGTCTCTAGGAGAGCCCAAGAAGTCCCAGTGAAGAGTTGAGAGCCCTGGCAGGGTTGATCTCAGTAAGACCTCTACTTCGCTTGAGTTCAGATTACAACTGACCAGTGGGTTCTGGAGGTCATTCACAAAAGCTATGCACTACAGTTGGGGTGGCTCCTCTTAGACGCCTTTATGCGACAGCCCTGTAAGGCTCTGCCCAAGGTAGGGGCAGTGGTAGATATGTTTGAGAGGCTACTTCAACTTGAGGCAGTGGTCGAAGTTCCTCCAGAGGAGCGCGAGCTTGGTCTGTACTCTATTTACTTTGTGTTTCCAAAAAAGGAAGAAACCTTTTGTCCCATTTTAGATTTGAAATATGTTAATCAGGCCTTGCAAGCTCCACATTTCCACATGGAGACCTTGCGATTGGTCAAAGTGGTGGTTAGAAAGGGCGAGTTTCTCATATCCCTGGATCTTTACAAGGCATATCTGAACATTCCCATTTGTCCAGATCATCAACTCTATTTGCGCTTCCAATAGGGCATTTCCACAGCAACTTGAACCTTCACAAAATGATGGTGGTTGTCACGGAAGCTCTTCATTAGGAAGGGGTGCTACTGCATCCCTATCTGGATGACTAGCTCATATTGGTGAAGTCAGTGCTAGAGTCAGGAGGCGACAGAGAATGATGTCACTCCTACAGCAACTAGGTTGGGTCATCGATTTTGCCAAGAGCACTTGCAACCATCTCAGGATCTGATTTATTTAGGGGCTCGTTTAGACACCAGGTTGGGGCTGGTGTTTTTGCCTCCAGATCGAATCAAGAAGACGAAGGATCGGGTGTGGAGATTCTGCAGGATGCAGTCTCCTCGGGCATGGGACTACCAGCAGCAGCTGGGTTCTATGGTGGTGACAATGGATCTGGTTCTGTGGGCCAGAGCATACATACATCCCCTCCAAGGAACGCTGCTATCCTGGTGGTCTCTCCAGAAGCATTTCCTGTGGAGAAGATTGGGGTGTCTGGAGGAAGCAAAAAGAAGGCTGTTTTGGGGGATGAACTCAGCCAAGTTGGCGGTGGAGATGCTGCTGGAACCTCCCGACAAGATGATGGTAACCTCCAACACCCAGCCTGTACTGTTAGGGGATGGATTGTCAGGGTCAGGTGACACAGGGCCAGTGGTCTCTGGAGGAAAGGAGCTAGTCCATCAACTGACTGAAGATGCGAGCAGTGTTTTTAGCACTACAGGCCTTTTGTCCCGTGGTTCACAAGGCAGTGAGGGTCTTTTCAAACAATGCCACCATAGTAGCTTACATCAACTGGCAGAACGGCACTGGAAGTGCAGTGTTGGCAGGGGAAATTGCTCCTCTGCTGTAGAGGACAAGGGCTCATCTTCTGGCACCATCTATGACTCAAGTAGCAGGAAAGGAAAATTTGCAAGTTGATTTTCTCAGTTGGCATCAGTTGGACCCAGGTGAATGATCTCTGGTGGACTTGGTGTTCCTACAAATATTGAGATGATGGAGCACACCAGTTATGGATCCAATGTGTCTGTAGGCAACGCCAAAGTGGCCTGTTCTTCAGCTGCCAATGAGAGAGGATGGCAAAGGGCCTGGATACTCTCGCTCAGCTGTGGTCAAGCAGCAGCATCCTCTACGTGTTTCCCCCCTGACTGCTGCTAAGGCAGCTTATTTAATGGACAGTGTCTCACCGGGAGCTGGTGATCCCAATTGCATTAAATTTGCCTCAGAAGCCGTGGTGTGCAAATCTAGTACGTCTCAACATGGATGGTCCAAGGCATCTGCCATTGTTGGATAATCTACTATCGCAAGGTCCAATTCTCATGTTGGACGCGAGTCGATTCTCGCTTATGGCTTGGATCTAGAGAGGGGTAGGCTCTCGACTTTGCTTCATGCTAGGAAATGGTTGACGTCTCTGGGGTATATTCATGTCTGGCAAGTGCTTGAAAGTGGCTGTGAAGAGAGGGGGTCTCTGTTCCATCTCTTTTTCGCTGCCCAAGGTTCTGGCCTTTAGATGGACTTGGATAAAGGGCTGGCCTTAGCCTGTTTTAGAGGCCACATTCAGGGATTCTCATTAGCTTCACATCTGGATGTGGTGCATTTTTTGAGAGGAGTGTAACATGTGCGCCTGCTGTTGAGGCAGCAGGTTCTGTCATGGGACTTGAACCTGGTATTGTTAGTGTTGGCTCCATTCGAACAGCGCTGTAGTGTTTCGAGGGACCGAAGGTGGTCCTCCAGGGCTGCTGCTTCCGAAGGCTTTGGAGCCAGAACAGCTTCGGCTACTTTCTCTGGCATCCCTTCGGGGGCATCGATGTCATGGACATTGGGGGATGAATGGCGCTCTTCTGGCAATCTGGGAGTCAGTTGCTCCCACCGGGGCAACTCAAATCAGCCATCACTCTGGTCGTGTCAAGGGGGGCTCCAATGCCAATGCACATAGGCTTTAGCCCAGTGCTTGGACAGTTGATTCCTTCCAGGCCACTGTGGCCCCTCAGCTCCAAGTGAGCTCGAGCACCCCTCAATGTCGATGCCTCAATGTGTCCTAGCGGGGCCATTGGGGCCAATGATGTTGACTCAGAGCACTGCCCGAAAAGGGACTCTCTACTCTTCCAAACCTTTCAGGCCCTGTCTAGTCATCTGCTCACACGGATTACAAGAAGAGGGCTGATGATCAGGACCTAAACACAGAAGGCATCAATTGTGCTTGTCCATGACCGCAATGGTCCTGGCACAGTTGGTGCCAGCCGCAGGAACAAAACAAAACGATACCAAAAAAAAAGCAAAGAAGTGTCTGAACCGGACAAAACCGATGATTAGTGGCGGCACAAGGGTTTCTACCACCCTAGGCACATCCTTCGTGCCATCACCCCACTCTAAAGACTGCGCCTCCGCAAGCCTGCCATGCCATCCCCACCTTGAGCTGAAATGGCAGCGGCTGAACTGCTGTTTTGGCACTGAGTCAGGTCTTAAAGTGCCCACGCACATGTGCGCTCATGACCTGCCACTCCTGCCCCCCCTCCAATGCAACTTTCTTTGATGGCAGGCAGGAGCAGCAAGCTGGAACTGCATGCACTGCGTGGGCATTTTAAGGCTTGCCATGGTGCTGAATATGTTCAGCCACCGCTTCACAGGGGGTTGGGTTAGCGATGCTGCCCACCAGGGTCTGCCACCGTTTGCAACTGCCTAGTTCTGCTAGTGGACGTGCTGGCCCTGCCGTTGACAAGACCAATGCTACCAGCAAAGAAGAAAATCAAGCAATAAACAAACCCTGGAGGGGAAAAGGGGGGGGGGGGGGAAGATGGCATTGCAGCAAACGGGAAGACAAGCACGGTGGAGCCTCCCAAAGGTTTCCAACAGAAGCTGTTGAGCATTCCCACACGGGGCTTCATTGGTGACATCAGCCATACGTGAGGACTTCATTCCTGCTTGTCCATGTTCTTCCTGTTCCTTGGGGGAGCAGGTCTGGCATTTTAATAGTTTGTCAAGTTCATAAGTAGTTTGTTGTGGTTGTGCAGCCTACTTGGTTAATCAAAATCCTGGTATGACCAGATCTGCACAGATTCCTTATAGAGTGACATCATCAAAACCAGTGGTTCTCAGTCTCCATCTGCTGGTGACAGGGCATAAAGCCACGTGACTGGAGGGACTCAAGGAAAGAAAATGAGCAGATAAGGTCTAATTTCACCATACATGAGTCCGTAACATAATATATTTCTATATATATTATATACACACACCAACAAAACTAAAGAAAAACAAAAAAACTCCAACATTTCACATAAAAATGGGTTCTTTAAAAAACAGGTTAGCCAAATGTTCTGCGTGAGGAAACGAGGGTCTCTGTAGGAGGAGCCCTGCGCCTCCAAAGTCTTTGCAGACAACAGAGTCTGCACTTAGTCACTGTCACTCCCACTGCCCTCCTCGCTGGACTCGGATGCCTGTTCACTGCCACTTTGCTCCTCATTCTCCTGATTGGAGTGTTCGCTGCCGCTGTGGAAGGGGCTCTTGCCGCCTTCCCGCTCTTCCTCCTCCTCTTCTTCACTCCGGCTCTCTTCCTCCTCCTCGCCGCCGCTTGCATTGCGTTGCTCTTCTTCAGCTTCACTGTCATCGTCACTGCCAAAGATCTCTTCCTTGTCACGGGCAGCACGGTCTTCACTCTCAGCCTCACTGCCGCTCCTTTCACTTTCCTTCTCCTCCTTCTCCTCTTCCTCTCTCTCCTCCTCTTCTTCTTCCTCCTCTTCCTCTTCCTCTTCTTCTTCTTCTTCTTCTTCTTCTTCTTCTTCACTCTCGCTGCCCGAGCGTTCTGCTTCGCTAGCTTCCTTTTCGCTTTCGCTACCCTTCTCCCCTTCATCCTCTGTACACAAACAGCAGAAAGACAGTGTTTAGAGTAAGCACAGATCAAATCAACACCCCACAATAAAAGGGGGCAAAGCATAGCACCCCCAGACCCAGAGGACACTTCCAAACCCAGCATGAGAAAAACAACACACCCCAATCCCAAGGAAAGAAGACCACAACATTCCCAAATCTAACACTAGAGGCAGCATACCCCAACATCTCAAACCAAGAGAGAGAAGAGAGATCTCCCCATGCACTAGTAAGCACAGGACTTCCCCGTTCCCCCTGAAAGTGCTGGTAGCAAAATCAGAAACAGGACCAGTTACATTCCTCCATCCCTACCTTCCCCCAGCACACACAAAAGAGGGGACCCTCTAAATCAGCAAGATTTTAGATTTACTCCTGTGGTTACACCTCACCTGATCCCTGGATCTCTTTATCCACTTCCATTTCTTCCTCTTCCTCTTCTGGTTCATGGTTCTCCAGTTGAGCCTTGCGTGCTTCCTGCAATGCAAAATGTGATATATAACACAAGCTACTTTTGTGAGAATTGACTCCACTTCCCACCCCCAAGATCCGCAAGGGACTCGCTGCATCCAGGAACCAGAGATAGAACAGTAGAAGACTCTGCTTCGTACTTCATGCCCCTTCCTCCCTGAGATCCAGAGGACTTGCCTTCCCTTGCCCAGCAACCACAGATGGAAACAAAGTGAGTACTGTCCAATCCACTCTTCCCCATCCTCCAAATATACACAAGCTCTGTTCTGCCCCCACCCTCAGCATTCAGAACCAGAGTCTTGTGCAAGATCATTCAGGACTGTACATGCAGTATCCCTTCCTACAAACCTGTGCCTCCAGTTCCTTTTCATTCATGTCTCTATGCTTCACCACCAGGACAGCGTTGGTACTGGACTGTATTCCAGCCTTAGCCCTTCGCTTACTGAGCCGTACCCTGAGAAGAGAAACAGCATACACTGCTCATGGAAGAGCCCCCAAAGCAGGAGATTCTACATTGCCCACCAAAGCAACAGATAAACACTACATTGACCCCCACATCATCTCATTTTCTCTCTAACCACCTGTTCTTCATCTCTGAATAACTGTGATTTTCTATAGACAAGGAGGATATAATCAGCCACACAGATAGGCAATGTCAACTCTGAGGGAACTAGGTTGGACCTGCTCTCCTAGAGACCAAACGTCTGGAAATCCTTTTGGGCATGTATGAATGCTACCTCCTAAGTGGCTACTGCCTCTCCCCCTTGGTCTTCTTCATCTTCAGACTAGTGCAGACATAGTTCTTCTCTCTAATTATGATCTTGCTATCTCTTCAGTATTGCTTTGACATCTACAGTATATTTCTTTCTCTACTCCCCCAAAGATGCAAGACCCTTCAGTCTTCACCACTCTTTGCCTCTTTTCAACATCTTTGTGGCACCCTCAACAGCCTTCCCACCACCACAGAAGCCTTCTAGTCACACCAACAAGAAACACCTGCGCTAAGCAGTTCTCTCTCTGGCAGCAGTATTGCATTCAAGAGCTGATTGCCCCAGGTCTGGGACCACTGCATCGTTTCCCCACAGAGGAAAAGGTTTTGAATGCGCAGCTCTTCACCTGCACAAGCCTGAGCAGCTCTCTGGCAACGGCATCCAATTAATGAACTTTCAGTCCCCAGTTCTGGGACAGCTGCTCTGTTTCTCTGTTACAGCAGTTTTCAAATTCTGCTTTTCCCAGCTCACTCTCTGGCAGTGGCATTGCAATCAAGAGCCTATGATCCCCAGTTCTAGGATTACTACGCATTTTTTTCTGATGGTATTGTTTTTCTCTGTTTTCCTCAACCACTGGAGCAGCTCTCCCTCCAGCAGTGGAATTACAGTGACCCTCTAGTCCCCAGCTCCGGTCCATTTGCTCTGTTTTCCCTGATGGCTGTTTTTTCAAGTGCTGATTCTTCAGCCACAAAAAAAACAGATAGCCTCTCCCTCTGACAGCAACACAGTTTATAGTTTAACATATACTCTGTAAACTACTTCAAATTTTATAAACATATAATCTTTAAAACAATTAAAATCAAATTTCAAATTAAAAGGATAGGGGTGGGAGGGGGGGACAAGGAAGACAGGTGCCGTAGCCCTGCTGGAGTCCGTCTAGTGCTTTCAAAAACTTTTTTAAAATCAAACCAAAGAAATTAACAAAAATAGGGTCAGACAGCCCACAAAGCCACCATAATCTGCTGAGACAGAAAAATACTGAAGGGTGCCATAGCTGTACCGAATATTATACTACTGGGCAATGTTCCCTCTAATTTTCTGTAGGCTATGTGCGCATAAAATATCAGCTGTGCAGCTTTTGAAGGAAGGTTAAATTTTTGTGCGCCACATAACGACACTCAGAGTTATATACTTTAAAATTTGACTACACATCAGAATACAGTATGTACACCACATTGATTACACTAGAAAACACTGTAGAACTTGTGAAAACCGTAAATACATAACAACTTTTAAATTTTAAGACGTCTGTGTTGTTTTCTATCAGAATCGTAATTTTTGTGCGCTCTCTTGTAAAGTATGTGCGCTCGCTCGGTGAGGTGTGTGCGCGCGCACACGCGCACAGCTTAGAGGGAACAGTGCTACTGGGGATATCACAACTCTGTCTCATCTGCTGGTTGAGGATGTTA
This sequence comes from Ichthyophis bannanicus, assembly GCA_033557465.1. NCBI lineage: Eukaryota > Metazoa > Chordata > Amphibia > Gymnophiona > Ichthyophiidae > Ichthyophis > Ichthyophis bannanicus. The sequence goes on along the minus strand of CM066031.1, from coordinate 275,062,265 downwards.
ACCCGGTTGTCTGAACTGGTCTAGCAGGATGATCCGGAAACAACATTTTTAAACAGGAATCAATAGATAAAACTCACATAATAGAACTGACTCAGAAATACCAGCTGCTGGCTATTTCAGATAGTACCACTACGACTAATCATTTCTATAGCGCTACAAGGCGTACACAGCGCTGTACATATAGATGTAAGACACAATCCCTGATCATTAGAGCTTACAATCTAATCAAGACGAACATCATCACAAAACTGGGGATTAGAGTACGGTGAGATACACATAAGTAGTGGACAAGAGGAGGAGGAGCATCAGGATCCAAAAGCAGCCTCAAAGAGGTACATCTTCAGCCTGGACTTCAATAGGGCCAGAGATGAGGCCCGACGCACAAACTCAGGTAGTTTGTTCCAGGCATATGAAGCAGCAAGGTGGAATGAACAAAGTCTGGAGCTGGCAGAGAAGGGCACAGATAAAAGGGATGTGTCAGAGGAGCGGAGTTCCCGAAGAGGGGTGTAGTATGAGATAAGAGAGGAGAGGTAGTGAGGAGCCGCAGAATGAATACACTTATAAGTAGAAGGTTGAAGTGGTTGTGGAAACAGATAGGGAGCCAGTGAAGTGACTTGAGAAGAGGGGTTACATGAGCATAGCGACGCTGGCAGAAGATAAGATGTGCGGCTGAGATTTGAAAAGATAATGTGAAAAAGATGATTCAGAGACTAGCGAGGAGCAGGTTACATTAGTCAAGCCGTGAGGTGACTAGTGAAGATTTTCTCTCTCTTTTCTAGCAACAGTAAATTTACCTTCTTACGCAGTAGCCTCAGTATGCATACATTGGCCTAGCAGGATACTGTCATCTAACACATGCCATCAATTCCTATCCCTGTTCTAGCTCTGCCTTTCATTGCAACCGGACCAGCATGACGTCCCCATCGGCTGCAGAGTATTACACTAAAAGCTTCCCTCTTCTGCCTATCCCTATGCATTTGCGTTTTTTCATCCCTAAAAAGAAGGGAAAAGCAAAGAGGACATCTGAGCAAGCTGAGTCCAAACAAACTCTTTCTAACATAGAAGCTCCAACTCATGCCCAAAGAGATTTTCTAGGAGAGCAGATCCAACATCACCCATCTGTGTGACCGATATATCCTGCTGTCCATGGAGAACTGTTGTTACAGGTAAGTGGAGTGGAGGAGTAGTCTATTGGTTAGAGCAGTGGGCTGAAAACCAGGGAAGCCAGGGTTCAAATCCCACTGCTATTCCTTGTGATCTTTGGCAAGTCACTTAACCCTCTACTGTCTCATGTACAAAACTTAGATTGTGAGCCCTATGGGGACAGAAAAATATCTACTGTACCTGATCGTAACTCTCCTTGAACTTCTGAGAAAAAAAGCATGAGCTAAATCCAATTCCCTTAACCACCTTTGCTGTTGCCATAATCGCCTCTTCCATCCTCCCCTTGTCCCCATCCTTCCATTTCCTCTCCCTTCCCTGTAATTCTCTCCCCCCTCCTCCCACCAGAAGTCCTAAAACCAACCTGTAGATCCATTTCCCCCGGCCTGCACAACTGCCGCCAAGGCTGAACTTCTACTGACCCGTGCCAATGCCCCTCTTCCCACTCCCTCCCCACACAAAGTCCAGCACGTCTCCTCTTTTCTCCCCCCCCTCCCGCAGTCCTTTCACTTGTCTTTACTTTTAGCAGTCACCAGCAGCGATTTACAAATGCTGCCTGGCTGGCCCTGAAGCTTTCCCTCTCCGCCCCACTGGAAACAGGACGTTGAGTCAGAAGGGGCAGGATGCAGCAATGGTGGAAGGCAGCGTTCTGTAAACTGCTTCCACTGATGGCAACAGCTGAAATAAAAGACAAAATGAAAGGACCACAGAGGTAGGGGCCTGGGTTGAGAGCAGAGATGCAGGCCCATGTTGGCAGAAGAAAAAGGAAGAGTTGCAAAACCATGGAGCAGGCAGGTGGCAGAAGTCCTCTCCCTCTTCTCAGCAAAATCCTTGGCCCTTTTAGAGATCTAACCCTCAGTCCAAAAGGTTTGGGAACTACTACCCTACGTTTGTCTATTATTCCCCATGCTCCCCTCTCTAAGGTGGTAATTTTCTTTTACAAAACAAAGTTTGGAATAGGGAATCCATTATCTTTTTAACTGCAATGGGGAAAAATGAAATATGTTCTAAAAGTTCAGGTAGGGGACTTAGCAAATAAATCACCATAGTCTCCCTCAACTTCAATTCCTAATCTCCTTCCCTCCCCAGCCTTCTCTTTCTCCCCAAGCTGGGCCTCTGCCTCACTACAATGCTATCCCTTAAACCTCCTCCTAAGGCGAATGCCTCACTATAATCCTACCCCTTAAACCTCCTCCTAAGGCGAATGCCTCACTATAATCCTATCCCTTAAACCTCCTCCTAAGGCTAATGCCTTACTATAATCCTATCCCTTAAACCTCCTCCTAAGGCTAATGCCTCACTATAATCCTATCCCTTAAACCTCCTCCTAAGGCTAATGCCTTACTATAATCCTATCCCTTAAACCTCCTCCTAAGGCTAATGCCTCACTACAATGCTATCCCTTAAACCTCCTCCTAAGGCGAATGCCTCACTATAATCCTACCCCTCTCACCCTAGGGACCCTTTCTTGTTGCAATCATGCCTTCCTCTCCCCCTGCTACTCACCTAGTCTCCAGTTCATTGTAGTAAACACCATCTCCCTCTCGAAAAATAAAGAAATAATTCTCTTCGTAGCCCTTACTGGCCTTGTTCTTCACGTTCCAGTTGTACTCTCTGGCAATTTTGTATTCATACCTGAAGACAAAGAAACCCCAATTAGGTGACACCCTCCTCCAGAAACCTTCATCTCTTATCACTCTCCCCTGCCCAGTCAACATACATATCTTCAGCCAAGTAGTCAAGACCCTCTTGGAAGTCCCTCTTGCGCTTCCTCATGGTGTCATCACCAGGCAGGAAATATGCGACAAACTGATTCCCTTCTTCATCCATCATTCCCCTGAGAGAGAGAGAGAGAGATACAAACATGGGTCAAAATACACATAATCGTTCCATTTGTGTATTGTCACACAATAGTGGCATCATACAATACCTGATCATGGCCTGTGACATCATCTCAAGTGCCGCAGCACCGCTGGTGTCCTTCGGGGCTGGATCAGAGTCAAAGATAACCTGAGCACAGGGATTAATCCACATCTGGAAAGAGAGAGAGGAATCCCTTCGTTTGATATGCACCTATAACATCCTGCATACTTCTCTGCAGGCTCCAACTCTTGCTTCCGCCATCCCAAAGAGGGGTAATGAAACTGTTATATCATTAACCACCTAAAGCACATTCCCTCCCCCCTTACCTTGAAGTCAGGGAATACAGGCATGACCTCCAGAGGCGTAACTCGAGGCTTGCTGTAGTGTTGTGTGATCTGGAAATGCAAAAAAAGCAGAAAGAAGTTCAATGGAACCACATCAACTTCTTCCACCCCCGAGCACAAAAGGATAACACAGGACATCACGTCCCCTCTCATTAACACCCAGTCCCGAAGGGACCTCAGAACAGACTCACTCAATTACAAGGAGCCAGAGTCCCAGCCTGCACCCACAGATCCCTCCCTCCAGCTCTAAGCCCAATACCACTCACTGATTTCTGGGCATCCTCAAAGGTTTTTTCAATAGCAGAGATCTGGCTGTCTCTGTCCTTGTAGATCTCCTCCTCCGTGAACTGCTGTTTGACAGAGACTCCAATTCTAGAGGAGGGATATTTAGAAGTCACAGCTGTTCATGGTAGTAATTGTAGATATGAACATCACTTTCATCTTTCTCTCTTACCCTATGACTGCAACACTCCCTTCACTCTCCCTAAGGCTGGAATACTTCCACATTGACATTTATCTTACTTCCTTGCTTCCCCCCCCAGCTTTTTCCCCTCCCCTCTGTCCCACGCTATCCTCCCCAGCCTTTGAACTGCCCTTGCTCAGACCTCTTTTGGTGCAGGACTATGACATACTTGACCTCCGGTTTCTCATTGGAGATGCCATAACGGTTGAATTCAGTGGAGATGTACTCTGTCTTCCTCATCCATGGAACCACTTTGGCATGCTGCTGGGACCTGAAGGAAGCAAGGAAGAAGGAAAGAACATGCTATGAAGTTGGGAGCCTGCCTGGCTATCACCTGCCCTTCAGACCCAGCACACTGTTCTTCCACAAAGCACCACAAATCAGGACAACCCCAGTCCCAGACATTTGACCAGTAAAACTGAGGCAAGCAGATCCTGGTGATTGCTTAGAAAGATGTGGGGTGGGGAGGAAGGAAGCCTCAGGGAGATGGAAGTAATGCGTCCTCACTCAGGGATAAACTATGTTGGGAGACTTCCCTAGCTGGAAGGCAGGTGTTGTATCACACTCTATTCTAGTATAGAGAGGTAAGGGATAGGGAAATGCGTAATTCTTCTTTTTCTACCTCTTAGAGCTGCTGGGAGCCTGAATCTCTTCTTCCAACAACTTCTCATCTGCTGGATCCAGAAGAACTTGAAGAAAAAAGAAAAAGAAAAGAAGAACATTCTTAATGATATACAGTACCATGTCTGCCTAGCCAAGGGCGGTATATCAAATCTCAATAAACCATTTACATCCTCAAATATTTTTAGAAAATAGGAGAGGTACAACGAAAATGAAGTCAAAGATATGATACAAAAGTAGTCCCGATGTATTGCTGCACCACTGACCTGATTAAAAAGGATGTCCAAGCGCAGCTAAAGATGTTGCCTCTATTACATCTTATGAACTCCAGAAGGCAGCTCTCATTGAACACAATGCAAGTATTAATGCAAACTTTAGTAGTAAACTTGAGAAAGTAGAGTTGCTTACCTGTAATGGGGGTTCTCTGTAGACTGCTGAAGTATGCATCCGCACTTGCTAGGTGAAGTCGCTGTTACCACCTACAGTACCAGGCTCTCCCTAACTCAGAGAAACCTTTTGACTTCTCTGAGAATGTGCCCGTGTGCCTTCCCATCGAGCCATTGCCTGATCCTGTCAGTTCATAATATAGCTTGGCAGCGGTGACCCTTGACCTTCAGTTTGGTGTTTGATGGTTGTGTCACTGGTTAGTTGTACTTCTTTTATTATGGCTGTTAGTAGGTTGTTGTTTTGTGGGGAAAGAGGGCGGCTGCATACCCCTGCTGTCTACGGAGAACCCCTGTTACCGATAAGCAACTCCGCTTTCTCCGCAGACAAGCAGAGGGATGCAGCTGCAATTGCTAGACAAGTCCAGAGCCGAGGGTCGCTTTATGAAGTGTGGAGATTTACAGCCCGACCTCAAGTGACAGAGGTGGAGGAAAACTGGATGTTGAAATGGGTGAAACTAGAGAGGAGTATCCAAGGTGCAGAGAGTTTTTGGAGGACTGCCTGTCCAAAGGCGAGGTCCTGAGCCGAAGAGCGGTCCAGGCTGTAGTGCTTAGTGAAAGTGTGGATCGAAGACCAAGTCGCTGCTTAACAGATTTCTTGAGCCGGAACAGAGGAGAAGGCGGCTATATTAGCAGCTGTAACCCATAAATGAGGGCCCACACACCCTGTCAACTGTTGTTGAGCTTGGCTGTAAGAAAATGAGATGCAGTCTGAGATCCAGAAAGAGATAGTCTTTTTCGATGCCGTCCACCCAGGGTTATTTAAATTAAATGTGAGGAAAAGCTGAGACAAGGTTCTGAGCTGCTTAGTGGCCTGCAGATAAAACAAGAGGGCCCTTTTGCAATCCAGAATGAAGAGTAGGGTAGCCTCCAGAGAGTCCACTGGAAAGAAGGAGGGGAGGATGATCGCTTGGTTGAGGTGAAAAGGCGAGACTATCTAAGGAAGGAATTTTGGATGTGTGCAGAGGACAACTCTGTTGGGAAAAAAATGCACGTACGGCAGGTAGTGCACCAATGCCTGGAGTCCACAGATTATCCATGCCGAGGTGATGACCACTAAGAAGGCCATCTTCCAGGTAAGGTGTTTCAGAGAGGCCGAGGCTAGCGGCTCGAAGGGAGTTCGGAGAGGACGATACTGAGGTCCCATGCCAGTGGCAGTTTAAGAGGCGGCTTGATATGCATGAAACTTTTCATGAACCTTGAAACCAGGGGATTGAGATGGGTTTTCCAGTGATTGGAGCATGGGAAACGGCAATGGTGGTGAGATGGTATCTGATGTTGTTTGCAGGCCAGAATGGGAAAGGTGGCGCAGATAAGCAAGCACTTGGCTCAAGGGGGAATTAATCAACGGGAAGGCACGCATGCATATGCTCAGAGAAGTGAAAAAGCTTCTTTGAGCAGGGGAGAGTCCGGCACTGTAGGCGACATCATCCTAGCAAGTGCGGCTGCATTCCCCTGCTTTTCTGCAGAGACACTGAGATCACATCCAACATGCCCTGGCTTAGGAGTGAGGTTCTACTATGGTTTGTGCTTAAGCTTCAATCTCACGGCCGGTGATGTTGACAGAAACCTTCACAGCCTTCCACTCACATTCACATATACACACATTGGAAGAGCAATAATGAAAGCCCTTTCCATGGGTAAACTCATTTTTCTGATGATCACCCAACCTTTCTGGGAATCTACAATGCGGCATTCCATATCGTTCCTCCAGTCCAGTCCCGGTACTTGTGGGTATTTAACATTTTTTATATATTGCTTTTCAAATTCTCAAAGCAGTTTACAAGGAACATAGATGACTTTGTATACATAGAACTTTTGGAACTATTTACAATAACAGTTAACAGTATTCACACCCCACCAACAGCTTAGCGACTGAGCATGTCATGATCTTCATGACATCAGCACAGATAGGTAGCTGGCACCTCCCACCAGTTTGCAGTATCTCAGTCTCCAAGCAGCTGGAGAGGCATGAATTCCCTCATTAGGACTCACTGAAGGAATGATTGGTGCATTTAAATTTGGTGCACAATGAGAAAAGAAAGTTTTCCACTTTGGAAGAAGGGAGTTTTCAGATATCTGGCAGAGCTACTAAGGTTTAAAAAAAAAAAAAAAAAAAAAAAAAAAAAAAAAACCAGCTTGGGCATTTGCACCAGCTGTTGCTCACAGAGTTTTTTTTTTTTTAAAAGAGGCAAAGCAACCGATTGGCGGACGGTGCTCCAGGAAGAAAGAGGGGCTTGCCTGCAGGAGAAAGACACGTGCGCAAGGACTCTGGAGCCAGAGGAACAGCAAGATGAGGAGTCATCGCTGCACGGGAGACTGGTCACTTCACCGCCTGATGCCATAGCCCCAGAGGTGGCCAAGCGTGGGAGTGGAAGCTCTGTTGTCAGTGGGGAAGCTCGGGAACGGCGCAAACAGGGCAGGTGAGTGTGAGACAGGCAATCTGACTGAGCCACATGATAGCGGTGGCCATTTTAAAAGGAGCACGGGCATGGAAGGCAGTGCAGAGACCTGATGACAGGGGGGGGGGTGTGTCTCTGCAGACAACAAGAAACGCTGCCCTTGTGTTTTATTATTTTCCTTATGGGCTGCAAATAGTCTAGTAATTAAGGAACAGTATGCGCTATATAAGAAAAAGAAAGGAAGGCAGCTCAGCACTGACAGAATAGGCTCCAGCATGCCTGCAAAGCCAACCTGTGTGGCATGCGGATCATGCAGGGATTCTGTCTCCAAGGCTGGGTTCTGCTGGGGGAGTGAGGCCGATTCCCGCCCAGTGGAGGCTGAACCTCTGAATGAGAGACCTGGGAAGTCCCCAGGGGGGTGTAGAAGTGCTGGAAGGCTCCGTTCAACTCTCAGGACATGGAGAGGTGTCGGTGGCGGACACAGGAGCCATGGTAAATGGGGGGGGGGAGGGAGATGAGCCCCCTGCTGATAAGGGCCGGAAAGGCTAAGGAAAGAGAGCTGGTAAGGCCTCTTTCTCCAAGGGGGGTCAGGAGGATGGCCTCCTGGGAGGTTTTTCCCCAGAATTTGTGCTGATGATGCACAAAGCCTTCTGCATGAAACAGCAATCTGGAGAGGAGCCGTGAACTTCACAGAAGGGCCTAAAGCGTCCTCTCCTTCAGGCCACGCCGCTGAGAAGGGCTGAGGGAGAGCCAGGTCCCAGCAGGCGATGGCTGAAGGACGATCTCTGGAAAGATATGGGGTCTGTGCACGCAGAGGACCCAGAAGCAGAACAGATCAGGATTCGGATCTGAAGGAAGGAGAGATTTCCCAAGGGAAGGATTCTCGCATCCTCTGGGTTTTCCATAGGCAGGAACTGGCAGCCTCGATAGCTCATTCCTCAAAAGCACCGAATGTGTGTACGGAGATACCAGAGGAAGAGGAGCCCCTGGAGGACCCTCTTTTCCATGCGCTTAGAGCATCACTAAGGGTGTTCCCTTTACATCGGGTCGTCTGACGTATGATTCAGAATGAATGGTATGTCCCAGACAGGGCGCTCATATGATGGCACGGCTCTACCCTCTTCCAGATTGAGAACCAGAGATCTTGCGCACTCCAAAAGTGGATGCAGTCTTTTCCGCGGTAACTAAGAAAACCACAATTCCAGTGGAGGGTAGTCCAGCCCCCAAGGATGTGCAGGATAGAAAGTTGGAGACCCTCCTGAAGCAAGCCTTTGACATTAAATGTTTTGTCATTACAGGCTTCAGTATGTGGCACCTTTATAGCCCGGGCATATCTGCGATGGGCGCAAGGTATCTTGAAAGATTCTGGAGCAAAACAGCCTCATACACCAGAGGAAGCGAAGCTGGAATCGAGAGCGGCGTATTTAGTTGATGCTTTTTATGACCTCATTAGATGCGTGTCCCAGGGTATGGCCTCTGTGGTAGCGGCAAGGCGATACTTGTGGCTACGGAATTGGTCAGCAGATGTTTCCTCCAAATCACGGCTAAGCAAGTTCCTGTTCTGGGGCAAGTTCCTTTTTGGAGAGGACCTGGAGAAGCTGGTAAAAGATCTGGGGGAATCCAAATGAGGAAGATTGCCAGAGGACAAACAGTAATCGATGAGATCCTCGGCCCCCGAAAGGGGGCAGCCTAGATATTTTTGATGCTTTCGGGCTGCGCCTTTTCAGAGGGGCCGTTTTCCCTTTAGAGGACAGTTATTTTGGGGCTTCAGAGGCACAGGAAGGTGTTTTACTCTCCCGCTTCAACAGCCCCCAAGAAATCACAATGAAACAAGGACAGGCCAGGCAGATTTAATTCCCGTAGGGGGTCGGTTATGGGATTTTTACGATGCCCGGAATCGCATCACGACCGACCAGTGGGTGTTAGAGGTCATCAGAGAAGGTTACGCCTTGGAGTTTGCCCGGCATCTCAGGGACGCTTTGGTCAACTCTCCCTGCAAGGCAGCATAAAAGTGACAATCAGTGGAGCAACACTTCAGCAGCTGCAGAGCTTACAAGCCATGTTAGAGCTGTCAAAAGATGAGCACAGATGTATTTGATACTCCATCTATTTTGTGGTTCCCAAAAAGGAGGGTTCCTTTCGACCCATTCTGGACCTCAAGCATGTAAACCTAAGTCTGCGAATGCCGTGGTTTCACATGGAAATGCTGCGGTCAGTGATAGTTGTAGTTCAAGAGGGGGAGTTCTTGACTTCTCTCGATCTCACCAAGGCTTATCTACATATTCCGGTACGGACCAAACACCACCAATTCCTCAGGTTCTCGGTACCAATGGGACACTTCCAGTTTTGAGTGCTTCCGTTCGAACTTGCTACTGCACCCCATACTTTTGCCAAGGTCATGGTGGTGGTCACAGCAGCACTTCATCAGGAAGGCATTCTGTTGCATCCCTACCTCAACAATTGGCTCATCCAGGCGAAGTCCCTGGAGGAAAGCGAGCGGATGACGGCAAGAGTCATAACGTTTCTCCAAGAACTTGGATGGGTTGTCAACTTTGCCAAAAGTCAACTAAAACCGTACCAGGATCTGGAGTATCTTGGCATTCTGTTTCAGACCGACATGGGTCGCATCTACCTGCCCATAAAGTGTGTGCGTAAGCTGCAGCTGCGACAGTTTCTACAGATGAAGAAGCCAACGGCATGGCACTATCTACAAGTCTTGAGCTCAATGGCAGCATCAAGTTTTTTTATTTATATTTATATCCTGCTTTATCCTAAAATCAAAGCGGTTTCCACTTCAAAAGAATCAAGTTGCATAGTGCTGAGGTGTAGGCATGCAGTGGGCGCATACTATCGCTTGTGTATGTGTAATATATGTGTATCTTGATTATGAGATGTACTAAGTACAGTTTGCGCTATATACAATGTGTTATATACAATGAGGAGGAGTAGGGGGTGGGGATGGTTGTGATAGGGGGAAGGGCGTAGGGAGGGTGGGGCTGGAGGGGCGGGGAGAGAGCATTGGCAGGTACAATTACTTGACGGGGGAGGGGGGCTTTGGGTAGGTCACGTGAACTTGCTGTAATGCTCTGTGTAGAGCGTGGTCTTGAGTAATTTTCTGAAGTCCTTAATGTCCACGGTTGATCTTAGGCTGTCAGGGAGGGAGTTCCAGAGGGCTGGAGCAGCCAGGGATATTGTTCACCTTGAGGTGGTTTGCCTCATTTTGGTGAATTCTCTGGGGGTTGTGATGGTGTCTGTGGTGTCCTCCCTCCTGGGGGTGATGTGATCGTGCCTTGCAGAACCAATTGACCTGGTCCCCTGCGCATGTGCTCACATGAGGCCAATGCAACAGGCATTGTTGCGCAGGTGGTCTGCACAATGCCATCCACTCTCATGCCAGTTACCTTACACGGAAAAGGCTCAGAGGGCCCTCCGGTGGTGACTACAACCCGAGACACTTCTAAAAGGCATGCCCCTAGAAACGACGCCTGGATCCAGCTAACAGATGCCAGCCTAGCGGGATGGGGTGCACACTCGAAGGCGCAGTTTGTGCATGGCCTTTCATCACGGCAAGAGAAAAAGTGGCTCATCAATCGCCTAGAGTTGAGAGCGGTGTTTTTAGCCCTACAAGCATTTCAGAACTTCTTGAAGGGGAAAGCCGTGAGTGTGTTTCGGACAGTGCCACTATGGTGGCTTATATCAACCATCAGGGAGACACGAGCAGTGCACAGCTGGAGGAGGTAGGGCCGTTGCTGGAATGGGTAGACAGCAACCTGATGGCTCTCTCAGCAGCGCACTTGGCCGGTCGGGAGAATATAGCAGCAGACTATCTCAGCAGAGTGTGAATCGATCCTGTGGAGTAGACGCTCAACCAGAGTGGTTTTGCGCAGTTAGTGAGACAGAGTCAGCCGATCATGGACCTAATGGAGACCTTCGAGTTAGCGAAGGTGGCAAGGTTTTATAGCAGAATAGATTCTTGGCTCTTGAGAGGGAAAAGTTGAGACAATGAGGCTATTCATCCTCTGTGATTGAAACATTCCACTTCGCTAGCTTATATTCGAGTTTAGAGAGTGTTCAAGCATTAGTGTGAGGAACAAAGTTGTTCCACCATGAAGGCCACAGTGCCAGAGATTCTGGCTTTCCTGCAAGTGGGTTTGGATAAGGGATTGACCTGCAGCTCCTTCCTGTTATCGAGGCAGAATTCGAGGAGTTCCCCTGGCCACTCACCTGGATATTGTCTGTTTTCTTCGGGCAGTGAAGCAGGTGTGACCGCCAGTGCAGCCAGTCATCCCACCATGGGATCTCAACTTGGTGTTGCCCATCTTGACAGAGAAACCCTTTAAGCCTTTGGTGGGCTGTGCCCTGAAGGATTTGACGTTGAAGACAGTGTTTTTAGTGACCATTTGTTCAGTTAGAAGGATTCTGGAGCTCCAGGCGTTGTCGTGCAGCGAGCTGTACCTGGTAATGCCACAGGAAAAGGTGGTCTTACGGCCGGTGTCTTCATTTCTTCCCAAGGTCTTATCAGTATTTCACTGGAATCAGTCGGTGTCCCTTCCGGTATTTTCAGAGATGGCAGAGACAATATTGGATCCTCTTCTGCAATGGTTAGATGTTCGTCGCAGGCTATAGAAGTACTTAAGAACACAAAGTCTTTTCGTTTGTATTGTTTGGTGGGCCACGTAAGGGGGAAGCAGCTTCCAAAGCCTCCATATGAAGATGGATAACTGAGAATATCTTCTCGGCCTATCTGTTGAGGCAGAGACTGGTACCCCTAGGGTTGAGGATGTATCTTGGGCAGAATTCAGTTTGGTGCCGCCAGTTGATATCTGTAAAGCGGCAACTTGGTCCTCTTTGAATTCCTTTGTGAATGTGCAGGCATCGAAGGATGCACATTTTGGCTCGGCAGTACTTCAAGCTGGGTTAGCGGGTCCCTCCCGAGCATAGTACTGCTATGGTACATCCCACAAGTACCGGGACTGGACTGGAGGAACAATATGGAAGAGGAAATTAGACCTTACCTGCTAAATGATGTTCCTTGAGTTCCTCCAGTCCCGTCCCAAATCCTTCCCTAATAACAGACAATTGCTGTTGGCACATGATTCCCTGGCTTGAAGAAATACAACTAGTTCATAATAGACCGGAAGATAGGATGCATGTGCGGAATGAGTCAAGGAGAGAATATATTTTGGAGCAAAAATGGGATTGTTTTCCCTAGATGATAATAGGCAGAGTGTTGGGGGCAAGACTCCCGTGGATCTCTTTCCATCCATAAACAGGTGAGCATTTTTCTCCTATCCTGGCAGGGAGGGGTATTAGTTGGTTATTAGAATAGTTTATGGCTGCTTCCGTGAGTCTGCTTTGTCAATAGGATACTCAAGGCTGGTGGGAGATGCCAGCTGCCTATCTATGCTGATGTCATTTAGATCATGACATGCTCAGTTTCCAAGTTGCTGGTGGGGCATGACTACCCATGAGTACCAGGCACATCAATTCGCAGGTAAGGTTTAATTTCTTCCTTTTACCTACAGACTGAAGAGGCAGTTCCAGGAGCGAGAAGAGAACAGACAGCAAAACACGCGCAGCTTTGATTATACAAAATTACATGGAAAAATAACGCCCACAAAAAGCACATTAAAATCTCTGTTGGTAATTTTATTTAGGCAATAGCAAAAGCACAACTATCCATGGGGTTCTGCTTTCATCATTGCAGCAAATCTGCAGATTAAAAATACCCACAGGGTTTGCCAAATGATTATTTAGTTTATGCTGGGCAGACTGGATGGACCATGCTGGTCTTTATCTGCCGTCATTTACTATGTTACTATGTATATAAAGACATGACGACATTCTACATAGCACATTGAGATGGAAATTGAGGCATCCAGGTCAGCATGTGAACAATTCCCCCAGTAGTTTACAAAAGGTTCTGCCAAATGCAGAGCGTTTTGTAAAATATTATAAAGATGTGTATGGCTGCACATGTATTTGCTGGGATGCCTACCAAGAGCAGCAATTTAAAAAGCTGTGCAAGGATAAAACCAGCATCCTGTCTCTCCCATTTGTGTGTGGGAGCAGTTTCTTTAAAACTGCTGCTCCCAAGAGCATTAGTCTCCCTCACCTGCCGATCCTCTCCTGAGCTGGCAACATATGTTCCCTCCCTCTTAAGCTGCCCCCCCCCCCCCCCCCCCAAAATTGAGAAGCCTTTCCTTGATCCCACCCCTGGCTCTTACCACGGATCCCTGATGGCCTAGTAGAAGCAATCCCCAGTTGCTCTTGCTCTGTTCAAGCCTGAACTCAAAATGGCATCTCTGACCCCTAGCAGTAGTCTCCCACAACCATCCCTAGGGGTCAAGCTGACAAATAAGGACATTTCAGAAAGCTTCATTTCCCTCTTATTTGGCAGCTTGATCCCCAGCAGTAGTAGTGGAATGCTGCTAGGGGTCAAGGGGACTATTTTGAATCCAGGCCCAAATGGAATGGGAGTAACTTGGGATTGCTCTTGCTCTCACTAGACCAGGAGGGACACCTGTTAAGAGTGGAGGGTGGGATTATGCGGTGCAGAGGGGCTTGCTGTCAGGAGGAGGGAGAGGCAACTCCGACCACCCTCCTCCTGTCTCTTGTTGTCTCAAAGCTCGACTACTGTAATGTAACCGGTGAAGTTGATATTGCTGAAGACCAGCTAGGGCGACTACTCCTCCAGAATACTGCTGCCCGTATCATCACTGATGCGACCTGCACAGATCACATCACCTCTTTACTCTTCCGTCTCTCCTGGCTCCCTCACTAATTCAGGATACATTACAAAATGGAAATTACACTTACCTGGTAATTGATGTTCCTTGAGGGAGTACAGTTCAGTCCTCCACCACTGGGTAGTGCACCTCCTCCTGCAACATGGAGACTGGACAAGTCAAACTTGTGACATCACCGGGTATATCCTGCTGGTCTTCTCCCATGATCCCCCAGTGACCTACTGTCAAAGCAGACTCAAAGGAGCAAACAACCAACCAGTTAAAGTACTAAATACAAAGCTATGCTCAAAACTTCAACTTTAAAATCACAGGGCCCCAAAAAGAAAGGCCGAAAACACCCTCCTCCGTGCCCCTGTCCGCCTGCACACCAAACAGCGGAAGACAGAGAGCTAGAAGGAAGGAGAACTAAGGAAGAGTATAGGCAGAAAAGGTTGCTCTCGCGATTACCTGCCAATCAGAGCCCGTTGCCGACTCTAGGATCCAAAAGCATACTCGGAACTGACGCCTCGCGTCTGAAACATCCATCCCCGGGCGGGAATGAGGACTGAACTGTACTCCCTCAAGGAACATCAATTACCAGGTAAGTGTAATTTCCATTTCCTTATCGGTCCTACAGTTCAGTCCTCCACCACTGGGATGTACCAGAGCAGTAATCATTGGGAGGGACCTATCCAGTCGGCTCGGCCCCTAAACGAACAGAGCAGGCACCGACCCCAGCCCGCTCCTCACGTCAACAGGCGGTAAGCCAACCAGGAAGACACGACCGAGAGCCCACTTGGATCCTCTTCACTGGTGAAAACAGCACAGAACTCTGCCCCAAGCAGCGCTAGTGCTTCAGAAAGACAAACTCGCCATCGCAAACACACTGAACGCCCTAGAAACAGACCTACTGAGAAGGCTACCGGAGCTCCGCCTGAAAAATCCGCTTGAGCTCCCCCTTGGCTCTCGACCCCACCAGGGTGTCAAGTGTTAGCAACTGCTGCTCTCCCGCAGAACCCGCCTCCACGGAGGGACAGGCAGCGAAGAGACCTCCCAGAAAGCGACAGAACCTCACCTAAGGTCCAAGGAACGCAGGTTACAAGCAAAGTGTAAGTCCCAAACCGACAACTAAACAGGCACAGCCGGATTCCACGAGGGAGAACGGAACCGAGGTCCATCCAGACAGAGGTGGGAAGCAAAATGAGGGAAATGGAAAAACCACCAGCGTCAAACACCCTATTTGTCACACCTCTTAAGGGCTTTATTCTTTGCAACACAAAGTAGCTTTACAGCTATGTCCTGGACCAGTTGGAGTCTTTTTAATTGAGAATGTGGAATGCAGCTAAGCAATGAGTTGCAATAAACCAAGCGTGATCCACCAAGGGCATATAAGAGGGTGTCAAGTGCCCCAGAGTCCAGCGTTGTTTCAGAAGATGTGGAGTCTTACATGGTGTGACAAAAAGGAAAGGAGACTCTGGTAGCCACGCCCACGACGCAATGCCAGTAGGCCAACTGCTTACATCACCTGGATATGCCCTTCGGAATTGGAGGAACCATGCAGAAGTAGCAATCGCCGACGTGATCCATGGGCCCTCTCCAGATCATTGGAACCGCAAAAGACTTTGATGGTCTTTTCCCATCCATCCACAGCCTGAGATCTGCTACACACGTTTTGCAGCATATGTGTGGCGCCTAGCTTTTATCCTGATCTTTTATTCTGCAGCCAAAATATAAATTGTAGGCTTTCTGAACCGCCACAGTCATATGCCATTTTTGTGATGTAAAAGTCACATCACCACAACTAGAGCAGAAATTATCTGCATGATTAACACCAGGACGAGGAATCACCAAATATGCTGTGAGTGACCTATCGGTATAAAATAAATGTGTCTTTTTTTTTTTTTACTGTCAAGCGAGGCAAATTCAAGTAGTGACTGCATCAACTGGTTTTGGACAGTTATTTCGATTGGTTGCAAGTAAAGATTATGCAAGCTCACGCAAATGTTGCAGAATACACTGGTAATGGTCCCCACTGACTAATGAAGAGCACATATCTTAGCAACCAGACCCAGTCGGCCATTTTCACTATGACCTCTGAAAGGCATAGAATGGACCGGGCCACGGCCCCGTACCAATGCGTCGACGCTATCCAGTAGCCTCATATGTCCTCTGCTAAACATCGACCCGTCGCCGCAGACTGACAGGTCGCCATGAGGTCCAATATGGGCTGACCGCATCTGAGCACACGCGTCGCGCACACCGCCTGATGCAATCTCACTCCTCCGGCAAACACTCGGACCCCGCTAAGGACATTCGCCACCACAGTGTCCCCACCGAAACGCAGGCCGCCAAGGCTTCAACCGCGCACGCTGTCCCTTCGCTCGGGCCACCCTGACCACCCGACCGACTCCACCCTGCCGATCGAAATAGGCCACCATCCCGGAGATCTCAGACAGCACCTACAGCGCTCGATCCGCTACCATGTCTGTGAATGCCTGCCACGGCTGACGTACCGCGTACCGTTCCAGTCAGCCGATGGAACACTGGGCGTGCTGCGTACACTAAAACGCCTTGTACATAAAGGATCCCCAAAATGTAGCTGAGGCTAACCACGCTCCGGCCAAGCTCCCGGAAGAAAGGGACAGAACCTTATAAAAAAGAAGTGGGGACAATTAGGAAGGCTTTCCTGTTTGATTATTCTTTTTTTTTTGTTTTTTTGTTTTTCCTTTTTACAACTCCATAAGGGCCACAAGGCACACAACCGAACAGGGCATTGTCCAGAGAACGCAAGGCCCCTCCTCCAGGCTGACTCCACAGCCTAAACCGGCAGTCACCTTGGCTGATGCCGAGCAGCGCGGAAGCCAACTTGTAAGCCCAGCATATGAAGTATGCCTACTAGTACAGCATTCCACAATGGAGGGACATGTAACCGGACAGCTTTGAATATGAACCTACAGATATCCCGCGCTTGCTCCAAGACAAGCACTGTGCAGCCTACTGGTCTACTCGGAGCACCGCCACGACCCGAAGACCTAAACCGGCCAGCAAAAGACGACGTACGCTGGGCCCGAAGGAACCTGGTTGGTTGAACGGATCCCAGCACTCCCTGTATCGTTAGGATCGGAGCCTCCCCCCAAGGACTCAGCCCTGGCTGGAACCGGCTGAGCATAACTCCAGGCCCTGCGGCGAGCCCCCACGAAGAAGTGGGACGCAACGATGCCTTGAGGAAAGGGAAGGCCCAATGGGTGAAGCAAGTTGCTAGCTGACCAAGGGATTAAACCCCACACGCGCACCTCAACGGAAGGTCGGAAGAACCGAGGATTCTGGTCCCACAGGTGCGCCTGCTAGCCTTTAACAACATACACCTCCGCAGGTACAAAAAACGTAAATTGTGAGCACCTTCAGGGGTAAGGGGAATAGACGACAGCCTCTGACTGTTGACCACCTTGTCTTGCACAACAGACAGCAGCACCCCACCAAACAAATGATTGGGAATATATGACCTCAGAACCCCAAGACAGAGGTAAAACAGTAGAACGTGCAGTGGACGTGAATTTCCAGATCTGCCAGCCCCCCTGCCCACATTGAGAAGAGGCAGAGAAGAACTGGACCGGCGGATCTGGAGGGGTGCCTCCTGGACAGCCGGGCCACCGAAGGGAAAGCTGATGACTGAGGCCCAAACTCCTCAGGATGGTCCCGTCTTGCATTGGCAACCCCATGCAACACCATGACAACCCCGCTCATGATATCCCAAGCGATCTCTGTCATTGCTGCAACAATCACCTGAGCATGAGATCACAGACGGAACACGGACATGCAGACGCACTCAAGGAGAGTGCACCTAAGAAGTATGAGCCTATCCAACATCCAGCACCACATGTCCAGGTGTCCCACTCCTGTCACCCAAAACACAGGACGCTTGAACCTAGGTGACCATCATAGCAAAGACAGGGAGGCCTGACTGCCGCTATCAACCCTTCCAGGACCCTGGAACACTAAGCCCCGGACTGTGCCATCCAGCAACACTTCTCACGATCCCCAGCAGGGGCCTTTCCCCAGATGGCCCAGATGGGCAGTGTTCCCGCCAAATGGGCAAGCTGCGCTCTGATAACATAGTGCAGAAAACCAAATCAAAGTGTCTTAACCTAGCTAATTTTTGTCTAATAGTGATCATTCATAATATCAGCCAGGCTCAATCATAACATTAGTATTAATGATCTCTAAAGATTGAAGAGTTACTAATGTAACACTAATTGGGTTTTTGTTTTTTTTTGTTTTTTTAAAGAGCTTCAAAGGCGATCTTGGAAACTACAGACCAATGAATCTGAGTTCAGTGCCAGTTAAATGATAGAACTTGTTCTGAAAAGCAGCACCAAGCTGTCTTTTCAAAGGGTTAATAAACATGTGAGTAAGCCAAATGATATGTATCTGGATGTTTTAGAAGGTACTTGACAAAGCCCCTTATGAACTTCTCCTGAGGAAGGAGATGATGTGCTATTATAGAATGGGAAATGGATCAAAAACAGGAACACAATAGGACTAAATGGCCAGTTTTCTCACAGGAGACCCGTAAATAGTGGAATGTCTCGGGATCTGCACTGGAACTGGCATCTGGTAACATCTACTGCACTGAAATGATCTGGAAAAGAGATCAGCAAGCATGACAATCAAATTTGCAGATGGCATAACGACATTTAGAGGCTGTCTGCACAATTTCCAAGCGTATAAACATGGAAATAGCATCCTTATGTAAATGACAGTTTCAGAAAGGGCTCAATTTGTAGGTGGTTGTGCCGCCGATGACCCTGAATGGCCAAATCCTAGCACGGAAACCTGCTGCTGACAGACGTCGCTAACTGCCAGAAAGCAGACAAAGGTAAAGGCACCCCCCAAGAAGTAAAACCCAAACCAATCACATTGCATTCAAAGAACTATAAACTATCATGAAATTAAAAGGAAATTAAAATTAAAAGGAAATTAAAATTAGAATTAAAATTAAAAGTAACAGCAAAAGGAAGTCCTTATCTGGGTGTAGCCGCGTGGAACAGCGTCGTCTGCTCAAACGCGGGGCTGCTCCGCTCTCCGCCACGAGGCCTCAGCCCTGCCGAGAAAATGGCACCAATCTGAAGCAGGCCCGTTTGGCGCCAAACACCACAGAGGCGGCAAGAGCTCAGAGCCCCTCCATGCGGACTCGAGAGACTCCCTTGTGGCGTCGGGATGCAGCAGTTACCCCGCTGTAGCTGCGGGGTGAAGAGCTGTCCAGACACGCTGCTGCCTTGCGCCACCAGAAGTAGCAGACGCTGCGAGCCCCGGCCCACCGGCTAAAGAACCTCGAACGGCCTGAGGCTCCCGCCGCGATGGGAATCTGCCGCATGGACACTGCCAAAATGCAGGTGTTCCACAGAGCTCTCCCCCATACAGTCCTGGGGGAGAGATCATCACCGGGCACAGAGACCGAAGAATCCCAAGCAGAGAGGCTAGCTGGCAGCGTGAACTTTGAAAAGGGACAGAACCCCCCTTTACACTAAGGCAGACTAGGTGAAAATAAATAAAGTAAAAGTAAATGAAATTAAATGAAAATGAATTCAATTTACAGGATTACACCTAAAGAAGGGCAAAAGAAATGCACGGTAAATCAAATCCTGACTAACTGCTCCTAAACTGCTTCTCAAGTGTGCCCAGCACCTAGGCTCACTACGTCCTCATGCTGCATGGAGACTGGACACACTGGGGGATCATGGGAGACGACCAGCAGGATATACCCGGTGATGTCACAAGTTTGACTTGTCCAGTCTCCATGTTGCAGGAGGAGGTGCACTACCCAGTGGTGGAGGACTGAACTGTAGGACCGATAAGGAATTTCTCATTTTACTTCATAAGGCC
Source organism: Ichthyophis bannanicus (assembly GCA_033557465.1). Taxonomy (NCBI): domain Eukaryota; kingdom Metazoa; phylum Chordata; class Amphibia; order Gymnophiona; family Ichthyophiidae; genus Ichthyophis; species Ichthyophis bannanicus. The sequence goes on along the minus strand of CM066031.1, from coordinate 275,042,357 downwards.
TTCCACACATCAACAATACCTCGCTGATCTCGTCCATCCACCAACCTTCCACCGCTCACTTCGATCTATTTACTTCAACCTCCTCCGCCTCCCTCCCCCCCCCTCACAGGGCCAACTTAAGTTTACCCGCCACTCTGCTTTTTTCTTCCTGGGTCCCGCACTTTGGAACTCCGTGCCCCCTGCATTTTGGTTAGAACAAGCATTCCCTAAATTTAAAGCATCTTTTAAGACTCATCTCTTACGTCTGGCCTTTGACCTTCCCCTCTCTCTTCCTTAACCCTCTTCTTACTTGCCTCTGACCTTTGGCTTCTATATCTCTCTGCTGTCCTATCATATAAGGGCATTCCCTTTTCTGCTTCCTCACAGCTCATTTTTATTGTAAACTGCTTAGTTGCTGTTGTGAGGACAGCATATCAAATGGAGTACAGAATAAAGAAAGAACAAACATCAGGGGTGGGAGGCGGTGGCATTGGCCTTTGCCCCTGCAAGCTGGCACTTGTGCATGCCTCAGGGCAGGTGTAAAGGATGATGTCCTGAATGTATGGTCACTATAGGCCCGATTTCATCCCGCATGTCTGGGCCATCTATGCGTCCGGCTGGAACAGACGCATAGAGGGAGTCGTGATTCTGATCCTGCAGGGCACATCTAGCCCCGCGGGATCAGAATTGCGAGCAGGTCTGTATGTGCAGGCCAGGACCCCGACTCTGTCCGGCCTGCACGTATAGGCCTTCCCCAGCTAACTCAGTCAAGGCGCTTCATTGGAGCCGTGGCGCCATGGCATCCGGTTGCCATAGCACCGTGGCTCCATTGAAGAGCCACGATCCCTAGCCGCTGGCTCCTGGAGTGGATTCCCCGCAGCCTGACCCCTGATCTGGCCTCCAAAGGCCAGAGTCGGGCTGCGTGGAATGTCCTCGTCCCCCCCCTGCCCTATCCGCGCCCAGGGCTCGCTGATCCCTGGCGACTAGGGGAACTTATTCCACCTCTGAGGTGGAATACGTTCCCTGTGCAAGTCACTGGACCTGCATATACAGGGCTGACATTAGAATTGTCCCTGTACGTCCAGGGCCGATGACCGCCCACCCTAACGCTGCCCCTTCCACCTTCCCCATATAAGATGTGGGGAAGGTAGATGGGACCGGGAAAAGGCACAAATAGCGGGGAAGGACGTCCCAACGGAATAACCCCCTACATATACTCCCCTTGTAAAATAGGGAGTACATGTTTAGATTTTTGGCCTTCCCAAACCATGTCCTATGCACACCCCATCGACACCCCCTTGAAATCTCTTCATCTCATCTTTGCATATTATGTAATCTAGATGTGTAAATGCTACCATTTATATGTCTAGTGCTCCCAGACACAAATATACATGCATTCACGCACACCTATCTTGAAGTAGCGACTCCCAGTTATACCCTTACCATTTGGGTCAATTCGATATGTGTCTGGATTGATCAGGTCGATGGTAACTCCTAGATCAGGCTCCGTCAGCAGATCATGTTTGTGCTGTTTCTCCAGTGAAGTGGCTTTATACTGTACAAACCTAAAAACAGAGAGAAAGGAAGTGAGGAAGATTTGGCTTTCACTCAGGAGCTTCTCATAGTGACTGCACAAAGGGAGTGAGGGAGACCCAACTGTCACTCAGGAGCTCCCCGTGTCAACTGGAGGTGCATCCTTTCCCCACAGGTATGAGTGCCTTACCTATTCTGATCGAAGGGGTATGTAATGAACTTTGGATCGAACGGAATATCAGGGAGACTATTGCAGTATTTTACTCGGCAGACAACTCCTGATCTGAAACACATTGAAAGAAGAATAAGCCAGCATGAATAATCAGAAAGGGCTATATCAAAAGAGATACTGCCAAGTCAGTTTTGCAGGCAGGAGACCTGGCTTTACAAGTCTGGTGCTTGCTCCTAGAGGGCTATGCCTCCTGCTGGGGTAGCACTCACAGAGTCCAAATGCACAATTTATCCTGGTTGTGTTCTAATACTGGTAAAGGCTGTGGATGATGGTATTCTAATGAAAATCAGATGAAAAGTAGTGGTGCAGACAACAATCATCCCATGACACTCACCTTTCTGGCAATGCTCGATGAGTATTATTGGGCCTATAAAAAAAAAGAAGACAGACAGGAGAGATCAAATATATTATAAAAGCCCAGAAGCATAATTTTCATGGGTGATTCCCTATTATGTAAAAGGCAGACACCTGTCTATTCTATGCCAGGCACATGAACTTCAACATTAGGAGAAGTGCAAGCATCTCTCATCACTGTTAGAAGGAACTGCAAATATAAAGGCTGATGCAAAAATGTCAATACACAGTCTGCACATAGATAACAAGACATCCACACATATTATTGTGTGTAATGCAGAAAAGGAATTGGCTAGTGCACAGCCCATGTACAGTAAATCCATTCAAATTACATGATAAACAAGCAATTAGCTAGATGCAGGAAAGTGCGCAGAACAGCGAAGACTGAACTTAATGCTGGAACTTTAACATCTACTAGAAGGAAACATAAGGTGTTTGTGCTCAGTGCCAAGATGAAATGTATGCCTGTTTTGCGAGCCGACAACCCCCCTTCCCTCTTCAGCAGTTTCTGAGCTTTGCTGAAATGAGTTCTTTAAAAAAAGGTAGGGAATGGTGCTGGAACAAATGTATATGGCACATGACAGCAACCATTCTGCTCGGAATATTGCTCAGAATAATGCTGATATTCAAAAACAGCTATATTGTTCAGACTAAAATTTCTGAGCAGAGATATGCGTTACACAGAATTCCAGCACAAGTGCCTTTTTGTCGTCAGGATCTAGGCGCTGCTAACACAAACGCTTTGCACATCTACCTGCTGGTTTAGCGTAGACTTTCTGTGCCTGTCTCATTTGAATGCCACCTGCTTGCTGCATACAGATGCACAACTTCTTTATTACTCTTGTGCTTGAAACCTGTGTGCATGGCATTTAGCGCACAACTCTTAACGCCGACTTTCTGCATTGGCCCCATATTGTTCAAGACATGCATATCAGCTCCTTTCCTCTATATACGTATCTGTACTATGGCTTGTAGCTTAATACTAGAAATAAGATGAAACGAATAGTTCCTAGTACAGCAGTCAACTGCTAATCTACCTGTTTTAGATTCCTTAGATCCCCTATTGACTGTGAGGCTCATACTTCTCCTGGGTATTTTTCTCTACCCCACCTTAGCAACAAAGTTATTACAAGTAAAATCGCCCCCTAATAAACAAGGGGTTGGGGGGGATCTTCCAATTTGATGGGTGGAACGCAACAGGAGAGCCAGGCACCTTACAGTATTTATCAACGTCTTTAAAGGGCGCAAAAGCCGTATGAACCCTGCTGAAATCATCACAGAGGGCAAAGTGCTGCACACAAGATAATATCAAACTCGAAAGGCAGGCAAGTCAAACTAGAGCATCACAGAGTACTGTATGCCTCTATTTTCAAAAAAACAGATGTGACATCACATAGCGTCACTGGTTACAAATGTTATCACAGATTCTTCAACGAAAAGGATAAAAGAACAAATCAAAATCTTCGCCCAGCGGGAACCTGGGTTATGCAGCGCAGCGCCAATACCTATGCCCGTCCTCCCTCTGCGCCTGGGTTTGGATAGTAGGCGCCATAGCCAACCAAAGGATACGGCCTTGCGCTCTCTCGGCAGCAACTCTCCTCAACTGCTCCCACGGCGAACTGGGGGGTCCTCTCTGTCCGAGGCTGTCCTTAGTAACGCCTGACTGCTATGTGCGCAGACACCGGGCGGGAGCGGCGCCGAGCTCCACCGCTAGCGGAATCTGAGCACCTAATTTTCGCGAGCTCTTCGTCATCACTTTTGAGCTCAAAGGGTCTCTCGCGGTTTACGTTTCTAATGAATTTTGGAAATGTTCGTTCTTACTAAAGACGTCAGGGACAGCTGGGGACTTCAGCACAAGAGCCTGACGGGAGTTGTCGTTTTCTGTGTCCGATGGCAAAGGTTGGGAGTTAGTTACTGGACCGCTTATAACATGTTACATCCCTCTTTCGTCGTGTGGAAATGGTTATCACACCAAAGTCCGAACCCGGCGACAGCAAAAGAACCGGAACGGGTAGTGAGAATTGGCTTTTACCTGTAGAACAAGCTATTAGTTCATATCTAAGACTAACTCTGGAACCACGTGATTCATTCTGATGCTTCCGTTATTAAGCTGCGGACTAGTAAGTGATAGAGGTAGTGGCCAATGGATGTGATATAGGTGGATGATCTGCCTCAGAACTTGTCCAATCCGAGTTGGAGGCGGGCGTGAAGAACCGGAAGCAGAGAAGATGGCAGCTCCGCAGTCTCTGAGCTCTGTCCCGGTTTCGGCTCCAGCGCCTCCGCCTCCTCCGCCACCGGTCCCGGCTTTGGCTTTCATGGCGCAGGCCATTCCTCCACAGGTGCCGCAACTCCCGGGCTCACAGGCCGCGGTATCCCAGCAGCAGCAGCAGCAGCAACAACAACAGGACTTCGACCCGGTGCAGAAATACAGAATGCTAATCCCACAGTTAAAAGAGAGTCTGCAGGTGAGACCGTCACCTCGCACCTAGAACCATCCTGAGACTCCCACTATAATCCTCCTTCACCGGGACCTCCCTTACCAACCCCCCCTCCCCCACATCTGCAGAGCTTTGATACAGAAGATGGGGGCTGTCACTCTGCAGTCTTTAGAGGACATCTCGTCGCCTTTTTTGGCAGACCTAAATCTCTAAACAGAGCCGGCCCAACCATTAAGCAAGACTAGGCGGCAACAAAGAGCAGCAGTCAAACAAAACAATATTAGATCCTGACAGCCAGACAAACTCAACCAGCCCTCAGCACATTCTTTTACCTGTGCAGGACATAGGAACACACACATGCAAAGCATAACCGAACATCATATTTCTAAATATTAAACATCTTTACAGGATTGTTGTTCTCTTAGGCTTCTGTAGCTAGTATCATGATCTTTTCAGTTTTCCAGGTCATGCCGCGTCTTAGTAGGTTAAACCGATGTTTCTCCATGGACAAGCAGGATGAGTCAGCCACACCTGGGTGACGTCATCCGACAGCGCCATAGACGGAATACTCTCCAATAGCTCAGAAGTCTAAACTCTTCTGAGCATGTGCCAGTAGCCCCCACCACAGTGCCCGCCCCTTCCTCCTCAGTCTGTTCTATCCGCCCGGCCATGTGGACGGATTCTTATACTCTCCTCTTTCTACCCTCGTTTTGAAATGCACTAATTTGAATTCTGTGTTCTTACCTATTCCTTTCCAGATTGCGATTCCATATGTCTTCTTCTGATTAGCGATCCAGCCCTGGAAAGCGCCGCAGAGAAATGGTTGGGTGCCTGGTCCTCAATATGAAGATGGCGGCGAGGCCCCAGAGGATCACCACTCCAGCGGCCTTCCACTCGGTGGCAGCGTCTCCCCTATGGGCAGTCCTTCTCCACTTGGGGAGCCCCTACCAGGACTGGGAGAAAGCCGGGCACGGAATGTGCCGAAAGGCCTCCATCCCCGGCCCGGCTCACGGCGATCACAGCTACTCAGGCGCGCCTCGGGCCTGCCCAAATCTCGACAGAGCCGCGCCGGCATTGTGACTCCAGCTACATGTCTGATCACAGCATCTGCTGGAGCTGATTGCTGCTGCACTCCTGTTGTACTCCGGGGCGTTCCAAAGTCAGCCCATCTCCTGCTCATGCACTGCTGGAGCTGATCGCCACTTCACTCCCTAGTGTTTCTAGCGCTCCCACACGGATCGGCTATGATCTCGATGAGGCGGGGTTCACGGCACAAACAACGATGGCGCCGACGAGGCCATACTTATGCCCTGCACCACGTGGTCTCGCAATAGCAGAACTCGGCCTCTGAGGACCTCAGCGCCACCCGATGAGCCCAACAGTGGACAGACCTGCAAGGCGCAGGCTGTGACTCGGGATGTGCTGCCAGCCTCCATCCCCCGACCTGACTCATGGAAGGATTCCGGGAGCTGTTCACCCCCAATGGCGATCTCCGCACATGAAACTTCGGCGCCGAGAACCTCATGAAACTTCGGCACCGATAAACCTTCTGCGCTGAGAACCTCGCGTCCATCCTCCGATTCTCTGGCGCACGGCGGTGTAGCATACTGGTTAATGCACTGTTCTATAAGCAGAGGTCAGGAGTTCTATTCCTACCTGCCCTTATCCCGAGCAGAGGTTTTTCGGCGCCGAGGTCCTCACCTCCCTCGAGGACCCTCTGGTATTGAGAACCACTGATGCCGGGGACCCCGTGTTTCTCCTGCACCTCTCCTGTCACGAGGACACATGAAGCTCCAGAGCTTTCTCTCTCTTCATCCAGGTGCAGCATGTCAGTTAACCCCAAACTGTTGCACCCCTCCCTGGCTGCGGATCACTGCAGAGACAAGGGAAGGGGCAGCCCACCTGCTGCCTGCACAACTTCACAGGACAAAAAAAAAAAAAAAAAATCAGCGCAATGACCTCCAGACTGACTTCTGCAACAGCAGACCGCAGTGACTTTCTCTGATGCAGCACAAAGCCAGCCATTGCTCCCTCTCTGTCTGAGGCCCCCAAGTCATTCCTATCGTCACACATGACTGGCAGCCACAACTCAGACCAACAGCACCGCCCACCTGAAGCTCTACAGTGCTGAGCGCACACCTTCATCTACTAAAGTACTGTGCAGGAGAGGCTGAGAAGGGCAGATCTCGCCACATAAGTGGAACAGCAGCCCAGCGGATGTGGCCCAACCTAGTGCTCAAGAGCCCAGGGTTCATTCCACTGGCACCCCCTGCCACCTGAGCAAGTTCTACCATTGCCTCCGGAGGACTACCCTAATCTACGTCTCTTACTGAACATCGAAACAAGGAGCTCTCATTCCCTTACTGAGAAGTTCGCCTGTGACTATCTGATCCCAGGAGACATGCCCATCGGCCAACGTGCCGACTGAACTCTACTCCTCCTTAGTAGCGGCACATGGGCCCAGCCCTCCATGCCCTATACCTAGCCCTGACAAGGTGGTCGCCTATAACAGCAACCTCTGGCAGGCAATAAACACACCAAGCATAGGCCATTCGAAGCTAGTAACCACAGGGTTCCAACGCTAGGGCAGGCCCTGGTTTCATTCATACCTAAACTGGTTTAACCTCAATAGGGATGCACCTATAGGCCAAAGTTGAAGTTAGTTCTACATAGCCCATCAATGGCCATTCTATTCTACAGGCACCATACCATACCCAGGATTCATACTATCATGTCACACTGGGAATCCATTCATTCAGCCTCATTAAGCCTGTGGCGCCCAACAGGACGAGGAAAAAGCGGCAGCCTCCTTTGCGTACTGCAGACATACATGAGTCTCTGCACCACGGCAGCTCACTGCTCCCCGACATTCCTTCAGTGTCAGTGGCCACAAAACCATTGACCCGGTGGGTGGCCACAAAACCGTTGACCCAGTGGGGAGGGTGTAACCCGCTTCAGGCGGACTCCAGGATGGTGCACGCTGCTAGGCACAGTTGTCTCCGAGGGCTCTCCGCAAAGGGGTGGCACAACGGCATATCCCAAGTCCGCTGCCTCTGGGCACATTGCCACAACACAGGGCACAAAGTGCTAAGGTCTCGAGGGTACTGAGCCCATGTAACCACAGCAGCAGTCCCAGGATTAACAGTAAGCTTGATTGCTTGATGGCTCAACGGTGATATTAGCCCACTACGATACAACCCCTCTAACAAGGGGATAAAAACGGGCCCTACCCGGTAAACCCACGCCATGCCTCTATGGGTAGTTCCTCAATTCTCTCGACCCTCAACTGCCAATGAAGGTCAAGAAAGGATATGCCACGCCGCATCAGACCAATGATCCATCAATACCTTGTCTAGAGCGGTGCCCAATCAAGACCTTACGTACCGGTCAGATTACCTAAGATCAGAGCACTGGCAAGGAACTAAAGCCAGTCTTAATCACACTGCTGCTTGCAAGACACCAGTCACCATGGTGACTCGATGCAGGACTCTATTTCAGATGGACACCTCAGTCTCCCATTGGGTAATCCTGGCAACCTGTTTTCTGCAGGCTAGTTCTCCCAAGCTCTTGCTACACTAGATTTGGATTGTACAAACATAGAAGAGCTTCCTCTTTCCAGTCCCAAAGATTGAACCATCCAGCGCCAAATATTGGCCCTTCTAGTAACATGGTACCATAGCAATCTGCCTGCGTATGGGCCAGGATCCTCTCATATGTTGGCATCCCACTAAGTCCTCAAGCCTTAGGCCTCTGGTTGCCAGAGGTTATGGTCCAGCCGGACTGCGAATGCTGAGCTCATGTCGCACCCATCCTAACATACAAGGCTTCCAAACTAACCCATTGCAGGCTAAACTCTCTCTACCATCCTGCCTTTGTACCTCTACTACTTGCCATTGCACCTCAAGGGCGGCCATTCCAAATATCAGCTCGCTTCCAGATCTCCCAGTCTGCGGGGACTCTTTCCCCACAATATAAGCCAATATGCTAACAACGGCTAAAAGAGAAGCCCATCGATGCATGAGAGGGATTCCCTGACCCCTTGGGTCATGCCAAGCTCCTCCCACTCTCCAGACAATCCCACCCAGAACATATTCTACAGAGATTAGTCAACTACCACACCATCTCTCGCCAATGTATATAGGGGCGGTCTATCTGGTCACGCTCCAAGGACATTGACAGGAGACCATATCTTCCCGAAGTGTGAAGCCATATCCACACATACCAATGCCTACTCCGCTGGTCCTGTGTTCAGAGCTCTGCTCAAATAACCTCATTGCACCCAAAGCTAAGGACCCCTTGTACCCACAGGTCCTGCCGATGTCTTTCGAGCAAAGTTCATCGCTCGTGGCTAGCTGCGTGCCTTCAACCATTCGTGGTGACTTGCACGGGTCCAGGGATGAGTTCTCCACCCACCCCTCCAAATGGTGCAAGACACGTTTTGGGTCACATAGAAAACACGCCATGTCACCGGCACCGATGACACACCGGGTCCGGTGGGCAGGGCAGCAATGCCCACATCAACAACTAAGATCATCCCAGGCATACTCCTTCACTTCCATCTTGCACAGTCTAATAGCCAATTGCAAACGAAAGGATCTTTGACTACCCTAATCTATGGCAGCTGGTGGTTCAGTACACAAAGCCATTGTGAATATGCGTGGAGTATCACAGGTTCAAGACCCTGCTGTGGATCATGTAATTTCATATCACCCTCCCATCTAAGACCCACTCCAGTCGGCTAAGACCCATTCCAGTCGGTCTTCCACCCTCACGAAAGGAAGGCTAGACAGCTAGTCTCCAGTCGGCCTTCCACCCTCACGAAAAGAAGGCTGGACAGCTAGTCAACGTAGACTAGACAGCTAGTCAACAAAGCCGTAACTCTTGAGAAGTCTGCCCTCGTATAGGTCAGTGGGGCTCGGAGGATTGGAGTAAAGTAATGTTCGCATATACTTCCCACACACCATGTGGGCCTCTTCTTTCTCATGACTTCAGCCACTGTACATTTAGTCCCCATGGGACAGGACCAGGTTACGTCACATACATACACGGTGCCTCAGGAGGACCGAAACTAGAAATTACCACTCAGACACACCACAAGGCCACGGGAGGCTCTCCCCTGACCATCGAAACAGCCTATGGTTATTCGGACTATGCCACCTTCGACACCTGCCTGAGCCAAGCCAGCCACATCTGAGGCTTCAAGCACACAGCCATCCTTCACATAGGTCATGGCAGTTATGCCAAAAGGTGGCATCCTCCCCATACGGCTATGGTATGTCTGGGGCAAGTGTCCTCATTGCTACTGGGCACTCCAGTCCAGCCCTTAGCAGATAACCTTCGACCAGGTTGTCTCTCTCCCGCATCCCGCTCAGCATGAGAAAGACAGGCACAAAGAAAGCAGTTGCCTCCGATCTAAGGGATCCAAATGCCTCAAGTCCATGTGTTTCCTTAACACTCTGGACCCACTGTCTGACAGTGATAACCTCAACAAGATGGCACCACACCATCATGGTGCCAAGCACATGTTGCCATCACTATGCCACAAACGCATGTCGGCATCATCCAAATGCCTCAAGTTCATGTGTTTCCATAACACTCTCGATACACTGTCTGATACTGATAACTTCAACAAGATGGCACCACGCCATCATGGTGTCAAGTCGGCATCACTATGCCACAAACACATGTCGGCATCACTATGCCATGCCACAATCACATGTCGGCATCACCATGCCACAAGGGAATCTTCCCCTCTGTCATCGAGCACAGCTTCATCCTACCACAGCAGACCTCATGGGCTGCGAAAGGGGATCTCTAACCCCTACGATAAACATATCTTCACAGCCCACGGCTGGGGAGTCACCCAGGTGTGGCTGACTCATCCTGCTTGTCCATGGAGAAAGCGAGGTTACTTACCTGTAACAGGGGTTCTCTGTGGACAGCAGGATAAGTCAGCCACACATACCCTCCCGCCTCCCCTATAGGATGAACCCGCCTTCAAAGATGAACCTTCCTTCTCTAGTGGAACATGTCCGTAGCTGGGGAACAGACTGAGGAGGAAGGGGCGGGCACTGTGGTGGGGGCTACTGGCACATGCTCAGAAGAGTTTAGACTCTTCTGAGCTATTGGAGAGTATTCCGTCCATGACGCCATCGGATGACATCACCCAGGTGTGGCTGACTTATCCTGCTGTCCACGGAGAACCCCTGTTACAGGTAAGTAACCTCGCTTTCTCCCTGAAGAAACCTACTGAAACATTAGTTCCACCTACTGAAACATGCCATGATCCGGAAAACTGCAAAGATTACAGGATTGTTGTTGGAAAGGTGGTCAGATGATTGAGTTAAATTATCAAAATCTCGGAGATAAGACTGAAAGTTTGCTTAGTGTGCCCTGCATCAGCCCTGGGGCCACCCCTAACCATAACCCAAAAACTCCTTATCTCAACACACATGAGAATGATTTCAAAACAAGGCACCTATGTAAAAGTTCCAAGAAGGTGCTTATGTGGGGCCAGCATAAGGGTAGGTGAATCTTTAGCATTATGCGCCCCACCACCCTTTGAGATTTAGATAATTAAACTCGCTCCAACACCATCCTTCTCACAACAATCTGCAAAAATACATAATTTGACTACATACTTTTAAAGATCAAACTTTGCTTTATATATATGTGTGTGCCCATTCTTCCTGCAGGTAAACAAACGTGCTAACTGATGGTTATTTGAGTTTGTGTGGCTGTCGGAATCTATTGTTTTGCTTTGACTACTGCTGCTCTTTGTGCTCCTCAGAAGCAGTGCCCTAGGTGACCACCCGGTCTTGTGTAAATGGTTGTGTCGGCCATGATTTTGTGAAGGCAGCCTATAAAATATATACAAGAATTCTCCTTTCAAAACCCTTACCCTCGGTGCAAACGTTCTTACACAAATTTACACCTGCTTTGAAAAACGTGTGTGTATATAGGTTTTATAAAATATGGGGGACATTTTCGGAAGCATTTATGTGGTTTGCAGACTGCATAAATACCACTGAGAAGGTATCGCCTCTTAACAGAGTTAAACACCACAGCACTATCTGGATAGCACCAAGGTGTTACAGGGGCAACTGCATAAAGTTAGGACAGCAGCTAAACAGATAGGCTGTCCTAGCTTTATGCAGTTTGAATTTAACCTGTCCTAACTTTTCACTGGATGGGCCATGCTGGGCAGATAGAGGAGCAGTGGAAGAAATGCAATTATTATGTTTCCTGATGCAGAGTAGAGTGCTGCTTAAGATATGAATTCTGGATTATGATGTTTGGGAAGATTATTAAAGCTAGGTAAGTACTGGAATTTTGAATTTATGGAAGAATAAAATGATGAGTTTTGACATGATGTTAAAATAGGTCTGATTAATTATAATAGGGTAGACCCTCGAAGAGGAACGGATGCAGAACTTAGTAGTTCTTATGCATGGGCAGGCTGGCTAAGCCATATGGTCTTTATCTGCCGTTGTTGTCTATTTTGAGGAAGGTCTTAAACTGGTATGTCTCCCTCGCTGAAGGTCCTATAAAGAATATAATGAAAGAGAATAAAATAGATGAGTGGAGGAGTAGCCTGCTGATTAGAAAACCAGAGAAGCCAGGTTCGAATCCCATTGCTACCCCTTGCGATCTCAGACAAGTCACTTAACTCTCCATTGCCTCGGGTACGACTACAGCTTGTAAGTCTTCTGTGGACAAAAAATACCTGTTGTACCTGAATGTAATTTGCCTTGAGTATTTGAGAAAGGCATCAGCTAAGTCCAACGTGAAATAAAATGAAATTTTGCTCATTTATAGATAGTTTTATAATATAGTCTTTATTTGCCATCATTTACTGTGTTGTGTTACCCCCATAATGCAGAAAGTGTTTAATCCAGATTTGACAAATTTTCTTGGAATTTAGGAGCCAGCCACTGAGACCTTGATTACAGTGTTCCCCACCCCCCAAAAGGTGTATCACAGCTCCTTTTTAAAGGGCCTGTTTACTGTTTTCCCATTTTCTATGGGGGGGGAAGCTTAATAATCAAGCCCTCAATGTGCCATTACGTGGTGCCAACAGAATACAGTGACCCTTATCCTCCTCCCACTACCCCCAATGACTACATTGTCAGCAGCATATCGATGACCCTTTTATAGTTGCACCCGAGGCAACTTCCTTATTTGCTTCACCTGTCACAATAGCATAGTAATATGTGAAGTAAAAACAAATGTCTCAGCCCCTGCACCCTGCCTTCTCTCTCTCTCTCCCTCATCACCCAGTGTGTTTGTGTCTCTCTCATTTCCCCCTCCCCCAGCCATCATCCTCTCACCATTCCGGCTGCTTTGTTCGCTGCTCCACTGTGATCAGCTCCACATGTAGCTTGAGCCATGCAGTGAAGGAAGTTTGCCGATCTCACAGTTTCAAGTCTTGCAAGATCAACAAACTTCTCCTCCGCGTAGCTCAAGCTACACACAGAGCCTGACTGCAGTGGAGCAGAATGAGCGCAGTTACTTACCTGTAACATGAGTTCTCCAGGGACAGCAGGATAAGTCAGCCACAAGTGGGGTGACGTCATCCTACGGCGCAGTAGACGGAAAGTACTCTGACTAGCCCAGAAGGCTTTAGCCTTCTGGGCTTGGCTAGTAGCCACACCTCCCAGTCCGCCCCTAGCTGATCAGATTTCCCCAGCCGAGGCGAGAGGAGCTAGGAGGGATCCCCGCCGGGGAGGAGGGAGGGAAAGTGTGGCTGACTTATCCTGCTGTCCCTGGAGAACTCATGTTACAGGTAAGTAACTGCGCTTTCCTTATCACTTCTCCGGGCCAGTCCAGGGAAGGTTAGGTTGTTAATCCCCTTCAGCAGCTGAGGACATAAAGACATCAAGTTTTCTTGATCGGAGAAGCCACTCCTCCTGAAGCCAACTGCCAGTCTTTCAGTCCTCAGCAGCTGAAGAGGATCGATTTTAAATCTCTTCCTGAAGAATTTGATATTTATTTATTTAATTTATTTGTTTCACTTCAAGTTGGCTCTAGCAGAGCTGATTTTTTCTTTATAGTCCTAACGGAGCATTTTTTTCCCATTTACCTGTATTTGCCGGCAGAGAGACGTTGAGCACTAATCATTTGACGGTTTCAGGTAGAGCCTGCCTGTTTTTATTCCGTCTCCTTCTCGTCTAGCAGATTGAACCTGGGAGCCCCAGTACTTCCTCTGCGTTTGACATACCCTGCTCCTCTTACTTCCGCTGGCAGCGGATCAAAAGCTTTAGCGGTTCAGCCGTTTCTGGCAGGCTGTATAGGTAGCTGTGCAGCGTTCGTTTTTTTTTCATATTACATCAGTGTGATTTGAGCGAGCGGCTCAGTTTCCTGCCATAACGCGGCACGTACAAACATTCACTTCTATTTCAGTAGGTGAATTAAACTGATGGCAGAAAAGAATTTGATGGACTTAGAAAAGCCGTCTTTGCCCGCGGAGAAGGCAGGAAAGGCGGCCATTTTAGGTGCGCCGGCTGTTTTAACGGCTGATCACCAACGACCTGCAAAAAGGAAAACTAAGTCCTCAAAGGAGGTTTCTCGTAAGGAAAAGCCTTCGCAGCCTCTGCCAGAGGCACAGGAAAGTATGTTATCTTTCTTTTCGCCAGAGTTTATCCTGGCTATGCATAGAGCATTTATGATAAGATCTTCTGCTTCTGGGGGAATTATTAAAGACTCTTCTATGGGTGTTTTAGTACCAGAAGATCCTGGAGAGGGTCCTTCTTTGCCTAAGGAGATTATTAAGGATCCTTTGGACCCTTTCACTTCACAGGGACCTTCTTTGGCTAAAGAGGTTATTAAGGATCCTTTGGACCCTTTCTCTTCACAGCTCTCTGTTCCCCTGGGTCAAGGAGAGATAGAAGGTCTGTCAGAGGGAGGCTTGGACCTAACCTGAGAAGAGCTGGAAGAAGGTGAAATTGCTCCAGGGGAGGACCCTAATATATTTCGTGTTTTTCGTAAAGAAGAACTTTCAGCTCTTATTTCGCAGTCTTTATCTGCCTTGCACCTGTTACCTCCATCAGCTTCTCAGGAACCTTTGGAGGATCCTTTATTGCAGGGGTTTAAAGCAGAACAGCGCTGTTTTCCCATGCACCGGGTGATAAAGCAGATGATTGAATCTGAGTGGGAGTGTCCGGAGGCTACGCTCCGTGGGAGCCGCGCTTTAGCTCGCCTTTACCCTATGCCACAAGAGGAGAAGGATTTATTACGTATGCCCAAAGTGGATGCAATAGTATCGGCAGTGACAAAGAAAACTACTATTCCTGTAGAGGGAGCAGCCGCTCTTAAGGACTTACAGGATAGAAAGTTAGAAATTCTTCTTAAGCAAGCTTTCGATTCTAGCGCTTCGGCTCTTCAAGCGGCTGTTTGTGGAGCGTACGTTTCTAGAGCATCCATTCGGTGGCTTCAAGGAGAATTGTCCGGAGATTCTGCTTCAATGCAGGGAGCGGAAAGTGTGAAATTGGAATCAGCTGCGGCTTATATGGCAGATGCCTTTTACGATTTACTGCGGATTGCCACCAAGACTATGGCATCACTGATAGCGGCTAGGCATTTTTTATGGTTGCGTAACTGGGCAGCGGATGTGTCATCTAAGTTACGACTTAGTAAGTTGCCCTATAAAGGAAGGTTACTTTTTGGTGAAGCGTTAGAAAAGATCGTTAAGGATCTTGGTGATTCTAAAGGAGGGCGTCTGCCAGAGGATAGACCGAAACCCGGGCGAGGTTTAGGAGCTCTTCGGGGTGCCGGTCGAGATGTCAGGAGGTTTCGAGGGGCTCGTTTTGCTCCCTATTCCAGAGGACGTGCGTCTTTTCGCGGTCAGTCCTTTCGAGGAGCCAGGGGTTTCAACAGATCTTACTTCACAGCTTCTCAACCCGCAGCTAAGAAACCACAATGAAGGTTTCTTGGTCCAGGCGTTAGTACCTGTAGGGGGACGTCTACAGGATTTTCTGAAAGCCTGGACCGCGATCACTGCAGACAAGTGGGTGTTAGAGATAATTCAAAAGGGGTATGCGCTGGATTTCGCTTGCCAATTGCTACCCGCTTTTGTTCTGTCTCCCTGTGCCAGGGGCTAAAGGAGAAAGCCGTATCAGACACCATTTTTCGTCTCTTACAGCTTCGAGCGATAATCCCTGTCCCACGAGACCAGTACGGTCACGGTCGATACTCGATCTATTTCGTGGTCCCCAAAAAGGAAGGTTCTTTTCGACCAGTTCTCGATCTCAGAGGAGTCAACCGGGCTTTGTGGGTGCCTCATTTTCGCATGGAAACGCTGCGTACTGTGATTCGGGCAGTGCGTCCTGGAGAATTCCTTTCGTCAATAGATCTCACAGAGGCCTATCTTCACATTCCCATCAGGCCGTCTCATCAGCAATTTCTTCGTTTTGCCCTTCCTATGGGTCACTTCCAGTTTCGGGCGTTACCGTTCGGCCTTGCTACGGCTCCGAGGACCTTCACCAAACTCATGGTAGTAGTAGCGGCTGCGCTGAGAAAAGAAGGGATCCGTGTTCATCCATATCTCGACGATTGGCTTATCAGGGCCGATTCTCATTCGGCCTGCGTAGTGGCAACAGCTCGAGTTGTTCAGCTTTTGGAACAACTAGGCTGGGTTATAAATCAGGCAAAAAGTCAATTACAGCCAGTACGGCAACTGACTTATCTAGGGGCCTTCTTCGACACGGCTCAAGGAGCAGTTTTCTTGCCAGAAAACAGAGTAATCAAGATTTTGCAACAAGTGCAAGCATTTTTGAGAAGGCAAGCTCCATCGGCTTGGACGTATTTGCAGCTTTTGGGTTCCATGGCGGCGGCCTTGGATCTGGTTCCGTGGGACAGGTCTCACATGCGGCCGTTACAACAGGGGGGGCGGCCTGCAGAGGCTTGCCCTTGGACAGGTTGGTGGGGATCATCCACCAGCGTATTGGTTCGTCCGTTCTGGGGTCTCTGTGAACAGGCGCGGACAGAGGCTGGGAGTGTTGGCGCCAGCGGCTGTGGAGGTGCCACTGAAGGGCCCGCATCCGTAGCCTTGCGAAGGGGAGGACGTGGGTGGCGGCCGCCATGTGGCCCAGCAGGCGTAGGATTGCACGAGCAGATGTGCGCAGGGAACTGAGCACTTTTTTTGCCAGTGCGATGATGGTGTTTATCCTGTTCTGTGGCAGGAAGGCTCTTATCAGAATGGTGTCTATATGCGCCCCGATAAACTCCAGCTGTTGAGTAGGGGAGAAGTGGGATTTTTGGTAGTTGATCAGGAAGCCCAATTTGGAAAGGAGTGAGGTGGCCTTTCTGACTGCCACGCGCAGGTGGCTGCGACTTGGAGCTGAGAACAGCCAGTCGTCCAGGTAGGGGAAGACACACACGCCCTGTTTGCGGAGATGGGCAGCGGCCACTGCGACACATTTCGTGAACACCCTGGGTGGGTGCAGGGGACAGGCCGAAGGGCAACACCCTGTATTGGTAGTGATTCCCCGCTATTCTGAACCTCAGGAACTTCCTGTGCTGAGGATGAATGAGGATGTGCGTGTAGGCATCCTGCAGGTCCAGGGCGGCCAGCCATTCCCGAGGTTGTATTAATGGAAGAATGGTGGACAGGGAGTGCATCCTGAATTTCTCCCTGGTGATGCATTTGTTGAGCTTCCTCAGGTCGAGGATGGGGCGTACGCCTCCAGACTTCTTGGGGACAAGGAAGTATCTTGAGTAGAAGCCTTTGTTGATCTCGCTGTTGGGAACAGGCTCGATTGCTCTGGATGCGAGCAATGCTTTGATTTCCGCGTCCATAGCGGCCGTGTCCTGTGGATGTGGAATACGCCCTGGAGGGGGGCGAAGGGGTGGAGCAGATTTGAAGTTTATGCGGTAGCCGTGTTCGATTATAGAGCACCCACTGGTCCGTTGTGATCTTCTCCCAGGAGGGTAGGAATGCGGACAAGCGGCCCCCGGTCGGTAGATGGGAGAGGGGGGAGTCAAAAACTGGGATTGTTCTTTGCGGGAGCGGTGGGTGCTTTCTTCGTTGCACGCTCCCGCTGGCGTGGTTTCTGCCTATAAGGCGCTGAGTAGTGCTGTTGCTTGTAACGGGGCTGCTGCTGCCATCTGCGGTAGTGGTTGTACCGCTTGTACCCTGATGGGGCATGGTAGGAGGTTTTGCGGTAGGTTTTTGAGCGATCGGACCCTTCTTCCAGGGTCTGGAGAGTGGTACAGCGCTCACGCATATCATCTACTTTCTTTGACTTTCTCGCCGAAGAGCGAGTCGCGTCGTCGAGTTTTTCGTGGGAGTCAGTCTGTAGACCTGAGGCCTTGAGCCAGGCTAGTCGTCTAGCGGAGATGGCGATTCCAGCCACCTTGGAAGATGTCTCGAAGGCGTCGTGAGCTGAACGACCTTGGTGCTTGGTGCATTCCTCGAGATCTGAGATGGCAGTAGAGAGGGCCGTCGACAGATCAGCGCCCTTGGAGGTGTCTCTTATTTTGGCCACTAGCGTGTCCTGGTGGATGGCGACTTGAAATAAGTGGGCGGCGATCCTTGCATTTAACATGGAGCCTTGGTAGATGCGCTTTGCGACGTCGTCAAGAAGTTTGCTTTCTTTGCCAGGTGGCGCGTTGACGGACAAGCGCGAGGACTTACTCCGTTTCAGGGCGGATTCCACCACAATGGACTGATGGGGAAGATGCTGTCTGTCAAACCCCGGCGTGGATTGGACCACGTACTTCAAGTCCATTTTCCTAGGGCAAGGATGATTGGACGCTGGCGTTATCCATGATTTCAGCAGGTTATCCCTGAGGAGCTGGTGTATAGGGAGGGCAGGTGCAGCCTTGGGAACGTCAACAAATTTGAGGGCTCCCTGGGCTTCTTCGCTCCTGTCAGCGGCCTCGGTGGCTGAGATAGATAGGGCTGCTAGGACCTTATTTATGAACTTTGGGTAGGTTAGGTCCTCGGGTGGGTCTTGAGGCCCAGGGTTGTCCTGGTCCACCAGGGAAGTGGAGTGCGACAGAGAAGAGTCAACTGTGCAGTCAGTGCCGTGGTTGAGAGTCTGCGCAGGGATGGTAGCTGAAGGCAAGTGTGGCAGAGCAGGGACAGGGGCTTGCGCGGTATGATTGGTAGGGGTCCCTTCATTATTGAGTGTGGCGCCCGAGGCCTCTTGATCCGAAGGTACTGCATGCTGAGAGACCATATTTGAGATTGTAGCAGTCCATTGCTTCAGCATGTCATTGAGGAGAGTCAGCATGTCTGTGTTGCCTGAGGTGTGGGGATCAGGAGCGGTCTGTGTGATAACTGGGGGCAAAGCAGTTTGTCCTTGGCAGGCATCGTGCGCTGAGGAGTCAGACAGGTAGAGGGCAGACTCATCCACCCTATTGAGGGATTCGTGGATGTATTGGGAGGACCCAGAGGAGGGAGAGCTGTGCCTGTCCCCTTCATAGTACCCTGATGCATAGTACTGTGGGGGAGAGCTGCGTGCATATCTGCGCCGTTTGCTGTACCGATGGTACTTACTGATGCTGTGTCCCTGTGCCGCATCTCTATAGCGCCGATGGGATCTCTGCCTGCTCCGTGCGCGGCTCCGATGTCGGCGTTTCCTGTGCCGTTGTCCGGAGCGGCTCCTGCGTCTGCTGCTGTGGCGCGGGTCTGAAGAGCTGTCAGAGCTGTAGCTGCTGCTGTAATCGGCGCCGGCATGGCTGAGCTGTATGCGCCGGTGAGCAGGGAGACCGGAAGTCGTCTTTGAGCATGACGGAAGTTCCGGTTGGGAAGGAGGAGCCTGAGACGGCAAAATGGAAGCCTCCACAGAAACACACGAGGCAGGGATCTCTGGATCACGGCGGGGGACGGAGGCCGGAAGAGGCACGTCCCGGGCCAGAGAGGCTGCGGCAGAGGCATCGGGGGGTGGAAGAACCGGCGGTGCCTGGATTGCCTGCCAACTTACAGTATTCGTGGTTGCCTGCAAATTCACAGCGTTCGTGGTAGATGGAGATAGGAGGTCTCTGAGGGCATGCCGCCGGTACTTGCGGGCCCTCGGGGACATGCGGCCGCAGGCGGAACAGTCCTGGACGGCATGATCCTTCCCCAGGCAGAGCAGGCAAAGGAGGTGCGAGTCGGAGTTTGCCATTCGTCGGGAACATGCGGTGCACTTCTTGAATCCAGGTTTTTTCATGATGAGGTGAGAGTAAAAAAATAAACGTCTAACTCGGCAAGGCGGAAGACGAAGACTGATCAGCTAGGGGCGGACCGGGAGGTGTGGCTACTAGCCAAGCCCAGAAGGCTAAAGCCTTCTGGGCTAGTGAGAGTACTTTCCGTCTACGGCGCCGTCGGATGACGTCACCCCACTTGTGGCTGACTCATTCTGCTTGCCCTGGGAGAATTAAACTTATCAGATGATGGCTGGGGTAGGGGGCAGTGAAATCCGGGGCACCAGGGTGCCACTTATAGTTGCCTTGGTGACCTGGCGCCTGAGATTTCTCAAGCCCTGGTTCAGTCATGAAGTGGAAAAAACATTCTGTGGGAATGAGGGAGAAGCACGTTTCTTTGCAGACAAGCAGGGGGATGCAGCCCCACTTGATAGGTGATGTCACTAATGTTGCTGAGATGCTGGACTCTTCCTAGCTTAGCCAAGTCTTTTTACCCTAGTCCTGCAGTGGGTTCTCCAGAAGAAACCTCCACATGTTGGGCGGTAGATGAGTTCTGCTGTCCTATCTCCAAGCAAATAAGGATATGAAAACTTCCTCACAGCTCTTTGTCACATTTAATTCCAATAATCCAGGGAGACCTGCATTAAAAAAAAAAGCAGTATCCTGGGTATCGGACTGCATTTCCTCCTGCTACACCCTGGTGCAGCACCAGTCACCTGGCTGCATAACGCCTAATCACTTATGGGCTACAGTGGCTAGCATAGCCTACCTGTTCTCTGTTTCTATACAGGACGTCTGTAAAGAGGCCACTTGGACCTCACTTCACACCTTTTTGCCAAGCACTAAAGTTTGGACCACTCCTCAGTTCAGGACCTTGCCTTGGCCAGGCGGTCCTCGCGAACATTTTTGCTTCCTAACTTTCATAGCTCCGAAAGTACTCCACAGCCTTCTACAGGATATCCAGGCCGCAGATCAACGGACACCGAGGCTGCCATCGGCTCTGGACTTGCCTATCAAGTGTGGCTGAATCCCCCTGCTTGTCTATGAAGAAAGCGGAGTTGCTTACAATTAACAGAGGTTCTCTGTAGACAGCAGGGATATGCAGCTGCATTCACCCACCCGCCTTCCCACCAAAACCCCCCAAAACTATGCAGAACAAAGGCCTACCGCAATGATGATCTGCTCACTATGGATACCCACCAGACACGCGGAGACTCCCTCTGCTTGATGGCTGCTCAGCTCTGTGATGAACTGAGATGTTACAGAGCCATGGGGCGGGCAGCAGCGTGTGCATGCTTGGACAAGTCAAAAGCTCAGCATGTTGGCAACATCGGAGATGTTGCCTGTGATGTGCAGCTGCATACTTCTGCTGTTTACGGAGAACCCCCCACTACAGGTAAGCAACTCCGCTTTCTCTTCCACACTCGCTAACCTTGGTGGGGAAAGAGGTTCATGCATCCCTCCATACCAACCATCAGAAAAGATGTGGCGATCAAAATTAAAACTTGTAGTCACGTTTTAGAAAAGGCTCTGCTGAACATGGAGCCTGTTCTAAAATACCAGATATGGAGGTGCAGAGTGCACATGCCAATTCATAGAGTTGGGGTGGGGTTGGGAATAAACTTTGGCAACACGGCACCTTCGATATGTAAGTGCCAGCACTTCCACATGTAGGCTTGCAAAAGAGGAGAGCCACATGTATAAATGCCACCAGTTAACTACAGAGGCCACTTTTTTAATGTAGCTTAAATTTGGAGTGTGAAATAAACTAGGGGGAACTGAGAATAACCCCCTTAATCCCTCCTGTAAAGGGCTGACCAAAATACGCACTAGTTAGATATATATGTGCCAGTGAGTGGGTGTAAATCTGATGTGCACAATTTTGGTCATATGATAACGTGTATTCCCTGTCATCTGAATTGGGGAATATACATGTAGGTTTTTTTGTTTTTCTCGTCCCTCCTTGGCTACTCTCTAATCAACCCCCTTGAAACTTCCATGTAGTAAGGGCATCCACATGCAAACAGAGCCACTTCTAAAATGGCATTTGCAAGTACCATAGATGCCACTGACACATTCCTATGCCTGATTATTCATGATTTTGCACTTCTAAATAACCCCATTCACTCTTAAAATCAAGCTGGATGTCAGGATTATGCTTATCATTTGTTTTACTCTAATGCAAAGCATGCTTCAGACTTAAACAAAAATATCTGATTATTTTCAGTGGAGAAAATCATCAAAATAAAACTGGAACAGAGCGTTGCTAATTCTGCTTGACTGTAAGGCTGAAGAGCTGTGGCATAATGCAGACTGCTTATATCTTAGATGAATTCATCCTTAAAAGACGTAGACCTCAGTCTTGATTGTATGCTAACTCAAAGGGAGAACCTACACTGAGGTCTGTTTAGCTATAAATCGAAGCAACTATCAGTCGCGTTTCTTTATCCAGTCTTTCTTGCTAACATAAAAATTCCTTTCACACACATTGTTTTGGTTAGATTCTCCAAACTAAGAAGTAATAAGGAATTATTAGGGAAAACCAGAGATCTTTTTCCCACTGGTCTCTAGCATAAGGATTGACAATGGGGTGCACTTATGTGCTTAACAGTAACTGCTGCATCTGCTGAGAGTTGTATATGAAGGGCTGAGTCTGCAATCTTGCTTTTCAGAATCTGATGAAGATTGCAGAAGAAAACCTAATGCAAAACATGAACATTGATAACGGACAGTGAGTATCTGCACCAATACTTCTACCACTGCTTATCATTTGTATGGCGCTGCAAGGCATACACAGCTCTGTACATGTAAGAGACAGCGCTTGCTCAAAATAGCTCACAATCTATCCAAGAAAGACCCACATGACAAAACAGGGGATTAGGGTAGAAACCATCATAAAGAACAAAATTGCTGAACATGTAGATAGTCATGGCTTAATGGGAGACGGCCAACATGGCTTTAGACAAGGAAGATCTTGTCTTACTAATCTGTTATGTTTTTTTGAAGGAGTGAATAAACAGGTGGACAAAGGTGAGTTGGTTGATATAGTGTATCTGGACTTTCAGAAAGCCTTTGACAAGGTCCCTCATCAGAGACTTTTGGCAAAACTAAAAAGTCATGGGATAGGAGGCAGTGTACTATTGTGGATCAGGAACTGGTTAAAAGATAGAAAGCAGAGGGTAGGGCTAAATGGCCAATTTTCCCAATGGAGAAAGGTGAATAGTGGTGTACCCCAGGGATCTGTGCTGGGTCCGCTGCTTTTTGACATATTCATAAATGACCTGGAAAAGGGAATGAGTGAGATTATCAAATTTGCAGATGACACAAAACTATTTAAAGTTGTTAAAACCCAAGAGGATTGTGGAAATTGCAAGAGGATCTTGATAAATTGGAAGACTGGGCATCAAAATGGCAGATGAAATTTAATGTGGACAAGTGCAAAGTTATGCACCTAGGGAAGAACAACCCAAACTAGGGTTACACGATGCAAGGTTCCACATTAGGAACCACCACCCAGGAAAAAGATTTAGGCGTCATTGTGAATAACATGTTAAACCCCTCGGCCCAGTGTGCAGCGGTGGCCAAGACAGCAAATAGAATGCTAGGTATCATAAGGAAAGGAATGGAAAATAAAACAAAGGATATTATAATGTCTCTATATCATTCCATGGTGAGACCGCACCTTGAATATTGTGTGCAATTCTGGTCGCTGTATCTTAAAAAGGATATAGCGTTATTAGAAAAGGTTCAGAGAAGAGCCACCAAAATGGTAAAGGGGATGGAAGGATACCCCTATGAAGAAAGGCTAAAAAGGTTAGGGCTCTTTAACCTGGAAAAGAGACGGCTGAGGGGAGATATGATAGAAGTCTATAAATTAATGAATGGAGTGGAACGGGAAAACGTAGATCGATTGTTTACATTATCAGAATATAGAAAGAGTAGGGGACATGCAATGAAGCTACAGGGTAAACTATTTAAGACTAATAAAAGAAAATATTTTTTCACTCAACGTGTAATCAAACTCTGGAATTTGTTACCGGAGGATGTAGTAAAGGCTGTTAGTGTAGCTGTATTTAAAAAAGGTTTGGACAAGTTCCTGGAGGAAAGGTCCATAAACCATTATTAAGAAAGGACCCAGGATATCACTGCTTGACCCAGTACAAGCATTGTGGAACCTGTGTCTTTTGGGGAAACTGCTAGGTACGTATGACCTAGACTGGCCACTGTTGGAAACAGGATACTGGGCTTGATGGACCTTGGTCTGACCCAGTATGGCATATCTTATGTTCTAAGGTGCTGCCCAGAGGCTCCGGCTGAAGGAGGAGAGAGTATGAGAAGAGATCTAAGAAGACTCATGGCACAGTTAGCCGTTTGGTAGCTAAGTGTTGGTTTTTTTTTTTGTTTTTTAATTCTAAAAAATGTAGTATGTTTTGAATCGAGCAGTCCAGGGGAGTAGTGTACAGTGGAGGATGAGACACAGATGTCCAGAGAACAAGAGGCCTTGGGGTGATTATATCTGATGATTAAACAAGGTGATGGCCAGTCAGAGTACATGTGGAGAGGCATGCTGGTAGAAAAAGGAAGTGATTGTGACTCTGTGCAGTTTGTTGATGAGACCTCCATTGGGTTATTGTAGCCTGATGATTTTCTAAGGGCTGCTGAGCAGAGATTGCGTCATAGTAACATAGTAAATGACGGCAGATAAAGACCAGCATGGTCCATCTAGTCTGCCCAGCAATACGGCAAGAGTAGGTGCACCTGTCGCTCTGTGCAGGCCACCCCTCCCCATGTCTTTGTTTAGGGGTGGACCCACCACTGCATGTAGGACACCCCTATTTTTTGAGAAGTTAGATGGTTCAGTTTATTTTGTTTTTATCCTGTTGCTGTAAAGGGATCCGCTGTGCTTGTCCCATGCTGTTTTGAATTCCGTCACCATGTTTTCCCCCACCATTTCATCGGGAGAGCATTCCAAGCATCCACCACCCTTTCAGTGAAAAAATATTTCCTGACATTGCCTTTCAATTTACCACCTTGTAGCTTCATGTTATGCCCTCTAGTTTTGCAGCTATCCCGTCTTTGGAAGAGGTTTGTTTGTTCAGCGTTCCTCTTTAAGTATTTAAAGGTCTGAATCATATCTCCTCTATCCCTCCTCTCCTCCAAAGTGTACATATTTAGGTCTTCAAGTCTCTTCTCATAAGATTTCTTATGCAGGCTCCAAATCATTTTGGTCGCCTTCCTCTGAAAAGTTTCCAGTCTTTTTACATCTTTTGCAAGATATGGTCTCCAAAACTGAACACAGTATTCCAAGTGAGGCCTCACCAGCGACCTATACAGTGGCATAAGTACCTCTTCCTTTCTGCTGGTAATCCCCTCTTTGTATGCAGCCCAACATCCTCCTGGCTTTTGCCACCGCCTTGTCGCACTGTTTTGCCACCTTGAGATCATCAGAGATAATCACACCAAGGTCTCTCTCCTGAACCATGCACACCACCCTCTCGCCCCCTATTGTGTACATTTCCCTTGGATTTCTGCTACCCAAGTGCATGACACTGCACTTTTTCGCATTAAATTGTAATTGCCAAGCATTAGACCATTCTTCCAGCTTTTGTAGATCTTTCCTCATGTTATCCACTCCCTCGTGGGAGACCACTCTGTTGCAAATTTTTGTGTCATCTGCAAAAAGACAGATCCTTCCATTCAGTCCTTCAGCAATATCACTCACAAATACATTAAACAGTGCCGGGCCCAGGACCGAACCCTGTGGCACCGCGCTAATCACCTTCCTTTCATCCGAGTGAGCTCCATGTACCATCACCTTCTGTCGTCTGTCAGTCAACCAATTTCTAATCCAGTTTACCATCTTGGGACCCATCCCCAAGCTACTGAGTTTATTGACAAGCCTCCTATGAGCAACAGTATCAAAGGCTTTGCTGAAATCCAGGGAGATGACATCCATCGCATGCCCCTGATCTAGTTCCTTGGTTACCCAGTCAAAGAACTCAATCAGATTTGTTTGGCAAGACCGTCCTTCAGTAAAACCATGTTGCCTCGGATCTTGCAACCTGTTGGTTTTGAGAAAGTTCACTATTCGCTCTTTCAGGAGTGCCTCCATTACTTTTCCCACCACCGAGGTAAGGCGCACGGGTCTGTAGTTTGACACTTCTTCCCTGTCACCACTTATGTGTAGAGGTACGACATCAGCTATTCTCCAGTCCTGAGGAACCTCTCCTGTTTCCAAGGATCTGTTGAATACATCCTTTAACGGCCCTGCAAGAACCTCTCTGAGCTCTTTCAGTATCCTGGGATGTATCCCTTCCGGTCCCATGGCTTTGTCCACTTTCAGTTTAGCAAGTTGTCCAACACCTCGTCTTCTGTGAATGGTGTGGTATCTACTTCATTCCCATTTTTATATTTGGGTGTCACAGCTGGTCCATCTCCAGGATTTTCTTTAGTAAAAACAGAGCAGAAGTATTTGTTTAGCAATTTCGCTTTTTCTAAGTCACTTTCCACAAGACCTTTCCCAGCACTTCTGAGTCCTGCAATTCCAACTCTGATCTTCTTCCTTTCCCGAATATACCTGAAGAAAGTTTTGTCGCCACCCTTAACATCTTTAGCCATCTTTTCCTCTGCCTTTGATTTTGCTATCCTTATTTCTCTTTTTGACTCTTTGAGTTTGATCCTGTATTCATTTCTGTGTTCTTCTGTTTGCAAGCTTGTGGGTTTTGCCTTTATTTGAGCAGCCACTTCTTTGGAAAACCAAATAGGTTTCCTTCTCCTCCTGTTTTTATTTACTTTTTTTACATATTTATCTGTTGCCCCTTTTTTGCCACCTCTTGTTTAGCCCATTGCAATTCCACTTCCCTTATCTCCTTCCACCCTGTCATCTCCTCCTTTAGGTACTCGGCCATTTTATTGAAGTCGGTGTTTTTGAAGTTTAGGACTTTGAGCTTGTTATGTTTGGCCTGTACCTTGGCCTTTATCTCAGACCACACCGTGTGATGATCGCTGTTGCTCACAGGGGCACTCATGTAGACATTCGACACATTATCACCGTTGGTGAGCACTAAATCCAGCATTGAGCTTTCCCTGGTTGGTTCCATGACCATTTGTCTAAGTGATGCATCTTGGAGAGCATCTACAATTTTTTTGCTTCTTTCCAGATGTGCAGAAGGAGTAATCCAATCCACATCAGGTAGATTAAAGTCACCCAAAATGATCTCTTCCCCCTTTGTGGCTATCTTGGCAATATCTATAATTAATTCGTTATCTGTCTCTTCAGTTTGAGTCGGAGGTCCGTAGACTACAGCAGTATGGATGACAGTGCCATCTCCACTTTCCAACGCAATCCAGGGCACTTCTTCTTTTCCCCATGTACCTTGCATTTCAGTAGCTTTAATATTGCTTTTGACATACAAGGCTACGCCTCCTCCTTTTCCATTTTCTCTGTCTCTTCTGAAATAGACCGTAGCCAGCTATGGCTATATCTCAATCATGTGATTCATTAAACCATGTTTCTGTAATGGCCACAATGTCCAAATCCATTTCCACCATTAGGGCTTCCAGGTCCGGAACTTTGTTGGCTAAGCTTCGAGCATTTGTGCTCATTGCTTTCCAGCATTTTACCTGGCTTGTGTGTATTTTGCATTGATTTTGTTCTGCCCACATCTTCCCACTTGTTTTTGATGTGTGGTTTAAAAGTGTGGCTGTTTCTGATGATGTTCTGCTTTTGCAGGGGGTGGCGTGCAGGTCTTGACCTTCCATATCCATCACCCCCTTTTCCTAGTTTAAATGCATATCCACATACTGCCTGAATTTTTCACTTAAGATTATTTTCCCTGTGACAGGGAGATGTAGTCCATCAGCACAGTATAGTCTCTCTTGTTGGTCCATCTGTTTCCCCAGTCGCCAATAAATCTGAATCCTTATTGTTTGCACCAGGTCTGGAGCCATGTATTACAGCTGTTAATGCAATGCAGCCTTTTTGTCCCCTTACCAAGAACAGGCAGAACCTCTGAGAATGCAACAGTGTTAACAATGGGCTTGAGTTTCTCTCCCAGAGATTGGAAGTCCTTTTGGACTGTAGAGGCACTGTTTCTAGCCAGGTCATTTGTGCCCAAGTGGATAACATCAAGTTTGGAGTGTTCACTTTTTGCGCTAAGTACTTCAACAACTTGGTTTGTATTCCTGCAGGCTGTCGAGCCTGGTAGGCACATGACTATCTTCTCTCCTTTGAACTGTGTTCCCAAGTTGGTGCCTCTGATGATGGAATCTCCAAGTAATAGTAGTTTTCTGTTTGGTGAGGTTTTCTTCATATTTGGTGCTTTAGCAGGAGATTGGGCATTGTCTGACTCATTTAAGGACCCTTCAGTTTCATTGGATTGAGCATCCTCATTAGCCATGGCAGAGAAGGCATTATGCAGGGATATCACTTGATGTATAGGATGTCTTTACAGGTCGCAGTCTTACAGAACCCACTGTGATCCATTTGTTCCTGGGGTGTTTGACTCTTTGTGGGTGGTGGACTTTGTTCAGTTTGTATCCTAGAAGAGGTGCATTTCATTGCAGCCATTTCCTCCCTCAGTAGAGTCACTTCTTTATGCATGGCAGCTAGGTCTTTCCTTAGTAGAGTCAGTTCGTCATGCATGGCAGCTGACCTGAGGCACATAAGACAAGCTCTTAGGCTCCAAATGATTCATCTTGGAATGAAAGTACCGCAGTTATTGTACTGAATACACAACATGTTGGTTAAGCAGTCCCAGAAGAGGAGGATGAAGAAGATGTGGACTTTTGCAGCAGACTGGCTTAACCTATGGAAGAAGGCTTTAAACTAGATTCATTGAGGATGGGTGATAAAAGCCCCAAGGTAAGTAAATCATCAAATATCTCTGTAGAAATGGATAAAAGGAGCAACATCTGGAAAGTGATGGGTATTAATGCCCGTAATATGGGAATAAGATTCTAGATCAGTGGTTCTCAACCCAGTCCTCTGGGACTTCCAGACCAGTCAGGTTTTCAGGATATCCACAGTGAATAGGCACTGCTTCCATTGTATGCAGATCTGACTCGTACATATTCATTGTGGGTACTCTGAAAACCCAACTGGACTATGGGTCCCAGAAGACTGGGTTGAGAACCACTGTTCTAGATCTTAAGGCTTTGATGGAAGAGGCTGACTTGGATTTAGTGGCAGTCATGGAGACATGGTTTATGGAGAACCATGTAATATGTAATTATATTGAGCTGTCATTTCATGCAGGATGGACACGGGAGGAAGAAAGGGAGGAAAAGTGGCACTAGATGTAAAATAATTAAAGCTACAGAATTGCAGGGCTTATCGGGGAAGGAGGAGGCACTGTGGGTTAAACTGGAAAGTGGGAGTGGAACTTCCATTTGCATTGGTGTGATTATACTGTACAGATCTCCTTCATAAGCAGAAGTAGACAGAAATTTTAATTGAAAACATTCACAGTAGTGCTGTGAAAGGAAAAGTGCTACTGATAGGTGATTTCAATAGGCTGGATGTTGATGGAGACATCCCTGTTGTGGTATTATCTAGAAGTAAGGAGATCCTGAATTCTCTTTAGGGAGCACTATTACAGCAACTGGTAACAGAACCCACACGTGAGGGGGGTCATACTGGACCTAGTGCTTCTAAGAGACAAGAGTGTTTTTTGATGTTATGGGTGTTCCATATCGTCCTGCTAGACCAATCCAGACAAGTGGGTTGTGTTCCCCTACCAGAGGATTGGTTGAGACAAAGAACCAATGAAAGTCCATGTTTCAATAACATCGCTCCCATGCCTCTATATGCCTCAGTCACCAGAGGACTCTTCAGTATTTCTTTGTCTCCAGCATATGGTGGATGGATTTTCTTCTCTGAAGAAAATTCTGAGGATTTGAGAGGAAAAGATTTGATTAAACACTGAATGATCACCTTGAGGGTGACTCTCACTTGAGCATGACCTGGGAGTTTCCACTAGAATGTGGACTTGGGAAAATTGGTTCAGCTTCATAAGCTTATCATAAGAGCCTGTTGAGCAGCCAGAAATTGGAAGGATCTGGAAGAGTGCAGCAGCCTCACATAATGTCAATGAATCCCCCCTCCTCTGCTCTCCCCCTCCCCCACTCTCTCCCAAAGATTGCAGAAGGCTCTCAGAGGGATATGCCTGCCAGCCACCTTAAACACAGTGCTGCAAAAGCCAGTGAAGCAATATCAGGGGAGTAGAGCTGTGCCCAGCACGAATCCTCTGCCTGGGGCTCTCTGGGAGTAAATACCAAGGTTTGACTTCATTGTCCTTTTTGGGAGCTCCCGATTCTGTCTTTGTGGGATGCAATTCAGGGTAGACTGCTGATGGCCGTCAGTGCGGTGTGGCGGTTTCCCGCCGTTTTCTGCACACATTAGTAGCGTTTTCTATTGTGCACCTGGCAGTCGCGTGGTCTGTATCCGCATTCTGCCCAAGTGGTTCCAACACGTGTTCCTGCCTTAGCACCTTTCTCGCTCATTGCAATTAATGATGCCTTCGGGCTGCTGCAGCCTTAGCACACATACCATTGTGATACTTGCCTTAACTCTCTGTCTTCTTCCAGGAATTGTTTGGCCTGTGGTAAGCAAGGTGCCTCATCTCTGGCTTCTGGACTCTGCTTTTCTAGCATGGCAGGTCCTGAGTTGTCCCTGGAGGGATTGCTCCCCCTCTCTATGCTAGGGGGGATGTGGTAAGTCTGGTCTTGCCTGCCTAAAGACAGAAAGTGGTGGATGACGCTATGAGTAAGGATAGCCAGCCGACTGGAGGTTCTGGTGACCGTGCTGTGTTCTGCTCCCCATCCTAGGGGATCGACGACTGAGTCCCCTGTGTATGGAGACATTTCTGCAAGAAAAGCTTCTGGAGTCTGGATTGTCTTCCCCAGAATTCTTTTCCTTTTTACTACAGGCCTGATCATTGTGGTGTGGAAATTTAAGACCCTGTGGCTTCTGGGTTTCCC
This sequence comes from Ichthyophis bannanicus, assembly GCA_033557465.1. Lineage (NCBI taxonomy): Eukaryota > Metazoa > Chordata > Amphibia > Gymnophiona > Ichthyophiidae > Ichthyophis > Ichthyophis bannanicus. The sequence goes on along the minus strand of CM066031.1, from coordinate 275,011,712 downwards.
CGAGTGCAGTCTTATGAGGGGCAGGCCGAGAGTGGACGTCTTGTTCGATTCCTTATGGCTAAGTGTCCCTGGCAAAGGGTGCCCCCTGCAGATGGGAATCAGCTGGGATCTGTCTGAGATCTGGATTGTAGCTTGGATTCGGATGTTTGATGTGGCTCAAGAATTACTCTCGCCTCCAGAGGATTGTGAGGAGGCAGATATTATCCATCTGTTCTGGAAGGAGGAACTGGAGGCATTGATTCCCAGGGTCTCATCAACCTTGAGCTTTGTGGTTGCTCCAGGCACTGAGCAGGAACTGTGGATGCATCCACTCTTGCAAGATGTGTAGAAATCCACTACTGTCTTCCCATTCTTGGAGGTGTTCAAGGGCCTGTTCCAGTCAGGAGTGGCATTCCACCAACTCCCCTCTTGGGAACAGGGTGTATAAGAGGATGCATGCTCTCCTGGAGAAGGAGTGCATTGTGTGGTTTGATGTTTCCAAGGTAGATATGCAGGCCATTGCGGTTACCAGATGGACCACCATTCCTGTGGAAGGCAGATCAGCCTTAAAGAATACTCTGGACAAAAGGTAATTTCATGTTGAATATCCATTTCAGTGTGTGCAGGCCTGATGTCTCGAGCTTTGCTCCAGTGGATTCAGTTTCTTCTGCCAAATGATTCTACCCCTTTTCTGGAGTTGGCTACAGCCTTCCTTCTGATGTCATGTATGGCCAGGGATTGTGCCCTCTTGACATTGACATGACATTGGCTTGGGTCAGCTTGGCTCAGACATGAGGCAGTGGACTCATATTCTAAAGCTGGTGAAGGACCTGGGCGAGACAAAATCATATTGTCTTCTGGAGGACAGGTTCAAGGGGCCTGTGAAGCAGACAGGAGCTCTTTGTCTGTGGCCTCTGCCTGCTCTTCACTTGCCTGCTGGTCAGATTCCCCTCCTGTCGCTGCTGGCCTGGAAAGTCTTTCTTCCCCTCTGCTTATGGACTTCGGACTCGTTTTCGGTTCTTTTGTGGCACGCTTGGGCCCAGGGACCCGGTCACATCCAGAGGAGGACCCTCCTGGGCTGCACAATGAAGGTTTGAGGGTCCATTCCCTGGTTCCTCCAGTTGGGGGCAGGCTTCCCCTATTGAGGAATGGGCCTGGGTCACCAAGGAGCACTGGGTGCTAGTCTCCATTCAGTATGGCTATGTCCTGGAATGCAAAGAGCCGATCCTGGCCGCTTGCATCTTCTCCCCTTGTGGGTCTGCTGTGCGGATCACCTTGGACAAGTTGCCTCTCCTGAAGGCAGTGGTGCCTGTTCCCCCAGATGATCGGGACGGGGCAGGTATTCCTTCCATGTCAGCCACCATAAAACAGATGGAACGTTCAAGCCCATTCTGTATCTCAAGTGTGTCAATGAGCATTTGTGTTTCTGGATGGAAACTGTGATCCAGGATTCGAGTGGTGTGCAGAGGGGCTTCTTGGCATCCTGGGTTTTGGCTGAGGCATATTTCCATATCCCAATCTGGGGGTCAGCAAGTATCTGTGTTTTGCCATGCTTGGCTCTCACCTTCAGTTCGCTGCCCTTCCATTTGCACACTCTACTGCCTGAAGGACATTCTCCAAGGTCATGGTGGTGGTGTCTGCAGTGCTACGGCGCCAAACGATTTGTGTGTACCCACATCTGGACTAGTGGTTCATCCAAGCCCATTCCCCTTCAGAAGCATCTCGGGTAGCTCCCCAAGTCGGTCCTTTTTTGATAAGCCTTGGCTGGGGAAGAGCCAGTTGTTGCATTCCCGGTCCCTGGAGTTCTTGGGAGCATATTTTCGATAATCGAGTGTGCGGAGTCTTTCTTTCAGAGGAGAACGTCAAGACTGTTGGATTGCCTAGCTCTATTCTGTTCTCAGCAGGCCCCCATAGTCTGGGTTGATTTTCATCAACAGTTCAAGCTCGGGCTCCCACTCTCAATGATAGTGAAGGCCAACCTGTGGTGGTGGCGGCGGCAGCAGCCCAGTCTTCTGAGGAAGGGCGTGCCGCTGGCGACGAATGCCATTCTCTTAGGCTGTGGAGCTCATTGCCAAGGCCTAATGGCCCATGGCTATTGGAACTGCAGGGAGGTGGTGCGGTCCATCAGCTGCCTTGAGGCGAGACCCATTAGGCTGGCTTTTCTGCTTTTCTGGCCCCCCTGGTTGAGGACCCGGTAAGTCAAGTGTTCTCAGACAACACTATGATGGTGGCATATATCAATCGGCAAGGCGGCATGAGGAGTACCAGATGGCTCTCCTAGTTTGTTGGCTCTGCACATTGCCAGGGTGGATACTGTGGAAACAGATTTTTTCAGCCGACACTCTGGTTCCAGGAGAGTGGGAGTTGAGTCGGGCCCTGTTTCAGTTGTTTCTGCGCTGCTGGGGTTGCCGCAAGAAGGATCTGATGATGACCAGCTCCAATGCCAAAGTATGCCGCTTTGTTTGTCGCTGCATGGATATGGGGCCTGAGGGCATCTGCACCTGGCTCAACCTTGACTAAGCCAAAACCTGCTGTATGTGTTTCCACTGTGGCCCCTGGTAGGGCATGTGATTCGGCATATGGAGTTCCACCCGAGAAGAATTATTCTGGTGGCACCGGATTGGCCAAGGAGAGTCTGATTCGGAGATCTGATGCGGCTGCTGTGAGCGCCTCATCTTCATTTTGTCTCTGTCTCTGAGCCTATTGTATTGGGGGTCACTTGTCCTGTAGGACCCAGCTGTCATCTCGCTTATGGTTTGGCTTCTTTAAGGAAATGATTAGTGCGTACATGCTACTCTCCTGTGGTGGTTTTCCACTTTACTTGGAGCCCGGAGGAGATCTACTGTCCTGGCATGAGTGTGGGTCTGGTGCCTTGAGCCCAGGTGTGGCACACGGCAGCTGGCTCCTGAGGCGGCCAAGGTGCCATCTCTGTTGGCCTTTTCTGCAGGATGGTCTGGAGAAGGGCCTTTTCTCTTAGCTTCCTGAAGGTTCAGGTGGCAGCTTTGGTCTTTTTGGTTAGTACCTTCTTCAGGGGCTTGGTGTCTGCATCTCTCCTCCGGTCTGTGTCTGGTGCTCAGGGCCCTGATGTCAGACCCTTGGAGCTATTTAAAGTGCACTATTCTGAAAGATTTGACACTCGGGCGACCGTCTTGGTTTATGTTTATTGGACTTGATTGACTGCCCTTCACAGGTACAACAGAATGGTGTAGAAAACTTTAAAAAAGAGTTAAAAATAAGAAGAAAGGAACTCCATTTCTTATAGGACAGATCAAAACAGTCATACCAGGGAAGACAGGAGAAGGATGGTAGGGGAGGAGGGCGACAGAACGGATAAGCATGGTAGATGCAGGGAATAATCTCCCAGTGGAGGACAGGAGAAGGATGGTAGGGGAGGAGGGCGACAGAACGGATAAGCATGGTAGATGCAGGGAATAATCTCCCAGTGGAGGTGGTAGAGACGTGTACAGTAACCGAATTCAAGAAAGCATGGAACAGGGAGGATCTCTAAAGGACAAAAAAGGGTCTGTAAAGCTTACGTAACAGTTGGTATGGAAGAGCAGACTGGATAGCCCTATGATCTGTCTGCGTCATTTTTCTGTTTTCTATGAAGTCTATCAAACGGGTACAGTGAATGCATATCTATCTTTTGCTTATTCATTGTGGGCATCTTGAAAACCAGCCTGACTGGGGGGGAGGGGGTTGCACCAGGATTGGCTTGAGAAACGCTATTAATAGCAACATTATTGGTGGCAGTTGGATAATTATGGAATCTTCAGCTTGCATGTGGAAGGGGGAAGGTGCTGGGGTGAGCTAAAAAGGTAATCATGCTTTCTAAGCCCCCCAGTTGGGTGGTGGAGGAAGATATGCAGATTGTCCTGGATCAGGACTGATATTTTGCAAGCAGTCCTTGAGGGTTTGGGCAGATTGGATGCACTAGTAAAGGGGTGGCCAACTCCAGTCCTAGTGCACCATGATCTAGGCTGGTTTTCAGGATGTCCCTAATGAATATTCATGAGGTATATTTGCATCGACTGCCTCCCATTGTATTCAAATATATCTCATGAATATACATTAGGGACATCCTGAAAACCAGGCTGGATCGTGATGCACTAGGACTGGAGTTTGACCACCCCTGCACTAGTTTGGTCTTTTTATGCTGTTGTTTCAGTCTAACTGCTTAGTGATAATGACCAGGAAATATCATTCTCCTAAGACAAGTAGGATGAGTCAGCCACACCTGGTGACGCCATCTGACCACGCCATGAATGTAGTGCTTGCCAGAACTCAAAAAAGTCAAGCCTTTCTGAGCATGTGCCAGATAGCCCTACCTCCTGGGCCTACCCCTACTTAGCCCAGTCTTTTTTTTTCTTCTGCCTTGCCAGCAAGTACAAAAAACTCATCTGTCCACAAGAACAAAATAAAATGAACCTGCGGAAGAAACTCTGCTTCTATCAGCATAAGTTCCAAACCAGGTTTTAAAAAATGTCAGAGATGCAAATGAAAGATGAACAGCATGGATGCCCGTGACTACTGTGTCCAGTACTTTGTGGGGTGACTCGCTATATTGAGAACTGCCACCATTGTGTCCGGATGTCTCCCAGGGCATGAAAATCCCGCAGTTGTGCTCTTTGGGACTAAATAGAAGCACTCACCTCTTTAGACCAGCAGCTCAGCAAGGACGAGTATCTCCATGTGGCCAAGAAAACCCAACGCAAGAAACCATATAGCCGTGGTACAGGATGTGCCAGACAAGACCTCCCTGCCCAGCCCGGCTTGCAAGGAGCCTCCTGCACCAATTCAGCTTCTGCTAGCCCAGCTGACCACACAGGACAACCCGAGATCAAGCGGCTCCTCTCCAGCCATGCTTTCCTCAGACAATTCAGGTAGGACTACAGTTCAAAATGGTGCCGCCATTGGCCAGTCACCTGTAAGTGAAGGCTGGATCATGGCACATCACTGCGCTGACTAAGGAAACCGCCTCCTTCGAGAAGGGAAGGTCATCTGAAGCCCCCCCCCTCCATGCCAGGAAACCAGCTGATCGTGGCGAAACTGAGCAAAACCAGCTTCGTCAAATCTCCACAAACCTCACAGAGAAACACAGCCAGCTGTTTCCACCAACAGTGCTGCATACAGGAGGGGCTCAAAGCACAGCAGGCACAGCAAACATCAAATCTGCAGCTTCAGTACCAATGACAGTGACTCCAGCCATGCGCACTACAGGTGGCACTGGTCCTGCCAATACTCAGACGGTGCCAACACATTGTCCCACAGGGTACACCGGGACAAAGAACTCCACAGCCATAAAAACAGGAATGGCTCAGCAGCTGCAGTCTTTGATCTGCTTACCTGCTTCTTTGAGCAACACATGCTGCCGCCGCCCCCCCTTCCCACAAGGGCACTACTGGCTACAGCACAGACAGCCAACAACAAGGTATGCCAGACACCTGTATACTTGCCACTGAGGGAGCCATGGATCCCGTCGCCCTCGCCCCCACGATTTTCACTGGAATTCATCGTGACGGACACCGAAGGAGAAGAGGTGGCCACTCTGGGTTCCCTGGCAACAGACCCATTATTCCATCAGCTCGTCGAGAGCCAGATCAGAACCACCACCACCTCAGCCACTGTCTCCGCCAGAGGGCGTTACATATCCCAAGTTCTTCAAAAAGCTGGCATCACAGCTTTTCCTCACCCCAACGGACACCCTGGACTCAAGGAGTGAGGTCCTTGGGATCCTTGGATACCCTGACATCCCTAAGACCCTGGTCGCTCTACCAGTCCACAAACTCCTCACGGGCAACTTCCTGAAGATCTGGTAGACCCCGTCTCCAGGTCTGCCACCTCAAGGAAGCTCAAGACTAAGTATCAGGTGCAGGCTGCCCCTGGTTTTTGGAAAACACAACTCCTGCACCAGTCCATAGTAATGGAAGTGGCCATGAAGCATGCCAAAAATTCTCGCACACACTCAACTCAAAGCATGATGCGCAACACCAGGATCGCAGCCCATCAGTTTCAGATTTTCTTCCAAGATGCCTTGCCTGAGAAGCTCAAATGGGCTGTCGGCACGCTTTCCAAGGAGACCATGGAAGTTGCCTCAGCAATCATTGCTGACCTCGCAGAGTGTGGCATACACCTGATCTGCTTGGCCCTCAATTTGACACTGAAGCTCGGGGGGTAGGCAGCACCATCGCGGCTAGACACATGGCCTGGCTCCAGGCATCTGGACTGAGGGAAGATACCCATGAGTGAATAGCTGATGCCCCCTACGGGGGAGCCAACCTCTTTGATGACAAGGTCAAGGATGCAGTCAGTGACCCAAAAGACCCTTTAACCACCCTCCAAACCCTCGCTGTGGACGGTCCATAGTGCAGCTCCTACCACAAACCAGCAATGGAAATCCTACCCTCGGCGCTATAACTCCTACCACATGTGGCAGCCGCAGCACTTTATGCAGTAACTTGCCTACCAGAAACCCTGCCAAAGGGACCAGAAGCAGCCCAAGCAGACTACCTCCTCATCCCACAAAGCACTCCCTTCTTTTGACAATGCCTGCTCTCCCAATCCCCCAGTGGGGGACAACTTTCAGCCTACTTGGCTGCCTAGGAACAGATCACCACAGACACATTAGTCCTGGAGATCATTGTAGGTGGCTACAGAATCAACTTCTCTGTACCCTCACACCAGTGCACCCACCCTTGCAGCAACACGCCACAGAACCTGATTTCCACAGTGGCTGCAGAAATACTCTCTTAGTGGCGAGGGCCATAGAGCCTGTACTGCCAGACGTGGTCTCTCATGGTTCTACTCCTGCTACTTCCTGATCCCCAAGAAGTCTGGTGGAGTCTGCCCCATCCTGGACCTCAAGTTCATCCACAAGGAGAAATTCAAGATGTACTCCCTGGGTTCTGTCCTCCCACTCATACATCACAACGACTGGATGGCATCGCTAGATCTGCAGGATGCATACACACATGTTCCTATTCATCCGGCTCACAAGAAGTATGCAGTTCTGTGTACTCGGGGTCCTCCCCTTCAGCCTCTCCCCTGCCCCGAGGATGTTTACAAAGTGCATTGCGATGGCCGCTGCTCACCTCCACAAAAAAGGGATATGTGTCTTTCCCTACCTAGATGACTCATAGCAGGAACTCGGAGTTCATCAGACAACCACACTGCTCTTATTACTTGGATTCTTGGTGAACCTCTCGAAATCACACCTCCAACCCACACAGCGCTTGGAATTCATTGGGGCAGACATCAAGACCACCCTGTCTAAGGTGTTCCTGTTGCTACAGTGAGTGGAAGCCATCGTCTCACTGGCCCAGGATGTCTCCTCGGCAAATTAAGCCACTGCCAGAACCCTGCTAGGACTCCTAGGACATATGGCAGTGACCACCCAAGTCCCGCCCCTTGCAAAAAACTGCATGCACCACCTGCAATTGCATCTCCGCAAACACTGGAGACAACATTCACAACCGCTTTCCAGCTGCATTCCCCTGGATGGAGGAGTATGGGAAGCGCTCACATGGTGGACTCATTAGGACACCCTCTCAGGCAGACCACTCCAGCAGCCGCTCCATCATGTCACGGTCACGACCAATGCCTCCAAGGCAGGCTGAGGTGTCTACACACTACACTTCCGCGCCTGGAATGCTTGAGACCGCAGCCGCCACATAAACTTCCTGGAGCTCCGGGTGATCCGCTATGCACTAAGGGTATTCCACCACTTCATCCAGGCTCAGAACATCTTAATTTAGGCGAACAACCAAGTAACAATGTTCTTCATCAGCAAACAAGGGTGCAAGGGATCCCTCTACCTCTGCAGGGAAGTGCTCAAACTTTGGTCCTTTGCCCTCTCCAAGAACTGCCTGCTTCAAGCCTCATACCTGCTGGGTGAAGACAGCCAACTGATAGACTGCCTCAGCAGCCAACTCAACCCACATGAATGGTCACTCGACCCACGCATGGCAGCAGACCTCTTCCGCAGATGGGGACTCCCACACATCAACCTGTGTGCAAGCGAGAACACAAAAAGTGCACCCGCATCTGCTCAAAACTTCCATACTCCCACAGTCTGGCGTCGGACTTCTTCACAATCCATTGGGGAGCTTGGTAGCTCCTGTAAGCCTTCCCGCCTACAATGCTCATCTCCAGGACCATAAAAAATCATTCAGGACCAAATGTGGGTCATCACATCTGCCTGGGTCAGAACAGGGCGATGAGTTTCCCTTCCTGAGCCGCCTAGCACAGGAACTACCAACCAGACTGAAGCCGATGCCAGACTTCATCATGAAAGACTGGGGCATGACGCTGCATCCCAATCTGCTGACACTCACCCTGACAGCCTGGATGTTGGTAGGCTGATCCTCTCGTCCTTCGATCTTGCCATAGAAGTACAGCGGGTCGTCCTGGCCGCCAGACTCCCCTCCACATGGAAATCTTATGGCCTGACATGGAAGCGCTTCACCACATGGTGTGCTTTGGAGGAATTCTACCCCAGTCCTGTCCGATTAACTGAGTCCTCCAGTACCTCACCATTGTCATCAGCACGGGGCTGAAGACTATGTCCATTCAATGCCATCTGTCCACCATCACAGCCTACCATGATCACCAGAACAATGCCTCCATCTCTACACATCCCACTAGTCTCGCGGTTCATGCATGCCTAGACAACCTCAGACCCACCGTCAAGACAGCCTGTGCCACTCTGGGACCTCAACATTTTGTGCTGCATCAGCTCACGCAGGGCCCCTTCGAGCCCATGCTTTCTGCACCGCTCAAGTATGTCACCTGGAAAGCCCTCTTTCTCATTGCCATCATCTCTGCCAGGCATGTGAGCAAACTCCAAGCCCTGGTGCACACCCACCCTACATCTTGCTCTATCAGGACTGCGCCACCCTGCGGACTCGCTCCAGGTTTATGCCAAAGATGGCCTCCCCATTCCACATCAACCAGACTATTGGCCTGCCAACCTTCAACCCTGAGCCTTACTTGTCACCTGATGAGCAACTGCTCCACACTTCTGACTGCGTATGCACTCTAAGGACTTACATCCACAGAACAGAGCATCAGCACCAGGGGGGCCAGCTGTTTGTCTCCTTCAAACCCAACAAACCGGGGCACCCTGTCACTCTGGATATAGACCTGCATAGCATTCTGCTACGCTCAAACAAGGGCCCAACCAGCAGGCAGTATACACGCCCACCAGGAGCCATGGCCACAGCACTTGTAGACCTTTACTCGGTCCCAGTGCAGGACATCTGCAGAGCCACCACTTGGCCATCTGTACACACCTTCCAGAAACACTACTGTCTGGATCAAGGCCCTCTGGCGGACCCAGACCAAGACTCTTCATAGTGTTCCTGATCTGCCGTGTGTCCATTGCTATTAATCATTATGTTACATTGCAATTGTTGCCTATATCGGTGATTGTTCATTCAATTGTTCTACCTCACTGACCATTGTCAGTGACCATTGTCAGTGACCCTATAGCACTGTTGTTCTGTTGCGTGATCTTGACCCGAACCCCTGTTGCACCAGGGGCTGTTATGCTCATAACTCAATTGTTATTGCTTTTAGTAAAGCCTCTTAACCACATTTGGGTTGTCCACCTTGTTCATCCACCACAGCAGAAGCGCAGCTAGCAGCCGTGGCTACAGAGTCACCAGATGTGGCTGACTCACCCTGTTTTTCCTAGGAGAAAGCAAGGTTACTTACCTGTAATGGGGGTTCTCCGTGGATAGCAGGATAAAGTCAGCCACACAGTCCCACCCATCTCCCCTCGGATGAGGATAACCTGTGCCTTCGTGGCCCTACCTACTAGCCTACAAGGGCACTGCTCTGGAACATACTGGGCTGGGTAGGGGTGGACCTGGGAGGTAGGGTTACCTGGCACATGCTCAGAAAGGTTTGCCTTTCTGAGTTCTGGAGAGCACTCTATCCATGTCGCCGTCAGATGACATCACCAGGTGTGGCTGACTTATCCTGCTGTCCACCGAGAACCCCCGTTACAGGTGAGTAACCTCACTGTACCTCCTGCTGCACTTTTCCAGTAACAGCCCTATTCTTTATCATTTAGATAAGAGCACAATTGGATCTCTTTCTTATCCTTTTTTGCCTCCTAGAGCAGACTGGATTGAGGGGGGAATGGATGCTGTGTCTCAGTGTCTCTGTTTCTTTTCAGGAAAAGTGCAGATGGTGTGGTACAGCGCTTTGATAAGAGCCTAGAGGAGTTTTATGCCCTATGTGATCAGCTGGAGCTGTGCCTGGTGAGTACTTTCTGCAGGGAACATGACACTTATCCTTCACAGCAGAAACAATGGTTTCAGCATAGTAAAGGCATACAGAACACATTTTTCTAATTGGATAAAGGATCACGTTTTCTTATTCATCTCAAGATCCAGTAGTTTCCAAATTTTATTTTTGAGCATGCAACCACGCTGTGTTTAGTGGTGCAACTCTCCACTCACATATAACAGATATGGGGGGTGAGCGCTAATAACATTTGTCGGATTCGGCACTATAAAATAATGGCAGTGTGACATTCAAACCTTAGACGTTAAACTATGTGAATATGTGTCTAAGGAGTGTGTCTGCTGTTACACTGAAGGGTAGAATAATTATTTCAGCATTCATAGCCTCCTAAATTGAGGAGCTTTATAACAAATTGCATACATGTATGAGTCTCTTCCCCAAAGAGCTTACTAAGTAGGTACTAGAGACATGGTAATTTGTTCAAGGTCACCACAAGTGTCAGTAGCAGAACCTGAACCTAGATGTCCTGGTTCCCAGTCCTTTATTCTAACCATGCCATTACTTATGTTCTCTTGATATATCAGAGGAATATTCTGCCAAGCTATGACTGGTATTCTAGGAGGTGTAATCCTATAATATATTCTCCGGGGAAGATGTGTTGACTCCAAAGTCAGGTGATATTGGAGTTTTGGAGAGGTTCTGTGGTCAGCAGTGCCCAAACTCCTGCCACCATAGTGCAAGAATGTTTGGGGGTAACAGCTGTGCCTTGCTTGTGACTTGATGGCTGTAGGAGGCACCTCTTGTTCCTCTCACATTGACACGTGTGTGTGTGTTCTGCTCCTCAGAGGCTGGCCTATGAATGCCTGTCGCAGAGTTTTGACAGCGCAAAGCATTCCCCGACCCTGGTCCCAACAGCCACCAAGCCGGATGCAGTGCAAGCAGAGAGCCTCCCCTACACCCAGTACCTGAGCATGATCAAATCACAGATCTCCTGCGCCAAGGACATCCACAATGCCCTGTTGGAGTGCTCTAAAAAGATAACAGGCAAGGCTCCCCCGAACCAGGGGGGCCTGTGACAGAGGCGCTGTGACTGATAAGCAACATAGGCAAAATGCTTCCTGACACAGTTGGGAAAGAGACACAATGACCAGCCAAGAGCAGCCCAGACTAGCTTTCCCTGACCATGCATAAGGATGACTGATGAGCCAGAAGGGAGCTGAGGAAAGCTCCTTCAAATATGGGGGGGGGGGGGGTGCCTATGATTTGTTGCTTTTTCTACAATTGGGCATAAAATCCGTCAGGAAACTATCAGTACCCTGTGATTGGTTTCGACAATTGATGCTGAACAGAGACCACCACCATTCCTTGAAATGACATTGGAGTAGGGAGGAGATGTGTGGGGTTTTTATTTTTTTTTCCATGTGCAGTTGATTGAGGTGGGGGGGAGGTGAGCGCTTAAATTCTGCTTTTCTGGTAGCTATGTGTATTTAATAAATTGTCTGCACGTTTATTAATAAAAATTGCTAGCATTCCTGGCTCAGCAAGGCTCATGATCTGTTTTTGTAGGGATTATGTTGTGGTATTTGGAGCTGTGGAAGCTGCTGAAGGTGAATTTAAGTACACTCAAACCTCGGTATTCATGTGTTCCATATTCGCGGATTCATGTTTAAGAAATAGTGACCCACTTTTTGATATTCAGGGCTCCTCCTGGTTATTCGTGGACAGTGAATACCAAAAAGTGGGTCAATCTCGATCCTCCCATCCAAAAAAGCTTTAAGATCATGCTTGCCAAAGGTAGCGCACCAAAAGGGAGGAGTCCATGAATACCGAAAAGTGAGTCGCTACACTCAATCCTCGGTATTCGCATTTTCAGTAATTCATGGTGTTTTCGGAGAACCTATCTCCCGCGAATACCAAGGATTGAGTGTATACACTATATTTAATCTTAATACAGTCCTAATTCCTAATTCATTAACTGTTTTGCTGCCCAAAGGCTGGCAGTGCTGCAGGCTCACCAGTGGTGAACCCTTACAGTGTGTGATCAGGTAAGAACAGTGAAAGCTACCTTGTTTCATTCAACAGGCTTGTAATGAAGAATTTGACGCCCTGAGAGTTAGTGATATAAGTCAGGTCATTGACCATATCGGAATTTGCATGTGCTAGTTGAACCCTTCTATGCTCTGTTTTTTAAAAAACAATCTAATGCTCAGAACAAAAGACGGGCACATTGCTTGTGACTTACTTTCAAAGAATTGTCAGAGTCTCCACTATGCAAAGTATGGTGCCCCTGCTTCGTTCTAACTTTTCACAGTGGCTTGCTTTTCTCCCAACTACATCTGGTGTTAGTGTGCAGTGGCTCTCCATTTCTTGGCAGTGGGATCTCTTGCTATGACGTGTGTTTGCCTTGCAGAGATTTTCTAGAACGTGGTTGAGGCTGACACTATGCAGGAACAGATTGTACTTGCTGGTTGCCCTCCCCCGCCCTTCCCCCCCACCCCCTCACATCTTTCTCCAGCTCCTTGGAGGAAGGTTTTGTTCTGGCTGGAACTTGGCCTTCTGTCCAGCTGTGGTTATTAACATGAGGAATGTGCTTCTTTTCTTAGCCTTCTGAAAGGAAAAGCAGATGTTTTTGGAAGACTTCCTGTTCTTCTGGCTTAAAGGGAACCACGTGTAGACGCACGCATCTAGGCCCAAAGGATAGAATTTCTTTTCTGACGCAAGTGTCGTCTTTTTTTTTTTGTTTGTTTGTTTTCCGTGCTGTGCTTTGTGGGAGCTTCCTTTCCAGCAGCAACTTCCATAGGATTTCTCCTCATTTGACAAAGAAACTGCTTAACCATGTAACAAAAAACCCCCCTATTGGACATAAGTTGTGCATTGGATAGATGCATTGTTAACGTCTATCTGTAGCAGTATGGAATGTGGGGCACTCCATTACATGCATGATGTGGAAAACGGCTTCTGTGCTGACAGGTTGGACTTTCCTGGCACAGGGGCGGATGTGGATTTTGGCCAGTGGGAGGGAAAGCTTACCCTTGTTTGTTTACATACGCCCTCCACTGCCCCCCTTGATTTCATTACAGCACTTGCCGTTTTTATCTTGCACAATACGCTTTATCCTGCGTGACAGTTTGTCCTTGGGTTTCCCCCCCCCCCCGTTCCAATTTCATATCTTGTTGCACATTGCATTTCTGTATAGCCCCTGTAATTAACGTACAGCCAACAGAACTCTGCATTAAATCAGCAAAGCGCGAAATGGTGGGAACTGGACAGTACACACGCAGGCAGAATGAAGGGTTATTGCCAAGCAGCCACAAAGAAGTAAAGCAAGAGTCTAGGCGCAGAACAAAGAGTTAGTTGCAGGGTTTGGAAATTTTAGATGTGGAATGAAGCTGTGGCGGAGAGGTAGTTTATAGGTGAAATGGCGGTATGAGTTGAGAAGCAGAGTGAGAACATGCAGAACTGAGTCGGAAGTTGAATGAGACACCATGTGGACAGAACGTTCCGGTTAGAAAAGTTACAGGCCAGAAAGGAGAGAGATGTCAAAGGTGAGGCAAAGGGCACTGGCGTGAGGGGTGATGGGTTTCAGGAGGAGGATGTGGGCGGAGTACAGAAAGTAATGTTCCAAACTGTGGCCAGAGCACATCAGAAATAGCCACAAGAATGGCAGGAGTTAGTGTGTAGCCGGGAGTTAGCGACAGGATGTGGGTGGTAAAGGCTTAGGGTAGTGGGCGAAGAAAGGAGATGAAATGGGCAGAAATGCCGAGGGGGACCAATGGAAGACTGAAGCACAGAGGGAGGATAGTGTGGTCTAGTGTCAAGAGCAGAGCATAAAAATAGATGTGTAGGAAGGCTCAGAGCAGGGCAGAGGGAAGAATGGGTGGAAAAGGAGAATGAGCCGGAGTCTGATTTTATTGTAGAAAGGAAATGAGGGAGGAGGGGTAGCAGCATGAGGCATAATTCGGGCTGCATGCTTGGTGACTTTCCACAAGAAAAATCTTTCCCTGGGTGGAAGATGCCCCAGTTAAACAGGATAGAAGAAACCGATAGGCACCTTGTTTAAAAGCACAGTTTGTTTGGATTTTGGGGTGGGGGTTGGGGGGAGGGACTGTAGCCAGTAGCTAATTTTCTACCTCTCGGGCCTTTTTTGAAGGTATGGAAGTTGAACCTTGTACCCATCCAGTTTCTACCTAGAACCAGTAGAATGTCAGTGTGTCCCTAGAAAGGTAGGAGGGATGAAAAGCGGAGAAGCAGGATTTTGGACCCTGACTTCTTTGTTTCTTAGCCTGCTGCTGTAACCTCTAGGTGGCTATTCCACACATTTACAGAAATAGCCCCCGTCTTCAGCTGTTCTCTTTTGTGATAGCCTCTGAACTGTATCTGTAAACAAGCGTGACGGGCCACATGATGGGCAAACTTCCTGATACAAATCAGTCATGAGGGATCTGCTGACCTGATTTCTACTTTTCCAGGAGGACGCATGCAGTACGTCATCAATGTTGTGCTTTTCGTGCAAGCACGGGTATCCAGAGCCTCTACCCCTTAACACAGCAGTCGGGGAATTCCTAGATGCACTCCCAGAATAATGTGTCTAGATAAGAAGTTAGTTTGGGCATCCCATGTCAAGGGTGAACCTCACTCCTAAGCCAGGTCTGTTTGGAGATGATCTCGGTCTTTCATATTTACTACTATTGTTAATAGATCCCGGCAGAGCGCAAAGGCTCTTCTGGAGTGCAGAATATATAATAATTATGGGCATCATGTCAAGATGCGCTTGGAAATCCTTTTAAATCAGTCTGGTGGTGCACACAATTGGCACAATTTCTGTATCTTTCTAGCATACTTTTTTTTGTCTGACTGTACAAGAACCAAAGATCATTTAAGACCATCATGGGGGAATGTGCTTATGTTCAGAGGGGGGGGGGAGGGGGGAGTGGGGGAGGGTTCCTAAAGACAGGCATGGGGAGTTCTAGGAGTGCTTACCTTCTCTAGTGATATGCTAGGCATAGCACAAGAAATATGGGCATCTTCCAGAAGACCACTTTCCCTTCACATGCATTCATGCAAGGAACATCTCTACCCATAGGCATGGTGCTCTCCCAGGAGTGCTATTGAGCTTCCAAGGCTATCTACAGATACAAGCGCCTGCTAGACACTCTCCTGCACCATGCATTCTCTGTTGCTCACAACACTACTGAGTCTCCTAATAGTATACATGTGTGTGAACTATAACAAATGGGCAAAGAGTGGAGAGGAATCATGAATTTTGTGCTCTGAACATTGAGTTTTTGTTGGGGAAATGCACTTTTAAGACATGAAGTGCTTATTGAATGGGAGGCTGACAAGCAGTTGCCTGCCTCTAGGGGGCAGCAAGAGACCTGCAGTTCTTTATAGCTGACATAAAGCAGCCTGGGAGGAAGGGCTGCATTCTCCAGGTTGAAGCACCAGGATTGTGCTTCATGTGTTGTGCTGCCAGGCTAACACAGCGGGTGGGGGGGGGGGGGGGTATATTTACTGCCCAAGTGAGCTGTACAGATCATTTAAGGCCAAGAGTCCATTTTGCTCAAAGCTCAATGGGGGGAAAAATATGTTGATATTCTAGGTTGCTTATGGAGATCCTCATGAAAAGGAATTTTTCAGGGGTGCTGTGAGAGAGGATTCTCAGCAAATGCACCAGATTGATGGAATAATTAGCCACAAATGCTGCATGAAGAGTTAGATCCTGCCGAGTTCAGACAGGGTTTTTGTTACATGATTTATTGCCGATTAGGTTGGCAATTGGTAATTATTTTTGTTTTTTCTGATGTGTTGTAAACAGCACGGAGCATTTACAGATATGTGCTGTATAAATAGGGGTAGCAGGGGGCTGAGAGGCAGGGAAATACAACTGGCTCAACGCATCTTGTGACCTTAGGCAAGACACGTCACCTTTCATTGCCTCAGGTATAAACATTACATTGTAAGCCCTCTGGGGACAGGGTAATACATTCAGGAACAGTTAGTAACTCACTTCGAGCTACCACTGAAAATGTGTAATCAAAATACAAAACCCAGCAAAATCGGTATTCCAGCAAAACACAATCAAAATAGTAGAGAATACCTTAATCCCCAAAGACAAAACCAATTTAATTTTTGTCAGGCATAAACCGCAAAAGGAAGAGGAAAATCCACTTACTCCCACGCCGTACATGCCCCTTTTAATAGTTTCTTATTCAAAGCTATTTTTATCACGTTCCTTAAGTTGCAAAGAATTATAAAAACCACACTTAGCTGATCGATCACACATGACGTGCACGTTTCGAAGCTGAAGCCTCTGTATCAAGTGCCCACGATATAGGAAAGTGCGTCCATCCTTTCAGCCAAACTGACGAAAAACGCCAAGGTAGTGGCCGGTGACGTCAGGGATATCCATTCAAAAGAGGCCAATTATAGGAACGCCCATAAGAAGAGGACCAATAGTACCTAGGAAAACCCCACTCATCACGGGATCCCCTATGACTACGGCCATGGAACAAATCAAAAGTCCAACCATTCAATTTCTCGATTTAATCCATTAGGGGAGATAGTCTGTAATTTATAAATCCAACGATGTTCCAGTCTGCGAAGACGGAGTTGACGATCTCCACCCCTAGGGTCCAAAGGGACATGATCTATCACAGTCCAGCGTAATTGGTCAAAAGCATGATGAAAATCCTGGCAATGCTGTACAAGTGGAGCAGTCAAAACGATCTGACGTATACGTGAGGCATGTTCTCCCAGCCGAACACGTACCATCCGGGTGGTACTCCCAACATACCATTTCGGGCAGGGGCAAATCAGTACATAAATCACAAAGCATGAGGCACAAGAAGTTTGCCATCTACGATAGAAAACCCGAGCTGCCAAATCAGTCCACTCAGAACCAGAAAGTGTAGTCGAGCAGTATTTACAAGCAGTGCATGCATTATGTGATCCCAAACGGCACTTTCTGGTTCTGAGTGGACTGATTTGGCAGCTCGGGTTTTCTATCGTAGATGGCAGACAACTTGTGCCTCATGCTTTGTGATACAGAGGCTTCAGCTTCGAAACGTGCACGTCGTGTGTGATCGATCAGCTAAGTGTGGTTATTATAATTCTTTGCAATTTAAGGAACGTGATAAAAATAGCTTTGAATAAAAAACTATTAAAAGGGGCATGTACTGCTAGGAGTAAGTGGATTTTCCTCTTCCTCTTGCGGTTTATGCCCGACAAAAATTAAATTGGTTTTGTCTTTGGGGATTAAGGTATTCTCTACTATTTTGACTGAAAATGTGTAAGCTAAATCCAGTCTGTGTGTATGTGCAGAAAGATAAGATTAATTAAAAAATAAAAAAGAAGAATCTACAAAATAGTAATAGCAATACCAGGCACAAAAGCTCTATAGTCTTTGCTGTTCCCATTGTTTAGCAGGGCAGCCCATCCTTCCCCCCCACTATCCCTTAGAACGGGAGGTACTTATTTGGGAGACAACATCTTCCCTCCATGCACGGGGAAGTTTCCAGGAAGCTCTGAGACATCTTTCTCCAGGGAAAGTCCAAGCCTGAGGCTGTCTGCTATTTGCAGGATAGGATCCCAAATACAAAATGTCAACTAAAATCTGTACTTCATTCTTTCACTTACAGGGCCTTCTGACACACTGCTTAAGAATCCCGAGGGCTTTCATGGTGACTAATGGGTTCTCTTCATTCTTAATTATAAGCCGTTTAAGCATTTGGTTTGAGAACACTGTCCCTGTTGCTGCTAGAAGCTGCCTTTTTCTGCGTTTCCCCCGCA
Source organism: Ichthyophis bannanicus (assembly GCA_033557465.1). NCBI lineage: Eukaryota > Metazoa > Chordata > Amphibia > Gymnophiona > Ichthyophiidae > Ichthyophis > Ichthyophis bannanicus. The sequence goes on along the minus strand of CM066031.1, from coordinate 274,993,694 downwards.
TCCTAAGACACTTCTCGGAATACATGGGGACTTCCCCATTCCTCTTCCTAATATTCAGGCAGCTGGTGTATCATTGTCTGTCTGTCTTATAGGCCAGTGTGACAGTAGGAGCTACAGCTGGAGATGCAGTTAGTTCTGGAAGAATCAGTCACGTATTTCTGTTGCCATAATTGATTGCTGTGATTGAGAGGGAACAGTGGTAGTCGTGATCTTGGACATACTTAGCAAATCTGCTTCTAGAATCCTGCAGTCGGTGGTTCTTAATCTGGCCATAAGGTGTTGCTGTTGCGCAATGACTGGCATGCCCTCCCTTCAGGAGCTGTGCGCACTGCCTGCACATCATCTCTAACTCTGGCTTGCCTGGGGGTGGGGGGGGAGGGAAGGGGAGACAAACATACCACTTTTGTAACCTTTTGCTGAGGCAGTGAACAACGTGGTTTCTTTCCTTTCCCGCACCCTTATGCGTGATCTTGTGTTGAGCTGCTTGATAAGACGTAGTTTCCTTTTAGTGGACATCACCAACCTCAGTATTTGAAGAGGAAATTCAGGCTTATTAAAAGTGAGTCCTGGCTCATGAAGGTTCCACCCTTGCTCACCTCCCAAAAGGAAGAGGATTTCCCAGAAAGCTTGGGGGAGGGGGTAGGCTGGGTGACAGAGAAATGTACACATAGGTGTGTGTGTGTGTTTTTTTTTTTTTTAAGACGACCATATATAAAACAGCATTTTATACACTGTAGTAAGCACTTTTTCTTCAGGAGACAGTATATGTGCGTAAAGAGTTGACTTGTAGAAACATAGGGCCTGATACTCGGCTGCGGCGCTAATGCTAAAGTGGCTACTGTCCCTGCTGATCTGAAAACCCAAATATTCAGTGCCAGGGCCATGTCTGACCACTGGATCGGCTGGATAGCACAGAAACTAACAGTGCAGCGGTGATATTAGCTTCTGCAGTGAGAACTACACCACCCTTTTAGGTGCCCTACATTTGCCATGTAGTGATATATAACCGGTCAGTGGCTCAATATCGCTGCTGCCCAGTTATTGCTGGGGGCTACTTCTGCTCTGCACCTGTAATGCCTTGATGCTAGCCAGCTAGCACTGGCTCATGCAGTGGCTGTACCCAGGGATCTTTTAGTGGCACTGAATATCCCCCTCCCCCGTCCCCCACAAAATGCCTACTTTTAATGTGATGTGTGCAAAGTCGTTCCAGGTGCTAGAGAATAGGTGAAGCGGGGACTGGATTGATACTTACACATTATTTTATGAAATCCACCCATACGTGCCTGTTAGCGCATATGCACCTGGTTCAGAGCATGTATAAATATGTGCATTTGCTTTCCCTTGGTGACTTTTAGGGGCTCATAGGTGCATGTCTTGCCTTTCTAAAATAAATGCTACATATGTGCCTTTCCTGCCCAAGTGCCCTGTTTATATAAAATTACCCTCATATCACCTTTCCTTCTACTTCACCACCCTGTTAGCTACTCCTGTGTCACCGTGAACCAAATGAGTCATAGTCTAGTTTCAAGTCATTGCCAATAATAGCTCATTCTTATATTAACAGGCTTTACCAAATAGATGCAAAAACTGCATAGTCACCTGAGATAAAGCTGAGGAAAAGCAATTTACAGCAAACCTAGGACTAATACCAGAACCAAGACGTCAGATACATATTCCCCATCCTCAGTTCCTGGTTTAGGTTGTTTCCTTTTCCCCATGGCCCACAGTCACATTTACAAATACAAATAAAGATGTGAACCCAGGAGAAGGGGTCAGGCACTATATTCTATCACTAAAAAGCATGATTGTGGAAGATAAAGATGCTGAAGACATCCCCTATCCCTCCTTCACTTTCTGCCCAAACTTTGGCTAAGTACTTCCATGATAAGGTCCACAAGATTCTCCACTGGGTCACCTCCTGTCTCTCCTTCTCCTCTCTTCGCTCTCAAACCCTTCCTATAACCTCTGTCTCCATTCTTCCCTTCCCAAAGTCACCAAAGAGGAAGCCATATCTTCCATATTGTCCTGCTAGACCAGTCCAAACAGGTGAATGGTTGTTCCCCTAACAGCAAATGTGAAGATGCAAAAAACATTCCAGAGGCTTCTTATGACATCACAGTGCCATTATCAGCCTAAACCACTAGGGGCATATTCAGTATTTGTCTGTCTCCAGCGGCCAATTCTTGACCTCGGAGTTGACCCGGAACTGTGCACACTATGCTTCTGTATGGAGACCCTAAGGTCAGTGATTCAGGCGGTATACCGTGGGGAGTTCCTTGTTTCTCTGGATTTAGTTGAAAATTATTTCCACATTCCAAATCATCCTGCTACACTGTAGATTAGTCCATATAAATGGGTTAAGTTCCCCTGTCAACAGATGTTTGAGACATAAAATTACCAGAAGCTTGATTGGCTGAGCCCTGGTAGATATATAGCTGTACCCCTAGGGGTCACCTTCAGTATTTCTCTGTCTCCAGCAGATGATGGTTGCTTCCCTTTTTTTCTCCTCTGTTTCTTTTTAGGAAACTCTTTTAGCTGGACGTCTCCAGGGCGCACAGGAGGTACCCTTATGGAGTTCCCACAGTTCCCAGCAGAGCCCTGAGCTGGAAGATTGAGCTCCTGGTCAAGAGGGCCAGTAGAACTTCCCTCATGGGGGAGGGGGGGCGGGATCCTGGTCAGGAGGATCTTTGCAGCCCATCAGCAAGGAGAGCCTTCAGCTGTTTTAGCTTGGCTAACTTTTTTTTTTTTCTTTTTTTTAATTAAAAAAAAAAAGAAAGGAAATAATTTAAGCAGTTAGGTTTTACCAGCCTGTTTGGTCTGCGGTGCCTTAGCTCTCTCCTGCTTTTCCTTCAGTGAGGAGGTCATAGTGAGTGTTACCCCCCTCCCTCCGCCAGGGGTTTTCTGCTTGTGATCTTCAGCCAGTCTGGTCTTATTGTGCAAAGGGGCTGCCTTGGGGAGACATCCCATCTCAGCCACTGAGGCCTTCTGCCTATGCTTCCTACCTCTTTCCTGTCTCTGCGGCACGTGTGGTGGCCATTTTTTCATCTCTGCCATGTGGTGTGCTACAGCTGCGGCGGTTTTAGGCAGGGGGAGGGGGGAAAAAAGCAGCGTGGTTTCTGTTCCAGGCGGCCATATGGTGTACAGCAGCTGCAGCGGTATTTTTTTTTAATACATTCCCTACCTCGGGGCTCAGCAGGGCCTTTCTCTGGAGTCAGCAACTCTCGGGGCAAACTCCTTTCCTTTCACAATGCTCTCCTCTCTCCAGAGGTGCATTGTATGCAGCCACAAGCGCAGAGAATTGGAGGACAGGGTGTGCATGGCTTGCTCAGCCCCCCCCCCCCCCCCGGGGAATCCTTATACATGGCGCAGCCACAGTTCTTCCCCTCCCCCTAATCGATCAGGCGGTGGTGGGAGGCCCAGCCTCACCCCTCTTGGCTCCGGGGACTCCAGGGTTATTGCTCTTGCTGAAGAGGCTCTTTCACTGCCTCTGCTTATACCACAACCTTCAGGATCTCTACCTCAAATGCTAACAGACCAGGATTCCTAGTTCCTGGTGCTGTTTAAGCAGACTTGGAACCTCTGGAGTTTGGATCCGGTCCCTCCCGCTCAGCAGTCCTTCATCTGGGTCCAGGAAGCACCCTCAAGAGTATTTTTCTTCCAAGGACAGGGGACATCTGCCCAAAGAGGTGTCTTGGGCCTTGGGGGACTGGATGAATGTTCCCTTAGAGGAGGACATCATGGAGGCCTCAGACTGTGAGGATGGCGAATGGTTTCCCTCTGAAGCCTTGGGCAAGGAGCATGACAGAAAGCAGAAATATGCCTTTTCTGCAGGGACGAGCTTCCAGCTCTGATTGCTTAAGTAGTGGTAGCCTTATGTTTATCTGATCCCCCTGAGCAGGAACCTACCCAGGCTAAATCTCAGGCCGATCCCATCTTAGAGGGCATTTGTAAGCCCCCCATAGCTTTTCCCCTTTCCATGAGATCTTCAGCAGATGGTATCTTGAGAATGGGAGTCACCTGATGCCCCCTTGCGGTCTCCAGCAGATCTAGAAAAATGGCTTGTGTATCCAAAGGTAGATGCTCTGATGGGTGTCACCAAGCGCACAACGATTCTGGTGGAAGACAGATCAGCACTTCGGGATCAACAGGACCGGAAGGTTGAAGGGCTTCTCAAGACGGCCTTTTCATCTTCCACTCTGGCACTCATTCATTCAGTTTGTTGAGGACTGGTGACCTGGGCCCTCCTCCAATGGATTCAGTGATTGCCTGAGGATCTGGCACTAGCCCACTTGGAATTGGTTACAGCTTTCTTGGTGGATGCGTTTTATGATCCGTTTTGCCTCTCGGCCCATTCAATGGCCGCGGTGACTGACTCGTCGCTGGCTCTGGATTCGGCAGTGGTTGGCTGATGTGGTCTCGAAGGTGACTTGCCAAACTCCCCACAAGGGTAAGCTGCTCTTTGAAGACCTCAACGAGAAGTCAAGCCCCAGAGGCTGCCGGAAGACAAGCCTCGGTCATCTGCACAGTGTTCGGGGCAGGGGTCCTATCTGTTGTCCATCTCATGGTCCAGATTGCGTGACTCCTGGTGCTACCAGCCCAACAGGTCAATTTTCATTGTCCTCATCAGCGTACCCCAGCCAAAGGACACAGCCTTTTTTTGGCATCAGAAGTTCTCGGGCTCCTCCCGGTCCCCCTACTGACGGGGCTGGCAGCCCTACTAGGATGCCGCCACCAGTGGGAGAACGACTGGTGCAGTTTGTCTGGAGTGGGCTCTCATATCCTCCAATTAATGGGTTCTCAACATTGTCCATCATGGCTTTGTACTCAGTGTTATGCGCCCCATCAGAGATGTCTTCCTCGTTTCTCCCTTCAGGTCACTCTGAAAAAGAGCCGCCATACAAACTACTCTCTAGCATCTCCTCCTGCTGCAGGCCAATTGGCCGGTTCCTCCCTCAAGGCAAGGTTCCAGTCGCTACTCCATCTACCTTGTGGTACCTAAAAAGAATGGGTTCTTTCGTCCAATTCTAGATTTCAAAGGGGTCAGTTGGGCCCTATGAGTGCCTTGCTTTTGCATGAAAACTTGTGGTCCGTTATTCAGATGGTCTGGAAAGGGGAGTTCCTCGCTTCTCTCGACCTGGCAGAGGCGTAGTTCCACATTCCCATATGCAAAGATCAACGTGTTTTTTTACACTTTGCAATTCTTGGGCAGCACTTCAGTTCTGCACTCTCCCTTTCGGCCTGGCTTTGGCCCCACACCCTTCTCAAGGTCATGGTGGTTGTCGCGGCAGTTCGACAGAAACAAGGCATCAGTATCTGGATGACTGACTCATTCATGCAAGGTCCTTCTCAGAGGCTTGCCAAACTCCTGTGTGGTATCCTTCCTTGAGAGCCTCGGCTGGGTTGTCAACCATGCCAACAGTTGCCTAAGGCTGTCTCAAGCCATTGAATTTCTAGGGGTCTGCTTTGATACCCTACAGGGCAAAGTTTTTCTGACACAAGATTGTTTTCAAAGGCTCTCATCACAGCTCAGAGTGTTTCTCATGCAGAGCAGTCCCCGTGTGTGGGACTATCTTCAGATTCTTGGGTCCATGGTGGCCACCATCAATGTCATCCCATGGGCCTGAGCGCAAATCTAGGACCTTCAGCATTCACCTCTCTCCTGTTGGTCCTCTATCTTGGAGAACTGTGATCAATGACTACCGCTCCCTCAGGCGACTCAAAGCAGTCTTCTCTGGTGTCTCTCGCCAAGCGATCTGCTCCAGGGCATCCCCTTGGAGACTCCTCGCTGGATTTTAGTGACCACAGATGCCAGTCTCTCCGACTGGGGAGCTCATTGCCTGAACCAAACGACTCAGGGCTCCTGAATGCCACTGGAAGCCAGCTGAATGATCAACTGCCTGGAGGTTCGGGTGCCCTGCCTGGACCTGTTACATTTTTCTACTGATGCTTCACTCTCAAGCGGTCAGTCCTTTCCGACAATACGATGACTGTATCTTATCTCAACCAACAGGGTGGAACAAAGTGTCCAGGAGTGGCCAGGGAAATGGCCCTTCTCTTCCCCTGAGTGGAGTGTCATCTACAAGCTCTATTGGCCCAGCACATCGCCGGGATAGACAACATTCAGATGGACTTCCTCAGCCGTCACGCTCTGGACCCCGGTGAATAGGAATTGGCCCCATGGGCTTTTCAGCAGACAGTTTGACCCTGGGGCCAGCCCACCATGGGTCTGATGGTGACGGCAGCAAATGCAAAAGCCCACACATTCTTCAGTTTGCGGAAGGAGTATGGGTCAGGGGCCTGGACGTGTTAGTTCAACTGTGGCCAACGTCAACTCAGTTGTACCTGTTCCCTCCCTGGGCAATGATAAGGGCTTTCCGACGGATCGAGACCCACTCCGGTGCTGTGATTCTGTTGGTACCCGACTGGCCTCGCTGGCTGTGGTATGCTGACCTCTTTTTGCCTACTCCAAGCATCTTCTCTGGCGCTCAGGTCTTGCAAGGGTCTCCCGAGATGGATGACCCTGCTACCTACTCGCTTATGGCCTGGCTCTTGAAAGGCGCCACCTGACTCGTAAGGGCTACTTGAGAAAAGTGGTAGCTACCCTTCTCAAAGCACAGTGCCCTTCTACCTCCTTGGCATATACAAGGGTTTGGTGTCTTTTTGAGAAGTGGTGCACTTGGAAGCACCTCTCGCCTTGGTGGGTACAGATCCCAGATGTATTAGCCTTCCTACAGGAGTGCTTCAACAAAGGCCTCGCCCTCTCTCCAGGTCCAGGTCTCCGCCCTAACTTGCTTCAGAGGGCCCATTGCAGGGCGCTCGATTGTGTCCCGTGCAAACGTTAGCTTAAGGGCATGCACATGTTTGCCCTCCCATCTGTCCGGTAATCCCTTCCTGGGATCTTTCTTTGGTCTTCAACTGCCTTATGCAGCCATCTTTTGAGCTACTCAAGCAGATCACCCTCAGGGACTTGCCCCTCATGGTGGCATTCCTAGTTGCCATAACCTCTGCATGGAGAGTTTCCGAGCTTCAAGCTCTCTTGTGTCTGGATTCCTTTCTCTCCTTCTCTACAGAAGAGGTCCCTATATGTGGTCCCTTTCTTTCTAAGGTTCTTGCCTCTTTTCACATGAACCAGACTATATCGCTCCCTGCCTTTTCCAAAGAGCAGTATTCTGGGCCCAACAAGGGGCTGCACGCTGTATCTCAGAGTTCTATGACACTATCTGAAGGTTACAAATGCCTTTTGCAAGGCCGATCGCCTTTTTGTTCTCTTTGCGGGGTCTTGCCAGGGCCTGGCGGCTTCCATGGCCACCATTGCCCACTAACTCTGCCAGACCATTGAGTCGGCCTGCATGGTAAGCCGGTGCCTCTAGGGCTTTGAGCGCACTTGACGCATTCTCAGGCGACATTGTGGGCAAAGTGCTCGCAAGTCACTCTCCCCGACATTTGTTGAGCGGCTACCTGGGCCTCCTGGTCCACCTTTGTACAACACTACCACCTCAATCTCCAAGCCTGCGATGCGGTGTGCTTTGGGGCCAGTGTGGTGGCTGTCTCTCCCCACCCTATGGTGGGGCAGCTTGGATAATTCCCACTTTTCTGGACTGGTCTAGCAGGATGATTTGGTAGGAGAAATTTCACTTAGCATTAATTTCCTTTCCTGGAATCCTGCTAGACTAGTCCAGGACCCTCCCATACTGTATGATTTCGAGCAGCCTCTTAGCAGAGCCAAGGACACCATTCCTATGGAGCTGTTCAACCTCTATTGTATCCCTCCGAAGGCGGCTGATTGTACATTGTTTATAGTTGCACATGGACACTCGAGTGTTGAGTTATCGTACCTTCTTCAGTCAAGCTGTTCCTTGTTCTGTCAAGAGTATACTGAAGGCGACACCTAGGGGTACAGCTATATATTTACCAGGGCTCAGCCAATCAAGCTTCTGGTAATTGTCTCCGTCTCCAATATCTGCTGGTAGAGGGACTTAACCCACTTGTCTGGACTGGTCTAGCAGGATTCCAGGAAAGGAAATTAACAGTGAAATGTCTCCTTACAATCCGAGAGGATCAACAGCGTTTTCTCTGTTACGCCATCCTTGGCTCTTTCTTTGTTTGCTGCTTTTCCCTTTGTCCTTGGGGCAGTGAAGAGGCCATTCTCGAAAATCATGGTGGTGGCGACTGCTGCACTGAGGCACCAAGGAATCTGTGTTCACCTTTATCTGGATGATTGGTTCATTTGATCCAGGTCTTAGTCCGAAGCATCTTGGGTTTCGACGCTGGTGGTGCAGTTCCTGTAGAGTTGGATGAGTGTGATCAATTGGGTATGCTCCAAATGGCTCTTTCCTCAATCACCAGAATACCTGGGAGCACATTGTGAAGCTGAGATAGGCAGAGTCTTCCTGCCCGAAGAGAGAGTGGAAAAGTTGTTTGGACCAGCTGGCTGCCTTCCAATCTCGGCAGGCTTCCAGGGTTTGGAATTATCTACAGCTTCTTGACTTGATTGCAGCAGCAATCAAGATGATGCGGTGGGTGCAAGCCTATATGAGGCCGCTTCAGAGGTCCTTGCTAACTCTGTGGTCTCCAAGCTGTCAGGGATTAGAGGTCAGGCTTCCCCTCCAGCCGAACTTCTTGTCCAGCCTGCCATGGTGGCAGCAGCCATGGCATCTGAGGAAGGGTACGCCACTGGACAATCACTTGTGGTTTCACCTGATGGATGCCAGCCTGTTTGGCTGGGGAGCCCATTGTGAAAATTAAGCAGAGCAGGGCTGTCGGAACCACCTGAGGCGGAGTTGCCTATCATCCATCTCGAAGCAAGGGCCATTTGCTTGGTCCTTTTGTACTTCCAGACCCTAGTCAAGGGCAGAGAGGTTTGGGTGTATTCGGACAATGGCATGGCGGTGGCATATGTCAATCGGCAAGGGGGCATGAAGAGTGCCAGAGTGGCCCTAGGAATGAATCTCCTGTTCTCCTGGGTAGAAATAAGCCTAGCTCTGTTGGCTCAACACTTCGCTGGGATAGACAACATGGAGGTGGAGTTCTTCAGTCATTACTCCCTCAATCCCAGGGAGTGGGAGCTCAGTCACTAGCGTTTCAACAACTTCTGTACCTCTGGAGCCATCCCTCGATGTACCTGATGACAACCCAATCCATTGCCAAAGCACACAGATTCTTCAGTCACTGTAGGAAAGCGGGCTGCAAGGGCATTGACGTCCTGGCCAAAGTACTGCCTGCTGTATATTTTTGCTTTGTGGCCACTTGTAGGTCATGTACTCTGACGCATAGAGCTGTATCCAGGCTGGATTGTCCTGTTGGCTCTGTATTGACCACAGATGCTGTAGTTTGTGGAAGTGATGTGGCTCCTGCCCAAGGGTTATTATGCTAAAGGCCAGTCCTCCTGGATGACCCGGCTCCTTTCTCACTTATAGCTTGGCTCTTGAGAGGTGTCACGTAATGTGTAAAGACTGTTCTCCTGCTGTGGTTTCCACATTCCTCAAGGCAAGGAGCGGTTCTACCAGTCTAGCTTACATGCACATATGGAGGTCTATTTCAATGAGTATGTCCAGGGCCACTGGGTGTCCGGTTGGAATTGGACACACAGCGGTAGATGCGATTCTGATCCTGAGGGACATGTCTAGCCCCGGCGGGATCAGAATTTCATCCATGCCTGTACATGCAGGCCTTGACCCGATTCCGGTCGGTCTGCACATACAGGCTCCTGCTCGGCTAACTCAGTTCGGCTCCTGAATGGAGCGGCAGTGCCATGGCATCCGATTACCATTGCACCACGGCTCCATTCAGGAGCTACGATCCACGGCTGCCAACGATTATTTTCATTTCTTGCAGTCTGACCCCTGATCTAGCCTCCCAAGACCAGGGTTGGGCTGCAGGGAATCTCCTGCACCCCCTCCTACCTTCTCTACTCCCACGGCCTGCCGTCCCCTGCCGTCTAGGAGAACTTATTCCACCTCAGAGGTGGAATAAGTTCCCCGTTCAGTCTGCTGGCCCTGGACATACAGGGCCGACATCAGAATCGGCCCTCTGCATCTGGGGCTGCAGACAGCCCAGTACCCGCCCTAATTCTGCCTCCGTACCACCCCTTTCCTGCCCCCATCTTGCCTCCCCGTACAAACTCCTTGCTCATACAGGGAGGCTTGGCGGGGACGGGAAAGGCAGACAAATAGCAGGGATGTCCATCCCCACTATTTGTGTTACAGAATAGTCCTTTTGGTGTCCTTTTTTCAAGCACTGGTGCCATGCACATCAGACTAGACCTGATACAGCAGATTTGCTATCCTTGCTTGCCTTCCTTCATGATGCCTTGGACAAAGATTTTTCCCTGAGCTCCCTGAAAGTTCAGGTTGCAACTTTATCCTGCTTCAGAGCACCAGTAGCAGGACTGTCCATAGCCCTGCATCTGGATATTTTTAGTTTCCTTCAGTTTCAGGGGAGTTGGCACCTGCACCCTCCACTGTGTTCAGTTATTCCCTCGTGGGATCTCTGCCTAGTATTCTGGGCCTTGATGTTGGAGTATTTTAAACACTTGAAGTGGGCACCCTTAAAGATCTACTATAACTCTTAAGACTGTCTTCCTGGCCTCAGTCTGCTCGGCAAGACATATTTCTGAGCTACAAGCATTTATCATGCAGGAGGAGGTCATATATACATTCGGCCTGTTCCTTCTTTTTTGCCCAAGGTGGTATCTTCCTTCTATGTGAATCAAGTGTTTTTGTCTACTCTTCTTTTCTAAGGAGCAGTGCTATGGGAAGGACAAGGACTTTCATCTGGTAGATGTCCGCAGGGTGCTTCTCTAGTACTTGAAGGTTACTAAATCTTTTTGCAAGTCGGACATCTTTTGGTGCTATTTCTGGGTCCACATAAAGGTGACATGGTGGCTAAATCTACATTAATTTGGGGCGCTAGATCAAGGAGGCCATTGCCTTGGTATATTTGTTGCAGAACGGGCTGGTTCCAGAAGGACAATGCCCCCAGGTGCAAGCATCTTCATGGGTGGAGCATAGTTGAAGCTGATCCTGTACGCAGTTATGCTTCCTGTTCTTTTCTGTTGAACATTTGTTGTTTTTGCTGAGGTTGTGTGAGCTCAGATTCCTGTCCATATTCTTGGGTATGAATACTGAATATACCCCTAGTGTCTCAGGCCAATGTCATAAGAAGTCTCTGGAATGTTTTCTCTGTCTGCACATCTGCTGGTAGGGGAGCACAACCCACTTGTCTGGGTTGATCTAGCAGGACTCGAGGTAAGTAAAATGTCACCTTCTCTCCTACAAACTCGCTATCTGCTCCTCTGATCCCATTCCCTCTTGCCTACTAAACTCTATCTCCCCTATTGCGGTCCCTTCCATTTGTCCTGTCCTCAACCTATTGCTTCCCACCGCAGCTATTTCTATTGTCTTCAGAAATGCTGTGGTTCAAACACCACTCCTCAAAAAACACTTCCTTTGACTCTTCCAGTTATTCACCCAGCTTCCTCCTCCCTTTCACATCTAAACTACTTAAATATTCTGTTCACCACCCCTGTCTTGACTTTCTTTCCTCTCAAGCCATTCTAGATCCACTACAATCTAGCTTTTGTACTCTAAACTCTACTTGCCAAAGTTTCCAGTGATCTGTTCCTGGTCAAATCCAAGGCCTCTACTTGAGCCTCATCCTTCTTGATCTACAGTATTTTCTGCTTGTGACACTTTCGATCATCATCTTCTCCTTGATACCCTCTCTTCACTTGTATTTAGGGAACTTGATTATTTTCTTATCCTTCCCATTGCCTCTACTGCCATTCCGCTCTCTGTACCTTAAGACTCTGTCTTGAGACCTCTTCTTTTCTCTCTATATTCAATCCCTTGGTGCCATGATCTCCAGGAACAAGCAGGAATGTAGTCTTCACATATGGGTATCATCGGTACCGACGGAGCCTGCGTGGGAACGCTCCCCATCGTCCAATAGGAAAGCTTTTGGGAGCATCCCACAGTGCCTGCATGCTGCCTTTCCAACTGTCCCTCTGCAGTTCTTCATTTTCCGCAGAGCTGACAGGTCACATACCCTGCCACCTGCTGTCTTTAATCTTTGTTTTTGTGGTCGCATCTGCCTTCCCTCGACGCTATACCAGTACCGCCGGTTCTTTCTTCAAAAACTATAGTTTTTTGGGGGGTTTTTTAGAAGTGGTTTACTTCAGGAACTTTTTTTCCTTAGTGCTAGGCGCCATTTTGGGCACTAGGCCCCATTTTTCCTTAAAAATGGAAAAACCTACTTCAGGTTTTAAGAAATGTTCTAAATGTGGCGGTACCATTTCCGTCACTGACACCTATGATTGGTGTCTCAAATGTTTAGGTCCTGACCACTCTATTTCAGAGTGCCTCTCCTGTGGAATGATGTCAAAAAGGGGCCGGCAGTACCAAGCTTCTAAACTTAGCACCCTTTTTCCCCTCAGACGCGGCATCTGTTGCATCGACGTCCTCCAGGGCTTCATCTTCCTCCCATGGATCTCAGGTAACTAAACATAAATCTAGCCGGTCCTCAAAGGGTAGATCTCCTAAGTATTGAGATGCCCCCTGGCGTTGCCCTTGAGGAATTTTCACCGGCAAAACTGCCCCGTTGGGAGGCTTCAGCTTCCAAAGCATTAACGGGGCTCCAGGATGTTCTCAAGGCCTCAACCTCGACAGAACTACTGGCGCCATGCTCTGGGGTTCCGGCCGCTTCTACCAGTACCAACACCCAAGCATCAGCAGTGTCGATAGACCAGAGATTCCTTGCTATCAAATGCAGTCTAGCGGCTCTTCTCATAGCTTCGGTACCATTGAAACCGCTTCAGACACCTCAATCGATACCGGTACTGACACCGGTACTTGTACCGACTGCATCAACATCGACGGGTATGCCACTCGTACAGAGTCATGTGTCTCTCCGGCATCGACAGATCGGTACCTGAACAATCTGATACCAACTCCGATCGATACCGGTACCGTGCTTTACACGATCACTGGGGTCATAGATATTTTGAATCCTTGGATGAGTCTGAAGACTCTGAAGACTCTGCCGATACCAGAGTACTTCTCCCCGAGGATTCCTCTTCTCCTCAGTGCAGAATGTCTCCGCCAGAGGATATGTCCTTTCAGGACTTTATCCGTGATGTGGCCCGAGACCTTTCCATCACAGTACCTCCTGAAAAAGAGCCTAGGGCAAAGAAGTTGGAAATCCTCCAGTACCCTAAGGCTCCCAAAGAGGCAGCTACTCTGCCTATTCATGAGATCTTACATGATCTTATGCAAAGGATGTGGGAAACGCCTTTTTAACCACATCTCTTCATTCTGGAAGACGCGATACCATGTATCGAGTTCCACCTTGTCCTGGCTTTCAAAAAACTCAATTACCACACCATTCAATGGTGGTGGAATCGGCCATGAGAAGGATGAAAAGTGCAAAGAGACATGCATCCAATCCTCCAGGTCATGAATGCAGGACTCTCGATGCCTTTGGGCATCGATGCTTCCATGCTCTCAGCTAGGATCAGTTCCTATATCTTGTATATGGGAATGTTCCTTAAAGAGGTCACAGGGGACTTGGAGCTTATGAGCCCCCCTTCTTCCTGATGACAAAAGACAAGACTATCGCACTCTTGTCAAACATGCTCAGGATGTTTCCAAGTTTAATTGTGCAACCTTTGACTATTTTGAGTGCATAAGCAGTACCTCTGCTATTGCCATAGGTGCACGTAGGATTGCCTGGCTCCAGGCATCTGACTTGGAAATTTGGGTACAGGATAAATTAGGAAACATTCCTTGCACAGGAGAAAAATCTCTTTGACAAGAATTGGCAGGAGAAGGCTAATGAAATAGATGCTGACAATATCACATTGGCTAGATTGTCCAAATCTACAGCCGATCTTGCAAAGAAAAGATCCTCTAAGAAACCATTTTTCAATAAGAAAAAGAAGTTTTATCCTTCCTATACCCAACAGGGACTCCGTCCAGGTCAGACTGCCCAAAAGGGACAGCAGCAACAACCTAGACAACAAAAGAAGCCAAAAGCTGCAAACGCTCAGCCTCCTCAGGGGCTTTGACTCCTTTCTAGAGAACTTCGCCTTCCTGCCCCTGAAGGGTCCAGAACCCATAACCATCCCAGGCAGGTTATGTCATTTTCCCCACAGATGGTGCCAAATAACAGCAGAAAATTGGACTCTGTTCATTGTATGAGAGGGGTACAAGCTTCATTTTCACAGCCTGCCCCCTCCTACAATTATAAGACAGTTCAATTCTCAGACCTCTCTCGACAATCTCTTAGGTCAAGAAAACACAATGCTCCTTGCTCAAGGAGCAATAGAGGAAGTACCCATTCCCCATCAGGGTGCAGGGTTCTACTCCCCCTATCTCCTTATTCCAAAGAAAACAGGAGGACACAGACCCATTTTAGACCTCAGAGAATTGAACAAATATCTGTTCCAAGAGAAGTTCAAAATGGTCTCTCTAGGAACTCTGCTGCCATACCTTCAAAGTCAGGATTGGCTTTGTTCTCTAGATCTCAAGGATGCCTATACTCATATTCTCATCAATCCAAATCACAGGAGATTCCTCCGATTCCTGTTTCAAGGAAAGCACTACCAATATAAGGTTCTTCCCGTTGGCCTGTCTTCTGCGCCAAGAGTGTTCACAAAATGCATGGCTGTGGTAGCAGCATTTCTCCGCACTCTGGGAGTATTCGGATTCCCTTACTTAGATGAACTGGCTCATTCGAGCCCTTACAGTGCCAGAAGCCAGCTCTGCTCTGTCTCACACAATGCAAATCCTTCAGTATTTGGGACTGGTCATAAACCTCCCAAAATCCAATCTTGCTCCCACTCGGTCCCTAGAGTTCATAGGAGCTCATCTGGATACCAGACAGACGAGGGCTTTCCTTCTGCAGCCCCGCTGTCTTCGCATAGTACAACTAGCTTCCCAAGCAGTGCTCAAACCTTATCTCACTGCTTGGGAAATGCTACAATTGCTAGGCCACATGGCATCCACCGTGCATGTGATTCCATATGCGAGCGGCCCAGTGGACTTTATCCACTCAGTGGACACAGGCCTCAGGTTGCTGGTCAGACAAAATAACAACTCAGACCATCTTATTTTGTCCCTCCAATGGTGGCCATCACCCAGAAACCTTCTGGTGGGGTCTCCTTTCCAGCGACCCCTATCTCAAGCCACCCTAACAGATGCTTCACAGATGGGATGGGGAGCCCACCTGCATGATCTCTCTACCCAGGGTACCTGGACTCCACAGGAGGACTATCTACACATCAGCCTCCTGGAACTCAGGGCAATCTTCCCTGCTCTTCAAGTATTTCATGCCCAGCTCAGCTACAAGACAGTCCTAGTTCAAACGGACAATCAGGTAGCCATGTTCTATGTGAATAAGCAGGGTGGAACAGGCTCTCTGTCGCTATGCAACGAAGCTTTGTGACTATGGGCCCTCGCCAGAGAGTATCAGATTTATCTCTTTGCGGTGTATCTTCCAGGCATTCAAAACTCGAGGGCAGACAAACTCATTCGAGTTCTGCTTCCACACGAATGGTCTCTCCATGCAGACCAGGTTGCCCAAATATTTCAGATTTGGGGAACCCCGGACATAGACCTCTTTGCAAGTCCGCTGAATGCCAAACTTCCCCGGTTCTGTTCCAGAATTCCGGCTCGATGTTGTCAGGCAAGGGACGCCTTTCTCCTTCACTGCGGTCAGGACTTCCTATATGCCTTCCCCCCCATTCCTCTCATCCTAAAAACCCTATTCAAGCTTCAGAGAGACAGAGGCCATATGATCCTCATAGTTCCACGTTGGCCAAGGCAAATGTGGTACCCTCTGCTCCTATATCTCTCTCAAGCTCCGCCTCTGGAGTTGGGATCGCTCCAGATATTCTCTCCCAAGAGGACGGGATGCTGTGGCATCCGAATCCCCAGTCTCTGCATCTCAGGGCCTGGTTGCTGAAAGCTTAGAACTTCAGGATCGTAACCTTTCCCAACAGGTAAAGGATATCCTTCATGCTTCTAGGAAACCCTCCACAAGACGCTCGTATGCCTTTAAGCGGAAAAGGTTTACTATATGGTGCTCGCAGAAGGGTCTTAACCCTCTTGCGATACCTCTGGAATCGATACTGGAGTATCTCCTTCATTTGTCAAATGCGGGTCTCAAGACAAATTCAGTTAAGAGTCCATCTTAGTGCTATTGCAGCTTCTTACAAGCCTCTAAGTGGACAGCCTATTTATTCTTATCCTCTCATAGCGAGCTTTATGAGAGGCCTTCTTTTAACAAAGCCTCCCATTAAGCCACCACTGGTGGCATGGGACTTAAATCTGGTGCTCGGGCAGCTCATGAAACCACCCTTTGAACCATTAGCCACTACATCTTTGAAATTCCTTTCCTGGAAAGTCATCTTCCTCATTGCAATCACATCAGCACGTCGCATCAGTGAATTGCAAGCGTTAGTGGCTGATACTCCTTATACAAGGTTCCACCATGATACGGTAGTTCTTAGGACTCATCCACACTTTATGCCAAAGGTGGTTTCGCCTTTCCATTTAAACCAAGCCATTTACCTTCCTGTATTCTTTCCGAGGCCTCATGTCTCCAGTGCAGAAAGGAACCTTCATACCTTGGACTGTAAAAGAGCTTTGGCCTTTTACTTGCAAAGGACACAGCAACATAGAAAATCTCAACTCTTTGTTGCTTTTGATCTTAGTCATTTGGGACTTCCAGTTTCCAAAATAACACTGTCCAACTGGATTGCACAGTGCATATCCTTTGCCTATGAGAGTAAGCACCTTCCTCTTGAAGGCCATGTCGCCGCTCACAATGTGAGAGCCATGGCAGCCTCAATGGCTCATCTTTCACTCTGTTTCTATCGACGACATCTGTCGAGCAGCTACTTGGGCTTCGGTACATAACTTCACAGCCCACTACTGCTTAGACAAGGACTCCCACTGGGATGCCTTGTTTGGCCAAGCTGTTCTTCAACATCTTTTTTCAGACTTAATCAAATCCTACCCACCATCCCTGGTAGGATGCCAGAGATCAATAGGGGAGAAGTGGGGCCCTTTCACAAGGGCTGACAACTTCCTGGGGCCATCTCCCTGGCATCTGCAGCTAGGAAGTCCCCATATGTGAAGACTACATTCCTGCTTGTTCTTGGAGATAGTGTAGTTACTCACCTGTAACAGGTGATCTCCGGGAGCAGCAGGAATTTAGTCTTCACAACCCGCCCACAGGAGTTGTATCTCTCTCTCCCTCTCTCTCTCTCTCAGCTATAAACTCAACTGCCCTCCCTTCCTCTCAGCTATAAACTCAACTGGAGAGGGACAGTTGGAAAGGCGAGAAGGCAGCATGAAGGTGCTATGGGATGCTCCCAAAAGCTTTCCTATTGGACGCTGGAGAGCGTTCCCGCCCAGGCACCGTTGGTACCGATGATACCCATATGTGAAGACTAAATTCACACCGTTACAGGTGAGTAACTATGCTATCTGATGATCTCATGATTTTCAGTACCATCTTTACGCTGATGCTCTCTGCTTTACCTCTCTACACCTGAAATCTTTCCCTGAATGCAGACCTGTATTTTAGCCTGCTTATCTGACATTGCTGTCTAGATGCTTTACAGCTCTCTGAAACTTAACATGGGTAAAATAGAACTGCTTATCTTTGCCCTAAACCCACTTCCTCCCTGACGTCTTGGTTCGCAATCTTGAGGTCATATTTAATATCCTCTCTTTCTCTACATGTATCCAACAGACTGCTAAAACCAAAGGTTTCTTTCTCTAAAGATGAGCAAAATTTGTCCCTGCATTTCTAAACATACTTCTAAGACCCTTATTAACTCTCTAGTCATCTCTTGTTTTACCAATTTGCTCCTTGCTGGTCTTCTCCAGAATCATCTCTCCCCTTCAGTGTATTCAAAAACCAACTGCATGGCTAATCTTCAGCCAGTGTGGCTATGCTTGCATAATCTCTCTTCTCAAGCAACTTCCCTGGTTCCCTGTCCATTTTTGTATCCAGTTCAAACTTCTCCTGCTGACCTTCAAGTGTATTCAGTCTGTGGCTCCTCTTTACCCCTCCTCTTGTATCTTCCTATACCCCTCCTTGGGAACTCTGCTGTCCAGGCAAATAGTTTCTTATCTGTCCCTCTTCTCCTCCACTGCCAGCTCCAGTCTCCGTTCATTCCACCTTGCTGCTCCATATGTTTGGAATAGTCTACCCGAGTCGGTATGTCAAGCTCCATTTCAGGTCCTGTTTAAATTCATGCTAAAAACCCACTTCTTTGAGACCGCTTTTGGATCCTGTTCAACACCCGTGTGTGTTTTAACCATTCCCTTAAAGATTTACTCTCCTGTTTGTCTGCCTTGTATAGATTGTAAGCTCTGTGGAGCAGGGGCTGTCTCATGTGTACATGTACAGTGCTGTGTATGTCTTGTAACAGCCTGCAAATGATCAGTAGAAGTAATAGTAGATTTGTGTTCCTCTCCCTGATATTTAATTTGATTATTCTACCCGCGAATCCTAATATTTGCTTAAGCTCCTTTCAATTAAATGAATACATCAAATAATAGTAAATATCACCAATCCTAGTCTGGCAGAGAATTCCAGAGTAAGCCACATGATTATGGAGAGGACTGCTTCTCGGTATGCCCATTAACAGCTCCGGGTATAGGTACCTTCTTCCAGTGCGCAAGATTAGAATTATGTGATCTCAACATTTCACATATGATCGTATTCTTAATCGTTTGTTCAGCCAATAAGAAGTAACATCTCTGTGGTACAAAATTTCTGTTCATACTTTACACATAAGAAGAGCCCCTTTCCAGTGCCCATCAAATTGTTTGTTTCTCCCAGAAGTAAAAGTGGAGAGGATCATTACTCCCCACTAATGGACCAGACGCTTACTGAAAAGACCACCTTAGTCCAGGGCTAATTGTTTTGATGTATTCCCGGGCCTAGGCCATTCTCTGTTGATTAGAATTCTTAGTAGGATTGGTTTGGTGGCAGCAGAAGGGTCCATGGTTTAATTCCTAGATCCTGGGTGGCTGGGACTGGGATACTAGGAGGCAGCATTCACAGCTACTGGGGGGGGGGGAAGAGGGAGACGTGGGCATCATCAAAAGTGATAGCTAATTGCTAGGTTTAAACCTCCTCCTGCAGGGGACAGGAGTTCTGGTGTATGGCTCCCAGCCTCAGGACCATTGCTGCAATGAAAAGACTAGGAATGGAGGAAGGAAATAGAAAGCCTATTAAAACAGGGGAAAATTAGAATTGAATGAAGGCTTATAGTGGTATAATTTCAGCATTGCCTCTACTTCATCTTCAGTTGCCGAGTACCTAAAGGAGGAGATGATAGGGTGGAAGGAGATAAGGGAAGTGGAATTGCAATGGGCTAAACTAAAGGTGGCAATAAAAGGGGCAACAGACAAATATGTAAAAAAGGTAAACAAAAACAAGAGGAGACGGAAACCTATTTCGTTTTCCAAAGAAGTGGCTGCTCAAATAAAAGCAAAAAACACAGCTTTTGCAAAATTCAAAAGCTTGCAAACAGAAGAACACAGAAATGAATACAGGATCAAACTCAAAGAGTCAAAAAGAGAAATAAGGATAGCAAAATCAAAGGCAGAGGAAAAGATGGCTAAAGATGTTAGGGTGGAGACAAAACTTTCTTCAGGTATATTCGGGAAAGGAAGAAGATCAGAGTTGGAATTGCAGGACTCAGAAGTGCTGGGAAAGGTCTTGTGGAAAGTGACTTAGAAAAAGCGAAATTGCTAAACTTCTGCTCTGTTTTTACTAAAGAAAATGCTGGAGATGGACCAGCTCTGACTCCCAAATATAAAAATGGGAATGAAGTAGATACCGCACCATTCACAGAAAATGAGGTGTTGGAACAACTTGCTAAACTGAAAGTGGACAAAGCCATGGGACCGGATGGGATACATCCCAGGATACTGAAAGAGCTCAGAGAGGTTCTTGCAGGGCCGTTAAAGGATGTATTCAACAGATCCTTGGAAACAGGAGAGGTTCCTCAGGACTGGAGAATGGCTGATGCCGTACCTCTACACAAAAGTGGTGACAGGGAAGAAGTGTCAAACTACAGACCCGTGAGCCTTACCTCAGTGGCGGGAAAAGTAATGGAGACGCTCCTGAAAGAGTGAATAGTGAACTTTCTTAAAACCAACAGGTTGCAAGATCCGAGGCAACATGGTTTTACTGAAGGACGGTCTTGCCAAATAAATCTGATTGAGTTCTTTGACTGAGCAAGGAACTAGATCAGGGGCATGCGATGGATGTCATCTACCTGGATTTCAGCAAAGCCTTTGATACTGTTCCTCATAGGAGGCTTGTCAATAAACTCAGTAGCTTGGGGATGGGTCCCAAGATGGTAAACTGGATTAGAAATTGGTTGACTGACAGACGACAGAAGGTGATGGTACATGGAGCTCACTCGGATGAAAGGAAGGTGATTAGCGCGGTGCCCCATGGTTCGGTCCTGGGCCCGCACTGTTCAATGTATTTGTGAGTGATATTGCTGAAGGACTGAATGGAAGGGTCTGTCTTTTTGCAGATGACACAAAAATTTGCAACAGAGTGGTCTCCCCCGAGGGAGTGGATAACATGAGGAAAGATCTACAAAAGCTGGAAGAATGGTCTAATGCTTGGCAATTATGATTTAATGCGAAAAAGTGCAGTGTCATGCACTTGGGTAGCAGAATTCCAAGGGAAATATACGCAATAGGGGGCGAGAGGTTGATGTGCATGGTTCAGGAGAAAGACCTTGGTGTGATTATCTCTGATGATCTCAAGGTGGCAAAATAGTGCGACAAGGCGGTGGCAAAAGCCAGGAGGATGTTGGGCTGCATACAAAGAGGGATTACTAGCAGAAAGGAAGAGGTACTTATGCCACTGTACAGGTTGCTGGTGAGGCCTCACTTGGAATACTGTGTTCAGTTTTGGAGACCATATCTTGCAAAAGATGTAAAAAGACTGAAAACTGTTCAGAGGAAGGCGACCAAAATGATTTGAAGCCTGTGTAAGAAACCTTATGAGAAGAGACTTGAAGACCTAAATATGTACACTTTGGAGGAGAGGAGGGATAGGGGAGATATGATTCAGACCTTTAAATACTTAGAGGAACGATGAACAAACAGACCTCTTCCAAAGATGGGGAAGCTGCAAAACTAGAGGGCATAACATGAAGCTGCAAGGTGGAAAATTGAAAGGCAATGTCAGGAAATATTTTTTCACTGAAAGGGTGGTGGATGCTTGGAATGCTTTCCCGTTGTAAGTGGTAGGGGCAAATACGGTGACGGAATTCAAAATAGCATGGGACAAGCACAGCGGATCCCTTTACAGAAACAGGATAAAAACAAAATAAACGGAACCATCTAACTTCTTAAGAAATAGGGGTGTCCTACATGGAGTGGTGGGCCCACCTCTATACAGAGACATGGGGAGGGGTGGCCTGCACAGAGCAACAGGTGCACCTACTCTTGCCGTATTGCTGGGCAGACTGGATGGACCATGCTGGTCTTTATCTGCCACCATTTACTATGTTTCTATGTAAGTTGTATGAATGAGAGAGGACAAACCTCTGAGCCAAAATATTTCTGAGCTGTTAACTGTACCTCTAGGTATTATTGTGGCTACTTGTGTAAAGTTGTCATGCCAATAAAGTTATCTGAATCTTATATAGGTTTTCACGTTGCCTAATTCCTCCCCCCCCCCTCCCTTCACTCCTCACCAATGTAAGGATGAGTTATAGGGAGGAAGAAAGCTCTAGGCTATTGCTTCCCAACCCTCTCCTGGAAGCACACCTGGCCAGCCTGATTTTCAGGATTGCCACAATGAGTATGCATGAGAAATTTTGTATATATCGGATACTCATGGCATGTAAATCTTTCATGTGTGTTTATTGTGTTAATTCTAAAAACCCAGCAAGGTAGATGTGCCTCCAGGAGAAGGATGAGATGCACCACTTTAAGCTCCCAAATGGCAGATGAAATTTAACGTGGACAAGTGCAAAGATGTGCACTTAGGAAAGAACAAGCCAAACTAAGGTTGCACGATGCAAGGTTCCACATTAGGAACCGCCACCCAGGAAAAGGATCATACATTGAAAAACTCGGCCCAGTGTGCAGCGGCAACAAAGAAAGCAAATAGAATGCTAGGAATCATAAGGAAAGGAACTGAGAATAAAACCAACTATTTTATTATGCTTAAGTGTATCGCTCCATGATGTGACAGACCCTTGTATATTGTGTGCAGTTCTGGTCGCCATGTCTTAAAAAGAATGTAGTGGAATTAGAAAAGGTCTGGAGAACAGCAACCAAAGTAGTAAAGGGGATGTAAGGATAGCCCTGTGAGGAAAGTCTTAAAAGGTTAGGGCTTTTCAGCTTGGAAAAGAGACTGCTGAGGGGGTGGGGGGTGGGGGGCGGAAGTGATAGAGGTCTGTGAAATAATGAGTGCAGTGGAAGGGGTAAACATAGATTGGTTATTTTCTCCTTCAAGAAGTAGAAAGACTAGGGAGTACGCAATGAAGCTACAATATAGCATATTTAAGACTAATTGGAGAAAATATATTTTCTCTCAATGCACAATCAAACTCTGGAATTCATTAGTGGAAGATGTAGTAAATGCTGTTAGTGTAGCTGGGGTTTAAAAGAGGTTTGGATGAGTTCCTGGAGGAAAAGTCCATAAACCATAATTGAAGAGGACTGGGAAAATCCACGGCTTATCCCTGGGATAGGCAGCATGGTATCTGTGTATCTTTTTGGGAACCTGAGAGGTACTTCTAACCTGGATTGGCTGATGTTAGGATACTGTCTGACCCAGTATAACATGTTTCTATCTTATGTTCAGTCTTGATAGTGCATGTCCTATTAGGATCGCCAAGGTTTAGAACTGTTGTTGCTCGCTTTTACTGTAAGCTCTGACTGATAGGAGCTCTTACCTGTTCTTTTATGGATTAGGTCCTGTATTTTAGGACTGTTGGCTAAGATGCTTGTTCTTTCTTAGTGCAATACCTGATAACTAATGACTCAACTTTACGGTAAGAGCGTCTTGGACAAAGAGTCATTAGCACGTGGTTGACTGGGGGTTTGTTTTGTCTTTGTTTTGAAATGCTTGAGGCTTTGATTATGACTCATAGCAGCCACCAAAGCATGTGTAGAACGTGATGGGGATGGGGAAGTATTCAGGTACATTTGCCAGTTCCTCAGCCTGCCCCCAACACTCCTTCCCGAGAAGAACTTAATCAACCTGTCACATACCATTTGATTGTTTTATGCACACACTTAATATGAAGAATAGAAGACTTGTATGCTGCATGTTATACCCTCCAAGCCCATTATCTTTCATGGTGGTGTGATTTAAAACTAAAAATGAGGTTGACAGCCCCATTTTGTTCACTCACCAAACCAACAGACGCCGCCACTCCTTATCCTTGAAAGGGCACTCGTGTGTTTCACGTGCCTAACCAATAATCATCAGTCCTCATCACTCCAAGAAGGAGCACTCATATCCTTCATTCCCTAACCAATCACTGTCAGCCTGCTTCATCCTTGTTACAGAGCCCCACACGTCCTTCCCTCTCCCCTTTAAATCATTATAGAGCACCCACATCGTTCCACTAACCAACATCCATCAACTCCTCTTCTCCCTATTGCGAAACAAAGATGCCCTTCGCTCTCCCAATCAATGCCCAATAGTCCTCATCACCCTATTACAAAGCAACTATATGCCTCACTCCCTGAGGTGCACTTACTGAGATTACACCAGGTTCAGCCAGTGACTTGTGCTGTTATTAACCCCTGAGTCACTAGCCCGGCCTCCTTTTTGTATTCGCAACTTTTTTTTTTTTTTTTTTACATTTCCTCCATGACATAGAATGCAGGAAGCAAAATGCAGCTTCCCTCGCAACATTTCCCCACCCTGCTGTCCCAGGCCCCCCACCCTGGCAGAACCTTTGGTGCCTCATGGTTCCGGTAACCTGCTGCAAACACCAGATAGTTGATGGAAAGCTTGCATCTGGGTCGGAGCCTGTGGTTAGAACACGGGGTCTGCATGTATATTATCTATATGTGTGGGTGTGGGTGCTTGCATGGCTCATCAGTAACTGTAATATTACAGCACATAGGTGACTTAGCATTTTCTTGTGGCTTCATCTTACAACACATGAATCCTTTGTTGGCTTTAATTTTTGACATCTGAGAAATTCTCAGCACTCTGTTCCCATCCTATCCCTTTGGGTATTTCTTCAGTAGAGCCAGATTATTGCTCATTGTGGGGGCCAGGATGATTCAGCCCCAAGATCCCAATAGCACTTGCCCCAGGCCCAGTGCCTGCACACGTCAGCTCCTCTTACTGCCCCTCCCCGATCTTTTCCTTTTGCCCTCATTTTTTCTGCTGACATTGGGCTTTCAGGATTACTCAGGAGAATCTGTGACAGAAGCTTGCATTAGCCTGTGTATCCAGAGAGTCTGCAGGGATCAGCAATACTCACTGGGGGCAGGCAGAGGTTCCCAGGAAGGAGGAGAAGGCTGCTGAAGTATTTTTCAGGATCTCAAATTTGTGGGGTGGGTGCTTTTAAACAGAACTAGTCAAACCACTGATCAGACGTGAGACTGGCTACAGAACTTCCTTTAGTGATAAAGGAGAAGAAGTGAGTGGGCGATGCTGGTGTGCTCGCTGTTTCGGGAAGAATATACTTGTTCATAGCATGTGATGAATGTTGAGGTAAAGCCTGAGCTAAGGTGGACGCTATTGGACTGTGTTGGGGATGGGCAGACTAGATGGACCCTTCAGGTCCTTTTCTGCCACAGTTTCCTCTTTCTGTACATGTGCTGCATAGTCGGAGCTGGCTCCGGATCTAAAGCTCTTTCCTCAGCCTGTCATGGGCTTCCATCTGACTGGGACAGTAAGCCAACTCAGGTTCTCAGCAGGCGAGATCCCATATTAGCAGCATTAGTGGGTATAGCAGAGGTACTACTGTCATGAGGGAAGAAGGAGAGTGCACCTGTATCATTCATGAAAGCACATTGGACTGGAGAAATATTTGAGATACGGTGGCGGAAAGTGGTCCATCCTAATGCAGGGGCACTGATGTCATGAGTAGTCAGATGATGCTTTAGCATATTGCTCACTATTCAGTCTATAAAGAGTCACGTTCCAGGACAGCACTCACATGTATGATAATATGAGTTGGGAAGTCTTGGTTCATTCCCCACTGGTTAGTGTCCTCATCATAAAAGCCACCATGACAGGTGATTCTCAGCTGTCTGGCAGTCCCAGAAGAGGCAGAGGATGAATCTTTTGTGAAGGCTGGAATGCCCTTTCCTACTGTCTCAGATTCTCAAGCATACAAGCAAACCTATGTACTCGGGCAAGTTACTCTGCTGCTGTGGTTGGAAATAATATCCCCCCCCCCAAAAAAAAAAACAGAAATGTGGTATTCATTACAAAGACAACACCCTTCCTCTGCCTACGATATACCATCAGACTGAGACGCACACCTATACACTCTTTCCTGTGTGTTTATAAGTTTGCAAATCTCTACAAAGATTATTTTTAGTTCAAGATTTTCTTCAGTCAGGAAGAGTTCAGAGGGTTTGAGAGAGCTGTTATTGTGCGGGATGAATCTTTTAACTCCATGTTTGCACTCCTGGTGGAGTGGAGGAGTGGCCTAGTGGTTGGGGCAAGGTACTTCATGCCGGAAAGTCGGGGGTTCAAATCCCACTAGAGGACAGCAACCTGGGGCCGGAAAGACTGGGGTTTCTAGTCCCACAGGTGCTCCTAGTGGTCTTGGGCAAGCCACTTAACCCTCCATAGTCCGTGTTCCCTGTAAAATAGTTATCTCCAAGTTATAATGCCCTGTTCAATGTAATTTCAGTTTGTTCAATGTAAACCGCACTGATGCAGAATAGCGCGGTATATAAGAGAATGTAAATAAATAAATAAATCCCACTTTACCTCTAGTCTGCTTCCTCCACTTTCAGCTTTGCTCCAGCAGAGAGGAGGAAGCCTAAGCAAAGAGGGTGAAAACACCAACATGTGCTAGAGTTAGTGAGTCAGACTGCATATAGATATCTGCCTCTTACCCCCTCTCCCGCAGTACCTCTTGTTTTATTTATTTATTTAATATCTTTTCTATACCACGCTATTTAAAATCGGTGCAGTTTACAGACAAACAATAACCTGTACAGTGCGGTGGAAACCTGCACTGTACTTACTTACAATGAACAAGTGGTGTAACTTGGGACTAACGTGGGTAACTATATACAGGCTGAGCACTCAGGTCACAGAGTATTAACCAGAGTTGCTTAGCAACTATTTACAAGAAAAGATAGCTATATACATGTTGCTATTTACAGATTGTACAGTTGTGCTAGTGGCGTTGCATCAGTGTGACGTGAGTGTGCAAGGGGCGCTGTCCTGGTGGTTGGGTATGTCTGATTGTGGTTTATCACTAGCCTGGGAGTAGTGTAGGAGGAAGAGATGGTGTTTCAGTGCCTTCCTAAACTGGGCAAGGTCAGTAATGGACCGGATGGTGGTTGGGAGGGCGTTCCAGCTTGTGGGTGCATAGAACACAAAGGCTCTGTTCCTTGTTGCTTGTGAGCATTTCGTGATTGCATTTGGGATTACCAGTGTGTTGGCAGCGAATGACCTTCTGGATCTGTTGGGGGGAGTGGGGTGGACGAGGTCCATGAGTGAGGCGGAGGAGCAATTGTTGATGGCTTTGAAGGTTAGTAATAGTATTTTGAAATAGAGTTGGCAGTGGACAGGCAGCCAGTGAAGGTGCTTCAAGATTGTGGTTATGTGATCCCTCCTTGAGGCTCCGTGTAGTATTCTTGCAACGGCATTCATTGCCAGCTGAAGTGGGTTCAGCGTGTTCTTCGGGAGTCCATGTAGAATTGATTTGGCGTAGTCGAAGTGGGGGATTATGAGTGCTTGATAAATTGTCCTGAAGTCGTCTGGCTCCAGCAGGGGTCGTAGATGCCGGATTGTCCGTATCTTGTGGTAGACTGCCTTGACCATGTTATTTATATGGGCTTTCATGTCTTTTTTTTTTTTTTTTTTTATCATATCTTTGTTGCAAAATATACATGTACAATAAGAACAAAAGACAATCTTATAAACAACTAAACATAGCCCCCCACCAAATACAAACCCAATACAGAACTTGAGAACTTAATAAGAACTAATCACAGTCAATCCAATCCAATCCCCCCCCCCCACATGAACTATGAGTGTCTATAGTTGGGCGCTCAGTTGAAGACCCTCCCCGTATCGGGGCCTATCTACTGAATCGAGTACCTTGGGCCATGTATACATTTAAAGGTTCCCATTTGAGGCCTAGCTTAACTACTGACGGGTATCTTGCCATGTACAACTCCTCGTTCATCTTATGTTGACATAATAGGGCCCACCAGCCATCCATGTGTACCTTTCCATTGTCCTTCCAGCACAGCAGGATTAACTTAATAGCGATACCCAGCATGATATCTAACAGTTGTCCCTCATACTTAATTATAGAGAGGTCTTCCAGAGCAGACTTGTATACTACCACCGGGTAGGAGATAGGTATTTGTAGAGGTAGAATAGCCTGTATCCGCTGCCATACCTCATTCCAGTAAGTCTGAAGGTGCCTGCAGTGGTATATCATATGCGATAGTGTCCCAGCCGCTGTTTTGCATGACCAACAGCGATCACATCCTGATGGTGCCCATTTTGTAATCCGAGAAGGAGTCAAGTACGCACGGTGAGCAAAGAAATACATCGACTGGGACAGAGATGCCGCCCGCGTCATTCGAGTTTGCAAGCTCCAAAAAGCTTCCCAGTTTTCCAATGGGACCTGCAGGCCAGTGTCCCTCTCCCAAACAGATTGCGTCTTAAGGCATTGCTTGCTGTACGTGTATCGAAGGAGTGAAAGAGATTTTGAGATGATACCAGTTCCACTCTGGAGCTCCCGTAGTGTTTGTAGCAGTGGCCATTCCGCACGTAATACTAACGGAGTCACCCCCGCCTGACCCAGACAATGCTGGAGCTGGAACCACTGGAAATAGGAGGCTCCTGGCAGGCCAAACTCCCTCCGCAGCATGTCAAATGTCTTAAATCCCTTGTCCCGGGTCAGTTGGCCCAATGTGGTTATTCCGCAGGTCACCCAAATCTTCCAGAAAATCACTTTGCCACCGATTTTGAACCTGGGATTCATCCATATAGGCATTGTAGTGGCATACTCATCACCTCCTTCGACACAGGAGGCTATGGATCGGCATGCATATTGCGTGGCAGCCACAATCACATTTGGATCTTTATGAGAGGATGGAGACGCACCCACCATTTGGTACAAAGGCAGGGGAGCGAGGAGCATACGTTCCTGCTCCAGCCATCGAGGGGATTCGTCAGTATCTCGGTTGTCCATTGCGCTCCCTGCTTGAGAAGTGATGCTAAGTGGAGATGTTCTATATCCGGGAAATGTAATCCTCCCTTAGCTTTTGGCAGCCTTAGCTTCCACGCCGCAATTCTCGGAACCTTCTTGTCCCAGAGAAAGGAAATCAGCAGACTATTCATTCTCTTGTACCATCCGTGTGGGAATAGAACAGGTATCATACTTATTTATTTATTTATTTATTTATTTATTTATTTATTTTTCTTATATACCGCGCTCTTAAATCAGTGCGGTTTACATATGAACAAATATAAACACAATGGTACAAACAGCATTGGTTTTTTACAATGAACAAGGTAAATAAACTTGGTAAAACATGGTAATTATATATAAATAACTATATACATGGCAACTATATACAATATATATGTATATATATATGTATCCAATCTTCGGCGCAAGCACCATCTTTACAGCTTCCAGTCTACCCCACCAGGTTAGATGCAGGGGTGACCATTTCAGGGCACACTCCATCACAATCTCTTCACAGCGCTTCGCATTAAGCGTGACTGTTTCCTCAAGCGAGGGTCTATAGTCCACCCCTAGGTAATGGAAGGTATCTCGCGCTACTTGAAATCCATAATACGCTAGTTGATTGTCCCGGATATTAGAGTTGAGGGGAATAATGGTAGTTTTAGTCAAATTAACTTTGTATCCTGATACTGCAGAGTAGGACTCAATGGTCTGGAGGACCGCAGGTAGAGATCCCGGTGTTACAAACAACATCAGGTCGTCCGCATATGCCGACAGTTTACATTGTCCATCCGCCAGTTCTATCCCTCGTATAGCGTCATGCTGCCGAATAGCTATCAACAGCGGCTCCAGTGCTAGGTTATACAAAAGTGGCGACAGCGGACATCCTTGCTGGGTACCTCTTTGGAGCGTAAAGGGAGTGGAGACTTCCGAGTTCGCTGCTATCCGAGCCGTGGGGTTGGAATACAGTATTGCGATCCTCTTGACAAAGCCCTCTCGGATCCCGTACCATCGTAGGGCCTGAAATAAAAATGACCATTCCAGTCTGTCGAAGGCTTTCTCCGCGTCTAAGGCAAGCCCGACGAACGGTTCAGGATCTGTCTGAGTCTTGACCAGGATGTGTGACAACAGCCTACCATTATCGGTAGTGGATCTACCCGATACGAAGCCACATTGATCCACATGTATCAGAGTGGACAGTACTTTATTCAATCGATTGGCCAATATCTTCGCGTATATCTTGCAATCAGCGTTCAGGAGAGAAATAGGCCGATAGTTTTCTATTTTTTGTGGGTCGCGCCCAGGTTTAGGATGTATCACTATTGTAGCTTCCGATAGAGCGCCCACATTAGGATCCTCTTCAAATAGGCCACTGTAATATACTTGAAGCATTGATTGTACTTCCCCTTGGAATTTACTATAAAACTCCAAAGGTATTCCATCAGGTCCTGCCGCCTTTCCTTTAGCGGACTGTTGAATTGCTTTTTGTATCTCCCCTATAGAGACATCCTGCTCCAGCATCCGTGCTTGATCTTCCGATAAGACTGGCCTCGATAAAGTCGATACGAAGGCTCCAAAACCGGCATCATCGCAGTTTACTTCCGAGCCGTAAAGCTTCCCATAGAACTCCTTACAACGCTCCAAGATTTGTGCATTTTGAAGGAGCAGATCTCCTTTCTCACTTAACAGCGCCGTGATAGGGGTCACGTTCTTTCGTGCCTTGAGCATCTTGGCCAGTAGTGAGCCCGCCCGATTGTTCTCAAAGTAATATTCACTTTGCTGTATACGTGCAATGGATTGCACTTGCGTATTAAGGATATTATTATATTGCAGCCTCAATTTTCGTAACCGGATCAGCACCATCGGATCCGCTCTTTTTGCTAATAGGCGCTCCCCGGCTTTAATTTGTTTTTCCAAGTCCTCTAGTTCTTGCTTACGCTTCTTACTCCTTTGTATGGAGAAGGTTGTGATGTGTGCCCGTAGGGTTGCCTTAAAGCCTTCCCACCAACCCCATGTAGACGTTTCAGAGGGATTATTACATATATTGTATGATTCCATAACCTTGTGGATATACGTCAGGAAGGAACTGTCAGCCAGGAGAGATTTATCAAATGTCCATCGTGGGGTATGTGGACGTAATTTGCCCACTTCAATAGTCAAGGAGACTGCCGAATGATCAGATACCGTCCCGGCATGTATATCTGTGGCTGCCATACATGGGATTAGACCCGCTGTTACTAAGAAGTAATCTATTCTGGTCTGGGTATCATGAGGGATGGAATAAAAAGTAAACTCTTTGTCCAATGGGTGTAGCAGGCGCCAGGCGTCATGCAATTGTAAGTCCTTCATCATACTTGTGACTACGCCGTGGGACTTAATTTTGTCGATGGGCCGGTAGGAAAGCCGATCTAACAGGGGGTCTAAAACCAGATTAAAATCCCCCCCAAGGATCAGTTCTGTAGCTGCTACAGCCATTAATTCCATGGCAATGCTTCGATAAAAAACAGGATCGTCTACATTAGGGGCGTAGATATTCATAAGTGTGTAGGATTCTCGACCTAGGAGAATCGTGGCCTTCACCCACCGCCCGGCTACGTCCGCTTTGGTCTCCTTTATTGTGGCTGTTAGGGATTTCCTCAATAGTATGAGTACACCCCCTTTCTTGTCGATAACTGGCGATACTGCCACGACCTGAAAAAATTTTGAGCATACTTTCCAAGATTCCTGTTCTGTTAGGTGCGTCTCCTGAAGGTAAACTATGTCTGCCTTTCTTTGCTGGCAATAGGACAGGATCTTCTTGCGCTTAATTGGGTTAAGAACTCCTTTGACATTAAGGGAGAGAAATATCACTTTATTGGCCATCTAATATTATGGATGTATATTCCTAAGTCGGGCCGGAGAGGTCTCACGAGCATCACTGTCATGGTTGTGGGGAGAGACATTGGACTGAACTGATCTGCAAAAACAGCTAAATGTGACAAACAAATATCGTGTGGTGAATAACATCAGCTCTTGGCAGAATATCTTACACCATAGAATTTTTCCCCGCTGCCAATATAGATACTATCAGGGGAACAGTGGTAATACAGGACTTCAATACATGTAAAACATTTCGTCTCCCCCACCCCGCAAGTTTCCAGCTCCACGCTATGAGTATATTTTAGGACTCCCATATTACAGAGTTTCATATATTGCCTAAATGTGACACAAACCGTCAGATCATTTATAATATCAGAAGAAATACAATACTTTTCTCATAACAACTGGAACCTTCGGTATGAGCTGCACCTTACTCCCCCTGTATCCAGAGTTTAGCAAGCTCAGGTTTCCATGTTGCCGGTGTCTTGCAGAAACATTTTCAGCATATGTGCATCAGTGAAGTTCCTAGTGATGTTATTTAAAGTCACCCGCATAGTGCCCGGGTAATATAAACCATATCGTGCCTGGAGTCTTTGCATAAGCGGTCGACAAGCTAATAAGGCTTTACGCCGGTCAACAGTTTGCTTGCTCAGGTCCGGATAAAAGGTCACTTTTTGGCCTTGTATCTGCAGCGTCGTTGCTTTTTTAGCCGCTTGCATTATAAGTAATACCTGCTGGTACCGGAGAACTTTAAGGATGATCGGTCGGGGGTATCGGGTGGAGTCAGTGCGTTGCGTAGGAATCCAGTGCGCCCGCTCAAGCTCAAAAGGGTGCTGAAATGAGAGTTGGAGGATTTCCGGGATCATTTTCATGAGGTATTCCATTATATTCCCACCTTCAGCACCTTCCGGAACACCGACCAGCCGGATATTATTCCGCCGGGCACGATTATTCTGCTCCTCCATTTGGGCCTCAACTCTCTTGCATCGCGTGGAGAGGGCCTCCATCTGCGTCAGCAGTACTTCGTGCCTCTGTACTTGGCCTTCCACAATCTCCAATCGCCCGTTCATCGTCTGCACTGTACTTTTAAGATCACTAAGATCAGCCTGTATGTTGATCAGCGACGTTGTATTTGCGACTATCAGGTCTTTAACTCCTTTCAGCTCCATCAGTATTTCCTTGATACCAGCAGCAGTCACTTCCTTTCCCTCGGCCGCCATCTTTTGCGGGGAGCCTGGGTCTGGCTTCGTTCGCTTTGATGCCGATCCCGAGCTCGGTTGAAATTCTAACCGGGCGGGTTTAAGCGTCGACATCCCTGGACGCCTGGGAGTGTAAGTCTCGCTCCGGGGAATTTGATTTAGCGCCTGTATTAAGCAGGATTCTGGATTGGCAGCGGGAGCCTGAAATTATGCGACCATTCCGCTTCGCTGATGGCTCCGCCCCCGGGCTTTCATGTCTAGATGTTGGTCTAATGTGACCCCTAGATAGCGGACCGTGGGTGTGCTTAGGAGCTTGGCGCCTCTTACTTTTAATGAGGTGTGAGTTGTATAAGTTTGGTTCCTGGTCATGAATAGGGCGTCCATTTTGTTGAAGTTTATTCTGAGGTTTTGGGTGTGGAGCCAGTCAGTGACAGCATCGAATCAGGTTGTTAGTGGTGAAAAGTCTGGCTGGTCGGTTGAGAATAGCATGTAGAGCAGTACACCGTTGGCATATACCAGGCAGGCGACGTTGAAGGAGCGGATGAGTGAGCAGATGGGTTGCATATATATATTGAACAGCAGGGCCAAGAGCGAGGATCCCTGTGGTACACCTTGTTTCTGTTGGAAAGGTTCGGAGGTCGTGGAGCCAGTTCGTACATGTTGCCATCTGTCAGGTATGACTTACCAATTTAGAGCTGCGTCATGGATTCCGTCTTCCTTGAGGCGCCCCATGAACAGATCATGATTGACAGAGTCAAATGCTGTGGCAATATCCATGAAAATTAGGGCAAATCCTTGTCTGTTGTCCATTCTGGTGATTAGGGTGCTGAAGAGGGTGGTCAGGAGAGTCTCGATGCCATGTGATTCTCTGAATCCGTGCTGACATGGGTTGGGAGGAGCGATGGTCTCAGTGTGGTGTTGGATTTGGCTTTGGACAACCTTTTCAATTATTTTGGCAAGTGGAATGCTTGAGATTGGTCTGTATGATTCCACCTTCTGGGGGTCTAGTTTGTGGTTCTTTAGAAGTGGCCTGATGGATGTTTGTTTCAGACTTCGTGGGAATGTCCCTGTTGGGAAGGAAGGGTCCATGAGTTTGGACAGGAATGGGCTGAATTCCACGTGCAGTGACTTTATCCAGAATGTTGGGCAAGGGTCGTTTGGAGCTGTGGTGGTGGTGATGTCCTTGGTGCCTTTCTATGATGGGGTTGAGAAGGCGGTCAGTGGTGTTGGATGGTGTGACTCGTGTAAAGGAGTGGGGTTTGTGGTTAAGTTAGTCTGGCTTGTTTTGGATTGTAGGTAGTCTGCAAATTCCTGTGGTTGTATCATGCTTGGTTGGGTGGGGGAAGGTTCTTTTATTAGGGTCTTCACTAGGTTAAATAGGTCATATGGTTTGTTTAAGGAGCGCTGCAGGAGTTCTGCGTGATATTGCCTCATTTTCTCCGTGACTGCTTCGTGTTGTTTTTTTAGGTGAGAGGTGTATGCTCCCTGGTCATCAGTAGAGCATGAGCGATGTCATCGCCTTTCAAGCTTCCTTAGGCGGAGGAGTGATGTTCGTAGCTCAGGGGAGTACCATGGAGCGGTCTTTCTTTTCCTTGGTGGTTTATTTGGAGCTGGTAGGTGAGCAATGGATCCCAGGCTATTGTTCCAGGTGGAGATCATTTCCTCAAGGTTAGGGGCTGACAGGTTGAGGAGTGGCAGGGTTTTGCTGAGGATCTCTTCTTTGTCGAAGGGTCAGAAACGTCCTGTTGGTGCTGTGGAGGCCTCGGCTGAAGTATGGGAACTTTTGTGAACAGGGCGCGAGGACATTTGAAATCTGATCAGACTGTGGTCGGACCATGGTACTGGGGTGATAGATATGATGAGGTCGTGGTTCGGGCCTATGGCTGATCTTGGGGCGAAAACCAGGTCCAGCTTGTTTCCTCTTAAGTGAGTGGGAGCATTTATTACTTGTTTGTAACCCAACTCGTTAAGCACCTCAAGGAAGGCTTTGGAGTGGGTGTCTTGTAGGGCAGGCAGGTTGAAATCACCCATTATTCAGTTTGGTGTGCACGGGTTCTTGACGTTGCAAGCGAGGTCAATTTTCGTTGATAGGTCTTCCTGGGAGAGAGACGGGGATCTGTAGATCAGGTTGATGGAACTGTACTTGTTGGCTATGGTGATTGAGGACCCCTGGGATGTGAGGGGGACATGGGAAGGGCTATAAAATCTTCAACTTCTCATGGAATTTACTAGCTCTTGTAGAATCACCGCAGGAGGCCAGGGGGAGTGTCAAGTCTTGAGGGGCTAGCTGTCAGTGGCAGTAGTGCATTTTCACTCCTTGCCCAATAAGTACCTAAGATGCGCCATACTGGGTGAGACCAAAGGTCTGTCAAGCCCAATATCCTGTTTCCAATCGTGCGCAGTTCAGGTCACAATTGCCTGGCAGGAATCCAAGACGTAAACGGATTCCATGCTGCTTATCCCAGGAGTAAGCAATGGATTTCCCAGTCCACTTAAACCCAGCTAAACTAACAGCTTTTACTATATTCTCTGGCAACAGATACCAGAGTTTGAACATGTTGAGCGAAAAAAATATTTTCTCTGATTTGTCTTAAACATCGTACATTTATTTATTTGGCTATTCTTTTATTCTGCTCTTCCACAGGTCAGAGCGGTTTACAATTAACAATTGGGTTTGTAGCTTCATTGCATGTCTCCTAGTCTTTCTACCCTTTGAAGGAGTAAAGAACTGATCTCTGTTTACTTGTTCCACTCCACTCATATTTTGTAGATCTCTATCATAACCCCTCAGCCTTCTTTTTTTTAAGCTGAAGAGCTCTAACTTTTTTTAAGCCTTTCCTTGTAGGGCCAAGAGGGAGGTGAGAACATATGGATTGCCATACCTGGGGCAGACCAAAGGTCCATTAAGCTCGGTATCCTGTTTCCAACAGTGGCCAATTCAACTCGCGGGTAGCTGGCTAGATTCCATAATACTTACCCTCAGGGCTGAACATTAGCTTTCCCAGGTCTCCCTTAGTTTTTCCCCAAGAACTTGTCCAAACCGAGCTGTGTAGACTGTTTTTTTACTACATCCTCAGGCAGTGTGTTTTGAAGCTTAACTATACGTTGAGTGAAAAAATAATGTATCCTATTTCTCTTAAATGGTACTATTTTGTAACTTCATGGCATGTCCCTAGTCTTTTGTACTTTCGGAAAGAGTAAACAATTGAGTTACTTTTACCCATTCCATTCCACTCAAGATTTTATAGACCTTTATTGTATCTCTCCTCAGCCTTCGCTTCTCCCAGCTGAAGAGCCCTGACCTCTTGTTTCTCCTCATAGGAGGGTTGTTCAGTCTCCTGTATCAGCTTTGTCACTCTCCTTTGTACCTTTTCCAATTCCTCTATATCTTTTGTGAGATGCAGTGATCAGAACTGTACACAGTACTGAAGGTGCAGTCACACCATAAAGCGATAGAGAGGCACTGTGATAGTTATTTTATTCTTTTCCATACATTCTATTTGTTTTTTGGCTGCCGCCACACACTGAGCAAAAGATTTTAAAATATTGTCCATGATAACACCTAGATCCTTTTCCCTGATATGTAAACTAGTGATATCTAGCTATAATTTTTATTATTCTTCCCTACGTGGATCACTTTGCACTTGTCCACATAAAGTTTCATCTGCCGTTTGCCTGGTCTTCCAGTCTCGCAAGTCCTCCTACAATTTTTCACAATCCGCATACAATTTAACAACCTTGAATAATTTGGTGTCCTCTACAGATTTGATCACCTCACTTATTGTTCCCACTTCCAGATCATTTATAAATATATTAAAAATCACCTGTTCTGGTACAGTTTCTTGGGTTAATCCATTATTCACTTTCTTCCACTATATCAACTGGCTCACCTTTATCTACTTGTTTATTTATACCTTCAAAAACATATGAGAGATTGGTAAGACAGAACTTTCATTGACTAAATCCTTGTTGGCTTTCTGCCTTTAAACCATGACCATCTGCATGTTCAGTAATTTTTTTTTAATGGTTTCTACCATTTTGCCTGATACTGATGTCACGCTCACTGGTCTGTAGTATCCCAGATCACCCTTGGCCATTCTCCAGGTACTACAGATTTTAATAATAGATCACAGATTACTAATAGTAGTTCCACAACCTTATATTTCAGTTCTTTCAGCACCCTGGGATGTATACCATATGGTCCAGGTGATTTGCTGTTATTTAGTTTATCAATTAGCTGTTTTACATCCTCCCAATTTATTGATAGTTATTTCAATTCTTCTGACACATTACCTTTTAAATATCATTTCTGGCAAGGGTACGTTTTTCCTACATCTTCTTCAGTAAAGACCGAAGCAAAAAAATTCATTTAGTATAATAATTCTACCATTTCATCTGGCACTGATGTCAGCTCACCGGTCTGTAGTTTCTGGAATCACGCCCTAGAACCCTTTTTAAAAGTTGTAGGGTGGTCAACATAATACCAACCTTCAGGTACCATGACAATTTTAACAATAGGTTACAGTTGCTAATAGTATGTCTTCGGTTTCATTTTTCAATTCTTTCAGCACTCTGGGGTATATACCATCTGGTTCAGTTGATTTGCTACTATTTAGTTTGTTGATTTGACCTTCTATATCTTCTTTTATGCTTCAAAAAATAGAGAAAGGTAACCTGCCCGTAGAGGCAGATGCAACATTAAGCAAAGGCACAGAGGGGAGGGTATCTTGCACGGCGTGGTGGTTACAATCCTTGCCACCTCATTGAGCAGACTAGATGGGCCATGCAGCTTTTTATCTGCCGTCATTAACTATGTTACTATGCTCCCTGAGATTTGTTTCCCTCCTTTGAATTGCCACCATTAAATACATTTCTATTATGGGTAGTTCCCTTACATCTTCCTCAGTAAAAACTGAAGCAAATAATTCATTTAGTTTCTCCACTATGGCCTTGTCCTCCTGAAGTGCCATTTTACCCCATGATCATCTAATGGTCCAACTGATTCCCTCACAGAGTTCTTGCTTCAAATGTACCTGAAAAGAATTTTTTAAGAGTTTCTGCCTCTGTGGCAAACTTATTTTTAAATTCTGTCTTCCCCTGCCTTATCAATGCTCTGCATCTTACTTGCCATCGGCTAGGCTGTTCTCTGTTTTCTTCATTCAGATCATTTTTCATTTTTCACCTCATCTTTAAACCGTGCTGGCTGTCATTTGACTTTGTTTCCGCATTTTCTAGTATCTGGTCTGGGATTCCAAGATGGTATTTTTGAACAACACCCTGCCTGATGTAAACTATTAACCTTTTTAGCTGCTCCATTTTTATATTTGTTTTTTTTTTAATGTTTTCCTCATTGTATAGACTTTCTTTTGAAAAATAGCTACTAGCACAGTAGATTGCCTTAGTGTCCTCACATTGCTATTAAGTCAAATTTGATCATATTATGACCACTATTGCCAAGTGGCCCCGACACCCCTATGTCTTGCACCAAATGCAGTGCTGCACTAAGGATTAGGTCAGAGAAAAGCTCCCCTCTTGAGCTAGCTGCTCCATGAAGTCATTTATTTTATGCAGGAACTTAATCTTCCTAGCATGTCCTGACGTAGCATTTATCCAGTCACTACTGGGGAAGTTGAAATCAGCTATTATTGTGTTTCCAAATCTGTTAGCTTCTCTAATTTCTGCTAACATTTCATCTGTTCATTCTGTCCAGGTGGATAGTGGTATACCACCACCATTATTCTTTCTCTTCACACATGGAATTTCTATCCCTAAAGATTACACAGTACATTCTGTTTCTTGCAGAACTTTTATTCTGACTGACTTAATGCCCTCTTTAAAATAGTGCCCACCCCTCCATCATTTTGATGTACCCTGGTATCACAGTGTCCCATTGGTTATCCACCAAATCTCTGAGATGCCAATTATATTTTCCTCTTTAGTGCTATATACTCTAACTCTCTGATCTTATGTTTAGGTTTTTAGCATTTGTATAGAGACATTCAAAGTATATTTTTGTTGATATTTATAGTTTGCTTAGCAGTTGACAGGCATAATTTGCAGTCTTTCAAATCTGCTCTTCACCTAAAGGCACTTTGGCTACTTTTGCCTTTATTGCAACCTCTCCATCACGATGCCCTGTTTCAGTAGTGTCCTTCGAAGTTTCCTTTTTCTGAACCATGGGCTCCTGAGCGACTGTCGGCTCTTTCCCAGGTTTTGTTTAAAAGCTGCTCTATTTCCTTTTTAAATGTTGGGCCAGAAGCCTGATTCCATCCTGGTTAAGGTGGAACCAATCTTTTTGGGAAGAGGCTCCCTCTTCCCAGAATGTTGCCCGGTCCCTAACAAATCTAAATCCCTCTTCCTTGCGCCATCGTCTCATCCATCCAGTGAGACTATGGCACTCTACCCTCCTGGATCCTGGGCATGGAGCAAGAAGTATTTCATTTTTTAAAAATATATATTTTATCTTTATGCAATTTTTATAATAGAACCAAGATAACAGTCTTGTACAGAAACTTGGAAATGATGAAGCAAAATTATCGCATATGAGAAAAAATACAATCAAGGTAACAAAAAACAGTCATCAAATCCCACTCTAGCCCACACAAAGGGGATCCAAGTGAAAAGGAAAAAAATAAAATAACCAATACGAAGGAAAACAATAGAAGCATATACAACCAGCATCTAACATTCACGACAGTTCAGTAGTCCCTGCTGGACCACCCACGCAATGGGAGTTCAAGAAGGACAACAGCTGGGAGGGCTCATAAAAAATATAGGAACAAGCTTGATACTTGATCAAGCATTTACATGGCAACTTAAGGAAAAAGAGGCCTCCCAGCTGCTGGACGCCCGGGTGTAGGGGGAGAAACATCTGCCTCTGCTGAGTTTCTCGAGCCAGGTCAGGATATATTCTTACCAAAAGCTTCTTAAACTGAACAAAAAAAATCTTCATTAGCCATTCTTTATTTGACAATAAAGCCAATGTAATCAGCATGGTAGAAGGTATAACTACATCATCATGAGAAGACGCCAGAATATCAGTTAAATTAAGTGCCTCAGCTTGGCCTACCCCCACAACATTCCTTACAACATTATCCTTTTTTGCACAAGGAAGAAAATACAACTTAACAATCGGTGGATGTGATTCTGGAGGAATGCCTAAAATATCAGTAAAATAACTGCAGAGCATGTCCTTAGCAGGTATAAGTGACACTCGAGGAAAGTTTACCAAGCGCAAATTTGCTGCTCTTGCAGAATTTTCCAAGGACTCCAACTTGGCAGACATTAAGGCAGCCTCCTTAATATGTGTATCAGAATGCTCCCCTGCCAATTTAACTTGTGTTTGGACTGCAGCAAGAGAATTTGGGGGTAAAAGTACCTTTAGCTGAAGTTTTCTCAATGGCTCCTAAATGTTGTTGCACTGTCTGAGCCAAGGAAGTTACCTAAGGCAAGAGAGCTGCACCCAGCTGAACGATAGCATTCCAAATTGATTCTAAAGTAAAAGTTTTTCAGGACGTTGAAGAGAGAAATCCAGCGAAGATGCCTCCATCTCAACAGGGCGCTCCTCCAGACCTCCCACTGTGAGTGCCCAGTGTTGTGTGGCAGTCTCCTCTACTGCCTGCTCTCCACCTGAAAACACAGACAGGGCGTTGCTTCCTTGCTGACCCAGAGATAGTGCAACTATCTCAGCTTGGAGTCCCGAGGCAGCTCCTCAACTGCCAACACATACACCAATGCGATTGGCATCAGGACGCTGAAGCTTCTCCAGCGACTTCTGGGTACAATGCTCCTTCACTGGTCACTGTGCTCTGGGGGAAAGAAAATCACTACCTGAGGCTAGTACCAAGTCACCTGACTCGAGAGCCGATCCAATCAGGATTAACTCCCCCATCAAGACCGGTTGCTGAGCTGGCTGGCTAAGAAACGCATCGATCGGACCAACCACTATAGGTAAAGGAGAGGAAGTCGAGGGAGCTAGAGAAGGGCATCCAGCCCCCTTTCTCTTCTGTTTCCTACCCATTTAGATGCCAGCCGCTCAAGCATGCTTGCAATCGGCCATCTTGGATCTATCACCGAGAAGCATTTCTAAGAATGCTCCCCTGGAGGTTCTGGATTTCGGTTTTCTACCTAAAAGACTACATTTAGCTTCCAGAACTACACTTTTCAGTGTCACTGGTCCCCACGTGTACTGAGACAGCCGGCTCCTCTCTAGCACTATCTAAAATCTTACCTAGATGATACTGAGATCTGCCACATTTGCACCAGGCAAGCAAGTTGCCAACTAATCCTCGTGTCCACCAGTCACCCAGCTATCTGTATGCCCAAGGCTTGATTCACCAACTACAATGGTCATCCTAACCCTTTTGTCCTGGGTAGATGCCCCTGGAGATGCAGTGTCTGAGAGGATATTGCATCCCCTGAAAGGCAGGTTGTAGCTACAGGATCGCTTCCTGTCACGCTAAGGTTATGCTGTCCTTTCAGTTTACCTTTCTCTGCCATGGCAATATAGAGGCTGCCAGTCAGGAGGTGGGACTTCCCTACTATGTTTCTATATATATATATATATATATATATCTGCCTCAGCTTCTCCATGTCTCTACTCCAACTTCCAGCAATCAGATTTGTCCCTTGAGAGCCAGGCATTCTTTGCACCATGTGATTACATGTGACCTCCCGCTAACTGAAAGATAATCATACTTGTAGCGTTTGGTGCAAAAGACCTTCCAAAAGAGGTGGGGTACACCAGGTCATGACCTTCTCCTCTTCAGTGAGCAGATATGCACCATTCATGTCCTCCTCTGCTGCCTAGGGCCTGATTTGACCTATTCAGGACACCATAAAGTTGTGTGGTTCAAATCAGCACTCGGGACCCCAGGTAATAGCAAAGGGAGAGGGCATGGGCCAATGGAAGACCAGGAAAGGGCTGGGGGGATAGAATTAGGATAAAGAGGCTGGAGTGGGGGACTTATAAAGTAACTGAGAAATATGGGGCATGAGGAGTGATAAAGGAAATGGAGTGTTGTATGGACATCTAGGATCTGGCAGAAAAAGCAGAGAAAAAGGATGGTCTTGGGGTAGAGGGACGGATGTACAGGAGAGCAGGGCTAAACACTTCTCTAGCCTCACTAGGATCCCAGAACCACCTTTCACCCCTCTGTATCCTCCTAAGATCTCAGACAGTCCTCCCATCCCCCATCACAATTTTTCCTTCCCCTTTCCCTCCTTTTCTAATTTCCCCTCTTATCATCCATAATTCTCTCTTTCTCCCCATTCCTGATCTCCTCTGCCTCTGCTGAAACTTGCAACCCATGAATCCCCCAAAAGAATGTCTCTTTCGAATATTTAGACAGAGCAAGGTTAGAAAACGATTATTATTCAGAATAAATTTATATTGATATGCAATATTATATGCAAACGTGCCACAGAATTTCAGAAGACAGACTTGTCTTTCTGTTGCTGCAGAATTTACCCCGATCTGCCACAAGCCACTGGGGGCCATACTCTTTCCAGTTCTAAAGGAGGGGAACGTAAAGGCGAGGCTGAATCGGGGACTGAAATAGAGAATTAACCAGCACAAATCTTTGCAATGTGTCATCTGCTTCAGTGCTTATCTCAGCCTCATATCACCTTTTGTATATGAGTGATGGATGGAGTGCATTCTGATAATAGCAGAGTTCACCTCGGAGACAGTGGAGGTAAGATGAGCCCACACTGCTAGACAAACAGCCTACATACTCCACCACCTCCATTTCATGCCTAAATGCAGTCCAGAATTCCATCTATGCATCACCAAGGTACTTTTCATAACAAAATTACCATCCTATACCATAGGCGTAGTTCGAAAGGCCAAATGTTGCAGGCAGTAATTTAATTATTTAACAGGTTTTTTATACCGCTTTATCCTTTAGTCAAAGCGGTTTACATTGTAACTTAAACTTGGTAATGTGCATTAAACAGGGACATTGATAAAGCGGAGTTACTTATCTGTAACGGGTTCTCTGTGGACAGCAGGATAAATCAGCCACATCTGGTGACGTCCTCCGGGCAGCGCCATAGATACGGAAGTGCATGCCCAGGCAGCCCACCTCACCGGCCCGCCCCCTAGTCCGGCCAGTGTGTTCCTAGCTAGTCTTACCGGCTAGAGAGTGGTTCCTTTGTGCTGATCGCCTCCAGGGGAGGTGGGTGGGATTGTGTGGCTTACTTATCCTGTTGTCCACGGAGAACCCCTGTTACAGGTAAGTAACTCTGCTTTCTCCATGGACTAGCAGGATTGCATCAGCCACACCTGGTGTCTCCCCAGCTGCAGGTGTGCTGGGGTGGAGGAGTGAAGCTATGAGCTATGAAGCTCTGAGACCTTGAGTTAAGGCAGAAGTTTATTGAATGGACTAGTGCAACAATAACAACGTGCAACACAATAACAAAGTGCAACAGTGCAACGAGCAGCAACAATGGTGCAGTCAATAATAATAATGGTATGCAAACATAATAGCATCATAAACATAATAG
Source organism: Ichthyophis bannanicus (assembly GCA_033557465.1). Lineage (NCBI taxonomy): Eukaryota > Metazoa > Chordata > Amphibia > Gymnophiona > Ichthyophiidae > Ichthyophis > Ichthyophis bannanicus. The sequence goes on along the minus strand of CM066031.1, from coordinate 274,950,707 downwards.
CAGCAGTAAGAAGCTATAACAGAGCAACATTAAGGTGCAACAGGCATCAATGATGTGCAGGTATACAATGTGCAGTCAAGTAGGGTTCAGTAACTTTTAGCAATCACGAACTATCCCGTCCCTGAAGAAGAGGGACCACTGGTGGTGGCCTGGGTTCCATCTGTTGGCTGTGGAGAAGGACGACTGTGCCAAGGGCACAGTCCTGAAACCTGAAGTCGAGGCAATAGTGTCTTTGGAACGTGTGCGGAGAGGACCATGTGGCCGCTTTGCAGACATCGACAAGTGGAACGGAGCGTAGGTTGGCTATCAAGGTAGCCAACGCTCTGAGCTGTTGAGGGCCCACTCTTGGGTGTATCTGGGTGCCGGTTGGATCAAGGCAGTAGGAGATGCAGGTGGTCACCCAGTGGGAAAGAGTGCTTTTTGTGACAGGCCTCCCGGGACTGTTCGGGTCGAAGGACACAAACAGTTGCTCGCCCTGCCGGTTGGGCTGCGTCCTGTGAAGATCCTGAGGGCTTGAAGACAGTCCAGAGTGTGCAAACGTCGCTCTTCGGCTGACACCTGAAGCTCTGGGAAAAACGAGGGTAGCTCTATGGACTGATTGATGTGGAAAGCAGATGGTACCTTGGGCAAGAATCTTGGGTTGGTCCTCAGGGATGCGTGGTTGTGGTGCAGCTGCGTATAAGGAGGGTGTGACACTAGCGCTTGTAGTTCACTGATCCTCCTGGTGGAAGTGATGGTTATCAAGAAAAGCATTTTCCAGGAAATGAACTTCATGTCAGCGGACTGCAGTGGTTCGAAGGGTTCCTGCGTTAAGCGTTGGAGGACAGTGTTGAGGTCCCATGGTGGGACCGGGAGCCTGACCGGGGGGTTCAGGTTTAGCAGCCCTTTCATGAAGCGGGCTGTCAGGGGCAGTGCCGAAATAGAGCTGGCTCCGTCTGGTGTATGAAAAACAGCTATTGCAGAGAGGTGGACCCAGATGGACTGGGGCTTCAGGCCAAGGTTAGATAGAGAGCTGAGGTATTTCAGGACAAAGGGGAGTGGACACGTGGTTGAATCCAAGCCACGGGCCACACACCAGATGCTGAACCTCTTCCGTTTGAGGCCATAAGACTTTCTGGTAGAGGGTCTCCTGGCCGCCAGGACCACGTCCTGTACCTCTGTGGGTAGCTGGAGGGCAGAGAGGTTCAACCGTTCAGTCTCCAGGCAGTGAGAGCGAGGGCTTTGAGGTTGGGGTGTCTTGTGTTGCCCTCATTCTGAGTTAGGAGGTCCGGTCTGAGGGGCAGGCGAATGGGGGCCCCGTGTGCCAGGCGTAGCAGGAAGGTAAACCACATCTGTCGTGGCCAGTGAGGGACCACTAGGATGGCCTGTGCTTTGTCTGCACGATCCGTTGAAGTGTTGCTGTGATTAGGGGGGTTGGTGGGAAGGCATACACCCCCCCCCTCCCCAGCACACGTCAAATGCATCCACTGCCAACCTCTTGGCTGACGGGTATCTCAAGCAGAACAGGTGGCACTTGGCATTCTGTTCGGTGGCAAATAGGTCGATGCTCGGAGTTCCGCAGTGGCGGAAGAGGTGATCGGAGACCTCTGGGAGGAGAGTCCATTCATGCAGCAGCAACTGTCTGCTCAACTTGTCCGCAAGGGAGTTTAGATCTCGCAGGAGATAGGAGGCCTGTAGCTTGCACCCGTTTTTCAAGGCCAGTGACCATATCCTCAGTGCCTCCTTGCAGAGGGCGTGAGATCCTGTCCCTCCCTGCTTGTTGACGTAGAACATGGCCACCTGGTTGTCCGTCTGGATGAGGATGGACTTGCCGCATAGGTGCTGAAGGAAAGCTCCGAGAGCGTACCTGATGGCCCTCAGCTCGTGGAGGTTGATGTGAAAAAGTCTCTCGTGCGGGGACCATGCTCCCTGGGTGCTGAATTGTAAGAAGTGTGTGCCCCAACCTGTGTTGGACGTGTCTGTGGTGAGAAGAATTTGGTGTTCGTGGGTGTGTATGTCCTTGCCCACGGAGAGGTTCGTTGAGACGTCCACCAGCGTAGTTGTGACTTGATTCGCTGAGTCATCGGGATATGGGTGGAGAGGAGCTGAGAGTGCTGGTTCCAGTGGGTGCACAGGTGCCACTGGAGTGGGCACATCTGTAGCCTCGCCACAGGGAGAACAGATGTCGTGGCAGCCATGTGACCCAGAAGGCATAGTATGGACCTGGCCGAGGAAGTCACTGTTGCGGTGGAGCTGGATGCCAGGGAGGTGATTGTGAGCAGCCTGTGGTCTGGAAGGTAGGCTTTCGAAAGTCGTGTATCGATCACTGCCCCTATGAATTCGAGCCTCTGTGATGGTGTGAGGTTTAACTTGGCGAAGTTGATGACAAAGCCCAAGGAGGAAACCAGGGTTGTGGTTTTCTGTATGGATTCCATCAGCTCCAGAGCCGAGGAGGCTGTGAAGAGCCAATTGTCTAGGTAGGGGAATATGGAGACGTTTTGCTTGCAGAGGTGCGCTGCTGCAATGGCTAAGCACTTTGTGAAGACCCGTGAAGCGGGCGATAGGCCGAAGGGAAGGACTCGGTACTGGTAGTGCTGCCCCAGCACTTGGAAGCGGAGGTGCTGCCTGTGCGCTTTGTGAATACGAATGTGTGTGTAGGCTTGCTGAGATCGAGAGACGCCATCCAATCGCTGGTCTGAATCAGAGGGAGGATGGAGCTGAGTGAGTACATTCTGAACTTCTCTCTGATGATGAATCTGTTCAGCTTGCGCAGGTCCAAGATGGGGCGAAATCCGCCCATCTTCTTGGGAATGAGGAAGTATCTTGAGTGGAATCCAGAGTTTCTCTCCGCAGGAGGAACCTCCTCTATCGCATGTGTGCCTAGCAGGTGTATCAGCTCTGTGGCCATTGCTAGTTGCAGGTTTGGGGGGGGGGGTGTTGCTGATCGGTTGGTAATGCAACAAAACCGTATGCGGCATCCCTCTCGGATGACCTGTAGTACCCAGGAGTCTGAAGAGATCCGTCCCCATTCCTGGAGAAAAAAGGTCAGGCAACCCCTGATACTGGTGGGAGCCTTTAAGTTGTTGTCAAAAGGATGGTCTGTTGTTGTTAGCAGGCGTGGTGTTCTTCTTCGGCTTGCGGTCCCTCTGGGAGTTGCGCTGCTGAGAGGGTCTGTTGTATGAGTTGGTTTTGTATCTGGGAGTCTGCCACTTACGGTTGGAAGAAGGGTATCTCTTGTTGGAAGAGTAGTAAGGTTTCCTTTGAAAAAAAATGTTCTGGGCAATGCTCTGGCGCTCAAACCCATCCTCTGTCAGGGTTTGGAGTGTAGTGCAGTGTTCTTTCATGACATTTACAGTGTCGATAACCTTTTTGCCAAAAAGTGACTCGCCCGTGCAAAGTGCGTCGGCGATTCTGTCGTGAGTATCATTGCGAAGGCCAGATGCTCGTAGCCATGCCCATCGTCTGGCGGATATGGCCATTCTCACCAACGTGTCGAAGGAGTCAAACGCGGTGCTGGCCAGATGTTTGTTGCCCTCTGACATGTCCGCAAGGGCGCTGGAGATCAACGCCTGAGATTCCTTGGGGAGGGATGGAATGGCAGCTTTGATGTTTGCCATACATGCATCTTGGAATAGCACGTGTTGGAATTGATGCGCCACAATTCTTGCACTGAGCATGGCTCCTTGGAAGACCTTTTTGCCAATATCATCGAGTAGCTTGTGATCTCGGCCCGGTGGGTTATTGACATGTGTGCGTGAGGATTTAATCCGCTTGAGGGCAGAGGACACCACGATGGATTGGTGCGCCAGCTGGGGTTTTGAGAACCCAGGTGTAGGCTGTACTTGGTACTTAGACTCGAGTCTCCTGGAGAACGGGCGGCCAGAAGCCGGGGTTTGCCAGAGTCTCAAATGGTTGTCTTGTAATGTCTGATGTATAGGCAGTGCGAACGTGGGTTTTGGTGTAGTGAGGTACTTAAAAACCTCAGGCAACGGCTCCCCCGTCTCATCAGATGCTTTCAGGGCCAAAGTGGTGGCTACTTTCCTTAGGAATCTGGGGTACGTGAGGTCCTCCGGGGGGGGGGGGGCAGTGGACCCTCAGATTCTGGGGAGCGTCTGTCAGAGCTGGTGTGTTCAGTGGACACCGATCCCACAATGGCAGCGTCAATGTCATTCTCCTCCATGGTGCTGTCTGGGGACAGTTGGTACGGCGATGGCGGGGCCCGCGTGGAGGGTTGTGTGTGCTCGGGGGACTGTGGAGCCGTTGGAGCAAGGCTGGTGTGATTCTATTGTTCCCGTGTAGACGAGTCAGTCAGGGTCGCCGTAGGTGGAGCCGTGGGAGCTGCGGTGGCGGTTTGCTGTATTAGCTGTGTCAGTAGCTTCAGAATTGCAGAGGAGCTGCTCATTTCAGCGTGGCTGTAGGATCTGGAGGAGCTGTAGGATCTGTGCTGCCTTTCCCTTGGGTTGTAGGAGTTGGAGCTTTGACGTCTGTCTCTGCGGTCCTTGCGGGAGCTGCTGCGGCGTCTACGCTTAGACCTGTGTCCTCTGATCTGGGGCTTGAGGAGTTGATCCTGGGACTTCTATGCTTCTTATGCCTGCCGTGATCAGCGCCGTGGTGTTCTGAAGAGTTCCTGCACCTTCGCTGTGACCGCGGGAGCTGTGAGGGCACCTGTGGGTATGACGTAGGTGTTGTTCCCTTTGGTCGGCGCCGATCGGACTTGTCGGGGTAGAGATGCGAGGAGGCGGAGTCAGCGAGGAGTCAAGGCGGCGCCGAGGGCTGCTTGCTGGGTTACTGAGGCTGCGCCGGAAGAGAAGAATATTCGGCTAGAAGTGGGCGGAGCTGGAGAACTGTAGAGCAGCACCATTGCCGAGAGCCGCATGGCCGCCTCCATAGCCGGGGGCCGCATGTCTGTTGGAGGAAGAGGTCGTGGGTCCGGCACTAACAGCATCGGTGAAGGCAGGAGAGGGGTGGACACCGGAGGCATTAGCAGCGGTGTCCAGAGAGCCTCGTGGAGGGTCAGAGACGCCCAAAGCAGGAAAGCAGGATGAGGCTTCAGCTGCACGGCTGGGGATGGTGGCCCCGACGGACACATCCTGAGCCGGGGCAACGGCAGCAGCAGAGGTAGGTGCCACAACAGTAGCGCTTGCCTTGGAACTTGCCTCGGAAGCTAGATATTCAGTCAGTGTGTGTCCTCTGGCTTTCCGGGCTCTCGGGGACATCCTGCCGCAGCGAGAGCAGTTCTCGGGTTTGTGCTCGGGTCCCAGGCAACATAGGCAAGCGTCATGGGTGTCCGTGATGCTCATTTTTCTTTTGCAGCATGAGCATTTTTTAAATCCTGATTTTGGTATTTGCCTGATTGTTTGATTGTAGATGTAGTTGTAGGAGAGCAAAATCCGTCTTGCTGGCAAGGTGGAAGGAAGAAGACTGGCCGGACTAGGGGGCGGGCCGGTGAGGTGGGCTACCTGGGCATGCTTCGTATCTATGGCGCAGCCCGGAGGACGTCACCAGGTTTGGCTAACGCAATCCTGGAGAACTCTGATTATACATTAACTTTCTTTTGAGGCAATGGAGGGTTAAGTGACTTGCCCAAAGTCACAAGGAGTGCTAGTGGGAATTGAACCCTGATCTCTTGGTTACCAAGCCAGTGCTCTAACCATTAGGCTGCTCTTCCACTCCTAATGATGATCTGGTACCCCTATCCCCACTGTCAGTATGACTTTCTCACCCTTTGCCTCCCCAAAATAAGAAGGCAAACTACACCGTTGTCCTACATGTCTGTGTGAAAAAAATTCAGCAAAAGAAGGTTGAGAAATGGAGGGGAGAGCAGTGCAGTATTCTCTAGTTTCCTGTGCGCCAGAGACATTTCCTCTTTGGTAATTTGTCCTTCGTACATTTTCACAGGAAGCAACTACTGAGCTGCCTGTGTTCCAGAGCTGCTATCGTGAGAACGAGAAGTGAAACTGGGAGGGGAAGTGAAAAGCAAATATTTTATCAGAAAAAAAGGCAAAAGCCCTCAGCCTGTAAAGCCCTCTCCATACAGACACCCTCCTTTTCTCCCAGCAGCTCCTTCCCCATTCAGCACGGCAGCTGTTGAACTTCCTCCTCCGTGTTTCCTTCAGCTCCTATGTACATCAGAAGTCGGGGAATTTTTTTTTTCTGTCTACTGAGGTACAGCAGCTCTGCAGCTGATTCTGGGGGTAACTTCCACTAGCATAGGTCGTCTTTGACGATATCAGTGATGGAGCAATTATCATTGAAAAGTGGTATATAAAAATAGCTAAATAAATAAATATCATGTGGGTCTGGGTGCAAGTTTTCATTTTGTGGCATGATGGTAACAGTTTTGCTGTGGTAAGGCTGGCCCTTTATTTTCCAGTAGTATTCTACCTTTTGACCATGATGTTGTTTTGTTTTAAAGTTTAGCCGTGTATTTTCTTTTCTGCCTTCCAAATCCCTTCATTTTCTTTCCATTTTACCTCATGTCTCCTCCTCCTCCTCCTCTTCTCTCTATCTTTTCCTCCTGTTTCACCTCTCTTGTTAACATAACTGTCATCTCGCTTCCCATTTTGCTTTTCTCCACCTCTGGCTTTCTCCAGGTGCAAAATCTCTTTCCTTTCCCATCTTACACCCTGCTATACCTCCCTTCTCAATATCTAACCTCCGGCTCCCTGTTTCTTACCCTTCTGCCCCCACCCTCCACCCTTACTTTGTCATATTCCTAACCTCTTGCGTATCTCGCCATAATTCTCCATCTTTCTCTTTCAGTCCTTCCTCATCTCTTTCTCGGCATCTTCATCTCCCTCCCTACTGCTCCCTGCTAGCTTTATTCATCGACCACTAGTGTTTCCCTGTCCAGCCTCACTCATCCATCCCCCAGTGTTTCCACCTCCCAGCATAATTCATACCCCCCCAGCCTCGCTCATTTATCCACCACAGTGCTCCCCCCCTCATTCATCCTTCCCCCCCCCCTCCCAACCTCGTTCATGCTTTCTCCCCAGTGCTCCCTCACCAGCCTCACTCATCTTTCCCTGCTCGCCTCCCAGTCTCACTTATCCTCTACCAGGCTGCAGGTCACAACAAGGATTTACTGTGCCCCTGGTTTTCAGTTTGTTTTCCTATTGTTAATATGTAACTTCATAGGCCAGAGTAGGTCAGCTATCACATGCTAAGAAGCAGCAGTGACGGCAAGAGCTCTGTATGTCATGGACGCGCTTTCAACTTCAGCAACCACTGTCGCCAACCCACATTTGCTGAATAGATTGTTCAGGGACTTGCCAGTGTGTCCCTTCCTTAATCTCATTGGTAATAATCAATTTTTGCAGCACTGCAGCATTCCACTGTCTCCTTCAGGCATCTGAGCCTGGGCAGGTGCCATACTGTATGGGCGCTGCAGAGGCTTCAGATGAAAGTAAAGTGGGGGTGTGGGGATTAGGTGCAAGCCAAGGTTGACACTGTTACTTCAGAGTGAGTGTGCTCTGCTAGGCCTGCTGTGCAACCTCTCAGCAAAAGTACAACCTTGCGGTGAGAGGGCACTGTCAGGCAGGCCCAGATTGGGAATTTAACAACTCGAGAAAGAACTGATCAAGCTATGGGCTTAATGGACTGGTCAAGTCTGTGACCAGCTTATAGCCTGGATTTGGGCCAGTGTGAAGTAAGTGCCAGGGCAGATGTGTAGTCTCGGTCCCTCACTAGTGCCAGGATTACCAGTGTGTCATATTGTAGGGAGAGTGCAGTGCTGGGGCAGGTAGTGTGTCGCATCACAGTGAGAATGCAGTGCTGGGGCAGGTAGTGTGTCGCATCACAGTGAGAATGCAGTGCTGGGTCTGGTAGTGTGTCGCATCACAGTGAGAGTGCAGTGCTGGGTCTGGTAGTGTGTCGCATCACAGTGAGAATGCAGTGCTGGGTCTGGTAGTGTGTCGCATCACAGTGAGAATGCAGTGCTGGGTCTGGTAGTGTGTCGCATCACAGTGAGAATGCAGTGCTGGGGCAGGTAGCCTGCCTTTTCTTTTTTTTGTCCACATCATCTAATAATAGAAAGCAGGTGGTTAGATATAGTCATATGTGAAGCTAGTAGTGGTCTGGCATCTCTCAGCTTGTTTTCCCCTGCTGAGGCCAGTGAGTCAGGGTGTTCTGTTCACACTTTGCTTCTCATGTTTGGGGAGGCCCCAGTAAATGCAGGTACTAACAAAATGAAAATTTCAAAAGCTCCAGCTCGTTTTTGTCATCTCGGCATAACACAAACAGTAATCGGTAACAAAGCTGGAGTATCCGCACTGATCCATCGGGGCTGCAGACCTTTCTTGACTGGTTATGGCATAGCAATTCAGAGGAGTAGGCCAGAGCATGCAAAGCAAACTCACTATCACAGGCCTCAGGTCTGGTAAAACAGAAGGTTCCCATCCATTTTGGTTGAATAGACCCTTTATTAACCTCCAAAAAATGCAGGTACCCCACCTCCTGTACCAAATCTGTCCCTATTAGCACTCTTTATCTCCCTTCCCTTTCCTGTCTCCACCAGTCTCTCACTCCATCCAGACAATCCCTGCCAGTTTCTGTCTCTCTCTTCCCTCCCCCTCACAGTTCGCCACAGTTCTCCAGTCTCTCTCTTTCCTTCAACCAATCCCCACCAACCTCTTCTTTTTTTTTTCTCTCTTTTCTGTATCCTGAAAAAGCCCTGTAATGGTCTCGGGGACCTATGAAGGTCCATGGACCATAGTTTGGGAACCACTATGGTAGAGTATTCCAATTTTGCCATGTTTACTATTGGATACATAGGAAGTTTAAGGCCTTTTACATGGTCCATTCTTTTTTTGCCCCTGAAGGAAGAAGTTGAAGTGCTTTGATATGCATTCTAATATTAGCGTTTAATCTGTCTATGCGATTGACCCTCATTCAAGACTTCAGGGTAAATTGTTTTTTCTTCAAAGATAATATCCAACATATTGCTGATACTGATTGCATTCCGTGAAGCTTGGCATCCTCAGTTCATACGGTAACCAATACATTTTTTGGTCCAAGATGAAACTGAATCCTCGGAAATCAGAAGTAAAGTGGTTTGCCCAGTCATCTTGTCCTTCGTTCTGAGAACCAAGATTCCTCTAAACTAGGGGTTCTCAACCCATACTTGGGACACATCTAGCCAGTCAGGTTTTCAGGAGAACCAGAACAAATACGCATGGGAGAGAACTGCATACAATAGAAACATAGGCCATGTGGTCTTTTTCTGTCGCCATGTTTCTATCTAGTCTGCCCTTCCATATCAACTACTACAGGAGTTCACTTTTTCCATGCTTTTTTGAATTCAGATACTGTCCTCATCTCTTCGACCTCCACTGGGAGACTATTCCACACATCTACCACTCTTTCCATAAAGAAATATCTCCAGGAACAAGCAGGAATGTGGTCTTCACATATGGGTGACATCTGCACCGACAGAAGCCTGTACGGGAATGCTCCCCAGCGTCCAATAGGCAAGCCTTTAGGAGCATCCCACTGTGCCTGTGTTGCTACCTTCCTGCCTTTGTGACTCTCCCTCTTCAGTTCTTTGTTTTCTGCGGAGCCAGCAGGAAGCAAATCCTGTTACCACAGAAAGAGAAGAAATTTTCTTATTTTTTTGTGATTGCGTCTGGCATCCCGTCAATGCTGGAACCAGACTTGCATCTTTATTTCTTCTTTCTGTGAAAAAGAGCAAAAAACCGTGAAAAAAAACTTTTTAATTCTTCAAGCACTTGACTCCGTTTCCAGCCTTAGGCCTTCCATCCAGTCTACTGACACGATGGAAAAACCAACTAGTGGTTTTAAGAAATGTTCCAAGTGTGGTAGTACCATTTCTGCCACTGATGCCCATGACTGGTGTCTCAAATGCCTCTGTCCGGATCAACAGCCGTCTGAGTGTCCCCTATGCAAGAAGATGACAAAGAGAGGCCTACAGATTCGGGCTGCAAAACTCTGCTCCCTGTTTGCCTCAGATGCGGTCTCCCTTGCTTCGACATCATCGAGGACGTCGTCTTCACATGGATCTCAGGTATCAAAACACAACTCTTCTTCCAAGACAGGCCATCCTCCTAAGGATAGATCTCTATCTAAAAATAGAGATGCTTCGAGCATTGCCCAAGAGGTGGATTGACTGGCCGATCTTCCCTCCAAAGCCTTACACGGGGTCCAGGGTACCCCGAGGCCTCCATCTCCAGAGAGCTCCTGGTGCCATGCTCTGGAATGGTAGCCCAAGCTTCTGGTACTGATACCCAGGCATCAGCAAACTTGATGGACTAGCGCATGCTAACCATTGAACATAATCTTGTGGCTCTATTAGTGGTGTCAGCACCGGTCAAGACATTAACTCCGGTATCATCAGTACTGATACAGCCAACGATGCCGATACAGTCAGCATTTTGCTTTGTGCCCCTTGGCACACTTCCGCCCATGCCAGGCCTCGAGTCCATGCTTGGTTCCGAGGTACTAACAAGGCAGGTCTCTCACGCTGATACCAATCTTGATCATTACCGGTCTTTACAGGAACAAGAATCGCTGTCGTCGATACTTTGAATCTACTGATTCCGATTCTTTGGACGATGAATCGATTGGTACCAGAGAGATGAGGAGTCTCCCCAAGGATCCCTCTCCGTCTCCAATGACGCATGTCCCCTCCCAAAGTCATGACTTTCCAGGGGTTTATCAAGGACATGGCAAAGGGCCTATCCATTATTCCTACATCAGAGAAAGAACCCAGAGCAGAGGAGTTGGAAATTCTGCTATATTCTACAGCTCCTAAAGAGGCAACTATTCTCTCTATACACCACGTTCTCCAGGACCTTATGTTCTGGATTTGGGAGACGCCCCTCACCATTTCTCCCCATACCTGGTGACTCGATAACATGTATCGGGTACTGGATAGCTCTGGGTTCCAGAAGACACAACTTCCACACCACTCAATGGTAGTGGAATTGGCTATGCATCAAATTAAGAATTCTAAAATGCACTCCTCCAATCCCCTGGGCAGGGAGTCGAACCATGGTGCTTTCAAGCCTCCATGATTTCAGCCCGCATAAGTTCATACATACTCTACATGGGTATGTTCCTTAGGAAAATGATTAAGGAATGTCTCCTCCTTCTCCCGGATGACAAAAGGGTGGACTAACTTACATTAGTCAAACATGCCCAAAATGTTTCCAAGTTTGTCAATAGGGCAACCTTTGACTGTTTTGAATGCATTAGCAGAACTTCTATCTATATAGATGTCCATAGAATTGCCTGGCTTCAGGCTTCAGACCTTGAACAGTGGGTTCAAGATAAACTGGGAAATATTCCCTGTACAGTTGAAAACCTGTTTGGAAAGGATTGGCAAGATAAGGCTTCTCAGTTAGAGTCTGAGAATACCACCCTCAATAGCTTTTCAAAGGCTGCCTACCCTACCAAGAAAAAAGCAACTGCTAAGAAGCCTTTTTATGGTAAGAAGAATAAATTCTACTCTTCTTACCCCTCAACTTCTCAATACCAGCCTCAGGGTACCCAGAGAAAGCAACAGTCAACTATGCAACAGAAGAAGCCACAGGCTCCTAAACCACAGCCAGTAGCACAGACTCAATCTATGCCTGGTTTTTTACTTCTTCCTAGAGAACATTGCCACCCTGCCTCTGGAGAACCCCTACTCCTTCCATATAGCAGGCAGACTTTGCCATTATGCCCTCAGAGCAGTGGACACTAACTATAGTGCGAGAGGGGTACAAGCTACATCTACAAAGCATACCACTCGCCACTCTAGTGGGGGAGTATCATTCCCAACCCCCACTCAATGATCTCCTCCAGCAAGAGATCACCCCTCTTCTGTCAGAGTGTACCATAGAGGTTCCAAAATACCAGAAGGGGATGGGGTTCTATTCTCTGTACTTTCTCATTCCAAAAAAGAATGAGGGTACAGACCCATCTTAGATCTCAGAAATTTCAACAAGTTTCTAGTTCGAGAGAAATTCAAGATGATTTCTCGAGGAACCCTTCTACCTTATTTCCAGAGTCAGGACTGGCTCTGTTCTCTAGATCTCAAAGAAGCATATACCCATATCCTCATTCATCCAGAACACCAGAGGTATCTGCACTTTATCTTCCAAAGAAATTGCTATCAATACAGAGTCCTTCCCTTCGGACTCGCCTCTGCCCCAAGAGTCTTCACAAAGTGTGTGGCGGTCGTAGCTGCATATCTAAGGAGACTCGGAATATTCATCTTCCCTTACTTAGAAAATTGGCTGATAAGGGCAGCCACTTCTCAGGAAGTTCACCTATCCCTCCTTCGTACAATTCAGGTACTAAAGGATGTAGGATTTGTGATAAATCTTCCAAAATCCCATCTAGTTCTTACTCAAACACTAGAGTTCATAGGGGTTATTCTAGACACGCGAAGGTCAAGGGTATTTCTACCCCAGGAGCATTGTACCCGCCTAGTACAGATAGTATCTCAAGGTTCAAAAACCAATCTCTTGGCCAGAGAAATGCTACAACTTTTAGACCATATGGCCTCTACAGTTCATGTAGTGCCATATGCTTGTCTGCAGATGCGGACAACTCAATAGACTCTTGTCTCCCAATGGAAACAGGCCCCTGGGGCCCTCACAGACAAAATCAAAGTTGCAGACATTCTCATGCTCTGGTGATCTACCCCAGGGAATCTCTTCATAGGGTCACCTTTTCAGATGCCTCCACATCACTGCATCCTGACAACAGATGCCTCCAAACTGGGTTGGGGAGCTCACTTGGACTCTCTCTTCACTCAGGGCCTCTGGACAGAGCAGGAGTTACAACTCCAAATAAATTTGCTGACGCTTCGTGCAATCTTCAGTGCCCACAAAGTGTTTCAACAACAACTGCAGGGCCACAGAGTTCTGGTCCAAACAGACAATTGGGTAGCTATGTTCTATGCGAACAAACAGGGGGGGAAATGGGCTCTTGGGCCCTCTGCAAGGAGGCTTTCCATCTTTGGTCCTTTGCCATTGCTCATCAGATGCATCTCCAGGCAGTATATCTGCCAGGACACCAAAATGCCTTAGACAGATTGATTCAGATCCTCCTTCTGCACGAGTGATCTCTCCATCAGGAAACAATCTCCTACATCTTTCACACCTGGTGAACTTTGGAGATAGACCTTTTTGCCACTTTGCAGAATGCCAAACTACCTCATTTTTGCATCAGAACTCCAATGCCCAGTCAGCAGGTCGATGCTTTCCACCTTCACTGGGGTCAGGATTTCCTATATGCCTTTCCTCCCATACCCCTGATTACCAAAACACTTTTCAAGCTTCAAGCAGACAGGGGCCACATGATCCTCCTAGCCCCATGCTAGCCACGTCAACCGTGGTTTCCTCTCCTGTTACGTCTGTCAAAGACTCGCCCTCGAAGCCTTGGATCAGCTCCCGACCTTCTCTCACAGGAGGGGGGAGGCCCCACTCCATCCCATCCCATCCCATCCCACAGTCTCTCCATCTCATGCCTCGGCTGTTGAAAGCGTAGTCTTGCAAGGTCTCAACCTTCCTCAGGAAGTAAAGGACATACTACTAGCCTCCAGGGAAACAGTCTACTAGATGTCCCTATGACTTTAAGTGGCATAGGTACTCCATTTGGTGTACCCAAAGGGATCTTAACCCTTTCTCAGCTCTGGTGGAGGCTCTCCTTCAGTATCTCCTCCATCTTTTGTCCTCTGGTCTCAATACAAACTCTGTGAGGGTTCACCTCAGTGCAATTGCTGCTATTCACCATCCCTTGAATGTACAGCCTATTTCTTTACAACTGCGTGTGACATATTTTATGAGAGGGCTCTTATTAACCAAGCCCCCCATCAGGCCATGGGATCTTAATGTGGTTTTAGGTCAGCTCCTTAAGCTGTCCTTTGAACCTTTAGCCACAACCTTACTAAAGTTTCTCTCTTGGAAAGTCATCTTCCTTGTTGCACTCACTTCAGCTAGACGCATCAGTGAGCTCCAAGCATTGGTGGCTGACCCGCCTTTATAGCTGCTTCCACCATGACTCATCCTCATTTCATGCCCAAGGTGGTTTCTCCTTTCCATTTGAATCAGTCTGTCTACCTGCCTGTCCCCTCACTTGCTTTGCAGCTTGTCGTGCTGTGAGATCTTGTGTGCATCAGTGATGCTGAGGGCTAAGCTATCGGTAGTTTAACTACTGGCAGGGTCTCTCAAGATAGACAGGTCTCAGCTGAGGTGCCACACCTAGACAAACCACCCATCTTGGCAGCAGCAGAATGGGACAGTGTTGGAGGCGGAGGATCATATTTCTGTGACAACGGCAATAACACTAAACTTAAACTGCGCAGAGGAAAGGCCTGGCAATCTACTTCTATATTTTGCCATGAAAAGCCAGTGGATAGTCACAACAGAACAAATTGCACTATAGTGCTGGAAGATGAGACCCCCAGGTTGGAAGGCATTCAACTAGCTACTGGGGAGGAACTGAAGACTTCAGAGTAAAGAGCATTTACGATGTGGTTGGATCAAAGCCCTTGGAACGCCTGACTGCTGATGTAGCTGCGTATGAAATGAGAGTCAAACTGTAAAGATGTCTTACATATTGGGACTTGGAACGTATGAAACATTAACCAAGGGAAGTTGGAGGTGGTCGAGAATGAAATGGAAAGTGTATACAACTTGATCTGTTCGGTGTCAGCGAGCTGAAATGGACTGGCATCGGGCACTTTGCATCAGATGATCACATGGTCTACTATGCTGGAAAATGAAAGAGAAAGAAGAAATGGTGTTGCATTTATAATAAAGAAGAAACTTGCAAGAACTGTAATGAAATACAATGCATTCAGTGAACGCTTAATCTCTCTTCGTGTACGAGGAATGCCTCTCAACGCAACAATAATTCAAGTATATGCCCCAACAGCTGCAGAAGAGGATGAAATTAATGAGTCCTATGAACAAGTACAAGCTGAAATTGACAAAACATGCAAAAAGGATATCCTGATAGTCATGGGTGACTGCAATACAAAAGTTGGCAATAAAGAAGAAGTCCAAGTAGATGGCAAAGTAGAAGGCAAAAGAGAATGCAAATATATGGACTTGGCAATAGAAATGAAGCTGGAGAAAGACTGATAGAATTCTGCAATACCAACTATCTATTCATCTCGAACACCTTCTACCTGCAACACAAGCGGCGACTGTACACATGGACTTCATCCAATGGATTGTACAACAATCAAATTGACTACATCTATTGAAGTTAACGATGGAAAAGCTCTATAACATCAACAAAGACAAAACCTGGAGCTAGCTGTGGTACAGATTAGCAGCAACTAGTATGCAAGCTAAAGTTAAAAAAGAGCAAGCCGCTCATGAATGTAGCAAAATATGACCTTGAGACTATACCTCTGGAATTTAAAGACTGCCTGCAAAGTCGATTTGCTGCTTTAGATACAAATGACAGAGCGCCAGAAGAGTTATGGAATGTTGTGATGGAAGAAAGCGAAAAGTCTCTACAAAAGGTGAAAAAGCAAAAATAACGAAAATAGATGACGGAAGAAACTCTGAAAATTGCCCAGAAATGCAGAAAAGCTAAAGCCAGAGGAAAAAGAAAGACAGTCGCAGAACTCAACAGAGATTTCCAACGTGCAGCAAGACAGGTCAAGGAAAAGTACTACAATGACACATGCAAGGAAATAGAAGCAGAAACTATTAGAGGAAGAACAAGATCGGCTTTCCTAAAGCTATGAGAGTTAAAGAAAAAATTCCAGCCTTGAATTGGAATGTTACAAGATGCTCAAGATTCTATGTTGAATGATGCTGAAAAGATCAAGAAAATGTGGAAAAAATATACAGAGTTTTTATATGATAAATATCAAGTGGACCAACAGCTGTTTCAACCTGTACCTTATGATCCGGAGCCATTGGTGATGAAAGAAGTTGAAGCAGCATTGAAAGCCTTATCAAAGAACAAAACACCAGTCATTGATGGCATTCCTTTAGAAGTATTACAGCAATCTAATGCAGCTGTTACCATACTTACAAGGCTCTGCCAAAAAACTGACTGGAAAAGATCTGTGTTTATACCAATACTAAAAGAAGGTGATCCAACTGACTGTGGAAACCATCGCAAAATTGCTCTGATCCCACATGCCAACAAGATTCTACTGAAGATTATTCAACAGAGACTACACCCATACCTGGAACAAGAGCGACCTGAAGTGCAAGCAGGGTTCAGGAAAGGGCAAGGAACGAGAGACATCATCGCGGATGTGAGATGGATCCTTGAAAAAACTAAAGAATACCAAAAGGATATCTATTTGTGCTCTATCAACTAAAGCAAGGCTTTTGACTGTGTAAACCATGAGAAACTCTGGACCACATTAAGAAGCATGGGTATACCAGAACACCTGATCCTTCTCTTGTGCAATCTGTACATTGATCAAGAAGCAACAGTTCAAACGGAACAAGGAGAAACAGAATGATTTAAAATCAGCAAAGGTGTAAAACAAGGCTGCATACTTTCCCCTTACTTGTTTAATTTATATGCAGAACAAATCATCAGAGAAGCAAGACTGTATGAAGACAACAGAGGTGTGAGGACAACAACCTTCGCTATGCTGATGATATCACATTACTGGCTGAAAGTGAAGATGATCTTAAACATTTGCTTCTCACGATCAAGAGACATAGTTTTAAAATGGGCCTGCACCTTAATGTAAAGAAGACAAGGATCATGACAACTGGCAAAATGAATAAGTTCATCTTTAAAGGAGAAGAAATTGAAATCCTGGACAACTTTAACCTACTTGGATCAAGTTATCAATAAAGAAGCGACAAGTGGTCAAGAAATCCGATGATGCATTGCTCTTGGCAGAATGGCTGTGAAGGACCTAGACAAATTCTCAAGAGCAGAGATGTCTCTCTCCATACAAAGATTTGACTTGTTCAAGTCATGGTATTTTCAATAACGTCATATGGATGTGAAAGTTGGACAGTGAAAAAGATAGACAGGAAGGAAATTGATGCCTTTGAATTATGGTGCTGGCGGCGAATACTGCGTATACCATGGACTGCCAGAAGAACAAACCAGTCAGTACTACAGGAAATCAAACCTAAGCTTTCTTTAGAAGCTCAGATGACAAGACTTCGACTTTCATACTTTGGATACATCATGCGAAGAGAGAGATCATTAGAGAAAGATATCATGCTTGGCAAGATAGAAGGTCATCGCAAGAGGAAGGCCAGCAATGAGTTGGATCGATACAATAACTGTAACTACAGGTACCAGTCGGTCAACAATGAGCCACCTGATTGAAAACCAAACACAATTTAGGACAACTATCCAGAGGATCGCCATGAGTCGACACCGATTCGACGGCACTTAACAACAGCAACCTGCCTGTCTTCTTCCCTAGACCTCATTCCTCTAGGGCTGAGGCACCCCTCCATACTCTTGACTGCAAGCGTGCTTTGGCATCCTATCTTCAGAGGACAGTTGAGCCCCATAAGAGCGCTGTTATTCATCTCCTTTGATCCTAGTTACTTGGAGTTACCAGTATCCAAGCATACTCGATCTAAATGAATAGCAGATTGCATCTCATTTGCTTATGCTAAAGCAGGACTATCCCTTGAAGGTCATGTCACTGCGCATAATGTTTGTGCCATGGCTACTTGACGGCAAACCTACATTCTCTAGCCATTGATGAAATCTGCAAAGCAGCCACCTGGTCTTTGGTGCATACCTTTGCTGCACATTACTGTTTGGACAAGGACTCCCGCTGGGATGCCATTTTTGGTTAGGCTGTACTCCAACACCTCTTTCAGACTTAGATCAACTCCTACCCTCTGTCCTGGAATTTTCAATGCCAGATGTCCATTAAAGAGCCATGCCCTCTTGAGGACTGCTCTGAGGCAAATCTACCTGGGAGCTAGGGAGTCCCATATGTGAAGACTACATGCTTGTTCTTGGAGATAGCGTAGTTACTCACCTGTAATAGGTGATCTCCAGGAACAGCAGGAATTTAATCTTCACCACCCACCCTCCTCCCCTAGGAGCTGTAAGGTTTTCTCTCTCTCTTTTCTCTCCTTTATCTCAGCTACAAACTCGGCTGAAGAGGGAGAATCACAAAGGTGGGACGGCAGCAACGCAGGCGCAGTGGGATGCTCCCAAAGGCTTTCCTATTGGATGCTGGGGAGCGTTCCCGCGTGGGCTCTGTCAGTGCCAACGTCACCCATATGTGAAGACTAAATTTCTGCTGTTCCTGGAGATCACCTGTTGCAGATGAGTAACTACGCTATTTCCGCATATTACTCCTGAGTCTATCCCCTTTCACCCTCATCCTAAGTCCCCTCGTAGCAGAGCTTGCTTTAATTTGAAAGAAGCTCTCAGTGCATTTTTGCTATGGAGGTATTTAAACATTTCTTTCGTATCTCCTCTATCCCGCCTTTCCTCTAAAGTATACATATTAAAATCCTTAAGTCTTTCCTCATATGCTTTATAACGAAGACCACCAGCCATTTTAGTAGCCACCCTCTTCACAGACTCCAATCTGTTTATATCCATTTGAATGTGTGGTCTCCAGAATTGCACACAATACTCCAAATGAGGTCGCACCAAAGGCTTAAACAGAAGCACTATCACCACCTCCTTGTTTTTTTTTTCTGCTGGCTATTCCTCTCCCTATGCACCCAAGCATCCTTCTAGCTTTTGCCGTCGCCTCTTCGACGTGGTTAACTACTTTAAGATCATCAGATGCAATCATGCCCAGGTCCCGTTCTTCTTTTGTGGACAGACGTACTTCACCCCCTACATTGTACCACTCCCTTGGATTGTTGCAGCCCAAATGCTTGATCTTGCATTTTTTAGCATTAAATCTCAGTTGCTAAATTTCGACCATTCTGCAAACTTAGCTAGATCCCGCCTTATATTATCTACTCCTTTCTGGTTATCTACTCTTGCAGATTTTGGTATCATCTGCAAAGAGGCAAACCTTACCCAACAGCTCTTCTGCAATATCACTAACCAAGATTTTTAAAAAGAATCTGACCAAGGACAGTTCCCTGTGGCTCACCACTGGTAACCTCCTCCGAGAACAATCAGGAAGTCAGTCCTCACATATAGGTGACATCGGTGCCGACAGAGCCCGTACAGAAGCTTCTCCCCAGCTTTCAAATAAAGCCTTTGGGAGATGCACTACATATGCATGGTCCTCTTTCCGCCCAAAGGTGCCATCTTGCCTCGGTCTCCTTTTTTTTTGCGGAGCCCATCAGTCGTCTGTCTGCTTTCCCCAGAAAAAGTGTTAATTTTGTCTTGAATTTTTCTTTCTCAATTTGCATACCAGTTCTTTTTCCTGCCCCCGAGCCGCCGGCCTCAGCCTCGCATCTCGGGTTCTTTTATTTTATTTTTTAAATTTCCTTTTCAAGTCTTCTCAACCGGTGCAGTTCGCACCCTTTTTTCTCTGGCTGAGACTAAAGTCTTTGATCTTGCCAGGGCCCTTTTCCCATAGCCTCCGCCAGTGATTTTAAGCAATGTGACTGGCACGTTCATACCATGTACCTCACCGATCCCCATGACTGCTGCCTCCGTTGCCTTGGGCCAGACCATGATCTCTTGGACTATGGCCTCTGTAAGAAGATGTCCTCCAAGGCCATCAAGAGCTGTCAGCAGCAGCAGGAAAAAATTTTCCAGAGGTCCAACTGCTCTGGAGTCACCAGTGACACCACGCTCCAAGACTTCTCCGGAACCCTGGGGTGACCTCAACGCCTTGAAACTCCAAGGCCGCGGGTCCTCTAAACAGAGCACTCCGGAGGTGGAACACAAGAAGAAGAAACCTGTGAGAACCACATTTGCAGACGGTTTGGGGAAGGTGGGTAAGTCCCACTTCTGGCCCCGCAGCCCACACCGCGAGTCCGAGGGGACGGAGCAGGAGCGGCCAATCATGATGGCCCAAAAGGAATCGTTGGCCTCTGGTAATTAGCCTCAGACCCCCAAGGCCATCCTAGTCGAGGACTCTCCCTCCTCAGAACCAGGGCTAGGCCTGAAATCCTTGATGTCTGCGCCAAATGCTGCAGAGTCATCTGGACTGGAGACCAGAATGGTGGCCTTTGGAATGCAGCTTGTCTGCCTTCATGACCCAGCAGCAAGTTCTGATGCTTGGTTCCTCTGGTTCATCAGCCCCAGCCACCGGGTTCTTGACCTTGAGGATGTTCCTGGTGGTTGAGCCAGTCCTCTAGTGCTACCAGTCTCGAGGTGTCCCTCAGCTTCGGTCAGATCCTCAGGGCCGAGATCCTCCCCGATGAGTGCCCGTGGCTCTGACCTGGGACCCGGACTGCTCTCGAAACCTCCACAGTCTATGACTAGGACTGGGAGACCGAGGGCGAGGAGTCTTTGGACACCCATTGCCACAGCGATGTGCCTTTGGATCAGTCTCCCACCGAGACCTGGTGCCGGTCCCCGCCAAGGATATGGCCTTCTTCGACTTGGTGAGAGACATGGCGAAGGCACTGGCGTTCAACACTGATTCGGAGGAGGATCCTCGCACAGAGGAACTCTGGATCCTTCAGTATGAAGTCCCCCCCCTCCTCCCTGAAGAAGGTACTCATGGTGCCTGTCCCTCAAAGTCTGCAACAGCTACTCCTCGGCATGTGGGAGACGCCTGCATTGGTACCCATCATGAGCTAATGGCTGGACTTGATGTTCTGAGTCCCGGATTCCAGAAGGCACAACTGCCACATAATTCCATGGTGGTGGAGTCGGCCATATATCGGTTCAGGAACCAAAAGACGCACTCCTCAGTGCCCACAGGGAGGGAGGCCCGCGCTATGGATGCCATGGGCAGAAAGTGTTACCAGGGCTTGATGCTTATTGGCTGGATCCAGGCATATCAGCTGTACATGGCCATGTACCTGAGAGAACTGGTGAAGGAATTTGTCGGGTTCTTGGCGGTCTCTCTGAGGAACCCCTCCAGCGGTTCTGGGCCCTGGCCTTGGGTGTCAGAGAATGCTCCAAGTTTATGACTTAGGCAGCCTATGATGGCTTCGAATCAGTGGCTAGAATAGCTGTGGTGGGCAACAGTGCCCGGTGCCAGGCCTGGCTACAGTCTTCTGACCTGGAGCAATGGGTTCAGAACAAATTGGTCAATGTCCCTTGCTAGGGAGAGAATTTCTTCGACAAACCCATGACCAATTAGGCTGTAGAGTGGGAGACAGAGTTCCTGACGAGAACCTGACTCTCCCAGAAGACTGCTACCCTTCCCTGATGGAAGACCTCTGATAAAAGCCCCCTTACTCGAGGAAGGGTGAGGCTTACGAAGACTACCCTCAGTATCGGGCCTTCCCAGCTCCCCAACAGGGTCAGCAGGACAAGGACATGGCCCTCGTAAGCCCAAGACTCCCAAACCCAAGCACTGGCTCTGACCCAGCCTGGTGGGAGCTTTTGACTCCTTGGCAAAGTCTCTCCTCCTTAGGAGGCCCACCCCAGCAGCTCATAGGTGAATGTCTATTGTTTGCCCATCGGTAACCATCCATCACCACCAACGCCTGGGTACTGAAGGTGGTCAGGGAGGGTTACCTCCTCCACTTGCTGCAGATGCCCTCTCCATTCTTCCTGGGAGAGTCCCCCCAGGGCTCCCCTCCACCAGACCCTGCTACTGCAGGAACTCACAGGTCTTCTAGAGGACAGGGCAGTGGAACCAGTGCCTCCACATCTTTGGGGCAAAGGGTTCTACTATCGGTATTTGCTTGTACCCAAAAGAACAGGGGGCCTATAGCCCATCCTAGACCTGTGGAACCTAAACATGTACCTGGTGATGGAGAAGTTCAAGATGCTCTCCTTTGGAACACTCCTGCCATGTCTCCAGCAGGGAGACTGGCTATGTTCCTTGGACCTAATGGATGCATACACCCACATCCTCATCCTTACCACCCACAGGCAGTACCTCAGGTTCATGGTGGGGGGGGGGGACCCCACTACCAGTACTGGGTACTACTTTTTGGCCTAGCCTCTGCCCCCAGAGTCTTCACCACAGCCCACCTTTGCCTCCAAGGGGCCTTTGTCTTCCCCTGTCTGGGCGACTGGCTCATTAGAGGGGGCTCAGATGTCAAGGTGCAGCAGGCTATGGCCTACACCATCCACATTCTCCAGTATCAGGGGTTTGTCATAAACCTCCCAAAATCCCATCTCCTCCTGACACAGTGTGTGGAGTTCTTAGGGGCACAGCTGGACACAGTTCAGGCCAGAGCCTTCCTGCCTCTGGACAGAGCCGACCACCTCAGGGTGTTGGCCGCAGACGTGTAGCACTGATGCTCTGTGTCTGCTCGCTTTCTGCTCAGACTGCTGGGCCACATAGCATCCATTGTCCATGTTACCCCAGACGCCCACCTACGCATGAAGGCGGCTCAGTGATGTCCACTGCTCCCAGTGGACCTAGGCCATGGGCTGGCTATGAGACAGGGTGATGGTGACCCACCGGGTGATAATCTCCCTCAACTGGTGGCAAGTGCCTCAGCATCTTCAGACCGTGATGCCTTTTCAGGCCTTCCTCTCTCTGTAATCTCTTGTATTTTATGGCGACCTCCCTTCTTTTCTTCACCTTTTCAGCTACTTCTTTTGAGAACCATAGTGGCCTCCTTTTTCTTTTCTTTACCTTTCTAACATAAAGGCAGTGCATAAAAATCTCTCTCGTGGATATTCATCGTGATTCTCCTGAAAACTTGACTGGTTAGGTGTGTCCCAAGGACTGGGTTGAGAACCCCTGCTCTAAAGGATTCCGTGGTGATCTTGCCTGTTCATCTAGATACTTAGCTTTCTTTTAACCCCCCTCCTGACAGATTTCCTAATCAAGTCCTTGTTTTCTGCCTTGCACAAAGTTTGTTCTTTTAGATACCTACTCAAGGGCAAAGCTCCAAATATTGAAGCTTGTCCAAATTTCATTCAGCCTGGGCTATTGTTACTCTTTCTGTAATGGTCTGAAAATGTCAGTAATTAATAGACAACTAATACAAAGAACAATGCAATGTGTGCCTTCCAGCCAATGCTGACTCCTGGCAACTCAGCAGCTCCTGGGTTTTCTTGGCAGTGTGACTGGAAGTAGATTGCCAGGCCTTTTATTGAGGCAATGGAGGGTTAAGTGATTTGCCCAAGGCCACAAAGAGTGCTATTGGGAATCAAATGCCAGTCTCTTGGTTACCAAGCCAATGCTCTAACCATTATCCTTTTTCTCCACTCCAATGAAAACAGCCTGTCATCAAACTTTTGAATCATGTTCCTAAGTCCAATTGTGTAAGACCCCTTTTGGTTGATCAGTGCTAGCTCCTGATATTCAATAGCTATATATTCAAAATATTGCTATTAACCCATCAGGCTCTCTTTACTGGCTCTTCCAAATATTTAGCCGTCACACTTGTTCTCCGTATACCTACTCAGCTCTTGTGTTGTGCTTAACATAACCCATTAACTGTTCTTTTTTTTTTTTCTTTCTCCCAGATCACCTTGAAAGGTGACACATCGTACATTGTTTTGTTACACTGCTCCCTGTTTATGGAACATGCTTTAATGGTCTGGAAACAGAAACTTCCTATCAGAAATTCTAGGTGGGCCTGAAAACCTGATACTTCTCCAGCCTACAACGTGTAGGCCTTTCCTAGTACTTAATATGAGTGAGTGGCTGTTATGCTACTTGATGGTATTCTTTTGGAGAGAACATGTAAACTTTCCTTTTGGCTCTCTCTGTTGACCTCTGCTGCTATCCCTATCCATATTATTTTTTTGTCCATTTTAAATATATATTTTATTTGTGTATGCTGCTCTGTTGTGTTTGACATAGTCAAATCAAATAGACCATGAGAAGGTCTCCAAGTCATGCCTGCCATATCTCATGATATGAATTACTCTCGTTATGAGAGAGTCTCTGCATGACTTTAAACACAGTTGGTTTGAAGGGGAGCAAGTGGGGCCGCCTTGACAATGCTGAGTGATGTCACTGGCTAGGCCCAATCCTTAACACCAGCCCTGATTTTAGGGATTGTTTTTCTATGATGTGACTGTGCAGAGGGTGCCCAGTGTCCTCTGCTACTCCCTCTGGCAGGTCACAGCTCTTTGGATGTCTGGTGCTTTCTAGCAAGGATATACAAACAGTTAAATAGCACAGGCTGATAGTTAATCGTGGAACCTATTGTTTAGCAGAGTCTTATTTGCCCATACTGGGTAAACATACTTAGCACTGGAGTAACAGAACAAGTACAGCAGTTCGAATAGTAGCGGAGTTCATTCCCCATTTTTAGTTTGCAAGTTTCTAGATGATGATCCAGGTACTGGTCTTGCATACCAATTTATATTCCTCTTCTCACACATACTCTCTTTCACTTTTTGAGTAATGCACTGCACCTATCCTGTTCCAGCAGAAAGAAGAAGCTGCCCTGCCTTTGGCTAGTTTTAAAGACCCGTTTCTTTCCCTGTGTAACTGATGATCTTTTTGCAGCAGCTACCAACCAATGCTAAGAAGTAGGTGAGGGCAGGGTGAGGTAAATTGGGATAGCCCACTTCTAAGATGATTTTCAGGGGCACTGCTGGGCCAGGAGCCACATTGGCCTCTGTGGTGGAGATTTTAGCACTGAGCCAGGAGGTTTAGTTCGTGTAATTCATCCTGTGATAGGTTTTCTCCGGGGACAGCAGAAATCGGTCCCTCACATATGGGTGACATTTGGCACCGATTGAGCCTGTGCGGTAACCTCTTCCCCAGCTTTCACAGAAAGCCTTTGAGAGACCTACTACGCATGCGTGGTCCCCTTCCCGCCTAAGAGTGCCATCTTGCCTCAGTATGATGACATAATTCAAGAAGGCAAAAATGACAAAAAGCAACTCCACAGAGAGGAGGGAGGGTTGTGAGGACTGATTCCTGCTGTCCCCAGAGAACACATCTTTCAAGTGAGTAACTACGCGTTCTCTGGGAACAAGCAGAAAGTCAGTCCTCACATATGGGATTTCCCAGCCACGGGCTACTGAAAAAACCTGCAAAAGCCATGGGTGACTGAAAAAGGTGAAGCAGCAAAGGAGTCAAGGAACAGCAAAACCCCCGAGCGACCCTCAAGTGTCAAGTGAGGAACCAATTCGCTGGTAGTATTAACACACCAAGGGCAGGAATTGCCTTACACCCCAAACAGATGACAGAGTACTGCCTGGCTGAAGGCGCTGTCCCTAGCAAAACTCCCTCTTCAGGCAGTAGTGTGCTGTGAAGGTATGGCCTGAGGACCAGATAGTAGCCTGGCAGATCTCCAGCAAAGGGATGGGAGCGCAGGTTTGCCACAGATGCCACCATGGTCTAGACGCTGTGTACTGTGATGTGGTGCTTCAGCAAGAGACCGGCCTGCTCATAGGCAAAGGCAATGCAGTCCACCACCCAAATGGACAGGGTATGTTTGGAGACAGCTAACCCCAACCGATTTGGATCGTAGAAGATGAAGAGCTGCAAGGAGCGTCAGTGGGCCTTTGTATGGTCCCGGTAGTGTAGGCCATGGCCCGCTTACAGTCCGGAGTGTGGAGAGCGGCCTCTGCCCTGTTAACATGAGACTATGGGAAGAAGATGGGGATCACGACCTCCCGATTGAGGTGGAATGGGGACACCACCTTAGTCAGAAACTTAGGGTGTGTGCAGAGCATGACCCTGTTCCTGTGGTCTGGAGCTCACTGATCCTGTGAGCAGAGGTCAGCGCAACGAGGAAGACCACCTTCCAGGAGGTGGCAAGAGCTGAGAGGCTGAAAGGGTGGCATGGTAAACTTTGAGAATACTACATTGAGCTCCCATACCGCCGCTGGAGGATGGAAAAGCAGCCATGAGAGTAGCAGGCCTCAGGAAACGAGTCACAAGGGGCTGTGGAGAGGGGCTTACCCTCAACAAGATGGTGGTGTGCAGAGAGTGTGCTGGAGTGTACCTTAATGGAATTGGACTTCAGCCCTGACTGGGACAGGTGAAGCACATACTGCAGCACAAGCTCGACCGGACAGGACAAGGGGTTGATCCCCTTCTCCGCACACTACACAGAGTATCTCTGCCACTTGATGACTTAGGTCCAACAGGTGGAAGCCTTGCGGGAGGCTAGGAGAACCACCTCCACCTCATTCAACAGGTTGAACTGGGCCAAGACTACCCTTTCAGTAGCCAGGCCGTTGGAGTCAGGGATGCTAAATTGGGGTACAGAAGAGAGCCATCCTCCTGCATGAGCAGGCCCAGGGTGCACCCCAGAGGGACCGGGGGTGTCTGAGAGAGGAGCAAGGGAAACCATGGCTCCTGGGGCCACCGGGGAGCCACCAGGATCAGGGTGGCCCTGTCGAGCTGGATCTTGAACAGGGTTTTGGCAATCAGAGGCATGGGCGGGAAGGTGTAGAGGAGGACTCCCATCCATGGGATGAGAAATGCATCTGCCACCACCTGAGAGAGATGTGGCATCCTGGAGCAGAAGTGGGGCAGCTGAGAATTGGCAGGGCTGGCGAAGAGGTCCATTTGAGGGTGCTCCCAGAGATTGAACAGCTGGCTGGCTACCTAGGGGTCCAGCTGCCACGGTTGAAGGATCAGGTTGAGCAGGTCTGCCAGGGCATTGTTCTGGCCCAGGAGGTACACCACTTGAAGGAGCATCCGGTTCTCGCTGGCAAAGGAGCAAGGGCTCACCTCCTCTTGGGACAGGAGGGATGACCCTGTGTTCCCCTATTTGTTGATTTAGAACATTGTTACTTGGTTATTGGTCTGGATCAGCACCGCCTGGTCCTGTAGGTGGTGATGAAAGGCCCAGAAGGCTAGTGCTATGGCTCAGAAGCTCCAGGAGGTTGACCTGCTGGAGGCTCTCTGCCAGCGACCAATGGCCCTGAGTGCAAGGTTGTCGCAATGGGCTCCCCAGTCCAGTTTGGAGGCATCTGTGGTGAAGAACCTCTGGGGGGGGGGGGAGGCCATGTGGTCCAGCAGGTGAAGCTGAGGAGTGGTCCTGGATGTTCCTGCAAGAGCCATTCCAGAGGGAGGAAGACCTTGGCCTGGACGGTGTTCAGCAGTGCCCCTATAAGTTCCAGGTGTTGTGACAGTTGGAGGTGGGTCCTGGGTAATTTATGATGAACCCCCGGTGCTCCAGAACGAGGATGGTACAGGCCCACCTGATGGGCTTCGGTGGCAGTGTTGCCCTTGATGAGCCAGTCATCCAGGTAGGTAAAGATGAACACCCCCTGCAGTCGCAGAAAAGTGGTGACCGCTGCCAGGCATTTGGTGGTCACTCTCGGGGTGGAAGCCATTCCGAAAGGTAGGACCCTGAACTGGTAATGACATCCTTTTACCACAAAGCAAAAGTACTGCCTGCGGTGGGGGTGGATGAGGATGTGCATGTACGCATCCTTGAGATCCAATGAGCATAGCCAATCTCCCTGATGGAGGTAGGACAGCAATGTTCCAAGGGAGAGCATCTTGAACTTCTCCCTCACCCAGGAACCGGTTGGGGTCGCACAGGTCTAGAGGGGCTCCCCTGGAAGGAAGGGTGGGCGCATCTGTTTGACATGGAAGAGATAATCCTCCCTCACTACCTGCAGGGTACCCGCTATATGTGGTTATGAGGGACCACCGGGCGGCATAAAACACCAGTCGCCCACCCATGTGCTGCAGGGCTGGACTTCTTAGGGGGAAGAGATGCTATGCCCAAGGAGTCAAAAGCCCCCTCCAGGTTATGCCGTGGGCACAGTCTGGGGCTTGGAGGTTTTAGGCTTACATGGGCCATGCCCTTGTCCCTTGGCCTGCTGGCACTGTTGAGGAGCTGGGAAGGCAGAGTACTAGTCTCTGTAAGCCTTCCTCTTCTTTGAGTATAGGGACTTTTTGCCTGAAGCCTTCCATTGGGAAGGGTCAGCAGTCTTTCTGGAGAGCCATGAACTCGGACTCCAGCTCGAGGCCTTGTCAGTCATTGCCTTGCTGAAAAGGATCTCTCCCCGGCAAGAGACATCGAACAACTTGTCTTGCACCCATTGCTCCAAGTTGGAAGAATGTAGTCAGGCCTGGTGCAGGCACTAATGTCCGCCACGGCTGCTCTAGCTGCTGACTCAAAGGCTCGAGTCATGAACTTGGAACACTCCTTGACTGTGGAAGTTGGGGTCCTGAACCGCTGAAGAGGCTCCTCAGAGAAACCAGCCAAGAACCTGGTGAGTTCCCTCATCAGGTTCCTCAAGTACATGCCCATGTAGACCTGGATCCAGCTGATGAACATCGAGCCCTGGAAGCATTTCCTGCCCATGGTATCCATGGCATGGGCCTCCCTGCCTGGGGGCACCAACGAGTGCATCTTCTGGCTCTTGAGCCGACACATGGCTGACTCCACCACCATGGAATTCTGAGGCAGTTGTGTTTTCTGGAAGCTGGGGCTCTGGCAGACTTGGTACATCGAGTCGAGCCGCCTACTCACAACTGAGGCCAGGTCTTCCACATACAGAAGAGCAGCCATTCCAGAATGGGGGCAATGGGATATCGTGAGTGCCTCCTTAGGAGGAGCCCGAGGCTCCTCTTCGGACTGTCATGAAGTCAAGGACCTTCTCCATATCTCACGGATGAGGTCAAGGAAGGCCAGGTCCCCTGATAGAGATCGGTGCTGGGCCTCGGGAGGAGACGGGTCCAAGGGGACGTCCCTGTGAAGACCAGTATTGGGGGACTCATCATCTCTGTCTCCCACTCCAACCCAGAGATGGAGGAGAGATCGAGGGTCCTCTGGACCTCTGGCTCATGCAGCAGCCCCGAAGGCATTGGGACCCCAGGGCCACTGCGCTTTGAGCCGGGGGTGCTGGGTGGGGGAGTCCTCGGACCCGACTGGGACCAGTGCCGAGGGGTATCACAAGGTCTGTGGTGCTTGAGGATTGGCTCCACCTCCGGGGACTCCCTTGCCGTGGAGGGGGCCAGTGCTTGGGAGTGATGACCGGAGGAACCGGGCATCAGAGCCCACTGCTAGGTCATGAAGGCAGAGAAGCTGTGCTCCAACACAGTCATCCTGGCCTTGAGGCCAGAAGGCTTCAGCCCCTGGCACCGGCACCATCGAGTGGGGTGTCCTTGACGAGGATGATCTCAGAGGACTGAGACCGATCCCCGGACTCCAATGGTGTCTTCTCCCACCAGGACAGCTTCAGGGGCCGCTCCCAGCTATTGGCCTTGCACCGAGGGCTCTGAAGCCAGTATCCATGGAATGCCTATGAACCCAGTCTTATCACCCGACGAAGCCATCGGCAATGTCTGGCACTTCGAGAGATGTCTCTCCATGGGGGAGCCCTGGTTTGATGCCCTATGACCTCGAGGCTCCAATGAAGTGTGGTTGCCACGTGAGGCCGAGGTCTCCGTGGCAGCCCTCGAGGGTGCTGCTCTTGTGGATATAGACTTGAAGGGCCTTGGGTCATGTGCTAGCAGAGACCACAAGCCGAGGTGGCGTGGTCCGCCCCAAGGCCCTGGAGGCAACAATCATGTGGATCCATGTGTGACATGTTATGTGCACAACAGTTGCAGGGCTTGAAGCCACTGACCAAAGCCATAGCGGGGAATACAGCCTCCGCGAGATCAGTCTACTGGCCTAGTCAGAAAGGGCTTGCATCTGTAGAAAACCTGAGAAAAAGAACCCCAAGATAAAACCTTGACACCGAAGATGAGCGGACCTGGGAGGCGAGAAGTGTACCGGTATGCAAACCGGAGAGGGGGAATCTATCTGAAAACCAAGAGAAAAAAAATCAACTTTTTCCAGGGGGAACAGACTCCACAGAAAAAATGAGACTGAAGCAAGATGGCACCCTTGGGCAAGAAGGGGACCACGCATGCGTGATGGATCTCCCAAAGGCTTTCTTTGAAAGCTGGGGAGAGGTTACCATGTGGGCTCTGTCAGTGCTGACATCACCCATATGTGAGGACTGACTTTCTGCTTGTTCCTGGAAAATCCTCTCTACTGTCGCTGTTCAATCTGTGAGTGGGTGGGTAGGTGTGTGAGGGAGGGGGTGCTCTGACTGAATCATTCTACGCTCCTTGCTGCTCCTTATGCCTGGAACAAACTATCTGAGTCTGTACGTCAGGCACCTTCTCTGGTCCTTTTCAAATCCAGGCTGAAAACTCACCTTTTCTTTGGATATTGACTCACCTGATCTCCTTTGTTATTTCCATACCATTCTCCTTAGATGTATCCCTGTCTACACCTACTGTGTTTGTCTTGACTAGATTGTAAGCTCTGATGAGCATGGACAGTCTCTTACATGTCTGTGCAGTGCTGCGTACATCTTGTAGCGTTATACAAATGCTCAGTAGTACTAGTAGCTCCACACCCTCACTAGAATCGGTCCTGTATGAGGAGAAGTGGACAGAGGTGGCAGGCGAGGAAACAGAAAAAACAGGGAGAAGTGTGGGAGCCTGTACAGAGAGGGAAGATGAATGGTGTGCATATGAACACAGAGCGAAGAGGGAGATCAAAAACATAGTTTGGATTTTTCTGAACAATCTCCAA
The DNA here is from genome assembly GCA_033557465.1 of Ichthyophis bannanicus. NCBI lineage: Eukaryota > Metazoa > Chordata > Amphibia > Gymnophiona > Ichthyophiidae > Ichthyophis > Ichthyophis bannanicus. The sequence continues at coordinate 274,920,285 of CM066031.1, read as the reverse complement.
GACAAATTCAAATTGTACCTAAATAAACAAGAAGTGGAACATATGCATGGACTTTGCACATCTTGACCTCCTACTACATGTATTTATTTACATGTATTGACTTGCTTTACCAATATAAATTCAAAATGTGAAACAGTAAAACAGTTTAATACATTATTTCCAATTCAAATCAAAATTCCTACCCTTTCTCCCACCAACCTACCCTCTACCTCCCTTTTTCTTGCCCTAATACCCCTTATCACTTAGTCCAGATTCACAGATATAAACTTTTGCAATGCACCAAATGAAATATCCAGAAGCTGCCCCTGTTCTATTTATAGCCTGCCAAATAGGCATCTCTTCATGTGTTTTTTTTCGAAAGCAGAGACAGCATCCTTTAAACCTTAATTCTTCCCAACAGGAAGAACGGGATTGTAGCAAGTAAAGGCCATTCATCTAATTGATGTAAAAGTCCCTGTTGGGAAGAGCCAAGATCTCTGCTGGAACATTATAGAAGCAATACATGCTAGGTCTGGGAGCTTTTAAATTGATTATCAAATGCTCTAAGAGCCTTATATATAGTATAGAGGTGCCCAGCAGTATCGAACCTTTGGTGGAATTGCTATTAAATAGTGTTTTGGAAAGCAGTTATGCAGTCGGCATTGTTAACGGTATAAGTGTTTTTAAAGAAAATGTGCAATGGGTCTGCATATAACTTTGATAGTTCTGTTTGCAAAGTGACCACAGTTTAAACATCCAAGAAAGGGAGAGATTTAGGGCTGGCCAAAGGAGGGCAGAAATTTATATGTTCAGCCATGAAATTTAGCCACTAAGCATGGAAGCTGTATGTCCAAGTGCAGATAAAGAGCAAGCCTACCTAAATGTTTAAAGCTATATGTGGGTTTTCAAAGCCAGCATTTATATAGATAGTGCTGCTGAAAATGCATATAGGGAGCAGATTCAGCAGCAGCGGTGAGTGTGATTAAAGCATTAAATTATGCCAGATATTCAGTGCTGGGACCATATTCGGCCAGTAGCACTGAATACCCAGAATGCCTGGATAGAAATTTAGCTCTCTGGTCAACGGCGATATTCAGCTACTGGCCGGATAGCTAAACTGGCTAAAGTTAGGCCTGCCTTTTTTTTTTTGCCTAACTTTAGCCAGTTTAGCTATCTGGTTAGCAGCTGAATATTGCTGCTGACTGGTTAACTCTTGGTCCAGCCTCTACTCCACCCCTGGAATGCCCTGGTGGTAAGCAATTAGTGTCGGGGCATTCAGCTGAGCTACGAGGGGATATTCAGCCACACAAATCAGGTATATGCCACTGAATATCCCACTCAGTGGGATTCATGAAATTAGTAGATCTGCTAACCATGTCAATTCTTTCAAATGTGCCCTCCATGTAACTTTAAGGAGGTGATTTTATAAAATCATTCCCACATGAGTGACCTTTTTGTAAAATGTATTTAAAATATCTTTCCATATCGTCCTGCTAGACCAGTCCAGACAAGTGGGTTGTGTTCCCCTACCAGCAGATTGATGGAGACAAAGAACCAATGAAAAGCCCAGTTCTCCAGGAACAAGCAGGAAGTCGGTCCTCGCATATGGGTGACGTCTGTGCCGACCGAGCCCCCGTGGAAGCATCTTCCCAGCTTTCAAAGAAAGCCTTTGGGAGATGCACTACACATGCGTGGTCCCCCTTCCCACCCAAGGATGCCATCTTACTCAGTCTCCTTTTTCCACGTAGCCCAACAGACATCCATCTTTATTTTCCCTGGGAAAAGTTGATCTTTGTGCATTAAACTGTCTTCTTTCTCCAGTTAGCACCGGTCACTTTTCCACCTCTGAGCCCAGTTGCCCTGGCATAGAGTCTCAAACCTATTTTTTGTTTTCTTTTCTAACGTGGTTTTGCGCCTTTTTCTATCTGCTGGCCGCATCAAGGTTTTTGACCTCGCATGGTGTGCAAAAAACATATCTCTCACCAATGCACATGACTGCTGCCTCCGGTGTCTAGGTGCAGACCATGACCCAGAGGTCTGTAGCCTGTGCAAAAAGATGTCCACGAAGGCCATCCAGCGTCGTCAGCAAAAGCAAGGTGACATCTTCCACAGGTCAGATTCTGTCACGGTAGCCTCGTGCTATAAGGCTCCACACAGATCCTCAGAATCACATAAAGCCCCTGTGGCACCCAATCTGGTCCGCGGACACTTCAACTAGGGTTCCCTGGAGCAGGAGCGCAAGAAGAAGAAATCCTCGAACTTCATCCAGGGACTCGGACACACAGGGCAAGTCCTGTGCCAGGTCCTACAGTCCACAGAGAATCTCCAAGGATTCTTAGTGGGCATGGCCAGCGAAGGTTCCCCAAACAGACTCCGAGGCCTCCAGCAACAGATCCCGGACTCCCGAGGCCTGTCCCATCGAGGACTCCCTCTCCTCACCGATGCTGGACCCTGTAACCACAGTGTCAGCGTTGAAGGCTGCAATTCCTAAGTGGGAAGCCAGAATAATGGCACTGGAGTGCAGTGTCACTGCCTTCCTTGCCTCACAGCAGGCATCAATGACTGGCCCACTGGTGCTCATGCCGAGACCACAGGGACCTCAATCTAGACTCCCTGGCCCGCCAAAATGATTCTCAAGAGCCCGGAGCCTCGAGCCGATCCTCTGCATGCATCTTGATCCTACTCTCAGTCCTCGGGAGCGAGATCCTGCCCGGCGAGCACTTGTGGCTCTGGCCAAGCAGCCGCCATGGGTCACCGAGGCCTCGACCCGGGCCCTGCCCCCCAGGCACTGTCAGTCCTCAAGTCCTCGACCGATTACTCTGATTGGGCGTCGAAGGATGAGGTATCTCTGCAGACATGTAAACACCATGATCTCCCCTCAGACCTATCTTCCCCGGCATCATAGTGCTGCTCCCCACCCGAGGACACATTGTTCCTCGAGTTTCTTCAAGACATGGCGAAAGCCTTGTCCCTTACCACAGAGTCGGAGGAGGACCCTCGCACGGAGGAGCTTGAAATCCTCCAATATGAGGCTCCACCCAAGGAGGCCCTGATGGTCCCTGTCCCCGCCAACCTTGGGCGACTCCTCCTTCGAATGTGGAAGACACCGGCGTCTGTACCAATAGGAGGGCCCCGGCTTCCAGAAGGCACAACTTCCACACACCTCTATAATGGTAGAGTCGACCATGTGCCGGCAGAAGAGCTCAAAGACTCACTCCTCCATACCCTCGGGCAGGGAGTCCTGCACCTTTGTTGCCCTTGGACACAAATGCTACAGGGCTCAATGCTGGGTTGCCAAATCCAAGCCTACCAGCTGTATATCAGCTTGTATCTCTGAGACCTGGCAAAAGGAACTCACAGGTTTCTTGGTGGGTCTTGGTGGGGATCACCTCCAGTGATTCCAAACCCTCACGAAGTGCGTCAAAGTACTGTACATGTCCTGGGCCGCCTATGATGGTTTTGAGTCAAACACGAGGGTGACTGCTGCAGGCATCTGTGCTCGATGCCAGGCCTGGCCCCAGGCATCAGACCTCGAGCAGTGGGTCCAAGAGAAACTCCTTGACTTCCCTTGCCTCAGGAAAAATCTATTTGGCAAACCAATGGATGAAAAGAAGGCAGAGATCGAGACAGAGTTCAAGACTCTGCTCTCCAGGAAGACCTCACCCTTCCTAAGAAAAAGCATCGGGGAAGAGGCCCCCTTTTCGGAGAAGGGGATAGCCTCAATAAGGTTGGCCCTAATACTAGGCCCCCAGACCCCACAATAGGGTCACCAGGGCAAGGGAGCGGGCCAAGGCCTGCACAAGCCTAAGGACTCAAAGCCCCAGACCCCGGCTCCTGCCCAGGCTGGGTCGGGGTTTTGACTTCTGTGAGGGAGCAGCTGCCAACAGGAAGGTGTCTGATTCATTTCGCCCATTGGTGACTTGCCATCACCACCAACTCCTGGGCACTCCAAGTAGTCAGTCAGAGAAAGCTCCCTCCTTCACTTGGACCTGATGCCTCCATCTTTCTTTCCAGGAGAGCCCCCTCAGACTCCCCTGCACCAAGCCCTGCTACTACAGGAACTTGCAGGCTTCCTCATGGACAGAGCAATGCAGCCAGTACCCCACCACCTCAGGGGCAAGGGGTTCTACTCCTGATACTTTCTGGTCCCAAAAAGAACAGGCCCATTCCGGACTTGCAAAACCTGAACAAGTTCCTGGTGCAGGAGAAGTTCAAGATGCTCTCACTTGGAACATTGCTGTCTGACTATGCTCCTTGGACTTAAAGGATGCTTACACCCACATCCTCATTTATCCCAGTCACAGGCAATACTTAAGGTTCATGATCAGGGGCAACCACTACCAGCATAGGGTACTACCCTTCGGTCTAACCTCCATGCCAAGAGTCTTCACCAAATGCCTGGCAGTGGTAGCCGCCTACCTCCATCTCCAAGGAACCTTAGGGGCTTGTTTACAAAGCCGCGGTAGCGGTTTGCGATCGTAATCGGAGCCGCGGCCCCATTGATTTCAATGGGGCCGCGGCTGCGATCGCGATCGCAAACCACTACCACGGCTTTGTAAACAAGCCCCTTAGTCTTTCCATATTTGGATGATTTGCTTGTAAGGGGGGACAAAGCCACCGAGGTGCAACAGGCCATGGCCTGCACCATCAATGTCCTGTAGCATCTGGGGTTCGTGATAAACCCCACCCAAGTCTCGCCTCACTCCCTCACTCCAACACAGGAATTGGAGTTCATAGGGGCTTGACTGGACATTCTTCAGGCCAGGGCCTTTCTTCCCATGGATAGGGCAGGTCACCTCAGGGCTCTGGCCATCGAGGTGCAACGTCATCATGCAGTGTTGGTGCGGTCAATATTCTACCTACTGGGCCATATGGCATCCACAGTCCATGTGGTTCCCAATGCCTGCCTTCATATGCAGGTGGCACAGTGGTGTCTCCGCTCCCAGTGGACCCAAGCCACTGGCAGGCTCTGGGACAAGATCTTAGTGTCCTGACAACTAGCAAAGTCACTCGACTGGTGGCAGGCCACACAGCACCTGCAGGAGGGCATGCCCTTTCAGTCCTCAAATCCCCAGAGGGTCCTCACCATGACCTCCTTACTGGGCTGGGGTGCCCATTGTGAGGAACTCTGCATACAGGGCAACTGGTCCCTGGCGGAGAGCCAGCAGCAGATCAACCTGCTGGAGCTCGGGGCCATTTTTCTTGCAATAAAGGCCTTCCACCATCGCCTGTGGAACCAGCTGCAACCTGGTTGTCCATTTGGACTAGCACAATGTTCTACCTGAACAAGCAGGGGGGCATGGGGTCTCACCACCTCTGTCAGGAGACAGTTGCCCTTTGCTCATACGCGATCGCTCCTCAGGGCAGTATATCTCCCAGGCCAGAACAATGCCCTAGCGGACAGACTGAGCAGGGTCCTCCAGCCACACGAATAGCACCGCAACCCCAGGGTGGCACAGCGGCTCTTCTGACTCTGGGGTGTCCCAAGTCTGGACCTCTTTGCCAGCCCAACTAATGCTTAGCTGTCTTACTTCTGCTGTCCCCAGCTGTATCTGTCCTGGGTAGAGGTGGACGTCTTCCTCATCTTGTGGTTGGAGGGCCTTCTGTATGCCTTTTCTTCCATGCCACTAATCGCCCAAACCCTCTTCAAGGTCCTGCGGGACAAGGCGTCCATGATCCTGGTCGCCCTGCGGTGGCCCAGACAGCCTAGGTTTTCCCTGTTGCTTCGCCTCTTGATGGAGCTCCCAACCCAGGAGGAGGGCTCCCTTCTCCACACCAACCTGGGGTCCCTGACGTTAACAGCATGGCTGCTGAGTGGGTGCGTTGAGTGGTTTGGCATCCCAAGATAGATGCGCAGCTTACAGTGGTTACCAGATGGGCCACCATTACTGTGGAAGGCGGATCGGCCTTAAAAGATTCTTTGGACCGTAAGGTGGATTCATTGCTGAGGAGCAAGTTCACCATGGCAGCTACTATTCTGCAGCTGGTGCTATATATACTAGCCTGATATCTTGACGCCTGCTCCCACTGGAATCAGCCTGTAATGAGGGATGATACTACTCCTCTTTGGAGTCTGCAGCGGCCTTCCTTTCTGATGCCACGTATGACCTGGTACGCTTGGCAGCCAAGGATGGTGCCCTGACGATGGTGTCACGGACTTGCTTAGCTCCGGGACAGGCAGCAGACATCTTTTCAGAAAGCCTTTGACAAGGTCCCTCATGAAAGACTTTTGGCAAAATTAAAAAGTCATGGGATAGGAGGCAGTCTACTACTCTGGATCAGGAACTGGTTAAAAGATAGAAAGCAGAGAGTAGGGCTAAATGGCCAATTTTCCCAATGGAGAAAGGTGAATAGTGGAGTATCCCAGAGATCTGTGCTGGGTCCGCTGCTTTTTAACATATTCATATATGACACAAAACTATTCAATTTGTTAAAACCCATGAGGATTGTGGAAAATTGCAAGAGGATCTTGATAAATTGAAAGACCGGGCATCCAAATGGCAGATGAAATTTAATGTGGACAAGTGCAAAGTTATGCACCTAAGAAAGAAAAACCCAAACTATGGTTACACGATGCAAGGTTCCACTTTAGGAACCACCACCCAGGAAAAAGATTTAGGCGTCATTGTGGATAACATGTTAAAACCCTCCACCCATTGTGCAGCGGTGGCCAAGAGATCAAATAGAATGCTAGATATCATAAGGAAAGGAATGGAGAATAAAACAAAGGATATTATAATTTATTTATTTAGACAGATTTGTATACCACCGTAACCTTCAATCAAAGTGGTCACAACACAATTGGAGGGATACATTTAACAGTAGGGGAAATGACTCGCATACATAAATACTGTGCTTGTAGGTCAAGATGGGAGTGGGTAGTAGGGCCAGGTGGTGTAGGGAGTAGTTGGGTCAATTGGGTGGTATGAAGTGGTGGGTACTTAAAGTGGCTGCTCATAGGCCTCGGTAAAGAGAAGAGTCTTGAGTGCCTTGCGGAAGTCTTTGGTGTCGTTTAGGGCCCTTAAGTTCATAGGGAGGGAGTTCCATAGTGCAGGTGCCAGTAGAGAGGGAGCTCTCTTAGATGTTGTCTGTTTAGTCTTGTGATAGCCTGCGGGTGTGATGATCCTGTTGCCATTGTTGGTTCTTCTAGGTCTGTTGTTGACATCCCTGGTTATTTCCTGGAGAGCGTTTGCTGTGCGATGGTGGTAGATTTTGAAGATGTTCTGGATTGTTTTGAATTTTGTCCTTGCAATTATTGGTAGCCAGTGTAGCTGTTGTAAGACAGGGGTGATGTGTTCAGATCTTGTGGTGCCCGTGATGATTCATGCTGCAGTGTTCTGCACCATTTGAAGTGGGTGAATAGTCTGCTGGGGGAGGCCTTGGTATAGTGAGTTCCCATAGTCTAGCAGTGGGGTGATGATTATAATGCTTCTGTATTGTTCCATGGTGTGACTGCACCTTGAATATTGTGTGCAATTCTGGTCACCGTATCTTAAAAAGGATATAGCATTATTAGAAAAGATACAGAAGAGCCACCAAAATGGTAAAGGGGATGGAAGGATACCCCTATGAAGAGAGGCTAAAAAGGTTAGGGCTCTTTAACTGTGAAAAGAGACGGCTGAGGGGAGATATGATAGAGGTCTATAAATTAATGAATGGCGTGGAATGGGTAAACGTAGATCGATTGCTTATGCCATCAAAATATAGAAAGACTAGGGGGCATGCAATGAAGTTACAGGGTAACCTATTTAAGACTAATAAGAGAAAATATCTTTTCACTCAATGTGTAATCAAACTCTGGAATTTGCTACCGGAGGATGTAGTAAAAGCTGTTAGTGTAGCCAGGTTTAAAAAAGGTTTGGACAAGTTCCTGAAGGAAAGGTCCATAAATCATTATTAAAGTGGACCCAGACTATCCACTGCTTGTCCCAATACAAGCATTCCGGAACCTGTGTCTTTTGGGGAAACTGCTAGGTACTTGTGACCTAGATTGGCCACTGTTGGAAACAGGATACTGGGCTTGATGGACCTTGGTCTGACTTAGTTTGGCATATCTTATGTTCTAAAGCCCAGTTGGCTCAATTGGTTTTTAATGGGAAGCTTCTGTTTGGAGCCACTTTGGAGAAGCTGGTGAAGGACTTGGGTGAGACAAAATCTTAACGACTTCCAGAAGACAGGTCCAAGGGGCCTGTAAAGTGGGCTGGTGCTCATTTCTCGGCATTTTCTGCCCATCCATTGTGGGTGCTCTGGCTGGATTCCTGGAGGTTTCGGGACTCATCATTATGGAACTGGAAAACCTTCCCCTCTGCTTTTGGGCCTTGGGTTCCTTCTCAGTCCTTTAGTGGAGCATGTGGGCCCAGGGACTCGGTCCCTTCCAGAGGAGGACCCTCCAGGCTGCACAATGAAGATTTGGGGGTCCATTCCCTAGTTCCTTCAGTTGGAAATGGACTTCACCTTTTCTTTCAGGAATAGGCCTGGGTTACCAACAATGGCTGTGTGCTAAACAACATTCAGCTCGACTATGTCCTGGAACGCAAAGAGCCAATTCCAGATGCCTTCCTCATCTCCCCTGGTGGGTCTGCAGTAAAAAAAAAAAAAAAAGTTGCTGTGCAAACCACCTTGGACATGTTGTTGCGCCCAAAGGCGGTAGTGCCTGTCCCGTCAGACGAGCAGGGCAGAGGCAGATACTCCACCTATTTTGTGGAGCCCAAAATAAAAAGATTATTCCTTTCGGCCCATTCTGGTTCTCAAGGGGGTCAATGAGCACAAGTGCATCCTGTGCCTCTGGATGATAACCTGGCATTTGGTGACTCAAGCAGTGCGCCTAGGGGCGTTCTTGGTTTCTCTGGATCTGACTGAGGGGTATTTCATACCCCGATCTGGGTGGATCGGCAAAGTATCTGTGTGTTTTTTTACCATGCTTGGCTCTCGCTATCAGTTTGCCGCCCTCCCTTTCGGGCCAACCACCATCCTGAGGTCATGGTGGTGGCCGCTGTGCTGCTGCAGTGCCAAGGGATCTGGGTCCATCCATATCTGGATGGCTGGTTCATCAGGGCCCATTCCCTTTCAGAAGCGTATTTTAGAAGGCCTCGGCTGGGTGATTGATCGAGGAAAGGGCCAGCTGTTGCTTTCCAGGTCCCTGTATTTTCTGAGAGCATGTTTAGACACACTAGTGGGCAGATGTTTAGATACACTGCCAGATAAAGCAAGCTCACAGAGTCTGCGATTATCTTCAGCTCCTTGGATTAATGGCAGCAATCATAGAAATGTTGCATTGGGCGCATGCTCACATGTGACTGCTCCAATGGTCCTTGATGATTTGGTGGTCCCCAAGTTCTTAGGGGTTTGAGCACCGGCTCCCACTCTCATTGATGGTGAGGTTCAGCCTGTGGTGATGGCAGCAGCCATCTTCTGAGGAAGGGCATGCCACTGGACGATTTCTCTGGGATCCTCCTAATGATGGATGCCAGTCTCTTGGGCTGGGGAGCCCATAATCCACGACCCCACACACACAAAAGGTAACTCATTAGATCTCATCTTCCTCCCTACCCCCTTTAACAACCACCAACTACTCACCCCTCTAACAATAACAGAAGTACCATGGTCGGACCATCACTTGATAACATTCCACCTCATGGCACAAACCCCATCAAACTCTACAAACATCACACCACTCAAGATTCACCCACTTTGATAAGAATTCTTTCCTCGAAAAAATATTGCCCAAACTATACAAAAACCTACCAGACACCAACTCATCTATAGATCATTGGAACCTAACAATCCAGGAAGCAGCTGCCCCCTCAGGACTCACTCATAAACAACTAAAAAAATCTGGAAAATGGTTCACAAAAGACCTTGCTAAGTTACAAAAACAACTGAGGAAACAAGAAAAAAGATGGAGAAAAACAAATGAAAACAAAACCAAATATACAAGTATACTCAATGAATACAAGAATGCAATTAACAAATCAAAAAGAGACTACCATTCCAAAGTAATAAATTTAGCACTCAATAAACCAAGAGAACTATTCGCAATTGTGAAAACATTGACAAAAACTCAAAGCTCAGAACCTAAACAATCCACTATAAGCGTAAAAACCCTTGCAACTCATTTTGCCGAGAAACTAAAGGAAAAAAACCCTATCTCAACCATAATATTACAATCAAATACAAAAATCAACAATGAATGGACATCTTTTCACATGATCAAACGAAAACAACACCTCAAAATTATAACAATAATCAATACCACAACCTCCCCGCTTGACCCATGCCCAGTATCATGGATCAAGTCCACAAAAGATGCTCTTGTTGAAAACATTCAATACATAATTAACCAGTCACTAGCACAAGGTATCATGCCGAATGCCCTGAAACTCACCTCGATACTCCCCATCTTAAAAAACAGTAAACTTGACCCAAAAGACCCAAACTCTTATAGACCTATAGCAAGCATTCCATTCATTGCTAAAATAATAGAAAAAAACATACAACTCCAATTACAAGATTACATTGATGAGCAAACACCCCTTGATTCACACCAGTTCGGTTTCCGCCCCTTTCATGGTGTCGAAACTCTCCTAATTGCATCGATGGATCTTCTCATCAGAGGCACAGATGACAACAACCAAGGCTTCCTACTTCTCTTTATAGATATATCTGCAGCATTTGATAGCATCAACCACAACATACTGATCAATAGACTAAAAAACTTAGGAATAGGAGGGACAGTTCTTGAGTGGTTCAAGTCATACATCTCACATAGGTTAATACGTGTTCAAATAGGTCAAGACAAATCAGAAGCATTCCCTCAAGGACAAGGAATTCCCCAAGGTTCAGCTCTCTCCGCCCTCCTCTTCAACCTGTACCTACAACCCATAACAGGTATATTTAAAAAAACACAACATTAACCATTTCATTTACGCTGACGACATAATGCTCGCCATCCCCATAAATACAAACAGCCCCAAATATGACACCCTCTCCGAATGCATGAACGAGACCACCTCTTGGCTTGAAACCAACTATCTCAGCATCAACTTTCAAAAAACGGAAGCAATGTTTGTAACAAGACAACCTGCTGCTGATGACAACTACCCAACAACAATCACAATAAACAAAACAACTATACCTGTTAAAAAAAAAGAAGTAAAATACCTAGGAGTCATAATAGACCACACCCTCACCATGCTCCCTCACATAAAACAGACAGTAAAAACAATATTCTACAAACTTAAGACAATACAACACCTAAGACCCCTCCTTGACACACATGACTTTAGATCTGTAGTCAGTGCACTCATCACCCCCCACTTTGACTATTGTAATAGTCTCCTAATTGGCCTTCCACTAAAAAACACTTATCTGTTACAAAGAGCACAGAACATATGTGCCAAAGTAATTTCAAAAGCCCAACTAACTGACCTCGTGACCCCAATACTATTTGACCTACATTGGCTTCCAATTAACAGCCGAATAAAATACTACTAACAACATTCAAACTCCTCAACGACATCTCCCCCTCACATTTGTCCACCCTAATACACGCCCAATCAAATATAAGAACACGTAGACAAAACACAACTCACTCTCTCATCTTACAAACAACTATCAGGAAAACAAAGAAAAACACAAGCTCTAGGGCATTCTCCTTTGCTGCCCCCACCCTCTGGCATGAACTCCCAATAACTCTCCGATCGATGAAAGACCTTTATCAATTCAAAAAAGAGCTCAAAACCTACCTCTTCTCTGACTATTTTGAAATCCCCTACCACCAGAGAACCACTCCCCAGCAAACACAGAAACATACTCATAGTAAACATGAGATAACCTAGACAGACCTCCCTCAACTAATGCACCCACCTATACGAAATGTCGTACATACATGTTATTTAATACTCTTTGTAATTAGTTCCTAATTTAGTTCAGACACTGTTTTATGTAATGTTACTTGTACATAGTTCCATTCCGTTCCATGTAAAGTATACAAATGTATGCAAAATTGTTAACTGTTTTATGTAAACCGCCCTTGATCTCTGGAAGGGGCGGTATAGAAGAAAAAGATAGATAGATAAATAAATAAATTGCCAGGACCATATGGCACAAGGCTATTGGAACTGCAGGGGAGCGGTGTTCTCCATCAAATGCCTCGAGGCAAGGACCATCAGGTTGGTTCTTCTGTGTTTCTGGCTGGGTGGTGGCAATGTCAATTGACAAGGAAGCTCAAGGAGTGTTGAGGTAGCTTTGGAGATGGCTCTCCTGTTTGCCTGGACAGAGAAAAGCCTCCTACCTTTGTTAGCTCTGAACATTACTGGGATGGACAATGTGGAAGCGGACTTCCTCAGCCGGCACACTCTGGACCCTGAGAGTTGAATCAGGAGGTGTTTCAGTTGATTCTGCATTCCTGGAGTCACCCCAAAATGGATCTGATGGCAACCCTCTCCTATGCCAAGTTTGCCGCTTCAATCACCAACAGAGACGGGGGTCTGAGGGCGTCAACGCTCTGTCCCAGCCTTGGCCATCTCAGCACCTGCTGTATGTTTTTCCTCTGTGGCCCCTGATAAGCCATGTGATTAGGTATATAGAATGCCACCTGGGCAGGATTGTTCTGGTGGCACCGGGCTGGCCGAGGAAGGCATGGTTTGGAGACCTGATGTGGCTCTTGCAGGCCACCGCCTCATCGTTTGTTTCTATCTTGGGGCCTATTAATAATACTCCATGAATCTTTAACATTATGTTCCAGGGTCTCAAAATATCTTGTGTTTGAGACAAAAATCCTCACTGTTTGCAGTAAGGATATTATATTGGTAGAGAACTGGGAAGCAAATGTTTCAAGTTTGATCAGCATCTCCCAGATGACTTATAAAGTTATCTCATGGAGATCACGTGAGCGCATGAGCGGGAGATCACGTGAGCGCATGAGCGGGTGAGGAGTGATCCTCGTCACGCTCCCGGGCTGCCCGAAGAAACTTGCTAATTAATCGGCATTGACAACTGCTAGAGGGGCATTGCCCATTGGACTTGGTGCACTAACTGTTAAGCTTGAGTGCTGCGCTTTTCCTGACGGCCTAACATATATTGAGAGGCTATGAGAGCGGCATCAAAGAAGGAGAAGCCTCCGAGCACGAGGGAATCAAAAATGGCGGCTGCGGCCCGCTCTGGCACTATGCCGGGATCTCCAGGTGCAGAAAGTGGAGACTCTAGCCCGGAGGAGGTAGCGCATGAAGTGGTAAAATTACTTGACCCCAAATTTGACAACGTGCTAAAGAAGCTGGAGGAGATGGGAGAAACTTTTGCAGATCTCACGAAGCACGTGGACGAAGTGGAACAAAGGGTGACTGTGCTAGAGGAGGGCGAGCTGGCTTTAGAACGGAGCACCACTGCGCAGCAAAAGCAGATAGAGGCATTGCTTCAGAAAGTGGATGACCTCGAAAATCGCTCCCGACGGAACAGTTTGAGGTTGGTGGGGGTACCTGAATCATGGGCAGATGCCCAGCTTATCCAGCTCTTTGAGGAATGGCTGCCGAAGGAGCTTGGTCTCCCGGACTTGATGGGTCAAATAAAGGTGGAAAGGGCTCATTGGTTGGGGCAGCGGACTCAGGGTAGAGGCAGGCCGCGGCCAGTGCTGGCGCGACTTTTGAATTTTCAGCACAAAACTGCTCTGCTGCAGGCCTACCGCAAGCGCCGAGAGCTGAAGCTGGACAATGTAGCTGTGCTCCTATTCCAGGACTATTCTGCCTCCCTTGCTGCCAAATGTAAATATTTCTCTCCTATATGCACCACGCTAGTGCAAAAGGGAATTCGATTTGCCCTGCTGTACCCGGCAATTCTGAAAGTTTTCCACATGGGTGCCGCTCATTCCTTCGAGAAGCCGGCGGACGCCCGCAAGTTTCTGGAAAAAATGACCCCATCTCTGTCACCGACTGCGGCTAAACGAGGAGCACCTGGGGACACTGAGCCCTGAAGGACTAGAAGGATATCTTGCTCGGGGGTGTACACTACTGCAGGCCCGCAGGCATGCCGAGCTCCAACATGCGTGACTGTTGGTTGCAGGATTTGAGCTCGCTCAGCTTTTGGGCTCCACGTGCAGTGCCCATGGATATTTTCTTTCAACCATGTGGCACCATCATCCGTTTGTGGGTAGCCCGGAGGCGCCATGAACTGTGATCTGTCTCCCTTGGGAGGGTATTGTCTTAAGACCGCAGGACCGAAGGGATGTTGAGATATGGGGGGGTGCGGGGAGGGAGAGGGCAAGTTAATGTTTTTGATATTATTGCTATTTTGTATATTTGTATGTGTGTTGGGTTGAGTGGGGGTTTGATTGAGGTTCTCTTGGGGGGGGGGAGTGTGTGCAGTAGGAAGATTGTGTGAGTTGGATGTTGGGGGCTATGTGGTTCTCTTTGCAAAGGTAGTTTGTATATGTGAGGGGGAGTGTTGAATGGAGGGGGGCATGGGTGGGGAGAGGGGTGGGCGCTGTTTGGGGGGGTGAGTGGGGCGGGGGGGAACGGGGATGTGGACAGGATAGGGGGGGTTCTAGTAGGTGGGATAGCACGGTATTTTGGGATGTCTGGAGGGTGGTCAGGGATGCAGGTCTGTTTGTCAGGGGGTCTCCTATGGGGATGATACTACGCTTGAACTTTGGGGGTGAGGCTGGGCACCCTTGGAGACGCACACAGTTGTATCAGCTGTTGTTGTCTGACGTGCTCGGGTGCCATGCCTGAGGTTAAGATAGTTTCATGGAATGTGGGAGGGATAGGCTCTCCAATTAAGCGTGCCAAAATTTTGCAGACATTGAAGAGAAAGGGAGTCCATATTGCCATGTTGCAAGAGACCCATTTAAATGCCTTGGAACATCGCAAGCTTGCTAGAGATTGGGTGGCGGCAGCTCACGGGGTGGCTTCAGGCACAAAAAAAGCGGGAGTGGTGATTTTAATAAAAAAGGGTGTGCCCTGTGAAGTGAGCCATATAGAGGCTGATCCCCAGGGTCGTTACATCTTAATGCGTGCTAAACTGTATAATGAATCCGTGTGGTTCATGAACCTTTATGCCCCGAATGCCTATGACCACGATTTCTTCAAAAAGATACTGAAGTTAGTAGCCAACCCCGGAAAGAATAAAGTGCTTGTTGCGGGAGATTTTAATTGTCCACACGATCCGGGTCTGGATAAGTCCCTGCAGACGAATATGGGCTCTTGGGCACGAAAGGGGGTAGGATACCTGTGTAGAATGGGAGATTTCATAGATGTATGGAGAGTTCTCAATCCAGAGGCACGCGAATATACACACCAATCGCGTGCGCATCTCACGTGGTCTCGTATAGATTATATTTTGGTCAACGAAGAAGGGATGTCCCGGATATTACAAGCGGGAATAGACCCTATTGTGGTTTCCGATCATGGATTGATCTGGATTCATTGGGATTCTCAAGGACCACCGAGAATGGGGTGGCGGTTTCCCGCTTATCTTTGGGAGGATGAGGCTTTTCGGCAATATCTTGAAAAACAGTGGGATGAGTGTGTTCGCTTTAATGACACTCCCCAGTGCTCGTCAATCCTATTTTGGGAAGCTAGTAAAGCAGTGCTAAGGGGTGCAATTATCTCTTATGTCGCGATGCGACGCCGACATATGGACCGAAGTTTGCTTGTGCTGGAACATAACCTACATGATCTCCAACGTCGGTTGGGTAGAGGGAGAGATAAGGCTTTGCAGCGGGAATACTTACGATCGCAGACGGCATTAAACGACTTACTCGGAAGTAGGGCGCTGTGATAAGGAAGCTTATCATAGCTCAGGTAGGAGCTATAGAAAAGATGATGTGACTCTGAACAAGCAACCTGTCAGTTCTGGTAGAAGCAAGAAAACAGAGTTCTCACATAAAAGACTACCAGTCCCAGAATGCACCAGGTTTCCAGCAGCCATGAGAGGGGCTGAAGTGAGAGAATGTGTGTGCAATCAAGAGAGCTATGAGGTAATCCCTAAGCACTCATCTCAAAGGGCAGGGCCTGATTCAACACAGCTGCGCTGTGTTAGGGAGCAGCACACATTAGGAAAGAATAAGAATAGAGCTTATTCTTCAGATAACAGCTTCAAGGAGAGTTTGAAGAACAGCTTCAGCAAAAGCCAAGCAGATAGAGAGAGAAGGAAACTCTCTGGAAGGAAGAGAAGAAAGGCTATTGGAAGGTCTGGGAGATTCCAAGGCAGTACTCATACTGGGAGGTATTCCAAAAGCCAGCAGAGTCCATTGGACTGGATTCAGCCAGAGGAATGGAGTGGCAGAGATAGGAATCACCAGTGGCTACCTGGAAGAGAGAAGACTGCACGTGGAAGGGACTTTCAGACCAAGGCCAGAAGGTATGTGAGAGGAGATCCAGTGTCCAGGGATCAAGATTGGAAGGCTGGACATCAGAATTGGATTACATATTGGCCAGGCTTTACAGAGAGGAATTATGATGGCAGGAGAGGCTCAGGTATGAACACTGATCCAGACCCTATCTATAATAGAGAATGGCAGCAAGGGAATAAGCATTCTCATGATAGTGCCTTAATGAAAGACTCATCTGTGCCAATGTATGATATTGACCCTATGATTGTTGATGAAGAGAGAGATACAGCAGATGAAACTATTTATATGGACTGTTCTCTATCTAAATGCTTTTGCTAGTTTTTCTGTGAGCAAACACATCAGCCATCACAAAGAAACCTAACTTTGTTCTTTATTTCCACTGCAAACAGCTCTTAAAGCAGGATTTGGGCTCACACAGTAGCAGCCAGCCAGCTAAAGGCTTTCAGCTGGTCCATTGATAGTAATTAGGGCTGCACCTGATTGTGTGTGTGAGCAAGGGAGAATCACTGCTGAGATCGGCGTGGAAAATAAGCAGAAGTTAACCTAACCAGCAAAGTTTATTCTTTACTTTGTGCCTTTGTATTTGGTAATTATTTGCTAAGAAAACATTAGCTAATTGCCTGACAAGCTGAAGGTTGTTTTCTGGTTTACTTTGTGACTTTTTGTTATCCATTTTAAACACTGCAAGCAAGTAACCTCATTTATAGTGCTATCAAGCATACATGTGCTGGGTGAATTAAACCCCATCAATAAAAGAAGTATTTTATTGATCTTACCACTTGGTTTCACAACTCAAATTATTGTCATCAGCTGTGTTTGGGAGTGAATGAACTACAATACCCACAATACCTTGCAAGAATCATATGAATATATGCATCGTCAAGATTGTGTAAGTTCTCACCCTAGGCAGCCGTCTGACAGCGCGCATGTCAATGTACTATCATCGGCATCACCTCTATCGGTATGGTAATCGTTCGGGTACTTTACTAGCCTGACTGGTTCGGGATCCTCGGGGGGCCCGCTTTATCCCCGTACTTCGGGGAGAGTCAGGTGCCCTGCACCATCAGCTGGCCCAAATAGCTGAGATTTTTAGAGCGTATTATGCCCAGGTATATAGTGAAGAGGAGAGAGACTACTCGAAGGGAACCAATTTTTTAGCTGCCTTATCACTTCCACAAGTGTCGGCGGACGAGCTACAGATGCTGAATGCACCGCTAACGGTACGGGGGCTTCTCCAGGGCATTAAAAAGGGTAAACCGCATCGAGCTCCTGGCCCAGATGGGTTCAGTATTGAATACTATAAAATGCTGGCGTCGCGGTTAGCCCCGTCCATGGTGGTGATGTATGAAGATGCCCGTACAGTGGGGATTTTCCCTAGAGATATGCGGTGTGCCGATATTATGGTTATTCCGAAACCAGGGAAAGATACGGTGGACCCGGCCTCCTACAGACCCATATCTCTTATTAATTGCGATATGAAAATCTTGGCGTCCATCTTGGCGGACCGGCTTAACCCGATCTTACCAAGGCTTATCGATGAGCGACAGGTGGGCTTTGTGCAGGGTAGGGAGGCGTCTCGTAATATTACCAAATTGCTGTTAGGCATGGAGCATTGTTTAAGGAAAGACGAAGCATTATTATTGGTGAGTCTGGATGCAGAAAAGGCATTCGATAGGGTTGCCTGGAAGTATCTTTGGGATGTCTTGACGGATTTCGGCCTACACGGGCATTTTGTACACTGGGTTAGAGCGCTTTATGAACAACTCTCGGCGCGGGTGGGGGTTAACGGGATTTTTTCGGAGCCCTTCACTCTGGAGAGAGGCACACGTCAGGGGTGCCCGCTGTCGCCACTGTTATTTGTCCTTGCGTTGGAGCCTCTACTACGGGCCATTCAGCAGGATGGGGGGATAGCAGGCATTCTGATGGGTGGGGAGGAACTAAAAATCAGCGCTTTTGCTGACGACATGCTACTATGCATAACTGACTTGCCTGCCTCGCTACAGCGCCTGCTCCAGTTGATAAGGGACTATGGCAGTTTCTCAGGTTTGAAAATTAACGAATTGAAATCGGTTGTCTTGGATGTGGGGGGTAAGGTGAAGCCAAAATGGGGGGGGGGGGAGGAATTCTCATTAGTCTGGGCAAATGGGGCTATTAAGTATCTTGGGATACAATTGCCGGACCGACCAGACTTGTTATATCAAGCGAATATTCCGGGCCTCTTAGCCCGCAGCCTACAAACCCTCCAGGGTTGGCGACGTCTGCCCTTGTCTCTCAGGGGGAGAATTGCACTCTATGTAATGGTAGAATTTCCACGCTGGTTGTATGTCCTCCGTATGTTACCACTGTGGATTTCCAACGCGGACTGGAAGCGTCTTGAAATGGGTTTGCGGGGGTTTTTGTGGAAGGGTAAGCGATCTCGAATTCCATTGCAGGCCCTGATGAGCAGGAGGGAAGAAGGTGGCTTGGAAATGCCCTCGTTGCGGAACTACAATCTTCGTTATTTAGCTTTTCATGTGGGAGCCTTATTGGGGGGACCTGGTGGATACGCGACTCTTGCTGAAGCGTTGGACCCTTATCATCGCCTTTATGTTGTGCAGATGGGCAAGCTACCGTCGAACATTCGGAACGGGGTGGGGGCAGCTACATGGGCGCTTTGCGCTCCGCCTGGCAAGTACTCTGCCAGCGCTTCGGGTGGAATTGGAGAGGCTCGGCATTGCTTCCTCTGGTGGGCAACCCCGATTTTGCTCCGGGCTTCTCTAGGCCGAATGTGTTTCAGGGTTGGATGGAGAAAGGGGTGGTATGTGTGGGAGACCTCTATATGGCGGATGGTAGGACCATAGATAGTTTTCAGAATTTGCAGCGGCGCTACTCTCTCCCAAAACAAGATTTCTATGGGTACTTGCAAGTGCGGCATTATTTGCGGGATCTGATCCTGTCTCAACGTGTTGGGGAAGCTTCGGATTCCCCCCGCATAGTTCTGGAGAGAATAGTTGACAATCAACGGGGAGATGAGGCCTGTAGGACGCTCACTCGGCCAAGTAGGGGGGACGTGTACCTCACGGAGTTGACCGCGCGGTGGCAACGGGATGGAGCGGATGCTTTGACGAAGGAATTGCTCCAGGCAGCTTTTCTTGGGATTGGGAAAGGGCCGGAGTGGGTGTATTTGCAGGAGCTTCAATATAAATTCTTGTAGCGAGCATATACCAGTGATAAATGGGCTTTGCAGGTGGGGCTTAAAGACTCGGCTCTCTGTGGCTGGTGTGACTCAGAATCCGGCACCCTCCTGCACAAATTTTGGGCATGTCGACTAGTCCAGGATCTTTGGTTGCAGGTCTGCCGGAGGCTTGAGGGTTGGTTGGGTATAAGTTTTGCGGCTCATAGAGAGATATGCCTTTTCCACGGTTGGGGGCTATGCGCCGATAGGTTGACGGTTGGGCACTGGGCGCTGCTGGAGCGCGGTTTTTTGGTAGTAAAGAAGTCCCTATTGCACCGCTGGATTGAGAATTCCCCTCCGGATCTTGTAGTCTGGGAATCTGCTATGTACGATTTGCTCCGCCTGGAAAAAACGACGGCGAAGCAAAGAGGAGGTAAAGGTTGGGATGCGTTCATGGCTTTGTGGTCCCCAATGATCTTTCACATGTCCCCTAAAGAACGGGCTTTAATTCTGAATGTTTAGGTTGGCCGTATCCCCCCACTCGTGCCTTACTGATGATGGCATCTGCCTTACATGAAAATAGTACTGCCCTAGGAGATCCGAGACTGCCTTTGGTGTTGGATGGCTGGGGGAGGACCTGCGCATTGTCATCCTATTGAGTTATTGACATATTGCTTGTGCTAGGGGGGGGATGGGATATGGAGGGGAGGGATTAGAGACGGGGTTCTCTTTGGATAGCCTGTACCCGTTGTGGTTAATGCCTTTGTTACTGTGTTTGATTACTATGTTGGCTGACCAATTGCACATACTTATTTACCAGTAGTATTGAGTGTTTTAGACCGGATTGCTAAGAGGATGTTTTGACAATTGAACTTTTATACTTTTTACTCTCTCTGTACTGATTGGTTTTGAAATATTTTGAAAAACCCTAATAAAAATGATTTGAAATAAAGTTATCTCATGGGTCTCCAATACCATTACAGGACCAAATATGTACATAGTTATCTCTTCATTGTATTTACCATTTATTTATTATTTATTTATTATTTATATATTTATTACAGTTGCTTATATACCGCACTATTCGGTATCAGCGCGGTTTACAGTATAACAAAACGACCAAGACAGCACTCTGTTTGGTTTTACATCGAACAGGGGTACAAACTTGGATAACAGGGTTGAACTATATACATGAAATAATAAACCTATAACAGGGTTGAACTATATACAATAAGAATGAGACCGATGAGCTATATGTAATACCATGGGAACTTAAGACAGTGTGAGCCTGATCTGCAGGATGGGGGTTGAGACTATAATGAGACTAAGAATGGATGTGACTAGTGACTAGCCCCTGTCCTCAGGGCCAGCTGCTGCTGACTCTGATGGCAAGGAGGAGGGGATGTCTAGGCTTCGGGGCAGGCCATGTGCTTCAGCACACTTGGCTTGCCACTTCTGAATTCCCAAAGTTATGTCAGGGGGGGGTTAGAATTGTCAAGCCATGTGTGCCGTAGGACATGGCCTGCTGCCGAGCCAAGCCCCCCTCCCCCCTGCCACTGGAATCGGCAGTGGCACTGGGGGGGGGGGCAGCAGCATGGCTGAGGCTTCTGCCTAGGGCGGCAGAAACCCTTGGGCCGGCCCTGCCTGTCCTCAATCCACTTTGCCAGAAAAAGAACCTTCCACTGACTCAATCGTGTCTTTGCCAATTACCAAGGCTTCAGTGGGTGAGGATGGCACCGGAGCTTCTCCCGACTGCTCTTGCCACATCGATAGTGGCATGCATTGCTGTCATGGGATCAGAGATGACACCTCCTTAGGAAGATCCTGATCTCCACCTTCTGTTTTCATTGTGGGGGACTTCACATGCAGGTGTTCACTTGCTAGATAGATCTCTCAGGTGAGAATCTATTTGCTGCTGTTCGGGAATAGAGGACGCAGCTTGGGAGCCCAGTTTACCCTTTTTTCTTCAGAGCCATAAGGAAACACATTTTTAGAGAAAAAAAACTTCTCATTTAGAGCTCAGATGGGGGAGGGGGTGCCACCATCTTGATTCCACCGCCCACACCTCCTGTGCCATTGAAAATTGCAAGTATCTGATTGTAAAGTCACCTTGAACTACTACTGGAAAGGCGTGAGCTAAATATTAAGGGCTATGCTTACTAAAGCGTGTTATGCTTCTACAGATAATGCAGCGTTTCTGTGCAAATAGCACTGTGTTAAGTGCAAAAGCCGTGCTCTGTCTTTTCAGGAAATGCACAGCATTTCCCCAACAGATAGAGAGTAGAGAGCATGACCCAGCAGCACCTTGGATGCACCATCGAGGTGGTATTATCTGACCTGTGCTGTCTGCAACTTTGACGGTTATTGTGTGCTGTGACTGCCTACCGTAACCGTGCATTGCAGAAATGCCTATTCTGCCAATATCCCACCCATTCTGATATGAGTGATTTTTAAACTATCAACACTGCTTCATTACTTATATGAATTAACTGCACTCCTAACAATAATTGAATGTATAGTTCTGTTTAAATCATCTGATTGCAGCAGCACCACTCTCTACAGCTAGGATTATCCTCCTGCCTCTCATAAAAATACTAATTTAAAGGGTAGAAATTCATGTTTGGGACTAGAATCCAAGATCAGTGTTGGGCACTCTAGTGACTAGTTCCCTCTGGATACTGTTGTTAGCTTCCAGCGTTTACAGGCCATATTAGGTATTACCATGTTTGTCCAGATCAATACTGTAAACCCAGGGATATGCCAGTGTTGTTAACTACCATCGTTTATAGGCCATATTTGGTATTACCATGTTTGTCCAGATTGATACCTTAAACCCAGAGATATGCCAGTGCTGATGCTATGTTAGAGCAATGTCATCTTTAGCTAGATAAGAACATAGGGACTTGGGATGTACCATAGTGGGTCAGACCAAGAGTTCATCAACAGATCCAGCTGCACACACACGAAACAGGCTCCCTCCACGGGACAGGCTCCCGCACCGCGACAAACCCAGCTCCACATCCACGGGACAGACCCCCGCAACAGGGCGACCACCACAGATCCGGCTCCACCTCCACGGGACAGGCTCCCTCCACGGGACAGGCTCCCGCACCGCGACAGATCCAGCGTCACATCCACGGGACAGGCCCCCGCACCAAGACGACCGCCACAGATCCAGCTCCACATCCACGGGACAGGCTCCCTCCACGGGACAGGCTCCCGCACCGCGACAGACCCAGCTCCACATCCACGGGACAGGCCCCCGCACCAAGGCGACCAACACAGATCCAGCTCCACACACACGGGACAGGCTCCCTCCACGGGACAGGCTCCCGCACCAAGGCGTCCGCCACAGATCCAGCTCCACATCCACGGGACAGGCTCCCTCCACGGGACAGGCTCCCGCACCGCATCAGATCCAGCTCCACATCCAAGGGACAGGCTCCCTCCACGGGACAGGCTCCCGCACCGCAACAGATACAGCTTCACATCCAAGGGACAGGCTCCCTCCACGGGACAGGCTCCCGCACCGCAACAGATACAACTTCACATCCCCAGGACAAGCCCCTGCAACAAGTACAGCTCTCCTCAAAAAAGCAAACAACAGACGAAAACCTAAGGACACAGGCGTCGCCCTATCAGAACATCACAAGCTATCAACATGCACACCACATACTTCCTCCCACTATACCTACTAGTCACACAACTCCTCCCACCAACTACACACCCCCACTACCCCCAAACAAACACACCATGGTACCCACCAACTGCACTGCCATATCTCGGTCCACAACACACACACAAAGAGACACTCGCAACCTCCCAAACAAAGAGACAAAACAGACACAAATCAAACCCCAACACCGGCCCTAAGGAAGCACACGTCGCAACAACCTCTTCCACAAAGAAAACATCAATTGAGCTCATAAACGCCAGATCCATCTGCAACAAGATACACACTCTGGTAGACCACATTGAAGAGCGACAGCCAGACATAATATGCATCACAGAGACATGGCTCAACCCTACCGACAGTGTACTACTCAACCAACTAGTACCGAACAACTACTCAGCATACAACTGCCCACGCATCCACAAGCGTGGAGGAGGAGTCCTAATAATAGCAAAAACAGAACTCAAGTTCAAGACACTGAATCTCACAGATACAAAGCAGTGTAACACAATTAGCATCAAGAACAAGAATATTGCAATCTGCCTAACCTACAGAGCACCCCGTGCTCCACCCGACGAACTAGCCTTCATACTCGAAGAAGCCTGTGCCATAACGTCAAACAACAAACCAGCACTACTAATCGGAGACTTCAACCTCAAGTCCGCCAATACAAAAGATGCAGAGGCCTTCCTTCAGGCAATGTCATCACTTCAATTCACACAGATAGTCAATGCACCAACACACAGACTAGGATCATCCCCAGACCTCATCTTCGCATCAAACTACCTAACTTCAAGAGACCTAATCTCTACACCCACCATCACCCCAGTACCATGGTCTGACCATTACTTAATCGAGACAAATCTGCAATCACAAGAAGACTGGACAAGCGAAAGAGCGAACTTCCCACACACACAAAGACGATTCAAGTCCTTTGACAAGGACGAATTCATCCAGGACACAATACAACACTTGAACATTGACTCAGAGGACCTGGAGGAACAAGTTTCCAACTGGAACAATGTCCTAGCTAACGCCGCCAAACCATCCGTTGACAGGACCAAGAAACAACACCACAACAAGAGACAAAACAAACCATGGTACTCAGCAAAAATACGACAGGAAAAGAGGGAGCTCAGGAAAATTGAACGGAGATGGAGAAAAAACAAAACTACTTCCGACCAACATCTTTACCTAACAAAGCAAAAACAATACAATGAACACATCAACCAATCAAAGAGAGAATTCCACACAAACCTGATAAATTCTTCCATCAACAAACCCAGAGAACTTTTCGAAATAGTAAAAACCCTGACAAAAGAGCAAGCAGCAGAAAGAGAAATACAAGTGGATCCACAGATATTCGCCGACCACATCAAAGACAAATTTCACTCCACAGAGCGCTCAACACCCAGTAGAACCAACAGAACGAACGTCCACCCCAAAACCTGGGGCACATTCCACTCACCCTCAAAAGAGCAGATATCAGACATCATCTCCACAATCAACACAAGCACTGCTCCTACAGACCCTTGCCCAGTGTCATGGGTCAAAGCCACCAAAGCAAGCCTCATACCAAACATTCATAAAATGGTACACAACTCACTCACTCAAGGACTCATGCCACAGCAATTAAAGCTTGCCTCAGTAAGACCAATCACAAAGAAAACTTCTCTCGACAAAAAGGACCCAGCAGCATACCGACCAATCTCCAGCATACCCTTCCTCGCAAAAATAATCGAAAAGACGGTTCAACTACAACTTCAGGAACACATTGACGAACACGGAACTCTCGACGACAACCAACACGGATTTCGTCCCAACCATGGAGTCGAAACTCTCCTGATCTACCTCTTCGACAGCATCATAAGAATAATTGACGACATCAGGAATGGAATTATAATGATCTTCATCGACATCTCCTCAGCGTTCGACACAGTTGATCACAATATACTCCTGGAGAGACTGAAGAACACTGGTATACACGGTACCACTCTAAAATGGTTCCACTCGTACCTAACAGAAAGACAGCTACAGGTCAAGGTGGGACAGGACACCTCCCGGCCCATAAACGTCCAACAAGGAGTACCACAAGGATCCGCACTCTCAGCACTCCTTTTTAACATCTACATCCAACCAATATGCAACATTATGAAAGAGAACAACATCCAATACACAATATACGCAGACGATATAATGGTATACTCCCCGATATCAATCGAAAACCCGGACTTCTCTAAGATAGCAGACTGCCTTACCCAAATGGCGAAGTGGTGCCAAAACAACAATCTAGCTATAAACTACAACAAGACTGAAGCTTTAATCATCACTCGAAACCAAGGCTTCACACACCCACCAAACATAAAGATACAAAGCACCACGATACCGATAAGATCGGAGGTGAGATACCTTGGGGTTACTCTGGACAGTAAACTCAACCTCAAACCACACATAGACAAAACAATCCAAAAAGCATATTACAGGATGCGAATCATCAGGAGACTGAAACCACTCCTCGCTCCAGAACACTTCCGTACAGTCTGTCAAGCACTGATAACCCCAATACTGGACTTCTGCAATCCGATATACCTCGGACTACCAAAACAAGCTCTCAAACCACTACAGCTGGCACAAAACACTGCAGCTCGAATCATATCCGGAGCCGCAAGGCAGGAGCACATCACACCTACACTAAAGGACTTACACTGGCTCCCAATCATTGCTCGCATCAGATACAAGACTATCATAAACCTATTTAAGATAAAAGAACACACATCAGCCAACAGCCTCCACCTGCTCATACAACCGGAAACCAGCGCACGTCCCAGAAGGAGTCAAACACGCAACCGAGTCAGCACCCCAAATGAGTACAAGCACACACGCAAGGACACAACAGACAGAGCTCTCTCCATGGCTGCTCCAACAATATGGAACAATCTACCGGACGATCTAAGGGCAACTCCAGACCTCAAAGACTTCAGAAAACAACTGAAAACCATGCTGTTCATAGAGCACTATGGTCACATCACATAACCTAAGAGAATGGATAACAGCACTCCAATCCTCCCAAACAACTGAATATATATAAAATATGATTCTAGCACCACTGTAAATAGCCCACCCTGTATATAACTCAAACAAATCAAGCACCCAACACATCCCTCACACAACTAAGTTTTATCCTCACTGCATGTACAACACACACACTTTACCTGATTGCTTGCTGTGATACCACCTTGATTATTAAGATAAGGCGGTTTAGAAATACTGTTAAATAAATAAATAAATAAAAATAAAATGTGCATGCTGTTGCTTGTGTTAGCAGGTTGTTGTTGTTATGTGCCGTCGAGTCGGAGTCGACTCATGGCGACCCACTGGATAGTTGTCCTAAATTGTGTTCGGTCTTCAGTCAGGCGGCTCATTGTTGACAGACTGGTACCCGTAGCTGCTGTTATTGTATCAATCCATCTCATTGCTGGCCTTCCTCTTTTGCGTTGACCTTCTATCTTGCCAAGCATGTTGTCTTTCTCTAATGATCTCTCTCTTCGCATGATGTGTCCAAAGTATGAAAGTCAAAGTCTTGTCATCTGAGCTTCTAAAGAAAGCTTAGGTTTGATCTCCTCTAGTACCGACTGGTTTGTTCTTCGGGCAGTCCATGGTATGCACAGTATTCGCCGCCAGCACCATAATTCAAAGGCATCAATTTTCTTCCTGTCTGTCTTTTTCACTGTCCAGCTTTCACATCCATATGATGTTATTGAAAATACCATGGCTTGAACAAGTCAAATCTTTGTATGGAGAGAGACATCTCTGCTCTTGAGAATCTTATCTAGGTCTTTCATAGCCATTCTGCCAAGAGCAATGCGTCGTTTGATTTTTTGACTGCTTGTTACTTCTTTATTGATAGTTGATCCAAGTAGGTTAAAGTTGTTCACAATTTCAATTTCTTCTCCTTCAACGATGAACCTGTTGATTATGCCAGTTGTCATGATCTTTGTCTTCTTTACATTAAGGTGCAGGCCCATTTTGAGACTATGTTCTTTGATTGTGAGAAGCAAATGTTTCAGATCATCTTCACTTTCAGCCAGTAATGTAGTATCATCAGCATAGCGAAGGTTGTTGATGAGTCTTCCACCAATCTTCACACCTTTGTTGTCTTCATACAATCCTGCTTCTCTGATGATTTGTTCGGCATATAAATTAAACAGGTAGGGGGAAAGTATGCAGCCTTGTCTTACACCTTTGCTTATTTTAAACCATTCTGTTTCTCCTTGTTCCGTTCGAACTGTTGCTTCTTGATCAATGTACAGATTGTGCAAGAGAACGATCAGGTGTTCTGGTATACCCATGCTTCTTAATGTGGCCCAGAGTTTCTCATGGTTTACACAGTCAAAAGCCTTGCTATAGTCGATAAAGCACAAATAGATATCCTTTTGGTATTCTTTAGTCTTTTCAAAGATCCATCTCACATCCGCAATGATGTCTCTCGTTCCTCGCCCTTTCCTGAACCCTGCTTGCACTTCAGGTAGTTCTTGTTCCAGGTATGGTTGTAGTCTCTTTTGAATAATCTTCAGTAGAATCTTGCTGGCATGTGGGATCAGAGCGATTGTTCGATAATTTCCACAGTCAGTTGGATCACCTTTCTTTAGTATTGGTATAAACACAGATCTTTGTTAGCAGGTAGCACAGCTTAATCATCAGGTCCCTAAGGGGCTGATATTCAGCAGCAGCGGCAGCTAGGTTTTTAAAATCTGCTTTTCCCCAGTTCTGCAAGAGATTCAGCATCCATGGAAGTTCTTCCATGAACAGACACAAAGTAAAACTAGGATGTTTTTCCTTATATTCATCAAATGGTAAATAACATCCAGACTGTGGTGTCATCTCAGTAACAGCAACACAAAGTGAATCTACTAGAAGATACAACAATTCAGTGGTTCCAATCCTATCTGACTGACTGATACCAGCAAGTCAGAGTAGGAACTGAAACCTTGCACGCTTTCAGACTTCTCCACGGCTTACCCCAGGGCTCAGCTTTATCCTCTCTCCTCTTCAACATCTTTATCAAGTTGCTTTGCACAATACTTCAAAACCACAACATCCTCTACCATCTCTACGCTGATATTTTAATCTACACCTACTCACCATCCTCAACCCTGACTACTCTTCAGTTGGACTATGCCTCTCTGCAGTTGTTCAGTGGCTCAACCACCACAACATGCAGATTATTCCCAACAAGTCTGAAGTCCTCTTTATAACCAAAAACCTTTCATTCTCCCCACCTCCTACAATCAAACTAGCCAACCTAACCTTGCACATAAAGGAGCAAGTCAAATACCTTGGCATAGTCCTACATCAGAATCTTAACTTCCAAGCACACATCAAGCAAGTCACCAAAGCAGCTTACTTCCATATGAGGGCAGACCAAAAGCTTCTTCCCCTCCTGGAACAAGATGACTTCAGAAATGTCTTTCACCCCAATTTTTGTCTGTCAACATCATATATCAGGGGCTCCCAAAATCTACCTTTACTTCTCCTCCAACTTGCACATAATACAGACACCAGAATCATCACAAGCAATGTTCCCTCTAATTTTCTGTGGGCTGTGTGCGCATAAAATATCAGCTGTGCAGCTTTTGAAGGAAGGTTAAATTTTTGTGCGCCACATAATGACACTCGGAGTTATATACTTTAAAATTTGACTACACGTCAGAATACAGTATGTATACCACATTGATTTTAATCAAATTAATTTAAAATAGACGATTACTAAATGAAGTGGAAAATTTCTAGTAATTACAATCACAACTTTTAAATTTTAAGACATCTGTGTTGTTTTCTATCAGAATCAGAACCGTAATTTTTGTGCGCTCTGTTGTAAAGTATGTGCGCGCGCACAGCTTAGAGGGAACAGTGATCACAAGTGCCAGTCAACGAGAACACATCAACCCAATCCTTAAGCAACTACACAGGCTCCCCATCTACTTGAGAATCAAATATAAAGTTGTCCTTGCCATCTTCAAGACCCTTCACGGCCTCTCTGCAAACATCCTACAGCATCTCATTCTCAAACCGCCCAACAACAGATCCAGGAGAAAGCCCAGCCACAACCTTCTAGCTGTCCCAACTGCATTCTCTCATTCTAACCTATCTACCTCCAGCAGAGCCGTTGCATTCTATGGCCTACCATTTGGAACTCCCTCACACCAGAAATACGCTATTTAAAATGTTTTGGTGCAAACTAAATACTCACTTATTCCGGGATCATTTTGGACCTGTAATGTAGTCTTGTATCCTAGCTACCCCATGTTCTGATCACTCCCTGCACAATAATCTCCTCCACCCTGTTCTTTACTATGTTAATTATCACAGGTTCTATTGTTTAAAATAGTTTAACCTGTTCGCAAATATGTTTTATGTAAATTCTAACCTGTTATCAACCATGTTCCATGTCAAGTTCTTAATGTTCTTCTCTGTACACCGCTGGGACTTGTAAATACAGTGGTATAGAAATGTTGCTAAATAAATAAGATATTTTGTGAAGTAATAAAACTCATAAATATACTCAGCACCTAGGAGCATCATGGGCCTGTTTAATACTTAGATGGGCGACCACCTTCGAATACCAAGGACTGTAGATTAATTGTGTGGAAGAAAGGCCTTGAAATCTACTTCTGGCCGCACCATGTCACGAAAACCCACAACACACGCTCACTATATGACAACACTAACACCAGATTTCAAACAACAAAATCCATAGTCCTTAAAACATCAATACGCCTCCTAGCAGAAGATCATATTAGAAAATAAAACAAACTTAACAGCTATCAATCCCTAAACAGAAACTGCATGCTAGCAGAATCTCTCATCTTCGTCACACATGTAGAGCACAAACAGATTTCTCCCAAATACAGAATAAGTGACTACAATTTAAAACAGAAAGCCCACGAAGCCAGGCCCCTCTGTATGTACTGCAAGACAGGAGAAACAGAAACAGAAATGTTTTTCTTTTTGTATTGTGCAAACCTCAAAGATAGTAGAACGGCACCTTCCCTAAACTGCTAGAGAAAAACTATAATCCTGGGGCAAGCAGGAGAAAAATCAGCAGTAGGGAAAAATCAGCAGTAGCAGTAAAAGATGTTGTGCTTTGCCACCAGTCTGTAACCATAATCTAACCAGTACAGATCAGCACTAATACCTGGGGAATTGTCCGTTTTTATATATATTTTTTTCAGACTTTAGACTTTATTAGTTTATCTGAGCATGTGTGCAGAGAGGGGTGGATGTGTGCAGGCTTATACATCTCACTGCATTTGTATGTCTGCGCATTTGATCTGTGGGGTAGGTGATTTATTTTAAGTATGGTTAGGCAGATTGTTTGCTTTCTGTTTGAGGCTCTGCAGTTGTATCATGAATCTTTACTTTCACATACAGCAGTGCGCAGGTGTCTGGTAGAAAAAGGGTTAATGCTGATTCCGGGAAGCCTTGACTTGGATAGACTCTTATAGCAAATACAATGATGTCATGGTATTTACAGCCCCTAGGGGATGGGGGGCAGGAGCTACCCATGCAGACTGTAGAACAGCTTCTGCTGCTTGCCAGATCACACAAACAGGATGTTAGGAGTGAGTGGGTGTTGGTCTGTACATACAGGCACATACACAGGCCCCCCACAGCACACAAACATGCCAGCACATATATGCATGCCTGTAGGAAGTGTGTATGCAGGGGAGGGGGCCTTCCTCTGAATTTTAATGACTAATTGTTTTTGTAACTATATATATTTCCTGTTTATACCTCCCTCTCCAAAAAATATTTATTTTTATTTATTTGGA
Source organism: Ichthyophis bannanicus (assembly GCA_033557465.1). NCBI lineage: Eukaryota > Metazoa > Chordata > Amphibia > Gymnophiona > Ichthyophiidae > Ichthyophis > Ichthyophis bannanicus. Next base: position 274,889,302 of record CM066031.1, on the reverse strand, counting down.
TTTAGCTCGCACCTTTTCAGTAGTTTCTATGGGTACCTCTGCCAAGCTTCCAATCCCATGCCTCACCCCAGTGTGCGCGTGCACGCACGCACACGCATGCGCACACAGACAAGACAGACAGACACACACACGACAGAAAGACACACAAGGGTGAGCATCACTCTATCATGCCCAGAGGTACACTGGGGGCAGACATACCAAGCTAAATCAACACCCTGTCATACCTAGAGAAATACTGGGAAAGAGAAACCAGCCCAAGCCCCCACCCCATCACACCCAAAGATTCACTGGGACAGACCAAGAGGTTTCCAAGGACAGGCACATGTTGAGTTTGTATGTACTGTCTGTGCTATTCAGAAGGCTGAGGTTATGTAAGATACTGTAACACCTCGCCCTCTGTTCCCAGGAGCTGATATTACTCACCACATGTTATTGTCTTTTATCAAGTGCATGTGACGCTGCGAGGCAGTGACACCATCCTCATGTGATCTTTTCTTACCTTTTCTAATGTTTTAGGGCTTTATTCGACAGAGATACCGTGATGTCAGTTCTAGGCTGGCTGTGGTCGAGCACTACCAGTAATACACCTGATGACACAGTGCAAGGAGTCAACCATCTCCCTCCCCCAGTCAGGGTCTCTCTTTTTATGTTTCTTTTTCCATCTCTTTCTCTCTCTTTTTTTTTGCCTTCCGTCTGTCTCTTTATCTCTGCCTCTCTGTTTATGTGGTTTATGTTTTTTCTCAAAAGATTAGCTGATTCTGGTTCCTGAGCACCCTAGGGATGGACCCTAAAGTTGCTGCTTGGGTTAGAAATTGGTTGGGTGGGAGGCGACAAAAAGTACAGGTAAATGGAGCTCACTCTGAGGAGAAGGATGTTACCAGTGGTGTGCCCCAGGGATCTGTCCTTGGTCCGATTCTTTTTAACATCTTTGTTAGTGATATAGCGGAAGGTCTGTCGGGTAAGGTTTGCCTCTTTGCGGATGATACCAAAATCTGCAATAGAGTAGACACCCAGGAAGGTGTAAATAACATTAGGAGGGATCTAGCTAAGCTTGAAGAATGGTCGAGAATTTGGCAGCTGGGATTTAATGTTAAAAAAAATGTAAGGTCATGCATTTGGGCTGCAGCAGTCCAAGGGAGCAATATAGTATAGGGGGTGAAGTACTTTTGTCCACTAAAGAAGAGCGGGACCTAGGCGTGGTTGTGTCTGATGCTCTTAAGGTAGCTAAACAGGTAGAAAAGGCGACAGCAAAATCTAGAAGGAAGCTTGGGTGCATCCGGAGAGGAATGGCTAGCAGAAAAAAGGAGGTGATAATGCCTCTGTATAAGTCTGTGGTGTGACCTCATTTGGAGTATAGTGTGCAATTCTGGAGACCGCACCTTCAAAAGGATGTGAACAGGATGGAGTTGGTGCATAGGGTGGCTACTAAAATGATTAGTGGTCTTCATTATAAAGCTTATGATTGAGATGTTCAAATACCTCCGTGGCATACATGTTCAGGGAGAGAGCCTCTTTCAATTGAAAGCAAGTTCTGCTACGAGAGGACATGGGATGAGGGTGAAGGGAGATAGATTCAGGAGTGATATGCGGAAATATTTCTTTACGGAAAGAGTGGTGGATCCATGGAATAGTCTCCCAGTGGAGGTGGTAGAGATGAGGACAGTAACTGAATTCAAAAAAGCATAGGACCAACACAGAGGATCTCTAAAGGTAAAAAGTGGACTGTTGTAGTTTTTGATATGGAAGGACAGACTAGATAGGCCATGTGGTCTTTTTCTGTCGTCATGTTTATATGTTTATATAGGATCGACTTAAAAATTATCCCAAATATTCAGAAAGGTCATCTGAAGAAGAAACTTCTCTGGATAAGCTTTAGGTCAGTCCTGTGAAAAGGAACCACAGCCTGCAGACAGTCTTGGATGCTTGGGCCAACCCGGTGTCTCAAACAGGAGGGGTTGCTGCAGGCATAGTGTTCACAACCCCCCACCTCGTAAGTGATAGTCAGCATTTGCTTAATGGTGACTCCTACTGTCTGGATCAGCTTGGCGTGGAGGAGCTGCCTAATGGATGTCCCTAATGAATATGCATATGAGAGATTTTAATGCCTACCACTTGCATTGTATTCCATCTCTCATGCATATTCATGAGGGATATCTTAAAAACCTGACCTTTTGGTGGTATTCAAGAACTGAGAGTGAATACCACTGATCTAGAAGTTCAATTGTGCAGGAAGAAGCTGCCAGATCTCCCCTCCCCCTGGAAAAAAGAATCCAGCACCAATATGTATACCAAATTGGTATAAATGAGGAGGTTGTTTTCAAAGCCATTTACTTGGTAAAAAGCATTGTACCTGTGTAAGCTGGCTGTCTTCTCCTCCCTCAGTCTGACCAAAAGCAGATATGTTGCGGAACCAGGTGCATATTTTTGGCTGTGCTAAAAGTAAAGGTATTCCTTGAAGCATTTCAGTCAGGGAAGAAAGATTGTATTTTTCATGTAAAACGTGTCTTCAAAGGAGGTGCAACTGCCCACACATTCTTGGTATTCACAGCAAGTTTCACACTGAAGGTTTACACATAGTTTTGCTAGGGATATGCATTCATTAGTATGTCTTAGACAATTTAGTATGCACAAACTCATTTAACACACATGAAGTTGATTAATCCATGTTCAAAAATTTTGTTAACAAAAAACATTTAAAATGAACTGAACAATGCCTGAAAATCAGGAAAAGGGCCCGAAAATGAACCAGAATTTTTTTTTCCAGTGCACATCCCTAACTTTCACCTTGATACTTGGTACAAAGTCCACAGATTATAAAGTTGCCTCAGTCTTTGCCCCAAAGCAGAGACTCTGAAATTGCCCTGAAATGCCACCTCTCCATACTCTATATCTTGACTCTCAAAGGGGAAGAAAGTAAATATTGATATTGATTTTGTTTTTTGTAAACCGCCCCGATGTTATGGGGGGCGGTATAACAAGTGTGAAATAAACAATAAACAACAACACTCTTCCTCTCTATTGATTTTAGGTGTATTTCGCATAAGCATAATACCTATTGTCAAGGATCCAGCCACCTGCGAAAACTTTTGTCTATCCATACATGTTTTGCATGTGCAAGCAAACGGATGCATATGCTACCCACCTCTCCCCCAAACTAGCAGATGAAACATCTGTGGGAATCCCAGCCCTACCGACATGAAGAGCAGGACTGTGGGTGGAAATCCTCAGGTCCTACCAGCTAGAAATGTCAGGGCTGTAGCCTACAAAGACTAGCAGGAGTCCCAGAGTCCTGTTGGCCAGAAGAGCGGGGCTGTGGCCTGCAAAGGCTGGCAGGAGTCCTCAGGTCCCATTGGCAACAGAAGAGGAGGAGGGTGATGAAAGAAGGGGCAGGTGAAGGGTAGAGCCTAAGGGAAGGGGTGGATAAGGGGAAAAATCCTAAAGGAAAATAAAGGAAGGCGTGAGTTGGGAGGAAAGAGTGAGGTTACTTACCTGTAACAGGGGTTCTCCAGGACCAAGCAGGAAGTCAGTCCTCACTTATGGGTGACGTCGGCGCCGACGGAGCCCTCGCGGACCAATTTTCCCCAGCTTTCAAAGAAAGCCTTTGGGAATTGCAGCGCGCATGCGCGGTCGTCTTCCCGCCCGAGGGTGCCATCTTAGCCAGTCTTCTTTTTTCCGCGGAGCCCTACAGACGTACCCGTCTTGTCCCCGCGAAAAAGTCGATTTTCTTCATTATTTTATTCTTTTTCCTTCGGTTCGATGCCGATCGTTTTCCCGTCCGGACTCGCGACGCCGGTCACGAGTCCTCCTACTTTTTTTCGGTTTTTCTGACTTTGTCAGCTTTCGTTTTCGATTTTTCCCTGGCAGCCCGGTCCTTTGACCTCGCAGGGGCCCTTTTTCCCCCGATGGCTGCCAGTGGCTTTAAGCGGTGTGGTCAGTGTGACCGAAATATGTCACTAACTGACACACACGACTTTTGCCTCCGCTGCCTGGGCCCGGATCATGAGGAACTGATCTGTGGGCCCTGCGGCAAAATGTCCTCAAAAGCGTTGAGGAGTCGGCGGCATCAGCGTGATCGAATCTTCGCTGACCCCAGCCGTACCCGGACCTCGTCGGAGGCCTCCGCGTCAAAAGGCTCCAGCTCGGACCATCGCCGGAGTTCCTCCGACCGGGGTTCTCCCTCCGGGGACCATCGTCGGACGGTGAAACCCGCGAGGGCGGCGTCGGTGGACGCTCCTGGTTCCGCGAGGGCCAGGTCGCATAGCCCCGATAGCCGCCCCGGGTCCTTGGAGAAGGAACACCTCCCGAAGCGACCTCGCCTGGAGTCGGAGATGCCTGCTCGGGTAAGTCCTGTAGTCCTTCTGGACTCGCCTCCGCGGCAGCCGACGTCGGGCCCGACGCCGTCGGGGCCCGAGTCGGGGGCTGCTGGGTCACCTGAGCTCGGACTCAGGTTGACGGCCTTGGAGAGCAGACTGTCTGCCTTCATGGACCAGCAGCGGGCACTGCTCGCTGGCCTCGCTGGCGCCGCTGCCCCGACCGCCGGGACGTCGACGTCCAAGTCGACCCCGGAGACCGAGCCGATCCTCGAGTCAATGAGAACTCGAGTCGATCCTCGGTCGAGGTCACCCTCGGCCTCCCGTTCGGGACCGAGGTCGCCGACGCCGACTCCCTCGGCGTCGGGGCGGCAGGCGCCGCGCCCTGCCCGGGCCGACCCCACCGAGTCCTCGTCGGAGTCGGTCTGGGAGTCTGAAGAGGAAGAGTCGCCTGATTCTTTCCGGACTCGGTGTGTCCCCTCGGACTCACCGGAGTCCGAGCCTCGGAAGCAGTCCCCCCCGGAGGATGCCCGGTTCTCGGACTTCGTTAGGGATATGGCCAAGGCTTTGGCCTTCCCTGCGGATCCCGAGGAGGAGCCTCGAGCCGAAGAGCTCGACGCCCTCCAGTATGACTCTCCCGCGAGGGAACACTTTACTGTACCGGTTCCTCCTATGCTGGCTTCCGCATGTGGGAGAGTCCGGCCTCCTCGCCGGTCCTGAGCAAGCGGGTCGATTCTATCTATCGAGTCCGCAAGAGCCCTGGCTTTCAAAAGGCACAGCTACCACACCATTCCATGGTAGTGGAATCGGCCATGCATCGTCTTAAGAGCCAGAAGATGCACTCCTCGGTGCCTCCTGGCAGGGAGGCCCGTAACCTGGATGGCCTTGGTAAGAAGTGTTTCCAGGGCTCTATGCTCGCATGTCGTGTCCAGACTTACCAGCTCTACATGGGCATGTATCTCCGGGATCTGGCTAAAGAGCTAGCCGGATTCTCCGCTGGTTTGTCCAAGGAACCCTTGCGGAGGTTCCTGGCCTTGTCCACTGGCATTCGGGAATGCTCAAAGTTCATGTCCCGAGCAGCCTATGATGGCTTTGAAGCATCGGCTCGAGTGGCCGCAGCCGGCATCGGTGCCCGCCGGCAGGCTTGGCTTCAGTCGTCGGACCTTGAGCCCTGGGTGCAGGACAAGTTGGTCGATGTCCCCTGCCGAGGCGAAAACCTCTTTGGCAAGCCCATGGCGGATAAGGCTGCACAAATTGAGACTGAGACTCTCACCAGGACCAGGCTTTCTAGGAAGACCTCCGCCCCTTCCCAGAAAAAGAAGGGCTCGGGGAAAAAGTCCTTTTACCCGAGGAAGGCGGCTGCCTACAAACAGTACCCCCATTATCAGGCCCCTGCAGCTCCCCAACAGGGCCAGCAGGCCAAGGGACGGGGTAACGGGTCCCGTAGACAGCAAGCCCCCAAGCCTGCACCACCAGCCCCTGCTCAGCAGGGTGGGGGTTTTTGACTCACACAGCATAGCCTCTCCCCCCCCGCTGGTTCCTCCCAGCACCGGAGGCCGGCTGGTTCACTTCGCCCACAGGTGGTCCAGCATCACCGCAGATGCCTGGGTGCTTCAAGTCGTGCGAGAAGGCTATCTTCTCCACTTCCATCAGGTCCCTCCCTCCTATTTTCCGGGAGAACCTCCGCGACCCCCTCTGCACAGGGAATTACTCCTTCAGGAGTTAGCGGGTCTTCTGCAGGAACAGGCGGTGGAACCGGTGCCCCACCACCTGAGAGGTCAAGGCTTTTATTCCAGGTATTTTCTGATACCAAAGAGAACAGGGGGCCTCAGACCCATCCTGGACTTGCGCAACCTCAACAAGTTCCTTGTGCGGGAGAAGTTCAAAATGCTTACCCTTGGAATCCTTCTGCCCTACCTCCAGCAGGGAGATTGGCTATGCTCCTTGGATCTAAAGGATGCCTACACGCACATCCTCATCCACCCAAGCCACCGCCAATACCTAAGGTTTGTGGTGGCAGGAAATCATTACCAGTACAGAGTACTGCCCTTTGGCCTGTCCTCCGCACCGCGAGTCTTCACAAAATGTCTCGCGGTCGTGGCGGCCCATCTCCGGCTTCACGGCCTCTGTGTCTTTCCGTACCTCGACGACTGGCTCATCAGAGCAGCGTCCGCTCAGGAGGTCACCAACGCCGCGTGCCGCACGGTGACTCTTCTGCAGCACTTGGGCTTTGTTATAAACTTCGCAAAGTCCACTTTGCTCCCCTCACAGGATCTCGAGTTCATCGGCGCGAGGCTGCACACTCCTCAGGCGCGAGCATACCTACCGCTCGACAGGGCTCAACGGCTCATGGACCTAGCCGACCGCTTTCGCAGCCAGCCCCTGGTCTCCGCCAGGCGCTTCCTGAGACTGCTCGGCCATATGGCTTCCACCGTCCATGTGACCCCCAATGCCCGCCTGAATATGCGGTCTGCTCAATGGTGTCTCCGCCAGCAGTGGCGACAAGCCACAGGCGGCCTAGCAGACCTAGTGCGCGTCTCCGAGCCGCTGGTCTCGTCTCTCCGGTGGTGGCTCCGGCAGCAGAACCTGATCTTCGGAATGCCTTTCCAGTCACCTCAACCGACCCGGGTGCTGACCACCGATGCATCCCTCCTGGGCTGGGGAGCACATTGCCAAGAGGCACGTACTCAGGGCCTCTGGACCACGTGGGAGTCTGCTCAGCAGATCAACTTCCTGGAGCTCAGGGCGATCCGCCTAGCTCTCAAGGCCTTCTCCCACCTGACTTCCCAACAGTCCGTCCTTGTACAGACGGACAATCAAGTTGCCATGTTCTACGTGAACAAACAGGGGGGCACGGGCTCCTTCCTCCTCTGCAGGGAGGCACAGAAGCTCTGCTCTTGGGCCGTCAGTCACGGCATTCTCCTCAAGGCAGTTTATCTCCCGGGCCAGGAAAATTGCCTTGCGGACAAGCTCAGCAGGGTCCTCCAGCCGCACGAGTGGCGTCTGGATCCCTTGGTAGTTCAGAAGCTCTTCCTCAAGTGGGGCCTCCCCACGGTGGGTCTCTTTGCCAGTCCTCACAACCGGCAGCTCCCTCGCTTCTGCTCTCGTCAGCCACACCCCCTTCGGGTTGCGGCGGACGCCTTTCTGATCTCATGGTCGGGGAGCCTTCTGTACGCTTTCCCTCCCATCCCGCTAGTCTCTCGGACTCTTTTCAAGGTTCTCCGAGACAAAGCCTTCATGATCCTGGTGGCCCCTCGCTGGCCCAGGCAGCCGTGGTTTCCGCTCCTACTGCAACTGGCGGTGGAGGATCCAATCCCTCTGGGGGTACAACCGGATCTCCTCACTCAGGATCAGGGGTCCCTACTGCACCCCAACCTCAGGTCTCTCAACCTCATGGCCTGGCTGCTGAGAGGGTAGTCCTTGCTCCCCTTCTCCTGCCGGCGGAGGTGGAGGAGGTCGTCTTGGCTTCGCGACGGCCTTCTACCCGCAAATGCTACGCCCTTAAATGGCATCGCTTTGCAGTCTGGTGTACCCAACAGTCTCAGGATCCCTTCTCCTGCCCGGTGTCGGTGATCTTGCGGTACTTGCTACACCTCTCTAATCTGGGACTTAAGTCCAACTCCGTCAAAGTTCACCTCAGTGCTCTTTCGGCACATCATGTGCCGGTGGACGGTAGACCTCTCTCGAGCGACCCTCTCGTAGCGAGGTTTCTCCGAGGTCTCCTTCTACTTAAACCACCTCTGCGCCCGCCAGCGCCTGACTGGGACCTGAATGTGGTTTTGCAGCGGATCACCTGTCCGCCTTTTGAACCTATGGCTACCTGTTCTCTCCGTTTTCTGTCTTGGAAAACACTGTTCTTGATAGCCCTCACTTCCGCTAGACGCGTAAGTGAATTGCAGGCCCTCGTGTCTGATCCCCCTTACACTCGGTTCTACAAAAATAGGGTAGTCCTACGGACTCACCCAAAATTTCTTCCAAAAGTGGTCTCCCCTTTTCACATCAATCAGGAGGTGGTACTTCCGACCTTCTTTCCCAGACCACACTCCAGCCGAGCTGAAACGGTCCTCCATACCCTGGACTGTAGAAGGGCATTGAACTTCTACCTTGACCGTACGCGGAAGCACCGTAAAGCTGCTCAGCTTTTTGTGTCTTTTGACCCCAATAAATTGGGGCTCCCGGTCTCCAAGCGTACTCTGTCCATCTGGGTTGCGGACTGTATCTCTTGGGCTTATGGGGCAGCCGGACTCTCCTTAGAAAGTCGAGTCACGGCTCATTGCGTTCGGGCAAAGGCTACGTCAGTGGCTTACCTCCGCTCTGTTCCGCTGGCAGACATCTGCCGGGCCGCTACTTGGTCTTCGAGCCAGACTTTTGCGGTCCATTACTGTCTCGAGAGGGAGTCCCGTAGGGACAGTGCTTTCGGACAGGCAGTCCTCCGTAATCTCTTTGAGGTCTGAGCAACTCCTACCCTCCATCCCGGATGTGGGCTACCGGTGGGTGATAATTCAGCGAAGATTCTTTCCTTCTGTGCTGCTGAGCTAGAGGGAGCTCATTTTTGTGCTTAGGGTCTCCGGTAGCCTTGAGCTTGGGAGTCCCATAAGTGAGGACTGACTTCCTGCTTGGTCCTGGAGAAAGCGTAGTTACTCACCTGTAACAGGTGTTCTCCAGGAGCAGCAGGAATCAGTCCTCACTACCCTCCCTCCTCCCCTCGGAGTTGCACTCGTCTGCTTATGTTCTTTTTGCAAATTTTTATGCTGTCTTTTTTAGCTATGTCATCTGACTGGCTAAGATGGCACCCTCGGGCGGGAAGACGACCGCGCATGCGCGCTGCAATTCCCAAAGGCTTTCTTTGAAAGCTGGGGAAAATTGCTCCGCGAGGGCTCCGTCGGCGCCGACGTCACCCATAAGTGAGGACTGATTCCTGCTGCTCCTGGAGAACACCTGTTACAGGTGAGTAACTACGCTTTCTCTGTGGACAGCAGGATACGTCAGCCACACATATATATATATTTTTTGCCCTTCACAGCCTGTGTGGTGCTGTGGCAGGATGAAGCTGTCAAGTTGGACCAACTAACCATTGTGAATATCCATGTAGTGCAAAGGTGTTAGACGTCTTTTGACTCAACCAAGATGAGCTGCTGGGCAATTGGGTAAGATTTCATGACTCTGTGAGAGTGGTAGGGCAGAGGTTAGATGCCAAAGTTTCTTTGCTTGAGTAGAGAGTGCTGCGTATGCCTTGTAGCACTATGTACCATGAATGATAAGTAGTGGTGATGGTATTGACTGTGTTCCAAAGGTCCAAGGGAGGTTGCCTATTGTGGATAACCTGGAGACTGTGCTTCAGTGGTCGGAGTGACTACCTTTCTAGTGCCAGAAGCAAGAGAATGGCTTCTGTTGGGTTTTGTTTTGTTTTTTTGTTTTACACACCCAGATGGCTGGTCATTGTGTTGAATTGGTTGAAGCTCACCTGCAAAATGAGGGACCACCTGGCATTTTTGTGGACTGCGTGGTCTTCCTAAGATCAGGTAGATGTACTCTGCAAAGGACAACTTGGGACTGGCTTGAAACGCTGACCATGGGGTTCTCAAGTATACAGTTCCCTAACCCCGGGTAGTTGCACTGCCTGCAACTTAATACCTGTCTTGGCCTGTTCCCCTTTTCCATATTTGTAGTGATCCATAGGTGGGCCCCAGAGTGATGCAGAGTCAGGTTCCCAAGGGAGCCATGTCTCTTCACCCTCCACCCCTCCTCTTGGGGAATTACCTCTTTGGTGAATGATGTTGTCAGGGTGGGGTGGGGGCCAAGAGTAGGTCTCTGTCCTCAAGGGGCTTTGGACATATGTAATACGGGTTTGATAGATCCCTGGAGTGGGCTATGGTGTCCTGTCCCTGTCATGAGAGTCCAGATGGCAACTGATGGTTGCTAAGTTGAGAACTGCCCCAGCAATCATCCCTGTTTTGTTTTTTGTTTTTTTGTTTTTTTACTGTGTACTATGCAGACAAGCAGTTGAGGTTCCCAGGAATCAGATGATCGGGATACAACCAAAAATGGGAGAACCCAACCAAATGCGCTCCGCTTGAGGCGCTGGGTTGCTGCCTTAGACCACAGTCTGTCCTATGGTGTGGATGGGTATCTGTCGAACAGATAGAGGACATAGGGGATGGTTGAAACCTCTGCCAATTCCGTTGTCTGGCAGGGCTTCTTTATCCATCGTCTGTGCAGCTATGGGGGAAGTTTCGTACACTAGCTGTTACCGGTATGGGGCATGAGTACCACATCCCTTTTGGATATTCTTCTTCATTTCCCCGCCTGATCCATTTGGAGGGGTTTTTTGTTGCTGTTGGGTTTTTTGCACTCCCTGGAAAGAGTTCAGGAGGAGTGCAAGCACCTGGTGGGGGTGTGGGTTTGCAGGTTATGAGTGATAGTAAGCCATCTGGCAATTGCAGTTGGAGAACCATAGGTGTGGATCACTACAGTTAGGAGTGTTGCCAAGTTAGTATGGTGTTAAGGAGAACATCCCTTAAGCGAGGGTTCATCTGACTGCCCACTACACCGGCTCGCTTTGTTGCATTTATGGGGTTGCAGCAGTGTGGGCCATTGTCGCCACAATAATCCTGCAGGCACGATCTTGGACCAGGCTCCTGGAGCCTGTTGTGGCACTGTGCTTCTGGGGCTGAGTAAGGGTACCATGCTGCATTAGATCACTCTAGAGTCGCCACATCCCTACCCTTCCAGGTGGAATCAAGATTGGGTTTCTCGGCACAAGCACCAAGGTTGGTGGTAACTCCAAACAGATTCTCTATCAAATTCCCATCTGGGTGTTTGTAGGCACTGTCAGTGAAGGGTTTCCGACTTGCTTCTCTAAACCATGGGGTTGCTTCCACTCTGACTGGTTTCGGAGGTTGGCTGCTCCAGGCCGAAACTACTCAGATGGGCCAGGCTCGAGTCCTATAGTACCAGGTCAGTGGTCAGTACAGTGTCACCGTGTGCCCTCTTGTGGGGGAAGAACCCTTCAGAGCTGTGACTATGCCCCTGTGAGTGGGTTATGGGAGGGGAAGCGAGCAATAGTGCGCGTGGTATGGGACACTCATTCTGGGGGGAAATTTAGACCCTAGGGATTCAGGGTCAGGGATCTGGCCACAGAGTTTGCTGCTGTTCCTGGGGCTCTTGGAAGAAGGTGCTGTGACTGCTACGTGGTCCCGCCCTTGCTTGGTGCCACGTCGTAGGCCATGCCTCCAGAGTTGTGCCCCAGGAGTTGGACCTAGGGATAAGGGTTCTGAAGGTTGCCCATGGATCGGGGCTTGATTGGATTGAATCTCTCACTACACCTTGACAGGTGGTTTATATATGTTAGATGCTATGGGAATGTCCTTGGCATGATGACAATGCGACGATGGGTAGCTGATGTGCGCCACTACGTGGGAACACCGCCCTGGCTAGAATGAAGGACAGCAGCTTATGATGGGAAGGCAGGTGTCCCACAAAAGTGGGATGGCCTGCTGGGGAGAACTGGCCCGGGGGTAGCCCAGAGAAATTTTGGACGTTATGCTCCTGGTTGTTTATTAGGTGCAGCAGCACAGAGCACTGGTTGGCCGTCTGTTTTGGACAGCCTGGTATGCTGGCCTTCCACTAGAGTCATCCACTTTGGTTATCTGTTTGTAGACTGTTCAGTGGTTATGAATGCCCTGAGTGATGTCCGGACTTGAGGCCTCATGGCAGTAGAAACCTGGAAGTGGAGGATAGCAGCAGGTTCCTGCTCGTTGTGTGTTCAATATATGGTAGGCCACTGCACACTGGGAAAGAAACTTCGAGCTGGCTGTGTGCACTGTTCATCACGCATGATGGACCTCTGAGGGGCAGGGATGAGGTTTGACCCCAGGTCTCCCTGTGCCTCTCCCCCGCAGGAACTGTAAGGGGGCTCTTGAAGCCACCCTTTCCCCTCATGCCTCATGTTGACTGAGGGGTGCTTGGTGGCCCCTTGGCAGGAATCAGTATGACTGGAGGCAGATTGCCAGGCCTTTCCTTGGAGGCAATGGAGGGTGGGAGTTGAACTCAATACTTTTGATTACCAAGCCAGTGTTCTAACCACTAGGCTGTTCCTTCACTTCTATAACACTACTATACTAGGAAGGTACTAGGCCAGCACCTTATAGAAGCCGGCTACCGTGTGCCTTTGTGTCGGTGCTGACTCCTGGTGACTCTGCAGCTCCTGTGTGTTCTCGGCCAGAGGTATGTTGGCCAGGCTTTTCTGAGGAGGCTGATCCTGACCATTTGCTGGGCCATATGTGGGGGAGGCCTCCCTCTGACTGGAGTTCTATGTGCCCTGACTTTCGTCACTGCAGCCAAGGCTCCCAGACCTCACAGCAGCTCATCAGCCCTCGGTGCTCTGATCTTCCAGGCTGAGGCCGACTTGGGCCTGCCAACTTCAGGGGAATAGGAAGAGCTCAGGCGTGGTGAGCTTCACCTGTGCACCACAGATGTGGGGGAGACCCCCACAGAGACCCTCAGCACCACGCTGTGTTCTGCTCCAGAGATGGGTAGATGCAGAGGGGTTTTTTTTTTTTTTTGGTACTGATCAAAAGGAGCTGGAGAGAAATGAGAGCCCTAGCTCCCTTTGTGTATCACCAACCTGGAGAGACTAATGTATTCCCCTCAGTGTTGGGTCCCTGGAACAACATGAAGAGACTGTCTTCTCTGTGCTTGGAACTGCGGAAGAAAGTTCTCTTTGGCATGATGCAGTTGTTATGCGGGGCGTCAGCAGTAAATTTGAGGAACGGCAACTATATTCCATGCACCCCAGGTCAGAAGTGAGGTTCATGGCTGTCATGATATGCACAGCACTCACCATTTGGACAAATTGCCCCTGAAACATTTGCACCCCGGTGAACAGCATGGGGAGGAGGGGCATGGCCTAACAGTGCAGGCCCTGTCGTTCGGTGGGACTCTGTCTGGCCATGGCAATGTTTCCCTTAGCACTACCAATTACCAAGCACTAGGGAAGGACCAGTCTTCACTGCTCCTCTTTCTTTTAATATGAGGCTGTAAGCTCTTGGAGACAGAAAGTAGAATCAGCAATAACATCCACCGTAGCAGCAGAGCTAGAGGTATGCTGCGCTCGTCTATTGTGTGGATAATGAGCCATGTACAGGAAGGACCCCATCTGGCCACAGCAATGCCTCCCTTAGTGCCAAATTTCTAAGGAAGGATTGATGTTTCAGTGCTTCACTGATCCAGCCAAGGCTGGCACCGGCCATGATCTGACACTGCCAATGTAGTCAATCCTGTACCGGGTCATCAGGGCCCAGAGCAGCTGCCAACACTGCCCACTGATGGTCTGCAGCAGGAAAGCCAGGAAATAGCCATGCTTCTCCTGTGCCCACTCATCTGCATCTACAGAGGCAATTGTGTGTGCACTGCCAAGAGGAAAGGTGTGGTAATGCTAGTGGAAGTGGTGCGCCGGACCGGCCGCTGCATGCCATACCAGTGCACTGGAGAAGTGTGTTTTGGTGCAGTTGGCTTGGCCCTGGTGCCAATGAGGGAACCTTCTGGCACTGTATTTAGCACTGGAACAGAACAGCTAGGCACCAGAAGTGACACGCCCTGTATTTGGTGCAGGGCTGGAACAGAGAGGCATTCGAGGTGAGCTTGGCAAGGAAGTGAGCTCAGTGCCAGAAGGTCTTTTCGTCGATTATGCTTCAGGCAGGAGCACCCTGGGCTTACATGGGTGGTCTGTGCCAAGCTAGGGGGAGGAACCTCTGCACCATCCGATGGCTGGTACTGTCTTGACCATGCTGGTACAGCTGGGGAGAGCAGATGGGGTTCAGCAGGGTGGATGGCACAATCCTCAGACTGCCCGGAGTTGCAGCAGACCGCTGGTGGTTGGAGCAGTCTTCAGGCCACCAGGAGTCCTCTTGATAAGCCAGGCTGGGGATGGAGGCCTTTCCCCGGCACATCCCATACCTGGCTGGCTCCTTGGTGTGGTAGATTTCTGCTTCTCTGGCTGGTCTACACCTGGCTTTGTTCGGGGCTCAACGCTCGGCCCTGCAGTGTCAACTGTCATTGTGCCCTGAATCTCACCATGGAGGGAGAGCCTATGGTGCAAATGTTCTCTAGGAGGTCTCTTCGGGGTGGAGAGAGAGAGGCCATAATCAGATCTGCTGCATGTGAGGCCACAGCTGAGTGTGGAGTCCGGGGCTCCGCCCATGGCTGGTCATCCAACGGGAGGTTCTACAACTGCAGACCCCCTGAGTGGAAAGTGGTCGCTGACTGCAACAGCTTCCCTGAAGGTAAGATCTGGAAGTAAGTATAAAGAAAAACTTTAGAAGCAAGTTTAAGATTTGTACATTTTAATAATAAGTGGATAGAGGAGAACGAAGAATCTGCATGGCCGGGCAAATAGAAAAGACTGAGCTAGAAAGGGGGCTGGCACATGCTCAAAAAGATCTTCAGACTCTTCTGAGCTATTGGAGAGCTATTCTGTCCATGGTGCCATCTGATGAAGTCACCCATGTGTGGCTGACTCATCCTGCTTGTCCATGGAGAAATGGGGCATAAGGGAAGGGACTGTTCTAGAAGAGGAAAGAAGAAGGGTGGAGCATAAAGGAAGGGACAGGGTTAGAGGAGAAAAGGAGAAGAGATGATGAGTACATTAAGGGAAGGAGGGAATGAAAGATCCGAGGAAGTGCAAGGTTGGCCAGCAGGGGAAGAGAGTGCTTGGGTGGGTGGTGGAAAAAGAGGAAGAGTGCAAGAGGGCAGTGAAGGAGAGGAATAGTGCAACAGAATGGGAGAGAAAAGGAGTGGGTGCAGGAGGACAGGGGGAAATGCACATTCAGACTCCTCACCCTAACAGATTTGCACAAATAGGCAGCCCCCCTCCCAAAACATGCACACACATGCCACCCCTCCACACATAGCCATCCCCTCTACACACACAAGCCACCCCTCTACACACAGCCACCCCTCCACACACACAAGCCACCCCTCCACACACAGCCACCCCTCCACACACAGCCATCCCTCCACACACAGCCTTGCCTCCACACATAGCCATCCCCTCTACACACACAAGCCACCCCTCTACACACAGCCACCCCTCCACACACACAAGCCACCCCTCTACACACAGCCACCCCTCCACACACAGCCATCCCTCCACACACAGCCATCCCTCCACACACAGCCATGCCTCCACACATAGCCATCCCCTCTACACACACAAGCCACCCCTCTACACACAGCCACCCCTCCACACACAGCCATGCCTCCACACACAGCCATGCCTCCACACATAGCCATCCCCTCTACACACACAAGCCACCCCTCCACACACAGCCACCCCTCCACACACACCCATCCCCTCTACACACACAAGCCACCCCTCCACACATAGCCATCCCCTCTACACACACAGCCACCCCTCCACACACACAGTCACCAAAACACAAACACATGTCAGCACATATATGGATGCCCTAAGGATACCAATGGCATGCACACTTTTACACCCTCCCCCCTCTCCTCTCCCATATGCCTGATGAGGGAAACACACCATTGTGTCACACCGCAAGTGTACACTTTTCAACTTAGTTTTAATCATTTCTTTTTCTGGTTTTAATTCTAGCTGTCATAGATATACATAGGCTAACAGCTACAGCAATTGTCACCCTCCCCTCAACACTTGGCTTACACAACACCCACCCACATATACTTGCCTGCAGCCACATACATCTCACATGCACACGCTGACAGACATCTGCATCTACATGTATCCCTATAGCCCTCTCTCGTCTCCCCCTTCCTCCCCAACACATAACCTTAAGAGCATTGATGCAGCTACATTGGGCTTCCAAAGAGGATGGAGCAGTCTGCAAGGAAAGATCATAGTTAAAATCCCAAACGTCAGTGAACAGAGGGATATCGGGTGTTTTTGGACAACTGCCTTGTGAGTTTAGGGGAAGCAGTTTGGCAAGGAGGGAAAAAGTCCTAAATGTTGAAGTTTAGGACTGTTAAAACAAAATAGGAAGCCAACAAAGCTTGAAACACCTAGCAGTAGAGGTGGTGGGGGAAGCGGGGGCAGCACTTGTAATGCAGTCTCAACGGGTCAGATATGGAAAGCAATGGTAGGAGCAGCATTGAGAGGCTTAGAAAACCTGACATACAGCAGACCAAGAGGAAGCTGGTTCAGTACCAGCTGGCCATAGATTCCCAGAAACCAGTTTGGTTTGATGCCAGCATGTTAGTGGCCAGGTACAGTGTGGCAAGACAAGAGCACTAAGGCAGCTGGCTATCTGGGTAGTGGCCTTACTGATTTTTGCGGCTGCCTAGATTTCTGCAGGTCTTGGGGGGAAGGGGGTTAAGGGGTTGATGCTTTGTATATTCAATTGCCTAAATTGATGTGGAACCAAAATGGATGATGACAAAAGCCAGTTTGAATAAGCAGCATTTTAGGGGTAGTTGAGTTCCTGTGGCTGACAGCTGCGATGTGTCTTTGACAATGCGAACCAGTAGAACTAAGCAGACTGGTTGAGCCAGTTGGCCTTATTGTGCTATCTACTATATTATTCGCTACACACATCCACCCATATCGTTGCAGACCTAAAGCCCCATCTCTGCACCTCCGTTCACAGACACCTGTGTGTGGGTGTGGGTACATGAAGGTGCAGGGAGTGCAGGTGTCTGTGTGTATATGCATTTTCCAGAGTTTGTGTCGGGTAGAGAAAGACAGACAGTGTGTATCTATCTGAGTTTCTCTATGCTGCTACTGATATGATCTATGGCACTAAGTCTTTAAAACGCAGATTAGCTCTGACACATTCCGCACTCCACCACACAGGAGAAGGAAGAACTCTCTACGCTTAGCACGTGGCCTTCCTGGAAGACAGTACTATGTAGGGAGGCCCGGCCCAAAGCCATTTCTGTAACTCTGGAGACACCAGTCTGTGTATAAGTGTTGTAGATCTGCAGGGATTTCACCCCTCTGACTGTGGAAAATCTTATTCATTCGGCCATAAAGCAACGGTTTCTAATTAACTGGAGATGGATAGGACTGCATTCCTTCCTAAGATTAGCAGTGTTTCGATGGGATGATACAAGCCCTGACCTACTTTGTGTATAAGCAAGGGTGTTGGAGAAATGAGCCTTGTTCTCTTGCTACCCTTCTGCTCTGTTTCAGTAGTGACTAGCAAGTTGGCCTCATTCACTTCTTTTGTAGCACAAGGCCCAAGCTCGGAACTTGATTCTGCTGGCCAGCTGAAGTCTCCCTTTCTCACACCCTTCCTTGCTGGCCAGCCGCTGTCTTCCCCCCCTCCCCACACAGTCTCTCGTGTCATGTTTCTGTCTCTGACACACAGCTTCCCAACACCAAATTGATATTTTTAGAAAGCATTATTTTGGGCTTATTTTGAGGGCAGCTTTCTGTTCAGTGTGCATTGGGCTCTCCTTGCTCTCTGGCTGACCTGTTTCACCCTCACAGATGTTAAGGCAAAAGCAGACTGCCTTCCTCGCTTAGCATGCTTCCTGCAAGCTACGTGGAGACTCTGTGTTTGGTACAAGCTTGTTATCTGTGCTACTTCATTTGCCTAGGGGCTGCCGACCTCCACATGATACAACACTAAAATACAGCAACAGCCTTGCTGTGCTGATACAGGGCCTCTCCTAGCTTGGTATCAGACTGTTGCTTGATTCAAGACCATGTTAATTCTGGTGATGGCTTTAGCTTTCCAGAGAAACAGCAAACTGCAGCGTAGGTCCAGTAGATGGTCTCCATGTTGAAGGCCTGAAGCAAGCATTGCTCAGGATGTGTCGGGGGCGGAGGGGGGGGGGGGGTGCTGTGTACATGACTAGCCTTTGTAGTGAGCTCACCAAGTGGCAGGGTGCCCTTGAAAGACTTGCATCTCTAAGCTGTTTGGTGAGGGGGACGTTATACATTCTTTGTATAATGCTCGTTGCAGTGTGGGCTATAAATAAAAGGTAACAGGATTCCCATGATGGGGGGGAAGGTAAGGTTCTTGGAAGTGGAGCTAAGACACTTATCTCTGTTACTGCTTCCCTCACATCCCAGGCTGCAACAGGCATGTCTTACAAGCCAGGGTATACTAACTTTATTTGCTAACACACAAGCCCCCCTTCCCCCCCCCCCCCAACAACCGACTGACCATTGTTGTAGGAAAGCTGCAACTGTCTTGTAGCGCACAACTCATGGACCAATGGGCCAGTGTACCTCTGTTACATATGATCCATACAACCTCATGATAAATCCCCTGGAAAATGCAGTTAGGACTTGCAGCTTCCTGTTCCTCAGAAATCCATGAAGCCTGTGCCAGTAGTACTTGAGAAATGTATGTTTACTTTTAAGCTGTCGTTAGTTCTATACTTAGTGCAAAGCGTAAGAAACAAAACTCCAAATTCTAATTTCCTGCGGGCAGTGTGCTGAGCTCAGCAATTGCGCAAGGCCAGCAGGAGGTATGAATCGGTGCTGCATGTTCCCGCCTGTCCCAAAGTACAGAGAAAATGAGATCCAGGCCCAGCCAGAATGGATCTAGGACATTCCAGCACTCTGAGGGCCAAGGACGCAAAGCCTTCCTCCCTCAGTCTGTGCTCTCAGCCCAACCACACTGCCATATCAAATCCAAAGTCGCAGGACTGGCACACTCCATTCTCTGGGTCTGAATCCCAGAGAGGTTCGCAGAACTGACACACTTCATTTTCCGCATGCTAATCCTGGGTGTCGCTCTGATCTTGCAGAGTTAGAGCTAGTCCACGCTAGTCTCGTAATGAGTTCCAGCTGGGTTCAGACCTTACGCTGGATTCCAGTACTAGATACCCCAGAGATAACTTAAGCAGGCATGAAAGTACCCTAGTTATTCCAGGATTAATCTGAAACTGGCCATTCAGTTTCTGTGTGCAAAGTTGAGTCTGAAGTGACTACACCTTTTCAGTGCAATTATTTGCTGATGTCTGAGGACCTGTTATCTTGGGGTTGATTCCTTGTATGGTTTCTGATTTCAAGCAGGGGAAGGAGTGGAGTTGCCCAGGGCCATGGAGACAGTAGATAACAGTTTATCCAGCTAAAGGTTATTAAGGGAGAGGCTGAGGCAAACATTAGAGAGAGTTATTACTCCCAGTGACAGGAGCTCTGGAAATCCAAAGCAGCAGCAAGGCCAACCTCCCCTCCCCCTTTAGCTGTTGCCTAAACCAACCCAATACTCTGAGTCTGTGATTTATGGTGCAATGGTACTACCAGATCTGATACTCTGTGATTATAGTAATCAAATGGTATCACTCTGGGTTTGACAATCTGGTGGATGTCATATTCTAGTGATAATTCCCTGCACTTGAAACCCTGGAATAATGCCCTTTGTTGAATGTTCGTTTATTTTAAGATTTATTTTTGTTCTGCCAATCCAACAGTAATCAGGTGGTAGTGTCAATGGCTATTGATGCCGTCATCCAGTGGTAATACCCTAAACGTCATACTCCGCTGCAGCAATCTGATGGCAATGCCCTGGATTTCCTACTGTAGTGTGATAATCTCTCTCTCTCTCCCCCTCCCACCCTGCTTCTGTGAGGTTCGGTAACAGGATATGAACCCTGACACCTCCAGCGGAGGGGTGGTGATGGGAAGAAGGATTTCTCTCTCTTTCTCTCCTTCTCTCCTTTTCCTTGCATTCCTAAAAGCTTCAGTGACAGGACTAAGCCCTGACTCACCACCGCCTTACAGATATCGAAGAGAACCTTTTCCCAGCCTCGTTATTCAGACTTTCAGTTTCTCAATATGCTGTTGCTGGTATTACTTTCCCAGAGCAAAAGGTGGTCTCGGTTTCATTTCACAAGCCCGACAGAGGGTCCTAGTTTGAAGAACAGCAGCTGTTACCCCTTCACCCTCCTTCAAACAAAAGTGAAGGTGATGTGTGTTATATTCAATGGGCCTGATTTTCAAAAGGCATTTACTCTTTAAAGTCCACTAAACTGTGTAAATGCCTTAACATGGGATAGTCAACAGCACTTACACGGTTAGTGCCGTTGAATATCCCCATCTCAGCACGCACCCTGATGCTATCCAGTTAGCAACAGGATGTGTCGGGGGCGTTCCGGGGTGGAGTGACAAGCGATTAACCTGGCAGCGGCGGTATTGCATGCTGCCTGCTTAGTGATCTGTGCCAAAAAGATAGGTGAGGAAAACCCTCTCCAATATCGCTGATGCCCAGTTAGCTTCGGTGGCTTCTGGTATGTGCGGCGATCCCCGGATATTCAATGTCGTCACCGCGGCATTGAATATCTGGGGGTGTGGTTGGCGGGGAGAGTTATGCACAGACACGGCACATAGCTCTTTGAAAATGAGCGTAGCTCAATATCGGGCCCTATAACTTTATATTAAGCAATTGAGGAGTTGAGTGAGGGGCACCGTTGGTGATGGGAAAGTTGAAGAAAAGAGTGGTACAAAATTTGGCTGCTAAATCTGTCAAAGTTTTGGGTCCAATGGATTTACATGTTAAAGTATTTCCTGTCTCATCTCAGGCCGGCTTCGTTGGGCATTATGGACTCTTCTTCGACTGTGAGTACCCCCTCTCTTGATACTCCTCTAGAATCTGAGGGTGTTCAAACCTCATCCAATCAAGTAGTAGTCACTATGGGAGACTCTGCTCCTCTTGCAGAAGGTCATCAATCTCGTGAGGTTTTCCCAGCAGAAACCCTCAACTTTGTCCGGTGGTTTAATATTCGCGACACGGACTGGTTCGCTGCCTAATCCAGTGGAGTTTGCCTCTGCCTCTGAATTTTCTACTCCGTCGGCTGATATCTCTCTTTAGGATATCTGGGGCGCTATTCATATGAATGAATCTCTCCAGTTTTCATTGAAACAATTCTTAGACTTTTCTAAAGAAACAGCAGTGAAACTCGTTGAGCATGAACAGAAGTTAGCTGAGAGAAACATTTCTAGATCTAAGAATTTACGTTTTCTTAACTTTCCTAGGACCCACTTTCTTTTGCCACAAATATTATTTGTTAAATTTCTTAAGGAGACCCTTCAGCATCTGGATGTGGATACTGTGCGGATCTCAAAAATGTATTATATTCCTATGATTAAGGATAAGATGGCGAAGGTGAATAGGGACTCGGTACAAGATTTGGATATTGTTTCTCCAGTGGGTAGTGTAGATCTATCCGCCTTTTTGGAATCCTCTATTGACAAAATTCCATCTCGAGCTACCTTATTGGTTTCTTTTGTTTCTGAATTAGATAAAGACCTTATTTTTAGGTTGTGTTTTGCTAAATGTTTTGAAAAATTCTGTGGGCAAGCGATCCAGATTTTTCCTGATGTTACTAGGAATACGCAGAAATGAAGGAAAGCATTTTGGAGCTGCGACCTAAGGTCCTAGCTCTAGGTGCTACCTTCACACTTTGTTTTCCATGTAAATGTCTTGTTTCTTATCAGGGTATTAGGTATATAATTGTTCATGTTAAGTTGCTGGAAGGTTTTTTTTTTACAGGGGAAGAGTGTATACGTTTCTCTTGTTTGTTATTCTTTTCTACTTGATTTAGTATATAGGGTTTAGTAATTATATGCAGAGAGCTCATTTTATTGTCCACCTAATTATGGTTATTTTTTCCTCTTATGTACTACTTTCTTTTGTAAAACTTTTAAAATGCAAATAAATATAAAATATAAAAAATAAATTGTATAGCTCTACAAGATAGCTCAACGCCAACTAAACCACCATATCGAGACCAACGCACCCCTTGACCCCAGCCAGCACGGATTCCGGGAGTCACATGGCGTTGAAACTTTGTTGACCACGTTATTCAGTCCGTTAACCATTGGATTAGACAATATTAGACAAGGTTTTGCTCTCATATTGGACATCGCTGCAGCTTTCGACTCCGTCAGTCACAAACTACTCCTATCTCGCCTCAACGAGAAGGGAGTCCGCGGTACAGCACTTGCCTGGTGTGCATCATACCTGAATGACAGATGGCAACATGTATGCTCTGGCTCCTCCACCTCCACACCCTTCCCGCAAGAGAAAGGCGTACCACAAGGATCATCACTCTCTGCCCTATTGTTCAACGTCTACATGTAACCCATCTGTACCCTCATCCGTTCCTTCAACATTAATTGCCTAATATACGCTGATGATGTCCTGATGTACACGCCAATATCCACAGAGCATCCAGACCTCTCTCAGCTGTCTACTTGCTTCGGTGCAGTTACGGATTGGCTTCACACGCAGAAACTCAAAATAAATCTCATAAAGACGGAGGTTCTCTTCATCAGCAGAGACCAAACGTTCAATCCACCCTCATCACTGAAGGTACGCGATGCAGAGCTCCTCAGTAAGCCCACAATATGATACCTTGGTGTCACGCTCGACCAACATCTTAACATGAATGCCCAGATAGGGAACATGGTAAAGGTGATATACAACAAAATCCGGATGATGCGCCACATGAGACAGCTGCTAGAGCCGAATGACTTCCATACAGTCTATCAAGCACTAGTAATGCCGCACTTTGACTACGCTAATTCAGTACTGCATGGCCTTCCGAAGAGCTCGTTAAACCCTTTGCAGCTTGCAGTGAATGCTGCAGCCAGAATCCTGCTGGGAGCATCAAGGAAGGACCATATCACCCCAGTTCTGAAATATCTGCACTGGCTCCCGGTGCACTGCAGGATCTCCTTCAAGATCTTAACGATGACATTCAAGGCCATCAACAAGTGCTCATCCACCTCCCTCACAGACCTCATCCAGACCACCCCCCCAACAGGTTAAGGAGATCAGCAGCCACCAACACTCTGTTGCTCCCGAGAGCAATCACCAAGTGCTCTAAGGCTACTAGAAACCGAGCCTTCGCACTCTATGCACCTTCCTGCTGGAACGCACTGCCACCAGACATCTGGGCCATCAGCAACCTCGCCCAGTTTAGAAAGGCACTGAAGCACCATCTGTTCCTCCAGTGCTTTTCCGACTCAGACGACATCCCACAGCCACACACACCCCTAGCCCAAGCCAGCACCCACAGAGTACCCCCTCACACACCTTTCAGATCGCCCAAGTGAACCTGTCCCCCTGAATCCATGTTGACCTGTCCACTGCCATTTGACATACAGCTAAATGTACGTAGTCACGTTGCTTGACTTGTAAATAATGCAAAGCTGCATATAGAATTCTGCTACCAATTTGTACATAGTTTACCTGTTAGCCCTGTATAAATACCCCGTTCTTTGTAAGTCCAGCGTAGACCTTTCCTACACTGCACAAATGTGTTGCCTGTAAACCGCACTGATGGCAAATAGCACGGTATGGAAGAAACATTAAATAAAATAAAAGCATATGCAGCACTGTACACAAACATGTATAAGACCGTTCCTGCTCCATAGATCTTACAATTTAATCAAGACAAACAGGGGATTAGGGTAGTTCAAGAGGGAAATGATTAATGCACATATGAGTGTTAAATAGGAGAGAAAAGGGGGTCAGCAAGCAACAGCAACCCTAAAGAGTTGGATTTTGGTCAAGTCCATTCCATTTCAGTTGGAAAAGGAGGTGGAACCTAGGGCCAAAGAGTTGGCTGTCCTCCAGCATTCTGATCCCCCAGACAGTGACAATGCCCATATACCACATCCTCCAGAGGCTATCGATGAAAATGAGGGAGATGCCTCCCCCTCTCCCTCTGTTCCTAAAGTTAGTAAGAAAGTTGACTCTATATACAGGGTACAAAAGGCTCCTGAATTTGAGAAGCTACAGTTGATGCACCATTCCATGGTCATTGAATCCACACTCAAAAGAACACTCTGGCACTCCTGGGAAGAGAAGCTAGGACTTTGAATTCTTTTGGGTTGAAGTGTTTTCAAAACATTATGCTTACATCTCATATAGCATCTATCAGATCTTCATGGGCATGTCTTTGCAGAACATCATGTGCAATCTCAACAAGTTTGTGGACTTTCTCCCTGAAGAAAAGACTGCACAGTACCTGGTGAGTCAAGAAAAGGAGTGTGAAAAAGTCATTGTCTGAGTGAAATATGATATTTTCGACACAGCATCAAGAGCGTCATCCATGAGACTTTCATGGCTCTAGGCCTCAGACTTGCAGTCCATTGTTCAAGAGCAAGTTCACTAATATGCTGCGCCATAGAGAGAATCTCTTCGGAGATAACATGCAGGAAGCTGCCACTCTCATCAAGCAGTACAGTTACACCCTTAAGACCCTCTCTAGACCCACATTTGACCCAGCCTCCATTTACTCTCATAGACATAGGTATCCTTCTCCTGTCCTTTGGTAGCAGAGGACCCTAAGCCCCAGCTCCTCAGACTCCGCACAGGACAGAAAGAATAAACCCTGACATATGCTATATAGGTTATTAACTGCTCTTCCGATGATAAAATAATGTTGATTGCACTGACTCATGCTCTATCGAATCTCTTTGGTGGTCATATGGGGAGTCAATGAGGTAGAGTGGAAAAAAGCAAGTAAAGATTATCTAATATTATCAAAACCTCATAAAATATGTAGCTAAGTGATCTGCAGTAAGCACATTCCTATATTGATAATGTAATGGATAAACCAGCCCTATCAAGATTTGTACTAGTTCTTCTGGCTTATCTCTGCTGCTGCATGGCAAGACTGGATGCTTTCCTCTCTTAAACCAAGTGATAATTAAAGGATTTAAATTTACTTTAGCCCCTTTCCTGTTTGCTATGGTGTGTTCCTTTTTAAATGAAGGAATATTTACACAATCATTTAAAAAAAAAAAAGCCTCTTGAAAAATGGCTCTAAATTGGAAGATGGTCCTCAGGCATTTCGTCCAGTGGCACATTTACCATTTATTGGTAAATGAATAAAGAAAATAGTGATATAGTAATTGATAGCTCATTTGGAAGAGAATTATTTATTGACAGATCAGTAGTCAGTATTCTGAAAAAAAATTCTAGTACTGGGACTGTCAATCCTGGCTCTTGTGAACGGCTGCCTGGGTATTGTGATGCTGGGTTTGGTTTTATTTATTTTATTTACTGAAACATTTTTTTTTATTTTTTTATAAACTTTATTTATAAACCACCAACAACATAAACAATCATCACACAACAGTACATTACAATACGATCCTGCTTCCATGCGGGGTGTGCTCTGATCCCCACATGGAGCATGGGTCGAAGACAGGTGGAAGATACAATTTTTTCCCCCCCCTCCCCCTTCTTTTTGAACTGTCTCTCCACCCCCCCTCTCCCCCTCCCCCCACCCCCTCCCCCATCAGCCATACCCCAATTCCCTATTTTGGCAGTGACACTCCTTCCCTCCCCCTTTCCATCTACTCCTAGGCTGGGCTTTCTCAATGACCTACGCTTAGAACTTCGTTGCGACTACGAACTCCAAGATTATGAATATACGGTTCCCACACAAGTAAGAATGACGTCCAGCGCCTGGCACTTCCCCGAGCTCCCCATTTCTCCATCAGCATCATCTGATGAAGGTTATTGCGCCACTCCCCAAAAGTAGGTGCTGTTTGTTCCCTCCAGTTCCTTAGGATAGGGCCCTTCCCCACCAGACAGGCCTTGCGCAGTAATAGACGTTCCCCTTTCTTCAAAGGGTAGGGGAGGTCTAGCTGATCCAATACCACAAAGAGAGCAGTCCAGCGCAGCCGCCTCTGCAGTAGCCGACTCATATAGGAACATATACTAGCCCAATACGCTGTAAGGTGACTACAACTCCACCACATGTGCAACAAATTTGCCAAAGGTTCAAAGCAGCGAGGACAGCTGCCATCACTCGTTATGTGGCTGCGCAAAGCTCTCCGGGGGGAGAAGTGGGCTCGTGTCACGCATTTAAACTGCATCTCTCTCCACCTCGCTCCTTGTGCAATAACCACTATGCGCTTAAGGGCTTTGTGAACCGTCCCCGGAGACACTGCCCTACCCAGCTCTCCCTCCCACGCCTCCTCTACTGTCCGATAATCAGGGATAGAGCGATAACAATCCAGGCGGAGTTTTAACTTTGAGATAGATAGGGGCTCCTCGCCTCCTAAGTCAAAAAATTCCAGTATCTGGGCTGAGCGTTCTACTCTCAGCGCCTCCCTAGGTTGGGAAGAGATATAGTGGGAGACCTGAATATAAGCAAAGCAGTGTCGCGAGGGTAGATCATACTCTCTACTCAGAGACAAAAAGGATTTACCTTTCCCGGAGGGGTCTACCAAATGTCCCAGATTTGTTATACCGCAAACACGCCAGTCCCGGAACGTCGGCGACTCAGTTCCCGGGGTAAAATGTACGTTCCCTTGTAGGGGTAGCCAACAAGAGGCCCTCCAAGAGGTCCCCCACAATGTGTTGAGGTGTTGCCATGTACGTTTAACCGAGCTTATTAGGACACTTTTCACTACGTTACGTGGTAGATCGCGATTCGGGCTATGCAAGACCCCTAGTAATGTCAGCGGTGCCACCAAACTCTCCTCCATTGATCTAGGTGTGCACGCGTCGGTTCCTCCCAGCCAGTCACCCAGGTGTCTGGCTTGACATGCCAGGGCGTATGCCCCAAGATCCGGAAGACCCATCCCCCCATCTCGCCATTTCCCAATCAACCGGGTCAGCGGGATACGTGCCCGAGCTCCCTTCCATAAAAAGGCTCGAATCGCCACTTCCAGTCGCCGTAGGTCGCGACGCAGCAGCCAGACCGGCAACGTTTGCATCCAATACAAGATTCTCGGCAGTATTACCATCTTAACCGCCGCCACCCTGCCAGACAAAGAAAGCGGAAGAGACTGCCAGGCCCGCAGCTGCGTTTGTGTGCGCTGTAGGATCCGCTCCAAATTTCGCTTATATAAGTCTTGTGGTTGTCGGGGCAAGATTATACCTAGATAAATAAAGTCATTTTCCGCCCATTTCAGAGGAAACGGGCCCACCCATCCCCCACGGGTCTGTCCCAGCACATCCAGGGCCTCGGACTTATCAGTGTTGATGCGCAGCCCCGAGAAGCGCCCAAAGTTAATTATTTCTGCCAACAGTGACGGCAATGATCGATCAGGGGCAGACAAGTGAACCAGAAGGTCGTCAGCAAACGCCGACATCTTAAACGAACAGGAGCCTATCGAAACTCCATGTATCTCTCGGGAAGTTTCTATTGTCCTTATGAGAGGGTCTAGGGATAGGACAAACAACAAGGGCGAAAGAGGGCACCCCTGTCTGGTGCCCCTCTGGAGAGAGAACGGCGCCGAGAGAACCCCATTACAGAGCACTCCGGCAGTGGGAGTGGCATATAAACTCTCCACCATCCTGCAAAAGGGGGTCCCCAGGCCGTACTGCGGTAGCACATAGCGCAGATAGTCCCAATTGACTCTATCAAATGCTTTTTCTGCGTCAAAGCTAATGAGAAGGGACTGCAGTCTCCGATCATGCACCCACTCCAAGGAAGCCAGTATTTTTCGCATGTTTCCTAACTGCGCCCCTCCCCTTGACAAATCCCACTTGGGAGTCGTGGATCAGATTGTCTAGCAAACCCGCTAGGCGCGTCGCTAGAATCTTTGCAAACGGTTTTATATCAAAGTTGAGGAGCGATATGGGTCGATATGAGGACGCCTGTACCGGGTCTTTACCCGGTTTAGGGATCAGAATGATGTGAGCATGATTGCTCCCCCACCGAAAAGCTCCCTGCTCCGCCCGTTTGCCAAAGACCTCTACCAAATTTGGGGTGATATAGTCATTAAGTAATTTGTAAAATTCGGCCCCAAAGCCGTCGGGACCCGGTGATTTATAGCATTTGGCCCTAGAGATTTCAGATTGTATCTCTTGTGATGTTATAGGTTGGCCCAATAGCGTCCTTTGTTCCTCATTAAGGTGGGGTAGGTCCAACTTCTGCAAATAGTCCTGTGCTGCCACAGAGTCAATGGGTTCCGCCGTATATAGCGATTGAAAAAAGGTACGGAAGATTTGAGCGATTGCCGTGTTCTCCTTGTGGAGGGTGCCCTTCGCGTCTTGCAATGCTGCCACCAGGGTTGATCCTCGAGAGCCTTTCACGCAGCGGGCCAACAATTTTCCCGGTTTATTCCCGTGACAGTACAGCTGATAGCGGTAGTACAAGATAGATTTTTTAGCTCTCTGGTGTAACAGCTCATTTAAATCCACTTGTGCCTCCCATAGCTGTTTCTTAGTGGCTAACGTCGGTTGTTGCGCCGCCTGACGGCGTAGCTTAGTGACACGGCGTTCTAGATGGATAATGCGGTCCGCTATGATGCGCCGCTTCCGCGCGGCAAACCCAATGATGTCCCCCCACAACACCACCTTTGCCGTCTCCCACACTAGTTCCGGGTCATCGCTGTGGCACTGGTGGTCAGCCTCGAATTCTCTCCAGCGCTGCCGGATAAACTGGATGAACTGTGCATCCCGGTAAAGCTCAAGGGGAATCGCCAGATTCGCGTCCGAGTTAGATCTCTGCCCCAATGCAGATCCGTCCATACGAACGCATGATCAGAGAGCTCCAACGGGCCTATCTGAACCTCCTCCACCTGGGCGAACAAGCCGCTGGAGAGCAAGAAAAAATCAATACGGGCCAAAGTGCCATGCGCTCGGGATTGATGAGTGAAGTCTCTCTCAGAGGGGTGTAAAAGCCGCCATGGGTCGATCAAGCCCAATCGCGTCCTAAATCTTTGTAACATTCGGGTCTTCGGGCCCCGCTCCCGTGCTTCTCCTCCTCGGGAGGTGTCTAAATCGATGTCTAGTACCCCGTTAAAATCACCTCCTAAGATGAGGGGGCACTCGGGTAGTTGCTCCACTTGGGATGCCAACCCATCATAGAAACGGGGGTCTGATGTGTTAGGGCCATATAAGCTGCCAATGATCACTGGTTGCCCTTCGAGAGAGCCGTGTAGCAAGACAAATCTCCCGTTGGTGTCAGCTATAACCTTATCCGTTGCAAAGCGCACTCGTTTATGGATTAGCACGACCACCCCCCCCCTTCTTACCCAAGGCAGGTGAACCCCAAACTTGACCCACCCAGCCCCTGCGCAATTTATTATGTTCCTCCGCTGTCTGGTGGGTTTCCTGAAGGAGGGCAATGTCACATTTATGTCTTGCTAGAGCCTGTAAAATTTTATAGCGCTTAACTGGGCTGCCCAGTCCACAGACATTCCAGGTAATTACCTTCAGAGGATCGGGGAAGTGCCATGGCCCATCCAAAATGCTGTCCCTAACTCCATAGAGGGGGCTCTCCCAGCCTGGAACCCCTCTCCTTCTTGAAAACAGAAGTCCTGAATCTGCCAATAGATATAATATGGAGTGTAGGCTGACCCCTCCCCCCTCCCCCTCCCCTCCCTGGTTCCCTGTTTCTCCCCCTCTCCCTTTCCCCGTAACTCTCAGTCCTCCCGGCTGGGCAGAACATACTTCCTATGGCAGTGACACCCACCCCACCCCTCGATGCACCTCCTTATTAACCACCTAGCTGGTTCTCCAGATCCCGTTGCAGACCCCCCGCCTCCATTACCCCCCAACTGAGAGAGGAATCTGCCCCTACTTTGCCCCATTAATCCCCGGGGAGGCTTGGGTGGAATCGTCAAGGGGCGCTTTGTTGTATTATCCAGGATGTTATGGGGTACGATGGAAGGAGCGGCATGTAGGGGGACCACCCAAAACCCTCCCGGCCAGGTGGTGCCCCTACTCCCACCCCAACGCCCCTCGACTAGCTAACAATGAGCTCCGTCAATTGGAGGCAAGGCCCCAATCAAAGGATTCCTCCCCAGTCCAGCGCTACGCGCCGAACCCCATATCAAGCCCCCGCCCTCCGGGGGGTCCACCATCATAGGCTCCAGGGGATATATAGAAGGGGTTCACCGAGCCCAGCTGCATCCCTGGACCATCGCAGGTAAAAGACTGGAACCGCATGGGATCAGCACCCGCTCAGGCGCCCCTGCCCCCATCTAGGACCATAGGACCCTCCAAGTAACATAGCGCATGTTCCCCCACCCCAGAGAGTGACAGGGGGCCCAATCCACTAGGCCCCATTGGCTCAAGCCACAGTGGAGTCCGCTGCCCCGCCCCGGGGTCTCCACAGGGTTAGGTCCCAAGCCACGGATGGGGGTAGGCCCTCCCCACCCACCCAACCACCCCCCCTTCTCAAAACCATAAATTTATTAGCTGCCTATGATTTTCAACAGGATAGGAAGGAACCCATTCACCCCCCCCCCCCCTCCCCACTGTCGCAGCATACAATCCAAATCTCAATTTGAAACAAACTGTTAACTTAGTTGCTAATTTCCCTTCCATTAACAAAGCAAAGCAACACTGTGTCCCATCATGTTGAAGACATCATACAGCTCAAACATACCACCCCGCTCACTTACAGTATGCCCGCCAGAGTCCGAATTCCCAAGAACTTTAGGGATCATGTCTCTTTAGGGTGTAGATCCATCTCAATGTCAGCTCGCTCCATGAAGCATGTGGAACATAGTCTGTTAGCTCACAGTACCAATCTCCACGGGGGCTCTCCTCAGCCGTAAATCCACCGCACTCCCCTCACGAGGTAGAAGCAGACTCGTTCGCCAGTTCCTCAATGAAGGATTGGGCCTCCGTCGGGGTCCGCAAAAAGCGTGGTCGTCCCTGATGTTCCACCTGAAGACGGGCCGGGTATAACAGAGCGAAGCGCACCCCTTTGCTAAATAGTTGCGTGCAAACAGTTGAGTAAGCTTTTCTCTGCTGGCTTACTAGGGCTGAGTAGTCCTGGAAAACCAGGATCTGTTCCGTATCCGCGGGGTGATTTCTGCGGTTTCTAGCCATCTTTAAGACCTCTTCTTTTTGGCGAAAGTCCAGAAATCGGGCAATCACAGCACGCGGTCTCCGTGCATTCTCCCTTTTAGGGCCCAGCCTATGCACCCGCTCCAGATGGATAGGGCCTGCCATGCTGCCGTTTGAGATTTTCGCTATCCAAGCCAGCAAGAACTTAGAGAGAGCACCATCTGCCACAGACTCTGCGATGCCTATAAACCGGAGGTTTTTTCGCCTTCCGCGGTTCTCGAGGTCTTCCAGCCGCTCTCCTTGTTGCTTTACAAGGAGTTCCAAGGCCTCCACTTTGGTCTGCAGGGTCTGCTGGGTGTCCTCAACATCCGAGATGCGGGACTCCACGTGCTCTATACGGCCGGTAAATTCCGTGATAGACTGGCTGACACTGTGCATCTGGTCCGTCAATTCGCAGAAGCGGCTATCTAATGCCCGCACTACTGCCGCTCTAACTTCTGCCACCAGCCCCTGGTTATCATCCGCTTTTGGGCTCCTGGGCATGCTCTCCGCCATCTTGCCCTCGGGGGGTCTGGGCTTCTCTCTCCGGAGCTGTTTCGTTGCCATCAGACCACCTCCGATATCGCTGAGCGTTGGCTAGACCCTCCCGCGCTTCGTTCTTCACTGGGGCAGGGGTTTGTAGGTGATCAACTGAGATATAGCTGAAAATGTTGCCGGTTTTTCGGGGTAGGTATCAGGAGTCGATCGCCACACGTCCGATCAGCTCATTGCCTTACCGGAAGTTTTTTTTACTGAAACGTTTTTATACACCGCCCCTTCCAGTGATCAGGGGCGGCTTACAAAGAACATAGAACATATCAAACTATATTGCAAGGTACTATTTACAAATCAGCTGTTCACATATGCAGCAGAATAGCGGATGCTGAGGCAGAGTTATTTACAGTGTAGGGTGGGGAAGGGACGGGATAAGGGAGAAATATAGTAAATGGAATTTCATAAAAGGAAAGGTTGGGGGGGAGAAGACTTGGATCTGGCAGCAGAATTAAATACGGTTAGTCATCAGTTCTGCGTGATAGACTCCAATGTTTTGAGGTAACGGGTATGGCTTTAGCCTGGTTCTACTCATTTTTTAGCAAGAAGTTTCCTGCAAATTGTATGGGGTTCGACTCTCTCTTTCCCTTGGACATTTAATTAAGGAGTTCCCTCTTTCTCCTGTTTTGTTTAATCTATTTATTCAACCTCTGACTTATCCTAGATAAAGGCCGCTAACCATTTAATGTGCATTTCAGCGAATGGTAATTGGCAGCAGCGAACCCTAATACATAAGCATGCCAACCGCTGACAACAGAAATGCATGTTAGCTGGCACTCGCCTGCTAATGTGGGCAGTGGATGGATTAAAGGCAGAGTGTTGGCACGGCAAACACATTAGCACATGAGTGAACATGGCACTTGGCCACATTGCTTTGCCACTTGTAATGGTACGCAGTCATGCCCCTGACAGCTACTGTAGCGTGAAGGCTTTCCACTTCAAGTGTGTTGGTAACACTCATTAAGTGTGAAACCTTAGCAGCCTTTGGTAAAAGGGCACCAAAGTCAGATCTGTGCTTTACGTGGATCATATTCCGTTATACTGTCCTTGGGGGAAGATAGGTCTATGGCTATTAATAAGTTGAACCAGTGCTTTGAGGGATGGTGAATGTTGGCTTATGGAGCATAAACTTAAAATGAAGCTATCCAAAACTGAGTTTAGTATATGATATGCCATACTAGGTCAGACCAAAGGTCCATCAAGCCCAGCATCCCAATCTAGGTCACGAGTACCTCTGAGGTTCTCAAAAGGTAGACAGATTCCACGTTGCTTATCCCGGGGTAAGCAGTGGATTTCTCCAGTCCATTTTAATAATGGTTTATGGACTTTTCCTCCAGGAACTTTTCCAAACCTATTTTAAACCCAGTTACACTAACAGCTTTGACTACATCCACTGGCAACAAATTCCAGAGTTTGATTACACATTAAGTGAAAAAATATTTTCTCTGATTAGACATGAATGTGCTACATTGTAGCTTTATCACGTTTCCCCTAGTCTTTCTACTTCTTGAAGGAGTAAACAACTAACCTACATTTACCCGTTCCACTCAACTCATGTTTTCACCCTACAATGTCATTTGTGTGCCCCAAGATTGTTTTACATGACCAGTTATTAACTCCGTCAGATCAGGTGAAGATATTAGGGATTTGCTTTGATTCATTTTTAACTGTCAATCACAAATAGGCATGATGGTTACATCTTGGTAGAATCATGTATGGAGTATTAAATATCCGTGACTTTACTTGAAATCTTCCAAGTTACTTTTGAATGTCCATGTCTTGGGAACTGATAAGCTGCACTATTGTAATTCCCTTTATTTAGACTGCTACAGATGCAGTTGTGCAGACCTCAGCTAGTTCAAAATGTTACAGCTTATCTTGTGACGGGCACAGAAATTTCTGAGCATATTAATCAGTCTTAGCAGATTTCCATTGGCTGCCAGTTAACGAGCAGATGAAGTTTAAAATCCTTTTTTGTGTTTTAAGATCTTGCATGATTTCAGCCCCTGCCTATCTATCTTCACGAATAAGCTAATATACTCCAGCTCGATGTTTGTGGTCACAAAATCAGGCTATCCTGAAGGCATCTGCTAATATTCATTTAGTGACTGCATGCAAGAAGGCCTTTAACTGTGTAGGCCCCACACCTTATAATCAACGGCCTCTAGATTTGAAAATGATGAGACTTAGTTTTAGAAAACATTTTTACATCTGTTTTTACAATGTTGTTGTTGTTGTTAACTGTTGTAGAGTCGGTGTCGACTCATGGCGACCCTCTGTATAGATGTCCTAAACTGTGTTCAGTCTTCAGTCAGGCGGCTCATTGTTGACAGAGTGGCACCCATAGCTGTCGTCGTCGTATCGATCCATCTCATTGCTGGCCTTCCTCTTTTGCGTTGACCTTCTACCTTACCAAGCATGATGTCCTTCTCTAATAATCTCTCTCTTCGCATGATGTGTTCAAATTATGTAAGTCAAAGTTTTTTCATTTGACCTTCTAAAGAAAGCTTAGGTTTCATCCCCTCTAGTACTGACTGGTTTGTTCCTCGGGCAGTCCATGATATACATATTATTCTTCGCCAGCACCATAATTTAAAGGCATCTATTTTCTTCCTGTCTATTTTCTTCACTGTCCAACTTTCACATCCATATGATATTATTGAAAATCCCATAACTTGAACAAGTCAAATCTTTGTATGGAGAGAGACATCTCTGATCTTGAGAATCTTGTCTAGGTCCTTCATAGCCATTCTGCCAAGAGAAATGAGTAATCAGATTTCTTGACTGCTTGTCATTTCTTTATTGATTGTTGATCCAAGTAGTTAAAATTGTCAACTATTTCAATTTCTTCTTCATCATTGATGAACTTATTGATTGTGCCAGTTGCCAGGATCTTTGTCTTCTTACGTTAAGGTGCAGGCCCATTTTAAGACTATGTTCCTTGATCTTGAGAAGCAAATGTTTCAGATCGTCTTAACTTTCAGCCAGTAATGTGGTATCAGCAGCATAGCGAAGGTTATTGGTGAGTCTTCTACCAATCTTCACACCTCTGTTGTCTTCATATAGTCCTGCTTATCTTATGATTTGTTCTGCATATAAATTATACAGGTAGGAGAAAAGTATACAGCCTTCCTTATCGTTCCTCCAGCTTAGTCCTCCACCACTGGGTAGTGCACCTGCAGCTTGGAGACTGGACCAATCAAAACTTGGCATCACTGGAAGTAGCCTGCTGGCATTCCCTTACAGCTCCAGTGTGTCCAATCTCCAAGCAGCAGGAGGACATAGTGAGCCTAGGTGCTGGGCTCACTAGAGAAACAGATAAGGAGCTAGAAAGATCTCTTAACCGTCCTAACCTTTCTAATTGGCTTTGAATTGGCTTGGCATCACTCTTTATGAGTGAGTGGGTCCCTTTTAGGGGACTGTTTCTTTAAAAAAAACAAAAAAAAACAAAGAAACCAAATTATTAATTGGCTTACCTAAAGGAAGACTTCCGTTTTCTGGGGCTCAGGGTCCTATTCGGGCTCTCCTCCCCCCCCCTGCCAAGCCGCAGCCCAGTTTCAGAAAGGCTGATTGCCTTAGGATCTCTGACCCCAGGACTGGTCGGGGCAGAGCTCCTGGGAAACCACACCGCCGGCCCGCTTCTTTCAGGCGGCAGTCCGCGGCGTTGTAGGCAGCGTCCTTTTCCTGTCGGGGACGCCTTGCGATCTAGCTAGCTTCCGTGCTAGCGGGGGCGCGTCTCCCTCTCTTGCTCTCTTCCCCTTTGGGGGCCGGAGAGTGCATTGGGAGTCCTGGCCGTCCGGGAGTGATCAGAGGCTGTTTTTTTATCAAGGCACAAGAGGGTCGCCGACGCAGCACGCCAAAACCACATGTGGAGACGCGGCCATTTTGGGTTTGCATCTCCTGCAGCCTGCGGGAGTCGGGCGGTACGTTAGCCGCGGGCTCTGGAGCGCTCTTCTCCTTCGGGCAGCAGTCCGAGCACAGGTATTTGCTGGGGTTTTAATTTTTTCCTTTTTTTCCTTTTCATTTATTTTCAGCACTTCTCTTCTGATCCCCAGTTTCAGGCGTGCCAGTGCGGGGTCCGGGGTTCCCGCCTTTTCTTCTCTCTAGGCAGCCTTCTCTGTTCGATTAAAAAAAATATATATATAGAACAGAACGAACCGACAACGGGGAATCAAAATTGCTGGGAACTCTAAGGCAGTATTTTACAGCATTTCCTTCTGTTGCCTGGCCCTAGGTGGCCGGCCAGGAGGGGCTGCACTTTCCCTTGGGGCTAGTGTTTCTGGAGCATACTTATTAGACCTAGTCCTTAGTGGAACACCAGATCTAGTGCAAGAGATAAGGGTGTTGGGGCCACTTGGCAATAGTGATCATAGCATGATTGCCTTTGATTTAATTAGTGGAGGAGGGATAGTAAGGAAATCCACAGTACTACCCTTTAACTTTCGAAAGGGAGACTATGATAAAATGAGGAAAACAGTTAAGAAAAAACTAAAAGGAGCAGTTGCAAAGGTTAAAGACGTACATCAAGCTTGGATGTTGTTGAAAAATACTATCTTGGAAGCCCAGACCAGCTGTATTCCACGCTTTAAGAAAAGTGGAAGGAAGTCCAAAAAACTGCCAGCATGGTTTAAAGGTGAGGTCAGAGAGGCTGTTGCCAAAAAAGCATCTTTCAGGAAATGGAAAAAAGAGCCAAATGACGAAACCTGGAAACAGCACAAGCACTGGCAAGTCAAATGCAAGGCATTGATAAGGCAGGCAAAAAGAGAATTTGAGAAGAAGCTTGCTGCGGAAGCAAAAACACGAAATAAAGACCTTTTCAAGTACATTCGTAGCAAAAAACCTGTGAGAGAGTCAGTTGGTCCATTAGATGATAAAGGGGTTAAAGGAGCACTAAGAGGCGACAAGGCGATAGCGGAGAGACTGAATGAATTCTTTGCTTCGGTCTTTACTGAGGAAGATGTAGGGATGTTACCCATGACTGAAGTGGTATTTAAAGGTGCGGAAGAATTGAAGGAAATATCGATACATCGGGAAGATGTCTTACAACTATTAGATAAACTGAAGAGTAGCAAATCACCTGGGCCGGATGGTATACATCCAAGGGTGTTGAAAGAACTGAAATATGAGATTGCAGACCTGCTATTAGTAATCTGTGAACTATCATTAAAATCATCTCTAATACCTGAAGATTGGAGGATCGCCAATGTAACACCAATTTTTAAAAAGGGTTCCAGGGGTGATCCGGGAAACTACAGACCGGTGAGCCTGACGTCAGTACCGGGAAAAATGGTAGAAACCATCATAAAGAATAAAATTACTCAGCATGTAGATAGTCACGACCTAATGGGAGACAGCCAACATGGCTTTAGACAAGGAAGATCTTGTCTTACTAATCTGTTATGTTTTTTTGAAGGAGTGAATAAACAGGTGGACAAAGGTGAGTCGGTTGATATTGTGTATCTGGACTTTCAGAAAGCCTTTGACAAGGTCCCTCATCAGAGACTTTTGGCAAAACTAAAGAGTCATGGGATAGGAGGCAGTGTACTATTGTGGATCAGGAACTGGTTAAAAGATAGAAAGCAGAGGGTAGGGCTAAATGGCCAATTTTCCCAATGGAGAAAGGTGAATAGTGGTGTACCCCAGGGATCTGTGCTGGGTCCGCTGCTTTTTGACATATTCATAAATGACCTGGAAAGTGGAATAACGAGTGAGGTTATCAAATTTGCAGATGACACAAAACTATTTAAAGTTGTTAAAACCCAAGAGGATTGTGAAAAATTGCAAGAGGATCTTGTTAAATTGGAAGACTGGGCATCAAAATGGCAGATGAAATTTAATGTGGACAAGTGCAAGGTTATGCACCTAGGGAAGAACAACCCAAACTATGGTTACACGATGCAAGGTTCCACATTAGGAACCACCACCCAGGAAAAAGATTTAGGCGTCATTGTGGATACCATGTTAAATCCCTCGGCCCAGTGTGCAGCGGCAGCCAAGAGAGCAAATAGAATGCTAGGTATGATAAGGAAAGGAATGGAAAATAAAACAAAAGATATTATAATGCCTCTATATCGTTCCATGGTGAGACCGCACCTTGAATATTGTGTGCAATTCTGGTCGCCGTATCTTAAAAAGGATATAGCGATTTTAGAAAAGGTTCAGAGAAGAGCCACCAAAATGGTAAAGGGGATGGAAGGATACTCCTATGAGGAAAGGCTAAAAAGGTTAGGGCTCTTTAACCTGGAAAAGAGACGGCCGAGGGGAGATATGATAGAAGTCTATAAATTAATGAACGGAGTGGAACGGGTAAACGTAGATCAATTGTTTACGTTATCAGAATATAGAAAGACTAGTGGACATGCAATGAAGCTACAGGGTAAACTATTTAAGACTAATAAAAGAAAATATTTTTTCACTCAACTTGTAATCAAACTCTGGAATTTGTTACCGGAGGATGTAGTAAAGGCTGTTAGTGTAGCTGGGTTTAAAAAAGGTTTGGACAAGTTCCTGGAGGAAAGGTCCATAAACCATTATTAAGAAGTGACCGAAGATATCAATGCTTGACCCAGTACAAGCATTGTGGAACTTGTGTCTCTTGGGGAAACTGCTAGGTACATATGACCTAGATTGGCCACTGTTGGAAACAGAATACTGGGTTTGATGGACCTTGGTCTGACCCAGTATGGCATATCTTATGTTCTTATGTACCTTCCCCACAGTTGCCGTCCATGTCGGGTGCTTCCCAGTGTGTCATTTGTGGTGCTCGTAGGGGCACCAGCGCTGAGACAGGGGTTTGTCTTCGCTGCGCCTCTGCCTCCCGCAGTATGGAGCAACAGTTGGAGAGTTCCATGGCCGCTTCTGCTCCCGCAGCACTCGGGGTAGCAGAGGGGGAGGGGGCGATAGCCGGTCCCTCATACTCTCCGCCAGCGCTGCGACCTGCGGCTCCTGCTCCACAGTTGGAGCTTGCAGCCGCACCCCAGATGACCAGTTTTTCTCCAGACTTTGTTCTACTAATGCATGAGTCCTTTTGTCGCAGGCAACAGGGGCCTGGGGGTTCCCCCCTGCCTATTTCTTCCTCTAGTGGGTGGTCTCGTATGGCAGAGCATGACTCCTCGGGTTTAACGACCTCCAAAAGACTGCGGCTGGTGGATTCTCTCCTGACTGACGTGGACTGGCAGGAGGGAGAGGAGGCTGAGTTTGATGTGGATGCGGACACAGATGACTTAGAGGAAGGAGAGATTGCTGAGCCAGAGGACCAGGCACGAATCATCTGAGTATTTCGGAAGGAGGAGTTGCCGGCTCTTATTACAGAAGCTCTTCAGATGCTCCGGCTGGCGGCTGAGCCACCGGCTGAAGAGGAAGATGGCACGGATCCCATTATTCAAGCGGTACGTCAGACGCAGGTGGTCTTCCCTATCCACTAGGTGATCGCTCAGATGATCCAAACAGAGTGGGATACTCCCAAATCTGGCCTTAAAGGGATACGGATCATGAATCGGTTGTATCCTCTCGTGGACAAAGACAAGGAGAGGTTACGCTCTCCGAAGGTTGATGCTGCGGTCTCCGCGGTGACTAAAAAGACCACTATCCCAGATGAAGGCAGTGCGGCCTTGAAGGAAGCACAAGATCGGAAAATGGACAGGTTGCTGAAGCAATATTTTGAGGCGGATGCCGTGGCGTTACAGGCTTCCATTTGCGGTGCTTGGATCGCACGGGCCTGCCTTTGCTGGGTTCAGCGACTGCGGCAGTCCGCTTCCTTGGAGCCAGAGGAAGTGCGAGAGATGCAGTGCTTGGAATCTGGCTCGGCGTATTTGGCGGATGTACACTATGACCTCATCCGAGCTTTGTCGAATAGTATGGCCTCTTTAGTGGCGGCGCCCAGAGTGCTCTGGCTAAAGAATTGGGCGGCTGATGGCTCTTCCAAGGCGCGTCTTGGTAAGCTTCCCTTTAAGGGACAGCTCTTGTTTGGGGAAGATCTGGAAAAGTTAGTTAAGGAGTTGGGCGAGTCCAAGGGGAGCCGTCTCCTGGAAGATAAGCCCAGGCGGGGAAAATCGGCTGTGCCTTTTCGGGGGCAGTTTCGAGATTTTCAGAGGTTTCGATCGCCTCGCTTTGCAGGATCTCAAAGAGGTAGATTTGCGTCTCGAGCCCAGGGATTTAGGGGATTTCGAGGTGCAAGTAGGGGATACGCTGCGACGGCCTCTGCAGTCTCCCGTAAGCCGCAATGAAGGACGGCGGGTCCAGGCAGGGATTCAACCGATCGGTGGTCGTCTTCGGAGCTTTCTCTCTGCCTGGACCCACATTACATCCGACCAGTGGGTCCTCGAGATCATTCGCGACGGTTATGCCTTAGACCTCGCGAGGCCGGTGTTGGACTCGTTCGTGCTCTCTCCCTGCAGAAGTCTCCAAAAGGCGTTGCAGGTGCGTCAAACCCTGGACCATCTTCTTCACCTGGGCACAGTCGTTCCTGTCCCGCCAGCAAAATACGGCATGGGTCGCTATTCTATTTATTTCGTGGTGCCAAAGAAGGATGCTTCTCTTTGCCCCATCCTCGACCTCAAGGGCGTAAATTGCTTCCTTCGAGTGCCGCATTTTCGCATGGAAATGCTGCGGTCGGTTATTGTCGCGGTTCGGCGCGGGGAGTTTTTGACGTCCCTCGACCTCTCAGAGGCTTATCTCCATATTCACATCAGGGCGTCCCATCAGAGATTTCTGCGCTTCGCAATTCCTTGGGGGCATTTCCAGTTTCAGGCTCTGCCCTTCGGCCTGGCGACGGCGCCACGCGTGTTCACCAAGATTATGGTGGTCGTTGCGGCAGCGTTACGGAAAGAAGGCATTTTGGTACATCCTTACCTGGACGATTGATTGATTCGAGCAAAGTCCCGAGCCGAGAGCCTGGCCGCCACGGAAAAGGTGATCGCTCTCCTCCAGTCTCTCGGCTGGGTGATCAATGTAGCCAAGAGCCATCTAGTTCCGACACAGGTTCTCGAGTACTTGGGTGTGCAGTTCGATACTCAAAGGGGCTCGGTGTTCCTGACAGAGCGCAGAGCTCTGGCTCTAAGGTGCCTGGTACGGGACGTCCGCAAGCTTCCAGCGCCGTCGGCCTGGAAATACCTGCAGTTGCTGGGCACGATGGCGGCAACCTTGGAAGTCGTTCCTTGGGCCAGGTTTCACATGCGGTCGTTACAGCGGGCCCTTCTTCAACGTTGGTCCAATCAGTCCGACTCGTTGAACAAACAACTCCCCTGCCCCTTGCTAGTCCGACGAGATCTGCGGTGGTGGCTGCGGCCGGCGTGTTTACGAGCAGGAATGCCTTTGGAACTGCCAGAATGGATTCCACTGTTAATGGATGCAAGTTTGGCGGGCTGGGAAGCGCATTGCGGAGTGGAGTTTGCTCAGGGTCTCTGGTCTCCGGAAGAGAGCAGCTGGTCGATCAACCGGTTGGAGCTTCGGGCGGTGTTTCGCGCCCTGCAGAGTTTCGAAGCCCAAGTAACGCACAAAGCGGTACAGGTCCTCTCCAACAATGCGGCAACAGTAGCTTACATAAATCAGCAAGGTGGCACCGGCAGCTCAGCCCTGGAGGACGAATCCCAGCGGCTGTTTGCATGGATAGAACCGCGCTTACAGGCGATCTTGGCGGCGCACATAGCCGGAAAAGACAATGTGACGGCGGATTTTCTCAGCAGGGTGCAAGTGGATGCAGGGGAGTGGGAACTGCATCCCACGGTCTTCGTGCAGTTGGTGCGTCGCTGGGAAATGCCTGTCATGGATCTCATGGCCACGTTCCATTCAGCAAACGTGGGTCGGTTCTTCAGCAGAAGACGGGAGCCCATGTCGGAAGGAATCGACGCCCTCATGCAACCATGGCCCTCGGTGGGTATGTATTTCCTCCATGGGCGCTTCTCGGGCGAGTGATCCAGCGCATCGAGGCGCATCACGGAAGGGTGCTGTTAATCGCGCCGGATTGGCCCAGGCGTCCGTGGTATGCCGACCTGGTGAGATTGCTGGACGGAACTCTGTGGCGCCTCCCGTTGTAGTCGGAGCTGTTGATTCAGGGTCTGCTTCTGATGCCGCGGGTGGAGAGATTCTCGCTTACAGCTTGGCCATTGAAAGGGTGCGGTTAAAGAAGAAAGGTTATTCCAAGTCCGTGGTGTCAACTTTGCTTCAGGCACGTAAACGTTCAACTTCGCTCATGTATGTGCGTGTCTGGCGCATCTTCGAGGATTGGAGTTCGAGGCGTCAAGTCCGCGCTTCCACGGCTTCGGTTCCGGTGGAATTGGATTTTTTACAGGATGGCTTCGATAAGGGCTTGGCCACCAGTTCTTTAAGGGTGCAGCTGGCGGCCCTAGCCTGTTACAGAGGTAAGGTGCAAGGTGTTGCTCTAGGGGCTCACGTCGATGTTGGCCGTTTTCTTAAAGCCGTTTCCAGGTTGCGGCCGGCGCGTCGGGTTGCCGTTCCTCCGTGGGATCTCAACTTGGTGTTGCGCACGCTGAGTGGAGCGCTATTTGAGCCTTTATCAAAAGCCTCGGTGAAAGATTTGACTCTGAAAGTGGTATTTTTGGTGGCTATTTGTTCGGCTCGGCGTATTTCAGAGCTTCAGGCACTTTCGTGCCGGGAGCCTTTTCTGTCCTTTTCTTCGCAAAAGGTGGTTCTCCGGCCGGTGCCTTCCTTTCTTCCTAAGGTTTTGTCTTCCTTTCATGTCAATCAGGTGGTTTTGCTTCCCGTCCTCCGGTCGGCAGGGGAGCAGGCTTCGGATCAGGGCCTTAGTCGCCTGGACATCAAGAGAGTGTTGCGCCGTTATTTGTCAGTCACCGAGTCCTTCCAAAAGTCGGATCGGTTATTTGTCCTGTTTGGGGGCCCCAGAAAGGGCGAGGCTGCGGTGAAAGCTTCTATTTCCAGGTGGATCAAGGAGGCCATTGTTTCAGCGTATTTGCTGCAGGGGCGCTCTGCTCCAATGGGTTTGAGGGCTCATTCAACAAGAGCGCAGGAGGCGTCCTGGGCGGAGCACAGTCTAGTTCCGCCGGTGGAAATTTGTAAGGCGGCGACTTGGTCGTCGTTGCATACGTTCAGTAAGCACTATCGCCTGGACGTTCTGGCGGCTAGAGATGCCTGTTTTGGTTCGGCAGTCTTGCGTGCCGGATGGCAGGGTCCCTCCCATTAGTACTGCTCTGTTACATCCCAGTGGTGGAGGACTAAGCTGGAGGAACGATAAGGAAATAGTAATTACACTTACCTGGTAATTGTAGTTCCTTGAGTGATGACAGCTTAGTCCTCATGCCCGCCCTCAGGTTTCTAGGTTCTCACGGCACGCGGTTCATCCTCATCGGAACCTATACGGGTGAGTCTTTTCAGTTGGTATCCCCCTCTTCATTTCAGTCGGGCTAGCTTGTCTGGTCCTTTCTTTCGCTGACTTGCTGTGTCTCGGCAGGGGGGAGGCGAATTTCCCCTATGGCTAATTTCGTGGGCGTTTGGGGAGATTTCAAATTTGTTACTCTTTTGTAATAGTTTTCAGTGTTTAGCTACTTGTTTGTTGCTCTTTTGAGTCTGCTTTGTCAATAGTTCACTGGAGCTGTAAGGGAATGCCAGCAGGCTACTTCCAGTGATGCCAAGTTATGATTGGTCCAGTCTCCAAGCTGCAGGAGGAGGTGCACTACCCAGTGGTGGAGAACTAAGCTGTCGTCACTCAAGGAACTACAATTACCAGGTAAGTGTAATTACTATTTGTCGTACACCTTTGCTGTTTTAAACCATTCTGTTTCTCCTTGTTCCGTTCGAACTGTTGCTTCTTGATCAATGTAAAGATTGTGCAAGAGAACTATTTGGTGTTCTGGTATACGCATGCTTCTTAATGTGGCCCAGAGTTTCTCATTGTTTACACAGTCAAAAGCCTTACTGTAGTCAATAAAATACACATAGATACCCTTTTGGAATTCTTTTATTTTTTCAAGGATCCATCTCACATCCGTGTTTATCTCTTGTTTCTCGCCCCTTCCTGAACCCTGCTTGCACTTCAGGAAGTTCTCAATCCAGATATAATTGTAGTCTCTGCTGAATGATCTTGAATAGAATCTTGCTGGCATGTGGAATGAGAGCGATTGTGCGATAAT
This sequence comes from Ichthyophis bannanicus, assembly GCA_033557465.1. NCBI lineage: Eukaryota > Metazoa > Chordata > Amphibia > Gymnophiona > Ichthyophiidae > Ichthyophis > Ichthyophis bannanicus. The sequence continues at coordinate 274,845,589 of CM066031.1, read as the reverse complement.
TTCCACAGTCATTCGGATGATCATTCTTCAGTATTGGTATAAACACAGATCTTTTCCAGTCAGTTTGCCATGATCTCGTCTTCCAAATTTCCTGGCAGAATTTGTAAGTATGGTAACAGCTGCATCTGATTGCTTTAATACTTTAATGGGAATACCATCAATACCTGGTGCTTTGTTCTTTGATAAGGCTTTCAATGCTGCTTCAACTTCTTCTTTCATCACCAATGGCTCCTGATGATAAGGTAGAGGTTGAAATAGCCGTTTGTCCACTTGATCCTTATGGTATGATTCTTGATCTTCTCAGCATCATTCAGCATGGATCCTTGAACATCTTGTAGCATTCCAATTCAAGGCTGGAATTTTTTCTTTAACTTTCATAGCTTTAGGAAAGCTGATATTATTCCTCCTCTTAATAGTTTCTGATTCTATTTCCTTGCATGCATCATTGTAGTATTTGTCTTGTCTTGCTGCACGTTGGAAGTCTCGACCTCTTGCGATTGCCTCTCTCTCCCCTCTGGCTTTAGCATCTCTGCATTTCTGGGCAGTTTCATAGTTTGTTCAGTCATCCATTTTGGCTGTTTTTGCTTTTTCACCTTCTGTAGAGACTTCTCACTTTCTAAATACACAACCTTCTTGATATCAGACATAACACTTCTGGAGCTCTGTCATTTGTTTCTAAAGCAGAAAATCGATTTTGTAGGCAGTCTTTAAATTCCGGTGGAATTCTCAAGGTCATATTTTACTACATTCAAAAGTGTCTTGCTCTTTTTCAACTTTAGCTTAAACTTTCTAACTAATAGTTGGTGATTTGTACCACAGTCGGCTCCAGGTTTTGTCTTTGTTGATGTTATAGAGCTTTTCCATCGTTAACTTCCACAGATGTAGTCAATTTGATTTTTGTAGTATCCATTGGGTGAAGTCCATGTCTACAGTCACCACTTGTGTTACTGGAAGAAGATGTTTGAGATGAATAGATTGTTGGTCTTGCAGAATTCTATCAGTCTTTCTCCAGCTTCATTTCTGTTGCCAAATCCATATTTTCCAACCATTTTGCCGCTGCCTTTGTTGCCAGCTTTTGCATTCCAGCTACTCATGACTATCAAGATATCACGTTTGCATGTCCTGTCAATTTCAGTTTGTAGTTGTTCATAGAACTCATCAACCTCTGCAGTTGTTGTTGGGGCATATACCGGAATTATAGTTGTGTTGATTGGCATTCCTCAGAGATGAATAGAAATTAAGCATTCACCGATTGCAAAGCAACACCATTTCTTCTTTGTCTTTCATTTCCAGCATAGTAGACCATGTGATCATTGGATGCAAAGTGCCTGATGCCAGTCCATTTCAGTTAGTAGATACCCAGCAGATCGAGTTGTACACGATCCATTTCATTCCTGACCACCTCCACCTTCTCTTGGTTCATGCTTCATATGTTCCATGTCCCATTATGTAAGACATCTTTGCAGCTTCTGACTCTCGTTTCATGCACAGCTACATCAGCAGTCAGATGTCCCGAGGGCTTTGATCCAACCGCATCATAAACGTTTGCTTTACTCTGAAAAGTCTTCAGCTCATCCATAGTAGCCAGTTGAGTGCCTTCTGACCTGGTTGTGACTATCCACTGGGTTTTCATGGCATGATATGGAAGTAGATTGCCAGGCCTTTTTTCTGCATAGATAGTTCTAGTGGTGTTGCCATTGTCATCGAAACATGATACTCCGCCACAAACACCTTCCCATTCTGCTGCTACCCAGTTGGGTAGTTTGTCTTAGTCTGGCACCTCAGCTGAGACCCGTCCATCTTGGGAGACCCTGCCAGTAATTAAGCTACTGATAGTTTAGCCCTCAGCATCACTAATGCACACAGGCCCTCACAGCATGACGAGCTACTAACCAAGTGAGGGTTTTTTATGATATGATTATGTAAATATGGTATGATTAGCACTCCTTGTGGCCTTGGGCAAGTCACTTAACCTTCCATTGCCTTGGAAGAAAGGTCTGGCAATCTACCTCCGGTCACACTGCCAAGAAAACCCAGGAGCTGCTGGGTCGCCAGGAATCAGCACCGACTCGAAGGCACACATCGCATTTTGCAATAGTTTGTATTTTATCTGTTTTACACCGCTCCAGAGTCTTTGGGGAAGAGTAGTTGAAAAATATGGATAATAAATAAAATTAATGAAGTGAATTAGATGGTCACATAGAGCATCAGGCTATTGTCTGCTGCACTTCCTAATGGACCCATTTGGCCAAATAGTGAAGTCACTGCAGGCTGCAGTACTCTCCCACTATGGCCATACAATGCAAAGAAGAGAGCCAGTGCTGATACCCATTTATGCCAATGATGTGGAGGCTACTCTGCCTTTCATTTTGCAGGATGGCAACACTTGAGCGGGTCCAGCACATCTAGCCCATATATGCTGCAGTTAGTGACTTTTGATCCCCAGTGACGATCTTATGCCAAGTTACCAACTCAGAACCTTTTTTTGGACTCTCTTCTACAGTGTAGCTGGAATGGAATGGAAGGTGAAAATCTCTGCTGACCCTGAACTGGTATTCTTAAGAAAATAACCACAGTCTTCCCCATACCTATGACTCAGACTGCTGAGTGGAGCCGTACAGAAGGGAAAAGAGAGGCACTATGTACAGCATGAAAGGCAGGGTCAGATGCAACCAACTGCAGCTCCCTCGCTCTTCACGTACCATAGAAGGAGAAAAGAGAGAAGGAACCGGGAGGCAGGCAGGAGAATCCGGAAATTGTAATGGAGAGAAGAATCAGGAACTGGTAGAAGGGGAGAACGTGGATATCTAGGGGCTGATGGAGTGGTGAAGTAGGGTAACAAAGAGATTGGGACTGTGGGACGAAGTGGTACAGGATTTATCTTGTATAACGTTATAGGAAAGAAGAAACACTAATTTTCCCCATTATGCAAGTTTTGCTGCATAAGGACAAAATATTCAAGGCCCTCATTGCCCCCTAAGCAGGAATTACAGTGTAAAGATAACTGCTGACCTTCCCTCCTGCTATAACACATTATATTATGCGTAAAAGACCAGGGTAGAAATCCCATTGGCACCCCTTGTGGTCCTGGGCAGGTCACTTAATCCTCCATTGCCTCAGGTACAAGCTTAGATTATAGGCCCTCGGGGACAGAGACATGCCTACTGTACCTGAGTGTAGCTCACCTTCAACTATTGGAAAGGTAGGAGCTAAATACTGAATAAGGCCTCATTTTGCATAGGATGTTGAGGTAGGAATTGGAGTGTCCAGGGCAGAATGTCCACAATTCCTCAATATTTTACCTACGTCTTTGCTCAATAGGCAGAAAGCTACATGTGTAGGAAAACAAGTTCTGCATGTAAATGCACATAGAAGTGTTGATTTCTCAGCACCTATACATGCAGTCACCGACAATTATTCTGGAAAAGTATATGTATAGGGGCCACTAATTAAAGTCCACATTGGCAAAGTTTTACTTTTTACATGCTTAATAAAGTACTAGCAGGGCTATTCACAATTGCCCCTTCCATCACCCGTTGCAAGCCCTTGCTGAAACAAGTACTTTGCCAGAATGATGCATGCCTCACTGGAGATGCAAAAACTGACAAGGAAATAGTTGAAGCTATATATGTATTCCCATTGTAAAATGGGAAATGGTGCTGGTGCTGCAACTAGGCAAACTGGGTGGCTGCCTGCAGTGCCTATTGCCACCGCTGCCTGCAGCAGCAACAATGGTTTGGAAATTGCCACACAGCACTTACTTAAACCTATTATCTGCTGCTTCTGCCCTCCTCGGATGCAGAGTTTGTTTATGCAGACCAGAAGTGTGTATTGGAGGGGGGACAGAACTGATAGATATAAAAGGCAGAAACCGCGATGCAGCGCCAGAGAGTTTAAGCATCTTGTTTCCAAGCCATTGCTGCTGCTGAAGACCCCGGAGAGGGACAGCGACAGTGGCAATGGAGCATGGTAGCGGGGGAGGGGGGTGTTACAGTAGGATGGAGGGTCCACCTAGGCACCTCCAATCCTTGCACCGGCCCTGATGGGAAATATATGCCCAAACCATGTGCGAAACACACCCCCTTCAGATATGTGCATTGCAGACCACCTGTAGTAGATGTAAAATCTCCACCTCCATCTCACTGCAGAGAAGAAGAAAGACCTGGCAATCTACTTCCAGTCACACCTTGCCAAGAAACTCCAGAGGCTGGGTCACCAAGAGCCATCACTGCCTTGACGGCACACATTGCATTGCCGTCCACACTTGTACACACCACACAAGCAGTCTAAAATGATGCCAATACTTGAATTCAGATGAGACATCTGTTTGCCTCGGCTGAGAACATGAGCTGTTTAGCTCTGGCACTAGGACTGGTAGAAGCTGAGCCTGAAAATCCGAGTTTCCTTACCCCTACACACTCCTGTCCTGAGTGTACTTTGTAGGAGTGGAAGGTGCAATATTGGTGGTGTTTTTGTGTGGGTTTTTTGTTTTGTTTGGTTTGGTTTATTGGCATACATTACCCTGCAGTTTCATTCTGCTTCTCACTTTTTTTTTGTTGTTTTTTAGCTCTAACTGCAAATTAAGCCTTCCAGAAATCTGCCAGAGAAACTACAGAAGATTCCCTCACGGGATGCGAGGAACCTTCAGAACGGCTACTTTGAGTCACCGTCCCACAGGGTGGCCTCAGGTCCCACAATGATTCTCTGCTCTGTTTACTGTTATTTTGCACCTGGGGGAAAGAGAAACAAAACCAGTCAGATGGGTACAGGGGAATTTTCCTCAAGGAGTGACTGGAACAGGTCTGCTGCCCGTGCAAAGTGAGTCGTCTGAGCCAAGGACACGATCTCGAGCCGGAAACTGTCTATAAGACTTGTTTTCTTTCTTTCACTGATTTCCTGGCAGCCTGTGACAATCGTACTCTCTGCTGTGATGGTTCAAATTAATGCTACAGAAGGACTTTTTGGGAAGTTAAAAAGATCTGCAGCAAAGTGGACACTCCTGAATATTTATTTATTTAGCTGTATTTATATATACCGCCTTTCACCGGGTCAAGGCGGTCTGCATGAAACAAAAAAGTAATATAGTGTAACAATGATACAATGAAACAATTAATTAACTATATACAATATGCATAGGATAACTAAGGGATCAAAACTATATACATATGTAAGCTACATACAATGGAATAATGAAAAAGAGGTGTGATGGAGGTGGGGTGACCCACTCGAGAAGAGAATTTCAGAGGAATTGTATCTGATGAGCTCACGGTAGTAACACAGTGCAGAAGGGGTACATGAATACAAAGTAAATGAACGATGACCCTGTTTCTTTTTTAGCTGCTCCAGATTTACTGTAAGTTTTTAAATCCTGTTTGTGTAAGCATTGCCACATGAACCCCTTCTTTGGAAGACTTTCTACCAGGACAAGACCCCCTCAATGGCTTTTGTACTTTATTGGCATAGCATCCAAAGAGATCCCCATGGGGGGGGGGGGGGGGGATCTTGTGCCTGCTTATCACAGCATCGGCTATATCGCAGAAGTCCCCTGAGGCAGGCTTCAATGCCGAAATATATTGGGCGCATGATACATCTTGCAGATCTGTGGCAATCAAAAATGTACAGCTTGGTTCATCTGGCTTCAATTTGATGTCTGTGGCATACAGTTGTTTTATTGGAAATAAATATTTGTTTTTATCTTTTGGCTAGTTTGCTGTTTTAGATATTTGTTATTTAAGTGTTAATTGTTTTATTGATTATTTATTTTGTATCTATATACCCAGAGTCGGATTTAAGATTTCGGCGCTCATAAGCAGAACCAGAAGGTGAGGGCATGGATCCTTGGAATTTGCACAGCCGAGGCGGTCCCCTGGAAACTATAAAGCAGGGGTGTAGGTATGGTGCCAGAGAGCCGTGGTGGAGCTTCTTGAAGTGGCACCAGCGGGCAGTCCTAAAGGAAGTGAGAGTAGGTGTCTCAGCCTTGGGCTAAATCCAAGCTGTGTATATCCCTTCGCTATTCCTTTGCCATTGCACTTGTATAGTAGACGGTCGTCTGTCTTTACAAGCAATGCAGTGCAACCAGGAGATGGCAATAATCAGTGGGATGCTAGAGTGTACAGGGAGAGTTATACCCAGCAGAAAAAGGATGTGATAATGCTTCTGTACAAGTCATTGAAGAGACCTCGTCTGGAGTGTTGGGTCTGACAGAGTAGAGATGATCAGGAATGAGCAGGCTCACCAATATGCTGCTGAGTCAAGTTGTTTAATAAACCACAAACCATATATTGTTCATATATTTTCTGTAGAGCCATTGTGATTCTTTATTAACATTTGATTTAAATTCAGTTTCCTCCACAAAATTCAACAGGAAACTGGGGGCTATGATATAGAATATATTACAATGGTGATGTGAATAAGAAAGGGGGGGGGGGGGAATAGTGGTCTGATGTAGTTGAACGATCAGAGAGTGAAAGAGAGACAATAAATTATGCCTCATAATGAGTTTAAAAACCCAGGCTGCTGTTAAATCGTTTTATGTAAAGTTACCAGATAGCCCTGATTTAAAAATGATTTTCAATTTAGTGATTTGAACATGTCAGTTTTTAGAATTTACATCTGTTATCTTTGGTTTACAGCTTGTTATGCTGTGAGGCTTGTGTGCTTCGTGATGCTGAGGGCTAAGCTATCGGTAGTTTAACTACTGGCAGGGTCTCCCAAGAAAGACAGGTCTCAGCTGAAGTGTCAGACCAAGCCAAACCACCCATCTGGGCAGCAGCAGAATGGGACAGTGTTGGTGGAGGAACACATTTCTTAGACAACGGCAACAACTCTAAACTTAAACTGTCTGCATCTTGCCATGAAAACCCAATGGATATAACAAATTGTACTCTAATGCTGGAAGATGAGACCCCCAGATCGGAAGGCATTGTAACTGGCTACTGGGATGAGCTGAAGACTTTTCAGAGTAAAGCCAGCATTTATGATGTGGTTGGATCAAAGCCCTCGGGAAGTCTGACTGCTGATGTAGCTGCACATGAAATGAGAGAAGCTGCAACGATGTCTTACATATTGGGACATGGAACATACGAAGCATGAACAAAGGTAAGTTGGAGGTGGTCAGGAATGAAATGGAACATGTACAACATGATCTGTTGAGTATCAGCGAACTGAAATGGACTGGCATCGGGCACTTTGCATCAGATGATCACATGGTCTATACTATGCTGGAAATAAAAGACAGAAGAAATGGTGTTGCGTGTATAATTAAGAAAAAACATGCAAGAACTGTAATAAAATACAGTGCAGTCAGTGAACACTTAATTTCTATTTGTCTGTGAGGAATGCCCAACAACAGCTGCAGAAGAGGATGAAGTTGATGAGTTCTATGAACAAGTACAAGCTGAAATTGACAAAACGTGCAAACAGGATATCCTGAGTCATGGATGACTGGAACGCAAAATTTGGCAACAAAGAAGAAGGCAAAATGGTTGGAAAATATGGACTTGGCAACAGAAATGAAGCTGGAGAAAGACTGATAGAATTATGCAGGACCAACGATCTATTCATCTCAAACACCTTCTTCCAGCAACACAAGCAGCGACTGTACACATGGACTTCACCCAATGGATTGTACAAAAATCTAATTGACTACATTTATGGAAGTCAATGATGGAAAAGCTCTACAATATCAACAAAGACAAAACCTGGAGCTGACTGTGGTATAGATCACCAACTACTAGTAGGCAAACTCAAGCTCAAGCTGAAAAAGAGCAAGCCACTCATGAATATAGAAAAATATGACCTTGAGAATATACCGCTGGAATTTAAAGACTGCCTGCAAAATCAATTTGCTGCTTTAGATAATGACAGAGCTCCAGAAGAGTTATGGGCAACATCAAGAAGGTTGTGTGGGAAGAAAGCGAGAAATCTCTATAAAAAGCAAAAACAGTCAAAATGAATGACTGAAGAAACTCTGAAAATTGCCCAGAAACACATTGAAGCTAAAGCCAGAGGAGAAAGAGGCAATCACAGAACTCAACAGAGATTTCCAAAGTGCAGCAAGACAAGACCAGGAGAAGCACTACAATGATGCATGCAAGGAAATAGAAGCAGAAATTATTAGAGGAAGAACAAGATTGACTTCCCTAAAGCTACGAAAGTTAAAGAAAAAATCCCATCCTCGAATTGGAATGTTGCAAGATGCTCAAAGATCCATGTGGAATGATATTGAGAAGATCAAGAAAAGATGGAAAGAATATACAAAGCTCTTATATGATAAAAATCAAGTGGACCAACAGCTGTTTCAACCTGTACCTTATGATCCAGAACCATTGGTGATGAAAGAAGAAGTCAAAGCAGCATTGAAAGCTTTATCAAAGAACAAAGCACCAGGCATTGATGGCATTTCCATTGAAGTATTACAGCAATCTGATGCAGCTGTTACCATACATACAAGGCTCTGCCAGGAAATTTGGAAGACAACATCATGGCTAACTGACTGGAAAAGATCTGTGTTTATACCAGTTCTAAAGAAAGGTGATCCAACTGACTGGAAATTATTGCACAATCGCTCTGATCCCACATGCCAGCAAGATTCAACTGAAGGTCATTCAACAGAGACTACAACCATACCTGGAATGAGAACTACCTGAAGTGTAAGCAGGGTTCAGGAAAGGACAAGGAACGAGAGACATCATCACGGACGTGAGATGGATCCTTGAAAGACTAAAGAATACCAAAAGGATATCTATTTGTGCTTTATCGACTATAGCAAAGCTTTTGACTGTGTAAACCATGAGAAACTCTGGACCACATTAAGAAGCATGGGTATACCAGAACACCTGATAGTTCTCTTGCACAACCTTTACATTGATCAAGAAGCAACAGTTCGAACAGAACAAGGAGAAACAGAATGGTTTAAAATCAACAAAGGTATAAGACAAGGCTGCATACTTTCCCCCTACCTGTTTAATTTGTATGTAGAACAAATCATCAGAGAAGCAGGATTGTATGAAGACTACAGAGGTGTGAAGATTGATGGAAAACTCATCAACAACCTTCGCTATGCTGCTGATACCACATTTCTGGCTAAACGTGAAGACTATCTGAAACATTTGCTTCTCAAGATCAAGGAAAATAGTCTTAAAATGGGCCTGCACCTTAATGTAAAGAAGACAAAGATCCTGACAACTGGCACAGTCAATAAGTTCATCGTTAATAGAGAAGAAATTGAAATAGTGGACAACTTTAATCTACTTGGATCAACTATCAATAAAGAAGCAACAAGCAGTCAAGAAATCTGACGACATGTTGCTCTTGGCAGAATGGCTATGAAGGACTTAGACAAGATTCTCAAGAGCAGAGATGTCTCTCTCCATACAAAGATTTGACTTGTTCAAGCCATGGCATTTTCAATAACGTCATATGGATGCGAAAGTCGAACAGTGAAAATGATAGACTGGAAGGAAAATGAAGCCTTTGTATTATGGTGCTGGCAACGAATACTATGTATATCATGGACTGCCTGAAGAATAAACCAGTCGGTACTAGAGGAGATCAAACCTAAGCTTTCTTTAGAAGCTCAGATGACAAGACTTTGACTTTCATACTTTGGACATATCATGCGAAGAGAGAGATCATTAGAGAAAGGCATCATGCTTGGCAAGGTAGGTCGTCAACGCAAAAGAGGAAGGCCAGCAATGAGATGGATCGATACAATAACAGCAGCAATGAGATGGATCGATACAATAACAGCAGCTACAGATGCCAATCTGTCAACAATGAGCCACCTGACTGAAGACCGAACACAAGTTAGGACAACTATCCAGAGGGTCGCCATGAGTCAACACCGACTCGACGGCACTTAACAGCAACAACATCTTTATATTTTGCACAATGCATGGGAAATTCATCCTTGTTTCTTTTTCTTTGCTTGGAAGATATTGTTCCTCTCATGGAATGGTTGGGGGGGGGGGCGGCGCAGGGAAATGACTACTCTTCCTTCCTCCTTGTGTTTTTGCTCAAACCTGGAACAAAGGTGTCCCTTCCCCTCCCCCTGTTTCAGATCAATGTCCCAGATTTGCATGCAAAAAATCTGGTAACCATAATGGTAAAGAGGATGGAAGGATACCCCTATGAGAAGAGGCTAAAAAGGTTAGGACTCTTCAACTGCAAAAGAGACGGCTGAGGGAGATATGATAGAGGTCTATAAATTAATGAATGGAGTGGAACGGGTAAACGTAGATTGATTCTTTATGCCATCAAAACGTAGAAAAACTAGGGGACATGCAATGAAGCTACAGTGTAACCCATTCAAGACTAATAAGAGAAAATATTTTTTCACTCAAAGTGTAATCAAACTCTGGAATGCATTACCGGAGGATGTAGTAAAAGCTGTTAGTGTAGCTGGGTTTAAAAAAGGTTTGAACAAGTTCCTTGAGGAAAGGTGCATAAACCATAATTAAAGGGAACCCGGGAAATCCACTGCTTGCCCCAATTCATGCATTGTGGAACCTGTGTCTTTTGGGGAAACTGCTAGGTACTTGTGACCTAGATTGGCTACTGTTGGAAACAGGATACTGGGCTTGATGGACATTGGACTGACCCTGACCCAGTATGGCATATCTTATGTTTGTTAGTACTGAAGTTATCAATAGAAAATACCCAGGAAACAAAGGAAAATCATTAATGTCAGCTTCAGAAAAAAAAATAACTTGAGTATTTGCAGTAAGGGCCAGCCTTGGAGTTATGCTTTTCAGCCCCCCCCCCTCCTGAATGTTGAAATCTATTGTTTAGCTTGTTTATTCTTTGCCCTCCCCCCCTTGGAAGTTGCCACCCTAGGCTGCTGCCTAGTTTTCCCAATGGCTGCCCCGGCCCTGATTGCAGTGGCTGATCCTGTGAAGGGCTGTCTTTCGTGAAAGCTAAGCAGGAATACAGACCATTGCTGCCAGAAAGGGAGGCTCCTGCATTTTGAGCAGGGCTGGCCCTAAGCAAGGTACCGAGGCCTAGCCAAACCTTCAGCCTTATGCCCCCCTCCCCTATGAGATTGTGATAGTCTGAACAGCAGCCCTCCAACAGCAATCCAGTAAAGATGCATAATTGGACATCATGCTTTTAAATTTAAATTTTGCTTTGTATGTTTGTACCTTTGTTCCTCCAGGTAACAGAATGTGCTAAGGGTTCTTTGTGTTTATGTGGCTGTCATAGATGGCAGATCAAGACCAGTATGGTCCATCTAGTTTCCCCAGTAAGGTGGCTAGAGTGGTTGTAACTGCCACTCCATACAGGCGTAAGCACCCCCCACCCCCCTCTATTTATTGAAGTATAAGAGATATTTAAGTTTTCTTTGATTTTATCCTGTTGCTGTAAAGGGATCCACTGTGTCTGTCCCATGCCATTTTGAATTCTGTCACTGTATTTGCCCCCACCACTTCCATCGGGAGAGCATTCCAAGCATCCACCACCCTTTCAGTGCAAAAGTATTTCCTGACCTTGCCTTTCAGTTTACCCCCTTGCAGCTTCATGTTATGCCCTCTAGTTTTACAGCTTTCTCTTTAAAAAAGGTTTGCACATTCATTAATACCCTTTAAGTATTTAAAGGTCTGTATCGTATCTCCCTGTCCCTCCTCTCCTCTAAGGTATACATATTTAGGTCTTTAAGTCTCTTCTCATACGTCTTCTAGCACAGGCTCCAAATCATTTGGGTCACTTTCCTCTGAACCATTTCATCTTTTTATATCCTTTGTGAGATATGATCTCCAAAACCGAACAGAATAGTCCAAGTGAGTCCTCATCAATGACTTATACAGGGGCACTAATATCTCCTCCTTTCTGCTGGTTATTCCTCTATGTATGCAGCCTAGCATCATTCTGGCTTTTGCTACTGCCTTGTTGCATTATTTTGCCTTCTTGAGATGCTTGGATACTATCACTCCAAGGTCCCTCTCCTGGTCCGTGCACACCAACCTCTCCCACCCCCTATCACATACAATTCCCTTGGATTTCTGCATCCCAGCGGCATGACTCTGCACTTCTTTGATTAAATCTTAACTGCCAAGCATTAGACCATTCTTCCATTGTTTGTAGATCTTTCCTCATGTTGTCCACTCCCTCAGAAGTATCCACTCTGTTGCAGATTTTCACGTCATTTGCAAAAAGGCAGACTTTTCCCTTCATTCCATCCGCAATATCACTCACAAATATATTGAACAGTATTGGTCCCAGGACCAATCCCTGAGGCACACCTTTATGCACCTTCCTTTCTTCTCAGAGTTCCGTTTACCACCACCTTCTTTCAGGAGTACCTCCATTACTTTTCTCACCACCGAGGTAAGGCTTTCCAGCTATAGTTTGTCGCCTCTTCCCTGTTACTGCTTTTATGAAGAGATACCACATCGGCCTACTCCAGTCCTGTGGAACTTCTCCCATCTCCAGGATCTATTAAAAACATCCTTTAAAGGCCCTGCCAAAACCTCTCTGAGCTCTTTCAATATCCTGGCCTGTCCCATGGCCTTGTCCACTTTCGGTTTTGCAAGCTGTTCAAAAACATCATCTTCTGTGAATGGTGTGATATCTAGTCCATTCTCATTTGTATATTTGTCAATCATACATGGTCCTTCTCCAGGATGTTCTTTTGTGAATACAGAACAGAAGTATTTGTTTAACATTTTTGCTTTTTTGGTGTCACTTTCCACAAATCTGTCCTTTGGCACTTTTGAGTCTTGCTATTCCATCTCTGATCTTCCTCCTGAATATACCTGAACAAATGTTTGTCTCTCTGCTTCGCATCTTTAGCCATCTTGTCTTCTGTCTTTGCTTTTGCTATCCTTATTTCTCTTTTAGCTTTATCCTGTATTCCTTTCTGTGTTCCTCTGTTTGTGAACTTCTGAATTTTGTGAGAGCTGTGTTTTTTGCCTTTATTTGTGCAGTCACTTCTTTAGTGAACCATATGTTTCCTTTTACTCTTGTTTTTATTTACTTTCCTTATATATATCTGTTATATATATGTATCTATATATGTATATCTCCTTGCCTTTTTTACTTTAGCCCACTGCAATTCCACTTCCCTTATCCCCTCCTACCCTCCTCCTTTGGGCACTTGGCCATTTTACTGAAGTCAGCATTTTTGAAGTCTAGGACTGAATTTGCTGTGACTGGATTCTGCCTTGGTTTTTACCTCAAACCACACTGTGTGATGATTACTGCTCCTCACATGGGCACCCCCCCCCCTCCCCCCGACATTCACCACGCTATCTCTATTGATGAAAACTAAATCCAGCATCGAACTTTCCCTGGTAAGTTCCATCACCATTTGAGCAATGCTTCTTGGAAGGCATCTACAGTCTTTTTACCCCTATCCGCCCCCCCCCCCCCTGATTTGCCGAAGGACTACACCAATCTGTGTCTGCTAGATTAAAGTCACCTAATATGATCACTTCCCCCTTCAAAACAACCTTTCCAATATCAATAATCAAGTCTCTAACCATTTCCTCAGTTTGAATTGGAGATCTGTAACTGTACCAGTGTGGATGATAATGCATTCTTATGTCTGTGCAGCGCTGCGTATGACTTGTAGCGCTATATAAATGCTCAGTAGTAGTGTTTCTAACACAATCCACAGTGCTTCTTCTTTTCATTCATGCCCCCCCCCCCCCCCTGCATTGGTCCAAATCTATTGTTTTGATTTGAAAGCTGCCCCTACCCCCTAAGAGCTTCTGCCTTAGGCCGTCCCTGATTTTGACAAAAATAATATGTAACCAGCCTGGTGGGCTTAGAGCAAAAGCTGTAATTATCCTATTAGTGATGTCTAAAGAAAAGCGTTTAGGTGGAAAGGCCTCTCTCACATACGCCCTCTGCTGGATGAAAGGCGATGCGACCCGGTACAGGCTGGCCAGAGAATGTGTCACTTATAGGTGGCGGCTCTGTGGGTCGCTTGCTTGATCCTCCTCCTCCTCCTTATTGAACAAGCTCCTTCGCTAAATCCACAGAGGGGGAATTTGTGTTGTATTTAGCACCACCGATCCGTCAGAGACGTCGGCTCCTCTGTCGACGTGGACTTTAAAGACAAAAAAAAGAGAGAAACTTAGTGTAAAGCAGAAATAGAGTTTTGTTGTTTTTTTTTTGGGGGGGGGGGTCACCCCTTCTGCACAACATCGAGTGTTTATTATACGCCAGGCTGTCATCGAGCCGGTAAGGACAAACGCTTCCCCTCCCCCGCTTCCCCGGTTACTGATTTACTGCCCGGAGCCCCGGGCAGAGAGGAAGAGTGAGGTCATGCTCGGAGGAGGAGGAGCGCCAGGGGGCGTTGCTCAGCCGATCTCCTATAAAGCCCTCGCTGCAAGCAACGACCGGGGAGAGCATTAAGCCCGAGCGAGCCGACGAGAGCCAGATAAGAGCCTGACGACTGCGGCCATGTCTTCCATGCTGGATATGACCACTCTCTTCGAGGTAAGAGACAGCCGGATCGGAGCTTGGGCTCCTCCTCGGAGACGGCTTCAGATAAAACGCGTTTGTGCTGTGACTCTGATCTCTCTCCAAAACGATATTTTCGGACACAGCAGCAACAGGACACGTGGCTTCTGCCCCTACGAGCCCCCCGATCTGGTCTCTCAATGTGGGTGGGTGGGAGGGGGGTTATTGCCTATATAGGGCAGAATTTGAGAAGGGCGGGGATGAGGGAATAAATCGGGGATCTCTTTATCCTAACCCCACCCTATTTTCCAAGTCTACCTTTAGCTCCCTCTCAGCTTTGGGGTTGCTTTGGAAGGACTGCAAACGCTTTCTTCAGAGGGAGAGTGGGGGGCTGTCTTCATAATTTTGTTAAAAGGTCCAGTGAGAGAGGTCATTCGTTGTTACTGTCAGTGGTAGGGGAGACGGACAATTGGGAGGGGGGGATAAGCTGCAAGAGGGGGGTCAGAGAGAAGGGAAGGGAACTGGGGAATGAGCAGGGAGGAGTTGACAGGGGCAGCTTTTGAGCTCTGAACTTACATAGCTGCCAACACCCAGCTGGAGGAACTATAATATCTAAGGTTAGATAGAGACCTGCTCACTTCCTGGGCTCCCTTCTATCCTCTGGCCTGGATTTAGGAATAGGCAGCTTCCTAGACCTCAAATACCTCATTTTGTTTTGCTTTAGACCTGTACCTCATCTCTCTCCTGTCCCACCTATGGGCATCACCATCTTAAATCTGCCCCCTCCTCTCATTTCTGCCCCTTTCACCGCCTTTCAAAACTGTCCCTGGCACCTCTTACCTCCAGCTTCTCCAGTCTTCCCCCTCACTAACTCTTCCCTCCCCATCTTATTTTCTTACCCTTCTGAGTACCTCTCAAAATTCACACATTTTTTGCTGCCTTTCCTTCTCTTATGCCCTCCCCTAAACTTTCCCTGGCTTTATTCTCGCTTCTTCCCAACACCCTTCATCCCCACTAATGGGCTGAGACACACAGGAGAGAAGGACCCAGCTTCCCTAGAGTTGCTGTCTCTTGTGCCCCCCACCCAATCCCAACCCGTCAGACTCCCTCCCAGCCTTGCTCAAGGGAGACCAGCAGGTCTTCCTGCTACCTTGCTCCTGGCACAGGCACAGAATTCGGGGCGATTAGCCTTTTCTGGTGCAAGAGGCTTATAGTTTCCTTGCCTGATCTCTAGTTCCCTCAGGCATTGCTGCTGTTACCAGGGAAATATTAATTAAGAAAAACAAGTTACAGTTCTGTTGTGAAATCTCTGTGCATAATTGCGCTCTAAAACCGATGAGTGATTCAGGTGCCTCCCAGCAGGAAATGAGCAGTCTTTGAAACTGGTTTCACCTCATGCCTGGTGTGCACGTGTGTAGTTGGAACCCCGGGAAGCACTGGGTATTAGGTTCAGGGTTGTCTACCTCCTCTAGCCTCCCCTCAAGAGTTGTTTTTTCTCCCCCCTTCTTACAGAACCTTCGAAACCTACATCTCCTAGAGGATTCTGATGGCTTTTCAGAGAAAAGTATCAACAGCTACCAGCGGCGGCATTCAACTTGCAGCACCCAACTGGCCGTTGGCAAACAGAGCAGCAGCAGCAGAGAACAGCTTCTAGACATGCCCTGGCCTCTGCAGAACCACTGGAGCCCTGCCCCAGACTCGAGCCGGCTTCCGTTCCGCGCCGATCGTTCCATGAGTCTCACCGAAAGCGCCATGAGCAGCTATGGCAGCGCCAGGGCACCAGTGCCCCCTCCTCCAGGATTTCCACCACTGAAACCACCCGTGCCCATCCTTTCCAGTCGCTACAAGACCGAACTGTGCCGGACCTACACAGAAACTGGTAAATGCAAGTATGGCAGCAAGTGCCAGTTTGCCCATGGATTCCAAGAGCTGCGCACACTAAGTCGTCACCCCAAGTACAAAACCGAATTGTGCCATAAATTCTACCAGTATGGGGAATGCCCGTATGGCTCCCGCTGCAACTTCATCCATTACCCGGAGGAGAGAGGCTTTCCCCTGCCCCATCACTTGCGCCAGAGCCTTAGTTTTTCAGGGGTGCCAGGAATTCTTGAGCCATCTGTTTCCCCACCACCTGCCGATCTCTCAGGGGGTCCTGGCTGCTGCAACTGCCGCTGTGCCAAGCTCAGTCCAAAGTTCTCCCCCAGCATCCCACAGTGCCGGCTGCCAGCCACTGACTTCCTTGGGCAGCAGAAAATGCCCCGCAGTTCCTCAGCGAGCTCGCTGTCTGACCAGGACTGTTACAGCAGCTCCAGCAGTCTGAGTGGCTCAGAGTCTCCAGTTTTTGAACCTATTGGTGGCAGCAGCAAACGACTACCTATCTTCAACCGAATCTCTGTTTCTGACTGAGAGGGATGCCTTCCCTGGAGAGCTGACACACACGCATTCACACGTATGCTTGGTTTGCACAAGTGAAGCCCCATATCTAGAGACTGTTCGAAGGCAGCCGTTTCAACCTATGCTCTGTGGCCCAGTAAAGCCACCGCTGCCAAAGACTGCACCGAGGGGTCACATCTTGGTGCCTTCTACATGTAATGCCAAACTCTAGCCAGAGACACCTGGCATTTGGGTTTAAATCTTGGGAAGAAGCTGGATTCATTTTGAGGGTTTCTCTCCCCTAGATGCCATCCACTTTAATCCATGTAAACCAGTCAGGAGCTACCTGGTACCAGGCCTTGGTGGGGTCCTTGGGTTTATGTAGCAGGGTTTAGCCCACTGAGCTGCACAGGGGTACCTGTCACTGGCACTCAGGGACATGCTGGTGCTGGGAGCATTGCTGTGAAGTTGGGAATATCGGGAGGGAGGGAGGGAGGGGTTGGAAAGCGTCTTCCTCTGAAGGTGGCTGCCCTCTGGTGCTCCCCTCTCTTAAGGGCTGTTGGCTGGATCCAAGTCTTTAGAGAGGGTTATTGTAGGGCGCAGAGGAGTAAAGTGCCTCATCTCTGCAAGGCAGAGCCGCCGATGGGGGCCTTTCAGGTTCAATACAATTTTCTTGCTGAGCTGAAATCAAGCCTGTGTTTCCTGCACAAATGTCCAATGGGCAGTACATATGCAAAACTGCACAGCTGTGAAAGAGTGGCCCAGCTTCATCACAGGGTCACATGTGGGATAGGATGTCAGAGCTGTGGCACAGGGTAACATATGATCATGTAACATTGCTGAGGCACAGGCTTGCACATGTGATAGTGTGACCACTTCAGCACAGCGTCAAGAAGATTTGTCAGCAACCGCTGGCTGAAATTGCCAAAGCTAATGTTTCCAATGGAGAAAAGGAAAATGAACCCCCCCTATCAGCAATGGAAATTTTGAACTACTAATCGTACGCCTAGCTTCATTCTAATACAGATGTTTACCTATAATGTATATTTATGTAACCTATTTATTCAAAAAGGAAACAAATTTATATATATTTATCTTTTTGTAATATTTCAAAATAATATATTTTTTTGTGTACAAATGATGAGCTCTGTATGTCTTGAAATCTTCAGAGTCTCCATGTCATAATTTCAAAATAAAAGTGTGATATAATGGTGAATGTCTTTCGTTTAATTATTATCCCATCAGTGTACAAGGCACTATACAGTCGGAGGGTAATAATGGACATTTATGAAGCAGCATCAATTTACATAATTCTGTACAGCTACAGATTAATGATTACACAGCTCTGAACCACCCTGGGCAGTGATGATTTTAATGCAGAATCACTATACATAGCACCGAACAGGTAGTGATGATTACTTTTAGAGACCCAGGAATGTGCATAGCGCTACAGAGAGCAGCAGCTATTCTTATAAAGCACCATCAGTGTACACAGCAATAAACAGAAGGCAGTGATTATTTCACTGTACAGTCCCAGGGCAGTGAGTATTAGTTTTAATTTACCATTAGTGTACACAGCACTGTGCAATCCTTGGGCAGTGATTATTACTTATAAAGCACCGTCATTGTACACATCACTGTACAATCGGGCATTGATTGTGACTTGTACACCACTGTACACAGTGCTTGTAAGTACACAATATAAAATTCTTGGGCAGTGATTACTACTTATAAAGCTCCGCCAGTGGACATAGCGCTGTACAGGCAGGATGACAGGACTTGCTCACACTGCTGAATGAATGGCCCTCTTCAGCAGTTCACAATGGCATATCTCCAAGCGCTGGCAGGCTGGGTGTCTCCCTCTTCCCAGGTCCTTTCAGAAACCTCCCCCTCACTCAAGGCTGCTGCTGACAGAGAATGTCAACCATTTTTCATAGCACAACCAAACCCCCTTCCGTCATTCCTCAGGCTTCCTGCTGGCCATTCTCCCCTCTCCTGCAAGTCCTAGCTTTTTTTCTGCCTGATTTTCCCCCCACCAAGTGGGCAAACAGCCCTTACCTGACCTAGTTTGGATGCAGCTAGCAAAGGTCACAGTTTGCGTGCTGGCTGCTAGCGGAATTGGAGGGCAGGGACTGGGGGACAGGTAGTACAAAGCACAGAATGGCTGAATTTCTGGCAAGACGTCAGGGAAAGAAGAAAACTCTGGCACAAAGTTCACGTGCGTCACCAGGCGTCTCTCTTTCCTCTCCTCCCTCCACATCTGCTTCTCCCTTTCTCTGACTGTCTCTTAGATTCAAGAAACTCTCCCAGTTTCCATGTCTGTCTCACCCTGTCCTTGCCTCCGTCCTTGTCTCTCTGTCTCTCCCCTTGCTTGCCTCCTTCCTTTTTCCCTGTCTCCTGAGCTCCCTATGCGCTTTTTTTCTCTTTTTTTTCTACCTCCCCACCTGCTTTTTCTCCCCCTCTCTCACTCTCCACTTGCTTGTCTCTTCTCTCCATGCCTGTTTCTGCCTTATCCTTTCCGTGCCTCCGGCGTCAGGCCAATTATTAGGCAAATTAGGTGGTCGCCTAGGGTGCCAGTTTCTGAGGGGTGGCAAAGAACAAGGCATTTAAAGCTAAACAATAGATTCTGAAAACTGGGGAGGGGGGGGAGAGGCAGGGCACAAAACTTACGGTCTGCCTAGGGCAGCCACCCCTTGAGTCAACTCTGCCTCTCTCCTTGCCTGTCCCCCTCTCTATTGCTCCATTTGCTCTGCTTCTTTTGCCCTTGCTTGTGCCCCTCCAGGGCTTAAGTAATGTGGTGTCAGCCTGTGTTAAGTCATAGAACGGGGTCCCATGCACCCGAGTATAACTATCAAACTGCATGACCACCCCCCTCCCCATCCCAGCCCGTAGTGGCCTTCCCATCCCATTCAGCCAGATATACTAAAGGGCTTTTTTTCCCTTTATTTTCCCTATGGGGAGGGGACATGCTAGAACATTTGGCTCTGAGAAAGACTCAACGTGAATTACTTTACACATGGACCAAGAAAAGACTCAGCAGGAAGTTTCTCGCACATACTACACACGTGACGCATGGTTTCAGACATATAATTTGAGCAGTGACATCACCACTGTGGTATTCTGCACCCTGTGTCCAGGATACAAGCTGTGCTATGGAAACAGGCAGGACACGCACTAGGAGGGGCGCTGTGCTCTTCACCCAAGCAAGAACAGAACAGGCTTTTAAATGGGTTGTCAGACAGAGAACAAGCTGAGGCAGACCAGTTTTCCTCCCCAAACCAGGATTATGGTGACACCCTTGGATTTTACACATCTACCTTCCCGGGAGCTTCCTATTTTCTATGCATTGGTAGAGAGAAAACTAAAACCAAATTATTCTAAAACAAGCCCAGGAGACTTTTTTTATCAGCTCTGCTTCCGTATGGGGCAGGGGTTCTCAACCCTGTCCTCGGGACCCACCTAGCCAGTCGAGTTTTCAGGATAACCACAATGAATATGCATGGAAGAGATTTGCATATAATGGAGGCAGTGTATGCAAATCTCTCTCATACATATTCATTGTGGTTATCCTGAAAACCCGACTGGCTAAGTGGGTCCCGAGGACCGGGTTGAGAACCCCTGTGACGGCTTCTTGTTCCTCTAAGACAGGGGTTCTCAACCCTGTCCTGGGGCCCCCCCTAGCCAGTCGGGTTTTCAGGATAACCACAATGAATATGCATGGAAGAGATTTGCATATAATGGAGGCAGTGTATGCAAATCTCTCTCATACATATTCATTGTGGTTATCCTGAAAACCCAACTGGCTAGGTGGTTGGTCTAAGAGGTTCTCCTGAACAAGCTCGTGACATAAGCAAGGGATGCACTTTGCTAAGAAGCTTGGGGCTGGACAGGCCAGGGGTCTCCCAATCCCCTGCCCTCTGAGAGAGATACGGCCAGTGCTTAAGCATGACACCTACAATGGTCATTTCAGTGGTGGTCCTGAGTGCTTCCCTTAAGTTGCAAATCTGGGACACTTGGGAAGGGCTGAACTGGGCTGGGAGAGGTCCTTCCTTCTCTGGCATCTTTTCCCCAACTTTATTTTATTTATTTTTTTAGCTATTCTTATATACCGCTCTATCTAAAAGTCAAAGCAGTCTACATAAAACAAAGAGGCCTTAGGCTTGACATTAACAGAATTAAATGGGGATGGTGAATTGGGGCGAATACCCCCTCCCACAAGGTGTGTAAATAGGCAGCAATTACTGCCATGCATTTTGTGAAGACTCTTGGGGCAAAGGCTAGACCAAAGGGGAGAACCTGGTATTGATAGCGATCTCCCTGAAACATGATGCGCAGATACTGTCTGTGCGAGGGACAGATCAGTAAATGCGTGCACGCCTCCTTTAGGTCTAGAGAACATAGCCAATCTGGTCTCTGGAGGTATGGTAGAAGACTTCCTAGGGAAATCGTTTTGAATTTTTCTCAGATCATGAATTTGAGGTCTCTGATTCAAGATGAGTGGTGAATGGGGGCAAACGTATTTACAGCAGAACAAAATAGAACTGAAATTTCTAAATATATATATTTCATAATGACCAGTCTAAGTAGCATTCAGTCATTTGAAATGTTTAAAAAAGACAGTAGCAGCCCTTCTCGAGTTATAAGTACGTATACATAAGCTTAAACTTTATTATATATATATATATATATATATATATATATATGTGTGTGTGTATATATATATATATATATTCCATATATTTCTAAAACTCCTCTTTCCTTTTGAGAAACGAGGTTAATTTTACATCTTCTCTCAGAGGGTGTGCAAGAGAAGCAATGTCATTTGCTTCCGCCCTCACTGAAATCAGTGACAGGAGGAGGTTATAGTCCATGGAGTCAGGGACATTCCCTATCTGGTAACCTTAGCAATTAGATATATTGGGGGAAGGGTGGAATGTAAAAATAGGGGGGGGGGGGGAACCCCCCATGTAGTTGCAGATGAAGGCTCGCGACACCCAGAGCTGGCTCAACCATTAGGCAAACCAGGCAGCCACTTGCTGGGGGTGGCAAAGAACAGGGCATTCAAACCTAACAATAGATTATGACATCTGGGGGGGGCATAAGGTTTAAAGTTTACCTAGGGTGCCAACACCTTGAACCAACGCTGGGGCTGACCCTGGTGACACCAGATCTTAGCCCTGGAAATACAACAGAGCTGGAGAAAATTGCAGGCTCAGAAAGAGGTCGGGGGCAGAATGGTCAGGAAGAGCCCCCAGGGGTCTCCTGTATAGGCTCTTCCACAGCTGATTTCTTGGCTCAATGGACAGCAGCCCCCCTTTTCTCACAAGCGCTGGGCTCCTTTTCTACCATGGGCTTGGGCTGGAACCTTGCTCAGGGCGGCTAGAGGAGGAAGTAGAGCCTGCAGTGTGTGTGCACAGCAGGAAGTGACTCACTCACAAGACTGTCTTAACACAGGCCAGAAATGGGCAGAATGGAGACATTGTGTAACTGGTGAACGGCCATAATCGTCCTGCTTTTTACTAGGCTGTCTCTCTTCCTCTCTCCTTCTTCTTTTTCCTTCCATCTCCTCTCTTTCCTTTTCCTCCTCCACTCTTTTTAACTGCCTCTATCTCCCCCAGCCCCCCCCCCCTACTTGCAGTGACCTTCGCTACCTCTCAGTCCCTCCACCCAGACCCAGGTTTCAATAAACAGTTCCCGACCTTCAGTCAGCTAGCTCAGAGGCCATGAGCAGTGGAAACAGAGACCTCATCAGTCATTAGTTCTAATGTCACAGCCTCCCCCCTCTTCCTCAGGAATGACCGCCCCTCAACAGCTTCACAGCTCTCACACATCAGCACAGAATACACATAAGCTGTCATATGCGCATATGCACACAATGCAACTCCACTAACCCAGGAAGAGACAGTAAAGTGTAGTTACTTACCTGTAACTGGAGTTCTCCGTGGACAGCAGGATGAGTCAGCCACACCAGGTGTCGTCCACCGACGGCGCCGTACACGGAAGTGCTCTCTAGAGCTCAGAGTCCTTCTGAGCATGAGCCAGAAAGCCCCACCCCACTAGCCCGCCCCTAGCTAGCCAGTGAGTCTCTAGCTGTGCCCGGCGTGTCCGTGGCTAGGGGCGTGCTGAGGCCGACCTCGGCCTGGGGAGGAGGGTGGGAATGTGTGGCTGACTCATCCTGCTGTCCACGGAGAACTCCAGTTACAGGTAAGTAACTACGCTTTCTCCTAGGACAAGCAGGATTCGTCAGCCACACCAGGTGCCTCCCAAGCTGCGTGATAGCGCGGAATAGCAGTGGAGAGGGAGGCCGAGGCAAGGATAAGTGAAATATTTAAATAATTTTTATTCACACATAACTTTTGTTCACACATAGTGCAGTTTAACTTGGTAGGTTAACAACACGGCCGACATGGCCGGACAATGAGGCCAACATGGCCGACTAACAATGCCCGCATGGGCAACAATAAGGCCAACATGGCCAAACAAGGAAGAGGGCCAACATGGCCAAACAAGGAAGAGGGCCAACATGGCCAACAGCAATGTCCACAAGGCCTAGCAATCAGGCCCACATAGGCGTATATCAATGCTCATATGGTAGAGCAGCTAGGCCCACATGGATGCACAGTCAGAGTCAGTAGAGTGGCAGTCCTGTTGCATTAGCAGTGGAAAGGACTGCTTGTCCAAATGCGCAGCGAGCCTGCGTGTCCAAGTCTAGGCAGTAATGCTTTTGAAAGGTATGGGCGGAAGACCAAGTAGCCGCTCTGCAGATTTCAATCAGGGGAATGGAGCGTAGGTTCGCAATAGTGGCTGCCAGTGCCCTGAGCTGGTGCTGCCCCACGTTTGGGGCCGTTAGCACGCCTGCCAATTCGTGGCAGAGGCCTATGCAGGCCGAGATCCATTGTGCCATGGTGCGCTTAGTGACAGGGCGGCCGGGTCTGTTTGGGTCGTAGGAGACGAAAAGTTGAGAACCCTTCCGTAGAGGGCCTGTCCTGAGGATGTAAATTCGGAGGGCTCTGGTGCAGTCGAGTGTGTGCAACCTCTCCTCCTCTTGGGAGGAATGGGGCTCAGGGTAGAATGTGGGCAACTCGATGGTTTGGTTGATGTGGAATTCCGAAGACACTTTGGGGATGAACCTGGGGTGAGTGCGGAGGGTGGCTCTGTCTTGCAGCAGTTGTGTGTATGGTGGGTGAACCACCAGAGCTTGAAGTTCGCTGATTCTGCGAGCAGAGGTGATAGCCACTAAGAATAGAGTCTTCCATGTTAGATGCTTCATGGTGGCCGTGAGAAGTGGTTCGAAAGGCGCTTTGGTCAGCTGTTGGAGGACAATGTTTAGATCCCAAGCCGGCGCGGGAGCCCATATGGGAGGCTTTAGATTGTTCAGCCCTTTCATGAAGCTTGCAACCAAGGGCAGCGAGGCAATGGTTCCGTTGCTTGTGCGCTCATGGAATGCAGCGATGGCTGATAGATGCACCCTGACGGAGTTGGTTTTGAGCCCCTGTTCCGAGAGTGAAGCGAGGTATTGAAGGACGCATGGAACAGGACAGCTTGGAGGGGTTGAGCCCTCTGGGGTCACACCAGAGGCTGAAGCGCTTCCACTTGAAGGAATAGGATTTTCTGGTGGATGGTCTTCTGGCCGCCAGGATGATGTGCTGTACCTCCTCTGGCACGCTCATCGCGGAGAGGTTCCTCCGTTCAATCTCCACGCTGTCAGTGCCAGGGCCCCAGGTTGGGGTGTAGCATGTGTCCCTCGTCCTGGGTTAGCAGGGTTTGGCGGAGAGGTAGGCGGAGGGGTGGCTCCTGCGAGAGGCGTAGTAGCGCTGGGAACCACATCTGCCGGGGCCAGTAGGGGGCCACAAGAATGGCCTGGGCTCCGTCCTGGATGATCTTCTGCAGTGCCTTGGAGATCAGGGGCGTGGGGGGGAAGGTGTATACAAGAGACCACTCCCCCCAGCACACGGCGAAGGCATCCGAAGCTACGCTGTTGGCTGTCGGTCGCTTGGAGCAGAATAGGGGGGCATTTCTTGTTCCGGTCCGTAGCGAAGAGGTCGATCTCCGGTTGACCCCAGCGGTTGAAGATGTGGGCGGTGACTTGGGTACTGAGGGTCCACTCGTGCGGGTTTAGCTGTCTGCTCAGTCTGTCCGCCAGGGAGTTCTGTACACCCGGGAGATAGGATGCTCTTATCCAACAGTGGTTCTTTAGGATCAGCGACCATATCTTGAGTGCTTCTCTGCATAGCGGTCGGGAGCCTGTTCCCCCCTGTTTGTTGACATAGAACATGGCCACCTGGTTGTCTGTCAGCATTAGAAGAGACTTGTTGTTGATGTGTTGCTGGAAAGCCTGCAGTGGGTATCTTATGGCTCTGAGTTCCAGAAGATTTATGTGAAGGCTGGTTTCTGCCGATGTCCAGGCTCCTTGCGTACACAGGCCCATGTGGGCTCCCCATCCCGTCTGGGATGCATCTGTGGTGATAGTGACTTGGTGACCGGACTGCTGAAATTGTTTCCCCACCATGAGGTTCCGTTTGATTGTCCACCACCGAAGGCTCTTCTTGGTGTGGACGTCGAGGGTGATGCGGAAGGAGAGCGGTTGCGTGCGCTGATTCCAACACGAGCGTAGGCGCCACTGGAGGGTTCGCATGTGCAGTCGTGCTAGAGGCAGAACGTGGGTGGTAGCGGCCATATGGCCCAGGAGGCAGAGGAGGGATCGGGCCGTTGAAGTTGTCTGGAAGGAGGCTGCTGTGGCAAGGGAGGCCAATTTCTTCGCTCTCAGTGCTGGGAGAAATGCCTTCCCTTCCACGGTGTCTATGCAAGCCCCTATGAACTCCAGACGCTGAGTGGGGACCAGTTGTGACTTCTGGTGGTTTACCAGGAAGCCGAGGGTAGTGAGAAGGCCGATGGTTCGTTTGATGGCCCACCGCGTCTCTTCCGGTGATGGTGATGACAGAAGCCAGTCGTCCAGGTAGGGGAAGACGTGTATGCCCTGTTTCCGCAGATGTGCAGCTGCCACAGCCACGCACTTCGTGAACACCCGAGGTACTGGCGAGAGGCCGAATGGGAGGGCCTTGTATTGGTAATGGCCCCCAAGTGCTTGGAAACGTAGATACTGTCTGTCCTGGGGGTGTATCGGGACGTGTGTATATGCGTCCTGAAGGTCCAAGGAAGCGATCCAGTCCCCGGGTTGGAGAAGGGGGAGGATCGTGTCCAGGGAGTACATGCGGAACTTTTCTTTGAGGATGAACTTGTTGAGGTTCCTCAGGTCTAGGATAGGGCGTACTCCTTCCGATTTCTTCGGTACTAGGAAGAATCTGGAGTAGAAGCCCTGGTTGGTTTGTTCCGGAGGCACAGGTTCGATGGCTTGGGTTGTCAATAGATGCATCACTTCCATGTGCATGGGCAGGGACGTTTCGTTGTCGTGGGGTTGAGGTTTCGCGGGGCGGCCATGAGGGCGAAGCATGAAGCGCAGGCGATATCCCTCCTGAATAATCCGCAGGACCCAAGTGTCCGAAGAAATAGCTTGCCAGGAGTCCCAGAAAGCTGTCAACCGTCCTCCGACTGGAAGGGTTGCCCGTCCCTGCGCGGACTGGTTGTCAAAAAGATGGATTGTTTTTGCCCGATAGAGGTGGCTGTTTCTTTTGTTTCCTGTCTCGTTGTTGCTTATGCTTGTGCTGGGCTCCATAGGAGGGTCTGTAGGCTGGCTGCTTGTAGTGGGGCTGCTGCCATTTGCGGTATGGGGGATAACCTTTGTAAGGGGTGTACGATTTTCTATTGTAAGATCCCTTGGTGCTGGGGTTGCGCTCCAGGCCGTCCTCGGCAAGGGTTTGCAGGGTGGAGCAGTGCTCCTTCATATCCTTAACGGTGTCTGCCACCTTGTCCCCGAAGAGAGATTCACCATTGCAGGGAGCATCGGCAATGCGTTCATGAGTGTCTTCGCGTAGTCCGGAGGCTCGCAGCCATGCTAGCCTCCTAGCGGAGATGGCGGTGCCTGCCGTGCGTGTAGCAACCTCAAAGGAGTCATGAATCGTGCTGATGAGGTGCTTTCCGCATTCTTTTAGGTCGGCAATAATGGCTGAAACTTTTGCTTTTTCTTCAGATGGTAGCATTGTTGAGGTGTCCTTGAGGGTTGCCAGCAGGGCGTCCTGGAAGAGGACGTGTTGAAACTGGTGTGCAGAAATGCGCGCATTCAGCATGGCGCCTTGGAAAACGTTTTTTTGCCGACGTCGTCCAGGAGTTTGTGATCCTTTCCTGGAGGTGAGTTGGCATGATTGCGTGAGGACTTAACACGCTTTAAAGCAGAGGACACAACAATGGAGTGATGAGACAGCTGGCTTTTTCCGAATCCAGGAGTTTGCTGGATTAGGTATTTAGCGTCCAGTTTCTTGGGGCACGCCGGTGAGGAGGCCGGGCTTTGCCACAGTTTAGTGTGCGTGTCTGAGGCGCTGATGTATTGGCAAGGAGATGGGTGTCCTCGGAGCGTCGAGATATTTGAAAACCTCTGGGCCATCCTGTAAAGGATCTGGGGGAGTGAGGTTAAGGGTAGCCGCCACTTTACGCAAGAATTTTGGATATGTAAGGTCTTCGTGGGCCGTGACAGATGAGGCTAGATCAGCTCCTGCAGATGGCCTGGTGGACTGGGACTCCTCGCTCTGTACAGAGGTCGCTTTGTCCTTGGGGGACTCGCATCCGAGCGGCGTGGTGACTTCCTCCTCCTCTAGGCTAAGGAAGGATGTTGATTCTGGATCTGCAGAGGAGACGCTGCTGAATGATTGGTTAGCAGGCTCTGCTGTATGGTCAAGAGGGTCTCCCGAGGCAACGATCTGGGCGGTAGCATCTGTGGACCCATCTCGTGTAACAGCTGACCCCTTACGAAGAAGCTCGGTGAGGCTGGAGAGCAGCTGCAGTATGGTCTCTTGGTTGGGGAGAGACACTGCAGGGGAGCAAGAAACAGCTTGCAGGTTTGTCCCTAGGTTGGGGAGAGTCCCTGCAGGAGGAGTTACAGTTGGATGCTGTGCAGACCGAGGGGAAAGTCTTTTTGACGGTCTGGAATCGGGGCTGAGAGGGGGAGTCCTTTGCTTCCGTTTCTGTGGAGCTTCGTCTCTGTGCTGTGTCCCATGTTTGCTGTGGTCCCTGCTCCGATGCCGGTGCTGGTGATGAGGGTCGCTTTCTCTGCTCCGGTGTCTGCTGTGTTCGCGATGGTGCCTGTGCTTGCTGCTCCCCTTACTGTCCCTGCTTGTACTTCTGGTAGATGACTTGGAGCCGGCGCGGGGAGGCGGGTCCGTGTCTGCCCCGAGGGTAGGGGAAGCCCTGTGACGCTCTGGGGAGATCCTGCATTGATGGCCAATTGGAGCAAGGGGGGCGGAGTCCGGTAACCCCTGACGCTGTCCAATAGGAGCTGACTGGGCAGAGCTCGAGGCAACGACGTCATCAAGATGGCCGCCTCCAGAGACAACGTGGTGAGAGCAGCATGGGACCTCCCGGGGGCTCATAATGGCGTCGGGAGGGTTGCAGAGGCCTGAGGGGGATAGGGAAGGGTGCCGCTTTTCCCCCAGAGTACCTTTAGTTTTGCGGGAGTCTGTCCTTTTCGATGCTGGCTGCTCCCCGGTTGTCCTTTTTGATGCTGGCTGCTTCCCGGTAGTCTTTGGTGCTGCAGGAGCTCTGGGTTGATTCGCGGAGGCTCCTGTGCAAATTGCAGACTCTGGAACTGCACGGCCGGGGATGGCGGACCCTGAGGACGCATCCCGTGCCGGCGAGAGGATTTTTGGGGCCTCCTCATTCAGGGAAGCGATGAACTCCTTCAAGGCATGGCTTCTCGATTTTAAAGCTCCGGGGGACATCTGGGAGCAGTGCTGGCAGTCCTGAACCTGATGGCCTGAGCCCAGGCATCGAACGCAGCGGTCATGAGCATCGGAGCTGCTCATTTTCCTCGAGCAGGAACTGCATTTCTTGCATCCAGGCTTTGTAGAAGGCATCTTCTTGTGAGTATCTTAAATTATATATTTTCTGGCTGAGAGAGATAGGATCCGCGTGTAGTAGGCACAGCGGAAGAAAAAAGACTGGCTAGCTAGGGGCGGGCTAGTGGGGTGGGGCTTTCTGGCTCATGCTCAGAAGGACTCTGAGCTCTAGAGAGCACTTCCGTGTACGGCGCCGTCGGTGGACGACACCTGGTGTGGCTGACGAATCCTGCTTGTCCTAGGAGAATTTAGTAGTCTATATCCATTCACCAGCCTCCATTGTTTAAAAATAATGCTTTAATCAATTCATTCAATTGGCCTATCCCATCTGATCAGGAAAGATTCTTCTATTTTGGGTAGATAAACGTCCAACAGCCATATGCAATCCAGCTTCATTCCCCAGAATGTCTTGTATCCGATCCGTCAATCTTTTTCCTACCACTGCCCTCCTTCAGTCCCAAGTGTGCCCAGAGTCTGTTAATGCACAGGCCTCCATCACCCTCATTGGGACACCAGTTCAGGGCTTTTTATTTTTCTCTTTGCTTCTCACAGATTACCAGACCTGACAAATCTCCTGCGCTGGGTGGGAGTCTCCTGCTTTGGGATTCCATCTCTCGCTCTCCTGTGCGAAAGAAACTTGGGAGGTAGAGTAGAGGAACCCCAGGAATCTGGTGCACGGCTGCCCACTATTAGTCGCTTTTTAGCTGCCAACACAAGTGGCTCCAAATCTTGTGGGCCCACCCTTCCTACTGCTAATCTCATGAGGACCGGCAAACCTGCCTCAGAGCTGAAAGCAAGTCATGGAGGCAGCTTTGGAGTAGCTGAGGAAAGAGATGCTCTGAGGGAGGGGTCATGTGCAGAAAGTCTTAAAAATTGTTTCCCTTCCCAGCTCTGAATTACCCTGATGTCTCCTTAGAAGTCTGATTAGAGCTGCAACTATCACTCCAAAGCAGGGCTGGTGCTACCATTAGGTGAACTAGGCAGTCGCCCAGTGCGCCGGCCCTCTGGTGGGGGCATTGCTGATGCTCCTTTCTGGGACCTGCAGCTCCAGCAATGGCTCAACATCCATGACGCAGCGCTTACCTAAAGGCTTCAGTGCTGCATCACGGTTTCCATGTCCTTCTACCTGCTGCTTCCGTCCTCCTCTGACGCAGACTTCCAGTCCACCACTAGCTGACAATAGCAAAGTGCACAGTTCACTCGCTAGCTATCACCATGCATAACAACCATCAAGAAAGCTTTATGTTTCAGTCACTAGAGGGCCCTTTTACTAAAGCTTAACGCGCTTTAATGAAGTTAACGTGCCAATGCGCCCATGGAAGTAAAGGGGCTTTGGGCACTAAACGCACGTTAATTTCATTAACGCACATTCAGGCCTTTAGTAAAAGGGCCCCTAGTTTTCCCAGCAGTACCCACTGCAACCTCTTATAATAGGAGAAGCATTTTAGAAAGGATGTCTAAGAAGAAGCTGGGATGCCCAGGGTCAAAATATCCAAAATATTGGGGGACTGGCAACAATGAAAGGAGGCACGTGTAAGTGCCTTCTGAAGTCGCTCCATCTCCGCTCTGAACGATGCACATCCCCGCAATCAGTTCAGGAGAAGGGCCCGGGCATATGGCAAGGCCCAGTGCGTGTGCGTTTGCAGCCTATTTTAGAAATGTGGAATTCCTGATATGCACAGCCATAGACATGGGTACATAGACGTGCCTGCCAAAGTATATAAGAACATAAGATCTGCCATACTGGGTCAGATCAAGGTCCATCCAGCCCAGTATCCTGTTTCCAACAGTGGCTGATCCAGGTCCCAAGTACCTGATAGGTTCCCAAATTCCATGTTGCTTATCCCCTGGATAAGCAGTGGAGTTCTCCGGTCCTCTTTAATAATGGTTTATGGACTTTTCCTCTAGGAACTTGTCCAAAGCTTTTTTAAACCCAGCTACACTAACAGCTTTTACTACATCCTCTGCTAACAAATTCAAGAGTTTGATTACACGTTGAGTGAAAAAATATTTTCTCCTGTTAGTCTTAAATGGGTTAGATTGTAGCTTCATTGCATGTCCTCTTGTCTTTCTACTTTTTGAAGGAGTAAACAACCGATCTATATGTCCTGATCGTATCTCCAGTCTAGTCCTGGACCTCTGAGTTGTCCACCTTACTCAGCAGCTTGGAGACTGAGGAACCTCCTTTTTCTGTGATGTCATCTGTATATCCCTCCGGGATCCGCCTTCCTCCATCAGTTACCTCAGTCTCCAAGCAGCTGAAGGGGTCGGTGAGCCGGGGGGTCCGGGCTCACTGGAGGAGCAATTAAGGATAGTTGATAGAAATAGTTGGGGTTTAGGTTCCAGATCACAAAAAAAAGAAAAGAAAGGGTACTATACCTTTAAATTTCAAAAGTGCTGTGCTTTGAAGGTGCAGAAGGCTCTCCCCAATTCTGTGTGTGTCGCTGCTTCGGCTGGGTAGTTCAGCAGTGGACACTGAAAGAGCAGAATTCGCTCCTTGTAAGCCAGTGGAGCTGATTCACAATGGAGAGGTGCACAGCCAGGCGCCAAGCAGAGGGATTGCCTGTGAGCGCGCTCTGGCTGTCCGCGGCAATAGTCTGGCGGCGGACCTTCGCGTGGTGCACACTTCTTAGCCCAGAGCCAGTTTTCCTTCCCCCGAAGTGGAGAGGCGGCGGAGGCACGCGGAACCTTTGCGGGGTGGTCGGCAAAGGTAAGAAACAGGGCTGTAAGTGGTTCCCGTCAGCGCATGGGAGCGCGAATCGAGGGACAGGCCTAGCCACATGACGCCAGCGCAGGAACAGCATCGGAACTGAAATTAGCATTTTATTTGTTTTTTCCCGGCTGTGTGAAGCCGGGGTTGGGGCCCTAGTGAAAGGTCCTGCATTTCAATCTTAGCGGGCGAGTTAAAAAAAAAAAAAAAAAAAAGAATAAAATAAAATAATAAACGTGAACAAAAGGTTCCAAGGGCCCTGCTCAGTGCTGGGATGCCTGCCTGGCACCAGTGTTTTGTCTGTGGGGCTAGGAGAGGCACAGTATCGGATTCTGGGGTGTGTACGGACTGTTCAAAGGAAGCTTCGGTCATGGAGCACACCAGAGAGGACATAGAAGAGCGGCCGGAGGGGGGCAGGTAGAGGCAGGTCCCTCGGTCGCTCAGTTGACAAGCGTACCCCTTGGGGAGCCGATGGCGGGGACGTCTTTTGCTCCGGACATGTCTTCTTCGCCTGCGGCCTGGCCCAAGGGGCTGGAGTCCATCTTTTCAACATAGTTTGTGGCCCTTCTGCAGCAAGCAGTGGGAGGCATTCCACTAAAGCAGGTGAAGGAAAACCCAGAGGGGTGCGGAGCGAAGAGACACCCGCTCCTGCCACAGAGGCTCGGCAAGGGGCCAAGAGGCCGCGCTTAGACGGAGAGGTCCAGGCTCAGTCAGTTGTATCAGAGGGACAGCTATCTGATAAGGAAGGTGGGAGTGTGGCCCGGAAAGAGGAATTAGAAGAAGGGGAGCTCGACGACAGGGAAGAGCAAGCTAGAGTGGTGCGGGTCTTCCACAGGGACGAGCTGCCGGCGCTCATTGCGGAGACGCTCAGAACCTTAAACATGCCGACCCAAGGGACAGCGGAGGACGAGACCCTGGAGGAGCCGTTGTTACAGGTCTTTAGAAGGACTCAAAGGGCATTTCCGGTACACAGGGTGTTTCAGGAAATGATCCAGGAAGAGTGGAACGTCCCGGAGGCTTCTCTGAAGGGTTCAAGGGTGATGAGCCGGCTTTACCCTTTGGCAGATAAGGAGATTTTTAAATCTCCCAAGGTGGACGCAGCCGTGGCGGCAGTGATAAAGAAGACCACTATTCCGGTCGAGGGTAGCGCAGCCCTTCAGGATACTCAGGACAGAAAGTTGGATGCTTTGCTAAGGCAGATTTTTGATGTGAATGCCCTGTCTCTCCAGGCGGCCATCTGTGGAGCATGGGTGGCCAGGACCTGCTTGTGGTGGTCACAGTGGGCCCAAGGGGGGCAGGAAAGCGACAGGACCGGAGACGCCGCCAGGCTGGAGTCGGGAGCGGCCTATTTGGTGGACATTCATTATGATATTATGCGTGGTTTGTCAAAGAGCATGGCCTCGGCAGTGGTGGCAAGGCGTTATCTGTGGCTCCGTAATTGGGCGGCGGTTAATTCCTCTAAAGCAAGGCTGAGTAAGCTTCCCTTTAAAGGGCGCCTCTTGTTCAGTGAAGACCTGGAGAAGTTGGTCAAGGATCTGGGTGAATCGAAGGGCGGCAGATTACCAGAGGTCAAACCTAAACAGGGACGAGCGGTACCCGTTGGCAAGGGACAGCAACAGGATTTTCGCCGGTTTCGTTTCCAAAGGTTTAATTCCAGGCAGAGAGGCAGATTTCCCAGTAGAAGTCAAGGGTTTCGAGGATTTCGGGGAGCAGGGAGAGGATTTGGGGCCGCCTCCTCTAATCTTAGAAAGGCGCAATGAAGTCAGGAGGGCCCAGGCATCCATAGTTCCCATCGGAGGGAGGGTGGTTGCAGGAGTTCTATGCCGCCTGGGTCCAAATCACCTCAGATCAGTGGGTGCTGGATGTCATCCGAGAGGGCTATGCACTGGAGCTACAACGGCCAGTGCACGACGCCTTCGTACAGTCCCCCTGCAAGTCGTCGGCCAAGTGCGAGGTGGTGAGGGAGACAGTACGAAGGTTCCTAGACCTCAGGGCAATAGAGCCAGTGCCTCTAGACCAGTACGGCTACGGTTGATACTCCATCTATTTCGTGGTACCGAAGAAGGATGGAGGATTTCGTCCCATTCTGGATCTCAAGGGAGTGAATCGTTGTCTTCGCGTGTCTCATTTTCACATTGAGACCCTGCGATCAGTAATAGAGGCGGTTTGGAGAGGAGAATTCCTCACCTCCCTGGATCTGTCAGAAGCGTACCTTCACATTCCCATTCGGCCAGAGCATCACAAGTATCTCCGCTTTGCAGTCCCTTTCGGGCAATTTCAATTCCGAGCCTTGCCGTTTGGCCTGGCAACGGCGCCACGCACGTTCACTAAGGTCATGGTGGTGGTAGCGGCAGCCTTGTGCAAAGACTGCATTCTGGTGCACCCTTACCTAGACGATTGGTTGATTCGAGCGAAGTCAAGGAGCGAGAGCGAAAGAGCTACGTCCAGGGTAGTGAGCTTTCTGGAGAGTCTGGTTGGGTGGTCAACTTGGCAAAGAGCCAGTTAGTGCTCTCAGAGTATAGAATACTTAGGGGCTCGGTTCAACACGATAGCTGGACAGGTGTTTCTTCGTTGGCGGAGAGCGCAAAGGTTGCGGATGCTGGTCCGAAGGTTCCTAAAGAGAAAGGAGCCCACAGCATGGCAGTACCTACAGCTGCTGGGTACTATGGCGGCGACGATAGAGATGGTGCCGTGGGCGAGAGCACACATGAGACCATTACAAAGGGTGCTTCTCAGGCGCTGGTCACAGCAGGATCCGCTGTCACGGAGACTCCCCTGTCCGGCCGAGGCGCGCATAGCCCTTCGCTGGTGGTTGCTTCCCGGGTCGCTGGAGAGCAGCAAGCCATTGGAGGCGCCCAACTGGGTGCCTTTAACGACGGATGCCAGCCTCCTGGGATGTGGAGCCCACTGCCAGGGACAGTTCGCGCAGGGTCAGTGGAACACCCAGGAGAGGATTTGGTCGATCATCAGGTTAGAGTTGCGGGCGGTGTCGCTGGCCCTGCGGAGCTTCCAGGTATGCCTCAACGGGACAGCGGTACGAGTGTTCTCCGACAACGCAACCACGGTGGCGTATGTCAATCAGCAAGGGGGAACCAGCAGTATAGCGTGGAGACTGAGGGAGAGGGCCTGTGTGGCTGGGCCGAGGAGAATCTCCTAGCATTGTCGGCAGCGCACGTCGCAGGAGTGGACAATGTGGAGGCCGACTTCCTAAGTCGGGTAAAGGTGGATCCAGGAGAGTGGGTCCTTCATCAGGAGGTGTTCGACATGTTAGTGCGCCGTTGGGGCACGCCGGTGATGGACCTCATGGCAACGTTCCAGTCAGCAAAAGCCAGTTGCTTCTACAGCAGATGACGAGAAAGAATGTCGGAGGGCCTAGATGCTCTCATCCAAGCCTGGCCGGAGAGTCAGCTGCTGTACATCTTTCCTCCGTGGGTTTTGATAGGCAGAGTAGACCAACGGATAGAGAGGTTCAGGGAGCAGGTGATTTTGATTGCGCCAGATTGGCCCTGACGCCCGTGGTATAAGGCTCCTGGTAGCGCGGCCGTGGCGTCCTCTACTCATGCCTCACGTGGATCGGTTCTCACTTACGGCTTGGCTATTGAGAGGGCTCAGATGAAGACGAGAGGTTATTCCACGGTGGTGATTACCATATTATTAAAGGCCAGGAAAAGGTCAACATCCTTAGCCTATGTACGAGTCTGGAGAGTTTTTGAGGTGTGGTGTAGAAATAGGGCCACGGAGGTGTTAAGGGCAACCATTCCACAGATCCTAGAGTTTCTGCAGGATGGATTCGACAAGGGGTTAGCTGCTGCATCCCTTAGGGTGCAGGTGGCAGCCTTGTCGTGCTACAGAGGAAGGATCGGTGGTCACACACTCGGGGGCCATTTGGATATTAAGCGCTTCTTATGGGTGGTGTCGCTGTTGAGACCGCCAGGTAGGCACATAGTACCCAAATGGCAACTACTGCTGGTACTGGAGGCACTGGAGCGGGAGCCGTTTGAGCCATTGAATAAAGTGTCAGTGAAAGATCTCATGTTGAAGGTGGTGTTCTTGGTGACTATCTGTTCAGCAAGAAGGATCTCGGAATTGCAGGCGTTGTCCTGCAAGGAACCTTATCTTTCATTTTTTGATTCTAAGGTGGTTTTAAGGCCAGTGCCGGCCTTTTTGCCCAAGGTGGTGTCAGCGTTTCACTTGAATCAGGACATCTCTTTACCCGGAGTTCAGTAGGGACACGGCAGGTCAGGTCAAAAGGAAATTGGATGTCCGACGGGCGTTGAAGAAGTATCTGCGGCGGACAGCGAGTTTTTGTAGATCTGAAAGGCTGTTTGTCCTCTTCGCAGGCCCTAGAAGGGGAGAAGCGTCGTCAAAGGCCTCCATCGCTAGATGGATTAAGGAGGCAATTTCGTCAGCATACATGTTGAAGGGCAAATCGGTACCGGAGGGGCTAAGGGCCCATTCCACCAGAGCTCAGGCGGCTTCCTGGGCTGAAGTTCGGTTAGTGCCGCCGGTAGAAATTTGCAAGGCGGTCACATGGTCATCTTTGAATTCTTTTGTAAAGCATTATCGACTAGATGTTCAGTCGACACAGGATGTGTGTTTTGGTTCGGCGGTACTTCAGGCTGGTGTAGCGGGTCCCTCCTGTTAAACTTACTGCTCTGGTACATACTCAGAGGTCCGGGACTAGACTGGAGATATGATCAGGAAGGTGAAATTAGACTTACCTGCTAATTGTTGCTCCTGGAGTAGATCCAGTCTAGTCCCGAGTCCCTCATCAGTATCGAGTGATTACGGATTGCAGCCTGAAGGTCTTGAAGATGGCAGGTAAGCAAAGTTTGAGATTAGGTATCAATTCCCTGGGGTGGGGGGGGGGGGGAGAGGCTGTTGTCTCTAAGGCATGTTTCTTTCAATCAGATGAGGGGACGGCCTTAGCATGTTTAGAGTTTAAATGTTATATAGGTAAATTCCTTTGTTTAAGATTAGTGTTCAGGCTAGGGGCAAGTTTTGGAAAGTTGAGGCTTTCACGGTGTAAGTGAGGTTGATTCTTACTTGTTGCTCCGGTGAGTCTGCTTTGTCAATAGGGAACTGATGGAGGAAGGCGGATCCCGGAGGGATATACAGATGACATCACAGAAAAAGGAGGTTCCTCAGTCTCCAAGCTGCTGAATAAGGTGGACAACTCAGAGGTCTGGGACTAGACTGGATCTACTCCAGGAACAACAATTAGCAGGTAAGTCTAATTTCACCTTACCCATTCCACTCCGTTCATTATTTTAAAGACCTCTGTCATATCTCCCCTCAGCCATCTGTCTTCCAAGATGAAGAGCTCTAACCTTTTAAGCCTCTCCTTATAGGAATATCCTTCCACCCCTTTTACCATTTTGGTGGCTCTTCTCAGTACCTTTTCTAGTTCTGCTATATAAATATCCTTTGTAAAATATGGTGACCAGACTTGCACACAATATTCAAGGTGCGGTCGCACCATGGAGCGATACAGAGGCATTATAACATCCTTGGTTTTATTCTCTATTCCTTTCTTTATGATTCCTAGCATTCTATTTGCTGTCTTAGCCGCTGTTGCACACTGGGCAGAGGGTTTCAATGTATTATCCACGATGACACTTAAATCCTTTTCCTGGGTGGTGGTTCCTAATGTGTAAGCTTGCATCATGTAACCGTAGTTTGGGTTGTTCTTACCTAGGTGCATAACTTTGCATTGTCTTGTCCACATTAAATTTCATCTGCCATTTGGATGTTCAGTCTTCCAGGTCCTCTTGCAATTTTTCACAATCCTCTTGTGTTTTAACAACTTCGAATAATTCTGTGTCATCCGCAAATTTTTATTGCCTCACCCGTGATTCCCATTTCCAGGTCATTTATGAATATGTTAAAAAGCAGCGGGCCCAGCACAGATTCCTGGTATGCTCCACTATTCACCTTTCTCCATTGAGAAAATTGGCCATTTAGCCCTACTCTCTGTTTTCTATCTTTTAACCAGTTCCTGATCCACAATGGTATACTTCCTCCTATTCCATGACTTTTTGATGCTGTGATACATGCAAGTCCCAGCCTGCAATTTTAAAGCTGCAGATATGTAGGGACGGGCCAGTAAAAGGAAAGCTCTGTTTATTAATATTCATGTTCCATCGACCCAGTGAAAATTACAAGATGTGAGTACGGAATGTGCACTTATATCATCACTGGGCTTCCAAGA
This sequence comes from Ichthyophis bannanicus, assembly GCA_033557465.1. Classification (NCBI taxonomy): domain Eukaryota; kingdom Metazoa; phylum Chordata; class Amphibia; order Gymnophiona; family Ichthyophiidae; genus Ichthyophis; species Ichthyophis bannanicus. Next base: position 274,807,944 of record CM066031.1, on the reverse strand, counting down.
AGTGCAAAAAAGTGAATTACTCCAGGTGGCTCTGGGGGAAAGGCGGCGGGGGGGGGGGGGGGAAGGGGTGTGTGATCAGATTCGTTAGTGGCACAAAATGCATTTCTTGCTTGGTACAGTCCTGCAGTGAGAGCACATTTCTCTCTTCTAGCTGTAAGTGTTGTGCTACGAAACAAGCTCTTTTCTGCAACGTATTCAAGGTCAGGAGCAGATATAGCCATGGGTGGCTCAGCGTGTGCTGGCCTTCCTGAAATCACACAGCAAAATGCATCTCTGTAGGATTGCCCAGACCCACTTCTCTACCATGCCCCTGTGCGATATGGATGGGATAGATATCTACCCAGCTTTCTAAAATGGCTCTGGGTATGTCTTTATGATTTGCATACCTGAATGGACATTTTAAGATGCACAAATCATGAGTAGAGCTTCTAAAATAATCCTCTATGCAAGGCCATACTAAATAAGTAATACGCCCTGTGCAACTGGTGAACCCAGCACCCCCTCCACCCTCCCACGCAGCTGCATGCAGGAACTCACTTTTGTAAGGCTACCTGGAAGCCCGGTCAGGCCGGCCCCAGAGTTGGTTCAAGATGTCAGCACCCTTGGCAAATCTTAAGCCTTATGCCCCCCCCAGCTATCAGAATCTGTTGTTTAGCTTTGAATGCCCTGCTCTTTACCGCACCCAGAAGCTGCTGCAAGTTAAAGTTGGTTCAATGAAATCTTCTACCTACATACATCAAGGAGTTCCTCAGGCTTCTGCATTGTCCTCCTTACTTTTCAACCTCTGCCTTCAACCGATATGTTCAATCATAAAGAAACATAATCTTTATTATCACCTTTTTGCTAATGATGTTATGCTACATGCCCCTTTTAACACTAAGAGCGCAGATATTTCATCTTTAAGGAAATGTTTTAGTGCCGTTACAAATTGGCTCAATGAACATAACTTTGTTATTAACTGCAATAAAACCCAAGTCCTCTGTATCTCTAAGGACATCAGCTTTATACCGCCACTATTTATCACTTTTGATAACATTCAACTACATGTGAAATCGGAGATACGCTACCTTGGTGTTATATTGGACCAACATCTCTCTTTTACGTCTCACATCAATCACACCATAAGGAACATATATTTCAAGCTCAAGACTATTCAGCACCTAAAACCGCTTTTGGAACATCATGACCTTTGCTCTGTTTTACAGGCGCTTATTTTCCCACACCTCGACTTTTGCAACCTCATACTCCAAGGTCTATCTAGCTATGCCACTCACCCTCTCCAGCTGCTCGACTCCTTTGCAATGCCTGAAGGTCTGCACATATCACTCCGATTCTCAAGCAATTACATTGGTTACCAATCTCTCGACGTATTAAATTCAAGTTCCTTTTTACAATATTTAAAGTTTATCATGTCTTTCCACTGTTTATCTTCAATCTCTGATCCAGAAAATTCCACATAACAGAAACAGGAGATCAAACTCACTTAATATATTACACGTACCTTCAGCATATATCAAGACAAGCTTCACTACATCTAGAAGAGCTTTCTATTTTTTTGCATCTACTCTTTGGAGCTCACTCCTAAATGATCTTCGCACTACCTGTGACCACCTGGATTTTAAAAAGAAGTTAAAAACTCATATCTTTATGGGCCATTTTTCTAATTAATTAAATTAGTTTACTCCTTATATAGTATTATACTTATGTATTAACTCCTTTTCTTTTTGTTCTAGGTAAAGCCTACTTGGCATGTTTGTTTGTTGTAAACCGTCTAGACTCTTAGATGGGCGGTATATAAGACTAGCTAAATAAATAAATAATAGTTTGTCTAGTGGCTGGGCCTGTCCTGAGCCCAGTGATGACATCAGCACCCCTATCTGCGGTACGGCCCTACCCCTAAGTGTGCGTGCTTTGTAAGTATGTTTGTGTTTTGTTTGTATGTGAATGTATGTGTGTGTGTGTGTCTGTGTTTTGTTTGTATGTCTATGTGGGTGTATCCGTGTGTGTGTGTGTATATCTGTTGGCTCTGTGTTTGCGGCTAGGGAATAGAGAAGAGGAAAGAGTTTGAAAGAAGCAATTCCCTAATTGCTGTTTCACTGTATCAAAGTTTCCATGTTGCAGACGTTGGGACTGCTTCTACCATAGAAATGCATAGGGACATTTTTTGGGGAGTTAATTTCTATGGCTCATTTGCAGACTCAAGGTATATTTTCATCATTTTTTTCCCCATGCCAAATCTGGTTCCGCTCTTTTACATTTTTGGAGAATGATTTTATCATTCTCAACCCTTTATGTATAATTTCTTTCCGACATTCCTGTGGGTTGGAAAGAATAAAAAAGGTTTGTTACTTGTTCATGATGAAAACTTTTCAGGGACTTAAATGTCTCGATCATATCCTGTCTGTTTCTCTTCGCCTTTAGGGGATATATTGTTAGATCCTTAATTTTAATTTCTTAAGGCTTTTGCAGCAGATTTCACATCATTTTGGTAGTTTTTTATCTGGACAAATTCTTTCAGAGATATGATCATCAGAACTGAAGATATTATTCTAAGTGAAATCTCATCAGTGACCTGTACAGAGGTATTATCACCTCTCTTTTTCTACTAGTTAACCCCTTTTTAAAAAACTTAAAACATTTATATTCTGCACTATATAAATCTAGGTGGATTACAGTAGAAAAATACACACAATAATCAGATGACAAGTATAACACAACATCCCTCTGGCTCTCAGCAGGACCTTATCTCGCTCTTTCACTACTTTTAGCTCCAGACCTCCAGCTGTGGTTCTGACAATCCAGCTGTTGATTTCCACTTGCTATTTCATTTGCAGAAAGATTTTGGCTGTTTGTGGCCATTCATGGCTGCACTGGGAGCAAAGACTGCACTGGTACTGCCATCCCTTCCCAGCCTTGGTGAGGAACTGTGGGCGAGACCCCCAAATTAGCAAGTGCCAGAATTTGGAGGCAAATGTGGTAAATAAATAAATAAATACTGGAGCCCCCTCCCTCATCCACCCCCAGAGTATGTCAGGCCACTTCCGCAGCTATAAACATACCCCACGGAAAGAAGAAGTAGCAATTTTAGAGAAAGTTTCGCTTTCATCACATCCTGTCACACATTGACCACCGTGTGCTGCCGAAGCTCCCACTGTCCTCTGTGCAGAGGACTTACCATATGCCTGGAACAAACCAACCAAGTCAGTAGGTCTCGCGTCATCTCTGGCCCGTATCGAATCCAGGCTAACAACCCAGCTCTTTGAGGCCCCTTAGTCTCCTGCTCACCTCCTATGTGTATTTTATCATTCCCCTAGATTTACCCCTGTCCACAGTTTGTTGTGTTGTCTGTCTTGATTAGATTGTAAATCTGATGAGCAGGGGCTGTTGCATAGTAGTTGTAGTAAGTCTGCTTGTGTGTGCCAGACATGTGCAACTCTGAGTCATGGTGTGACATGTGCATATATGTGTGTGTGTGTGTGCGCATCTGCGTGGGTATATGTGTTTCTGAGTCTGTGTAGGTGTGACTGTGCAGGCAGGCATGTGTTTCTGTGAATCTATGTGTGTGTGCATGTCTGAGTCTGCACTTGGGTTTCTGTGGCACTACTATTACCATCTACGAAGCACTACGCAGCGCTATATAAGTAGACATGAGAAACGGTCCTTCTCTAGCATGGAGCTTACAGACAACACAAGTGGAAGGCTCTGTGCTTGTGCATGGACGTCTGTGACTATGGAGGTCATTTTAAAAGCTTTATTTGCGATTTGGACATCCAAAACTGGTACACAGATGTCCAAACCATTTAGGTATTCCTGGAGCCATTTTGTCAGTGGTAATTAAAGACGGCCCCAGTGCAGCCATGTCAAAGTAGGCAGGAAGTGTGGTGGAGGGATGGCCATAGGAACTTAGATGTCCCTGCTCAGTTCCAGAGACATATGGGACGGCCGCAACCCCATTCAAGTTTAGACCTGCTCCAGGCATGAATTGGCATTAGGGAATGTGCTGGTTTGGGCTGTTAAAGGATGTAGAGAAGATGGCACTTCACCGTCCCCAGTACTCTCCACAATAACTATGATATTTGTAGTGAGATAGGGAACTTTGTTGTGTTTGAACTACCGCTGCATGTCTCTCAGACATCGCCAATATTATAAACTATTCGGGAGACATCTATGTACACTGCTCTGCAGATGTCCACATTGGACACGTCTACATTTGTGAAATCGTGCTCGAATGTGGACGTGCCTGTCTTTTTTTTATATTCTGGCTTGGATGTCCCACATTGCATTTGTACGTCCTTTGTAAAATGTGCCTTCATGTGTCTAACTATGTGTGTGGATGCATATCTGTGGGTCATGGCTGGTGCAAGGGTAATAGTTGCCCTAGACAGACCTTCAGCTTTGTGACCCCCACAAACCCCTAATTAGTCTTCATGTTCCTAAGCCCCTTCCACTGAGGTTTTCCTTATTAAACTCATCAATCATGATCATCTCAACACATCTCTCCTGGAATGATCCTGTACTTGCATAATCAGACATCATACTTTTCAGTATTAAACTTTGCTCACATTTATTATGTATATATGAAACAATTTCCAAAGGCTCTTTACCCTAGTAAACAGGCTAGTTGGAGACTTCCAACTCTTCCTGCAATTAAAGGTACACACGGATGATATTTTATTTATTTATTTAATTTACATTTTTATACCGCGATTTCCTGCAGATCAATTGCGGTTTGCAAAGAACAGTATGAATTGTACAGAACAGTACGAATTTGGATTACATAGAACATTTCCAACTATGTACATTAACATTAAAACAAATTTGAGTTGGTGGGGCTCCCAGCACCTATTGCTACCACCCAAAGCAACTCCGACGTTTGTCTAATGGTTATGCCAGCCTTGCTGTGAGTATGTGTTCAAAAGTGTGTAAAGGCCTAAGTGGTGGTGTGAGTGTCTATAGCAGGGGGTTCTTGGGACACACCTAACCAGTCAGGTTTTCAGGATAACCACAATGAATATGCATGAAAGAGATTGGCATACAATGGAGGCAAAGCATGCACATTTATCTCATGCATATTCATTGTGGGTCTGCTGAAGACCTGATTGGCTAGGTGTTTTCCAAGGACTGGGTTGAAAACCCCTGGTTTGGATATCTGAAAACGTGTGTGTGTGTATGTGTACATCCAAATCACGGAGACATCCCTGGAGCGATTGTGGAAGCGGGGTTTTTAGATGTCCCCTTTGCAGGGATGTCTAAATAGTCAGGGGGTGATGAAGGCATGTCTAGGATGGAGTTACGGACATAGATGTCCCTGATTGATTTTAGAACCCTTGGGGACATTTTCTCACGTGTCCGAACTTAGACCTGCTCCAGGCACAAATGGCAATTGAAAAAGTGCTCGTTTGGGCACTAAAACCTCTGGAGTGTATTGAGAAGTTGGCACCCCACTATCCTCACTACTCTTCCCAATGACAATGCTATGCTGTGTGTATTTGGAAAACGCTTTTTGGGTTTTCACCATCACTGTATGTCTCGTAGATGTTCCCGGTATCAGATACTGTACCGGGGACAACTATGTAGACGTCCCTGTAGATGTCCATAGCAGGCACATCCATGGTTGTGAAACTGTGCCCAGACCTGGGACATGCTTGTGAATTTTAAGGACATTGAGGCTTGGCTGTCCCAGTTTGCGCTTGGATGTCCTTTCTAAAATGTGCCTTTAAAGGTATATTGTCGGGCATACAGGAGTGCAGGTGCTTACAGTAATGTGTTTCTGAAGGTGCATGCGTTAGGGTGTAAAGGTATATTAGACTATTGAAAGTCCAGCAAACCTATGGGCTGATTTAGAAAACTAGCACTAAACACGCACGGTATTGACTTTTTATGCATTTACGTAGCGCACTGACAATGCGCAATGCTCAATGCAGAAAAAACAGGCTATGCAAATGAAGGACGCATAAAACCAAGCATATGTGACATTTGAATGGATTTCCGTGTGCGCTAACATTTTGCACCCTTCTGCCATGTGCGTCCATTTGTTTTCTGCATTCAGCATACCTGTCTGTGAGTGTACCGTTGGCATTACGTGCACATAGGCGCAATAAAACCCCGCGTTAGCTTTCTGCATTAGCCTGCTAGTTAATGTGTGTTAGGCTGCTTGATTAAGGGTCTGTGAGGTAGGTTTGTTATCTGAGTGTGTATTTATCAAAGCCACACACCCACTCACACCCCGTGGGACTCCCTGTCCCTTCCACTCTCTCCGATGACAGGATCTCTCCTCAGAAGGGCACTATTCTGAGAGAGGACGTGGTTTTGCAACTTTCAGACACAGAAATCTTTCTTTCACACTGTTCTAAGTAAAAGCTCCTTGGAATGAAAATATTTGTCTGAGCCTGAGGCCAGAGGACAGCCCATAACAGGAAATTCAGCGGCAGTGAATGAATGTGGGGCAAGCTTTGCTTCTATTCCCAATTACCAGGAAAGAGCAAACAGAACAGGGACTGCCTGAGAGACAGCACTCACTGGGGCATTAGCAAAGCCAAGAGATGGCACAAGACGCAGGGCATCCGAGACAGCATTAGAAACAGAATCCAGCCTCACAGCAGCCTGAGAGACAGCCCCGAACAACTCAGAAACAGCACCCAAGAGACATCCCTGGTGATTGGAGAAAAGCCTGACAAGAAAGAAGCCAGCCCTCTGCATCGCTTCAGTTCTGGAGGAGACCGTCAGTGGGCGCAGGGGCCTTGGTCACATCTGGCTGAGGAATGCAGCTGCTCGTTCAGCAGCCTCCAGAAACATTCCAGCGATTGCAGCAAACAGCTGGAGGACGGCTGGTTTCCAAAGACAAGGCAGTGCTATTCCTGCACCCACCCAGTGCCCCCCTCCTGGCAAGCAGCGGGCAGCTGGGAGTTCCTTCTCTGGAGAGCTTATGATGGAAGTTTAAACAGGACTTCCCCCAAGCTGTAGTGGAACACTTCATCCTGCCCTGCCTACCCCATCCTCTCCACCTCTCCTGCCCTTTGTCCCTCCCTCCCTCCCTCTCACAGTTCCAGGAAATTGTATTAACAGGATAATGTTGGCCTGTGTTGCCAAATATGCTGCCTCCCTTGTTTTCCCTCCCTCTTCTCTCTCTGTACATCTTGTCCCCCCTCCCTCCCCCTCACTCCCTCCTATCTCCAGCTCTTGCTTTTTTTTTTTCCTTGGGTTTTATGTTTGCTCAGCAACCTAACTAGCAGTTTACGAAATCCTTGTTGAGAAATAGATTTCTTCTGAACTCTGGTAACCCAAAGTTGTTTATTTGCTGTGACAGCAGACTCTGCTTACCTCACAAGCAGCAACGAGAGCTCGGGAGAGGAGAGAGAGCACAGGAACATCAGGAAATAGACAGACCATAGTAACGCAACATAGTGACATAACATGGAGGGGGAGGGGGATTTTTAAAAAGGGAGATTTGCAGACTGTTATTTCCGCAAGATATTTCTTTCACCCCAGTGACCACAGGGCCAGAGAGGGGCAGATACCAGCTACCCACTGCCCCCATCCCACCCTCCGTTGATACAGCCTGGCTAGCACAGAAATGTTCCCCAGCCTTTTACAGTTTTCCAGCTTGCTCTTCTTCTTCTTTGAACTTCTTCTCATTTAAAACTTCCTTACTTATCTTCCTCTCATTTCTCTAGCATTTCTGTTCTTTCCTCTGTCTCTTTCCACAACCTGTTACCTTCTCTTATGACCTGGTTTCATTACCTCCAGTCACTTCCTTCTCCTTCCTTTCCCCTTAATGTCTCTCCCCTCCAACCGGTTTCTCTTTTTTTCACCAGACCCCCCTCTCAGCAAACCTCCCTAATGGATCCTCCTCTTTTCTTCCTAAGATTGTGTAAATCACTTTCATGGATCTTTTGACCTCCAAAGTTGGTCTATAAAATTCAAGAATAGAATAGAATCCTTTCCCTTCCAGTCCCATACAAATCCTCTCCCAGCCTTCTTCACCTCTCAGCTCCTCTACCTCCTCTGTCCCCTCTCTCTCAACCCCTCACTTTAACTTCCAGCTTCTCCTCACACCTATTCACTCCATAAGAGCAGAAGATGAGCCATTCTGAGTCAGACCAAAGTCCATCATCCTATCTCTGACCAGGGCCAGTTTGGGTCACAAGTATCTGGCAGATCCCAAAAAGATTCCATTTCATGCCAACAAATCCACTGGGTCGCGACCACAAGCTCCTCGACGATATCGGCAAGAAGGTCTTCCAAGGAGCTATGCTCAGCGCAAAGATTGCAGCTCACCAGTTTCAACATGTCCTCTTCCAGGATGCCTGCATGTCAAGCATCAAAAACACCATCACATCCCTCCCTAAGGAGTCTCAGGCGTTGGTATCCAATGCACTCACAGATATGACCAAGTGCAACAAACATCTTGCGAGCACAGCCTTTGACACCTTCGACACGTCGGTGATAACCGCTGGTACGGCAATCTCCGCCAGGCGGTGGGCATGGCTAAGAGCGTCCGGCCTGCACCATGACACACACAACAAGATTGCGGACGCTCCCTGTACTGGCGAGTCACTCTTTGGAGAAAATGTCAGACTCTGTAAACGACATGAAGGAGCACTGCACTACACTCCAAATCTTGGCAGAGGACGGGGTTTAATGCCACGGCGGCACCCAGAAAGCCAACTTTCAACGGAAGCCTTAGTACACCTCCAACAAGAGATACCCTTCTAACTGAAAGTGGCAAAGTCTCAGATACAAGAGCAACTCCTACCACGGACCCTCTCACCAACGCCACTCCCAGAGGGACCGTAAGCAAAAGAACAACGCTCCCACGAACAAAAGTGGCCCCTCTTTTTGACAGCAAATTGCAGGCACCCACTCGGATCAGGGGGCGCCTCACACGTTTTCTACACGAATCGGGGCGGATCTCCTCAGACTCCTGGGTCTTACAGGTCATCCGAGAGGGATACCGCATATGTTTTTCTGTACCACTCTGCTAGTGCAGCCAACCAATCAGCGAAAACCCCCCCCCCCCCCCCACCTGCAACTCACCATGACCGCAGAACTGCTGCAGCTGCTGACCTCCCACGCGATAGAGGAGGTACCACCGGCCAAGAAAAACTCTGGATTCTACTCCAGATACTTCCTCATTCCCAAGAGGTTGGGCAGAGTACGCCCCATCTTAGACCTACGCAGGCTGAACAAATTTATCATCAAGGGAGAAGTTCCAGATGTACTCCCTCAACTCCATCCTCCCTCTGATTCAGACCAGTGACTGGATGACGTCTCTGGATTACAGGAAGCCTACACACACATTCGCACTCACAAGTCGCACAGGAAGTACCTCCGCTTCCAAGAGCTGGGACAGCACTACCAATACAGATTCCTTCCCTTCGGCCTGTCACCAGCTCCACGGTCTTCACAAAGTGCGTGGCCATTGCAGCTGCGCACCTCCGCAAGCAAAACATCTCCATCTTTCCCTATCTGGACGACTGGCTCCTCACAGCTCCCTCGGCTCCAGAGCTGCAAGAGTCCCTGTGGAGAACCACAACCCTGATTTCCTCCTTGGGCATTGTCATCAACTTTGGCAAGTCGCACCTTACGCCTTCCCAGAGGCTGGAGTTCATAGGAGCCGTAATCGACACCCAGGTTTCGAAAGCCTATCTCCCAGACTGCAGACTGCTTGCCATCACCTCCCTGGCATCCAACTCATCCGCAGTGGGGAGTTCCTCAGCCCGGTCCATGCTACGCCTACTGGGCCACATGGCAGCCACAACATCAGTTCTCCTCATGGCGCGGTTAAAGATGCGTGCGCTCCAGTGACATCTGCGCACCCACTGGAACCAGCACTCTCAACCCCTCTCCACCCGCATCCCGATGACTCCTCAAGTCAGAGCACAACTACACTGGTGGATGGTACCGACAAACCTCTCGGTGGGCAAGGACATCCACACGCACGAACACCAGGTGATTCTTACCACGGACACATCCAACACCGGTTGGGGCGCTCACCTCCTGCAGTTCAGCACCCAAGGGGCATGGTCTCCTCGGGAGAGACATTTGCACATCAACGTCCTCGAGCTGAGGTCCATCAGATACGCTTTCAGGACGTTTCTACCACACCTGCGGGACAAGTCAGTCCTCATCCAGACGGACAACCAGGTGGCCATGTTTTACATCAACAAGCAAGGAGGAGCCGGGTTTCGCTATCTCTGCAAGGAGGCGCTGGTGATATGGTCACTGGCCTTGGAAAACAAGTGCAGGCTACGTGCCTCCTATCTCCCGGGAGATCTGAACACCCTGGCAGACAAACTGAGCAGACAGTTGCAACTGCACGAATGGACTCTCCTCCCAGAGGTCTCCAACAGCCGCTTCCGGCACTGGGGGACCCCAAGCATCGACCTCTTTGCCACGGAACAGAATGCCAAGTGGCCCCTGTTCTGCTCAAGGCACCCATCAGTCCGGAGGTTGGCAGCGGATGCATTTGACATGTGCTAAGGGGAGTGGTCTCTGGTGTATGCCTTCCCGCCGACCCCCCTCATCCCAGCAACACTTCAGCGAATCGTGCAGGACAAAGCTCATGCCATCCTCCTGGTGGTTACTCACTGGCCACGCCAGATGTGGTTTGCTCTCTTGCTATGCCTGGCACACGGGGCCCCAAAACGACTGCCCCTCAGACTGGACTTACTAACACAGAACGAAGGGAACACGAGGAACCCAACCTCAAAGCCCTCGCTCTCACTGCCTGGAGGTTGAACGGTTGAACCTCTCTGCACTCCAACTACCCACAGAGGTACAGGACGTGGTCCTGGCAGCCAGAAGACCCTCCACCAGAAAGTCCTATGGCCTCAAATGGAACAGGTTCAGCATCTGGTGCGCAACACGTGGCTTAGATCCAACCACGTGTCCAGTCGCCAACGTCCTACAGTACCTCAGCTCTCTATCCAACCTCGGCCTTAAGACCCAGTCCATCTGTGTCCACCTCTCTGTGATAGCTGCTTTTCATGCACTGACGGACGGAGCCAACTCCATTGCGGCACTGCCTCTAACTACCCGCTTCATGAAGGGACTGACAAACCTAAGACCCCCGGTCAGACCCCCAGTTCCTCCCTGGGACCTCAACACTGTCCTCCAGGGCTTAACACAGGAACCCTTTGAGCCATTCCAGTCTACTGACATGAAGTACGCTTCCTGGAAAATGCTATTCCTGATAACCATTACATCCGCCAGGAGGATTAGCAAACTACAAGCGCTGGTGTTGCACCCTTCATATATGCAGCTACACTACGACCGCACCTCCCTGAGGACCAACCCTAGGTTCGTGCCCAAGATGCCATCTGCCTTCCATGTCAATCAGTCCATCGAGCTCCCCTCCTTTTTTCTGGAGCCTCACGCGTCGGCCAAAGAACAGTGCTTGCACACCTTGGACTGTCTCCGGGCCCTCTGGATCTACCTACTCAGAAAGCAGCCCATCCGGAAGGTTGAGCAACTGTTCGTATCCTTCGACCCAACAGGCCTGGTAGGCCCGTCACGAACAGGACACTCTCCCACTAGGTGGCCGCCTGCGTCTCCTATTGCCTTGACCCAACCGGCACCCAGGCACAGCCAAGAGTGGGCCCTCATCGGCTCCAAGCGCTGGCCACCTCCATAGCCAACCTGCACTCTGTACCGCTGGTCATTGGCCTCTCCGCACACGTTCCAAAAACACTACTGCCTTGACCTGAGGTCTCAGGAGGACTGCGCCCTGGGCACAGCCACCCTGTCCACTGCAGTGGAGGGAGCCACGGCTGTGCCGTGGCCCGTGCTCCCTTCTCTTCATGGACAAGCATAGCCCGACATGCTTCCAGGTCGTGACTGCTAAATATTACCGAACCCTGCCTTGTTTGGCTGCACTGTCACTGATATCTATGCTGTTCATGTTGCACTATGTTACTGCTTAAATTTGCACCATTACTGCTGCTTGTTGCACTGTTGTACGCTGCTACATGTTACTGCATATTGCACCTTACCACTGATTGTTGCACTGTTGCACTGTTTCTGCATGTTTGCACTCTTATGCACCTCCATAGTCATTAAACTGCTGCCCTGACTCAAGGTCTCCATCGCCTTCTGTTTTCACGCTTCCCTCCTCCACCTCAGCACGCACCTGCAGCTGGGGAGGCACCTGGTGTGGTTGATGCAATCCTGCTAGTCCATGGAGAAAGCAAGGTTACATACCTGTAACAGGGGTTCTCTGTGGACAGCAGGATAAGTCAGCCACACAATCCCGCCTGCCTCCCCTGGAGGAGGTCAGCCCAAGCGAGTTCGCACCCTAGCCGGAAAGACTTGCTAGGAACACACTGGCCGGGCTAGGGCTGGACCAGTGAGGTGGGCTACCTGTGCATGCTCCAGAAAGGTTCACCTTTCTGAGCTCTGGAGAGCACTTCCATATCTATGGTGCTGCCCAGAGGACGTCACCAGGTATGGCTGACTTATCCTGCTGTCCATGGAGAACCCCTGTTACAGGTAAGTAACCTTGCTGTATAGATGCCCTTCGAAAATCCCGGATAAAGCCTTTACATGGGTAACTAGGGAAGTTACCTGTGTAAAGGCCTTTGAAAATTGGGGCTTTTAAGTCTTTTCCCATAAGCCGTATAATGTCGACCACTGACCATTTCAGTAGCTGCCGTCTAGACTGACTTCATCCTGTTTATATCCTTTCAAAGGTGTGATTTCTAGAATTCTTCATAGTACTCCAAATGAGGTCTCACTAGGCACTTATACAAAGGCACTATCAGCTCCTTTTTCCTGCTGGTCGTTCCTCTCTTTGCTTCTTAGGACCCTTGTGGCTTTTGCTGTCACCTTTTCTACCTGTTTGACCACATTAAAATCATCCGATACAATCTTCCTCAGGTCCCATTCTTCTTTCATGCACTGAAGTATTTCACCCCATGCTGTACCACTCCCTTGGATTTTGCAGCCCAAATGCATGACCTTGCATTTTTCAGCATTAAATTTTAGCTGCAAAATTTTCAACCATTCTTCAGATTTTGCTAGATCCCTCCTCAAGCTATCTACACCTTCCAGGGTGTCTATTCTGTTGCAGATATTAGTATCATTTTTGGCAGACCTTATTTGTCTCTATATCGTTCCATGGTGAGACCGCACCTTGAATATTGTGTGCAATTCTGGTTGCCGTATCTTAAAAAGGATATAGCGTTATTAGAAAAGGTTCAGAGAAGAGCCACCAAAATGGTAAAGGGGATGGAAGGATACTCCTATGAAGAAAGGTTAAAAAGGTTAGGGCTCTTTAACCTGGAAAAGAGACGGCTGAGGGGAGATATGATAGAAGTCTATAAATTAATGAATGGAGTGGAACGGGTAAATGTAGATCGACTGTTTACCTTATCAGAATATAGAAAGACTAGGGGACATGCAATGAAGCTACAGGGTATTTAAGACTAATAAAAGAAAATATTTTTTCACTCAACGTGTAATCAAACTCTGGAATTTGTTACTGGAGGATGTAGTAAAGGCTGTTAGTTAGCTGGGTTTAAAAAAGGTTTGGACAAGTTCCTGGAGGAAAGGTCCATAAGCCATTATTAAGAAGGGACCCAGGATATCAATGCTTGACCCAGTACAAGCATTGTGGAACTTGTGTCTTTTGGGGAAACTGCTAAGTACATATGACCTAGATTGGCCACTGTTGGAAACAGAATACTGGGCTTGATGGACCTTGGTCTGACCCAGTATGGCCTATCTTATGTTCACAATATCACTTATAAAATTGTTAAAAAGAACAGGATCAAGGACCATCCATGAAGCATGTCACTAGTAATGTCCCTATCTACAGAGTGAACTCTATTTACTACTAACCTCTGTCACCTTTCACTCAACCAGTGTCTTATACAGTTTGTCACGTTAGGGTCTATTCCAAGGACACTCAGTTTATTTATGTCGCCAATGCAGAACGGTATCAAAGGCCTTTCTGATATTGAAGTATACCACATCTAGCGCTTTCTCCCAGAGCCAATTCTGTGGTCCCCCAGTCAAAGAAATCAATCAGATTCATCTGACAAGAATTACCTCTAGGATAGCCCTGTTGCCTCAGATCCTGCTTTTCCTTGGATTTCAGAAAGTGCCCCAATCTCTGCTTTTAGCAGCATCCGTGAATTTACTCTTCACAGAGGTCAGACTCATCACTCTTATCGCAGATCATTTATAAATATGTCAAACAGCACAAGTCCCGGTATAGACCCTTAGGGCTCTCCACAACTGACCCTTTTCCATTTGGAAAACTGATCATTTAGTCCTTTCCTCTGTTCATTGTCTCGTAGACCGTTTCCAATCCACAACGGGACATTGCCTCCTTTCCCATGACTTTTAAATTTCCCGAGGAGTCTCTCATGCAAGATTTTATCAAACACCTTCTGAAAAGCCAAATGCGCTATAGACGCATCTCGACATGTAAACATCAGCATTTGCACCTGTAGATCTTTTTCCTAACTGCTGGAAGACTGTAAGAGTTTGACCACATTACCCTATATCCAATGCCCATTTCATGTCCAAAATCAAAGAGAAGGTTGTTTGCAACCAACTACCAAGCTGGCTTTCACGGTAGCACTGAGATGTCTCTTATTGCCCTGGTAAATAAAATTAGGTCGACTGCTGTTGGAGGTAAGGATGCCCTTTGGCACCCTCGTGTAGCATTTGACTTAGTTCCTTATTTCTTTTTCTCAGGATCAGCTTCTTCTTGGGTTGGCTCCTCTCCCACATTTCTTCTACCCCCCCCCCCTCCCCCATGTTTATTTTTGACACTTTCCTTTAGTACTAATCAGAGTAACTTTAAAGAGTGGAGCAGTAGGCCTAGTGGGTAGAGCAGATGGCTGGAAACCAGGACATAAATCCCAGTGATGCTCCTTGTGATCTTGAGCAAGTCATTTAATCCTCCATTGCTTCAGCTACAAACTTAGATTATCTAAGGGGTATGTTTACAAAGCAGTGGTAGACTTCAATGGGGCTGTGGCTCGCACGGAGTCCGCTACCGCTGCTTTGTAAACATACCCCTAAATCTTCTGGGAATGGGAAAACATTTACAATACCTCCATGTAACTTGCCTTGAGTTACTACTGAACAGGTGAGAGCAAAAAAAAAATCCAGACTAATCTTCGTATGCATGCCTAGCAATTACTTATCTTGTATTAACACTAGTGCACTTTTTTTTGTAAGCTCGCTCTAATGACACCCTGTATGTCTTTTTAATTAGCTTTTAGGCTAGCTGTAGCTTGGCTGTGTTATTACTCCTTTCTTTTCTGTTCGTTTTTGTTTTTTACTTTATATTTATTGAATTTTAATCAAACATAATTACGAGAACAAATCAATTACAATAAGAAATAGGAGTAACAGTGTTAATATAATTCACTTTAAACAAAGCAAAAGGAAATTGCTTATGCGCCCCTAATGTAAATTGAAAAAAGGAGAAGAGGCATAGTTTTATAAAGCAAAAATTCAAAAGCAAGAGGCTATATAAAACTGCCAACATTAATAGACCTCTGTTACTTCCAGTCAGTAGAGAAAACAAAAACAGCTTTAACTTCATCTTGATTTCCTATTAGCATCTCTTAATTTCAGAGCAGGTCTTCTAGTTGAGATGGTTCAAAGAAAACAGAGGACCTGATATTCAGTGCCGGTGGCCCCCAGCACGAACCTTAACCCCGGATACTCAATGCCAGGGCCATCTCTGACCACAAGCATTGACTATCTGGTTTGGCCGCAGAACCCGGAAGCTAACTGGGACGTGGCAATGGTCAGCCACTGTCCAGTTCGCTTCTGTGGTTAAAGGAAGGCCAGCATTTGTGTGTTGCTAACCGGGAAGCAGCTCAATATCGCTGCTGCCCCGTTAGCGATGGGTGCTGCCCCGGAACGCCGCCCGACATGCCTCGATGCTAACTGGAATGTCCCCCTTCCCACCATAATGTTTACCAGAGAATTCAATCAAACAGCTTCTTGAATATTTTAAAAAGAAGGGCATCCTCAGAGGAAAGGCCCTAAAGCGTAATGCAAGGAACTCCCTCCAAGCAAGAGAGATCAAGAAATACATACGAAAAACAACGAAATGTTCTTTATAAAAAGAAGTCCATACCAGATCTCTACCAGAGAGATTCCTAAAGGAGGCGACCAGGGTCCCATGGTTAATCGTCTCCTGAATGGAAGTCTCCAAAATCTCCGTTAATTCACCTCTCTCCTCTTGGGTCAATCTTTCAAAAAACAATTTTTTTTTAAATAGAACCAGGTATATAATAATATGCCATGTCTAACCCTGGTGAGGAGTTAGGATTTAAATATCAAATCTCAAGAAAATACCTTTTCAACATTTCCAAAGCAGATATCCAATCACAATAAGGAAAAAATTAAGAACTTCAGATTCCTTGCGCAATGTGTATTTCTTAGCTTTCCTATGTTATTCTCAAGATGCAACTTTGCTTTTACCAAAATAGTGTTGGTCCTTTCATTTGCTCCGGGTCTCTTAGCATTATCTTCCATTTTTTTTTCTGATGTTGTAGAAATATCCAAACATTTAGATACAGTTTCTCCAGAAAAGGTACGTAACTGTGTTAAACAAGGAGTAGGAGCGGTTCCCATTTTGCCTACTATTCACCAAATATCAAGATTAGTTACTTCCCAAGGAGGTATTGAAGGTAAGGGGACATCAAAACCTGAACATCCAGTAAAAACTACTGGCTTCAAATTTTTAATATTAGAAATATTAACCCCATCCATAATCTCCAATGATATAACCTCATCTTCACCATGCTTTACTGTATAGGAAATATCAGTAGAAGCGTCAGGAGTCAGATCATTGGGAGGTAGAGTGTCTGACCTTGGAACACCTAATCTATCCTGTGTATTGACTAGGGGATGTCAGAGCTGTGACTAGAGGCTTTTCTATTTAACCCACTGGGTGCCATGGTATGCGACCCATAGGTGCATGACTGAAGAGGTGTGAACAAATGGGGTTGCTCCCCACTTTGAAGCCTCCTGAGGAGTCAAGTGTATGGTAGAGAAGATTATGGGAGTCCTGTTTTGCGAAGGTACCTTCTTGTCTATTGCCTTGAATATGAATGGGTGGGAAGAGTGTATAGAAGATGGAGGGTAGAGACTGTTTAAAGAATAAATCTGGGCAATTTCTCCATATGGGTTCATTTGGTGCATAGCATGACAGTCATGAACCTCACTCCTATATGGGCCTATGGATTCTTTTGTAGTGCTGGAAGGCAAGACGTTACAGGACATTATGAGAACTGCCACAAAGGACTACTCAAGACATCTATCTCATGGAAGAAGTTTCTCTTAGTCTCGCTATATGCTCACCACCTCTTCAGCCAGTCAAGGTCCTGGGCTTGAGCTCCTTGTTGTCAGCTCCAGATAGTGTGGATGGAACTGGAGGATGCAATAGAACCAGGCGGCTAATATTCTCTTCCCTTCTTAGCTAATATGTATTTCGTTTCAGCTTTTTTACTGTTAAGGTTCTTTCTTTTATCACTTGTACACCACCTTGATGTCCCTAATGAAAGGTGATTAATCAAATTAATAAACATTATTGCATATTTCAGTGGCTGGAATCAGAGACTACAAATATCAGCTTTGGGGGTGTAAGTTCCAAACTAGGAAATGTCCCTATTGGAACTGGGTAAAGTGGCAGCTAATGACTACACATCTTGCCTGGCATAATAAGGTAGACCAAAAGCTGGAAGCTATGCTTCCTAAAAGTCTAAATTTGGCTCCCCTGCTGTGCCTAGGGAGCTGGCTCTCATGCACTGCTCCTTGTCCTCTTCTATCTGCAGCCCATTGGTCAGGCGGGAGCGGAAGAGACCGAAGAGTTTCCTGCGTGCCCTCCACCGCAGCTCTGCAGCCTAGAGGGCTTAGGTCCCTCACATGTCGGAATGTGGACACAAATTACGAAATGGTGTTAAAGTATGTTAGGTCTTATTATTCTTTCTAACCCAGTGGAATGCTAGAAAAATGACGTTATAAATAAGGGTCGAAAATCTCTGTCTGTTCGTCTGGGGGCAAAATAACTCTTTGAAAACTTAATGGAATAGAACTACATTTGGCAGGGGAGAGAAAACAGGTAAAGATACAGTGAGTTGAAAATGAGTCAGATCAGACCAGGGGTTCCAGAGAAATAAACTCCCTCACCCCTCCCTGCCCCCCCCCCCAAAAAAAAATTGCTCAATGCATTTCTGTGTGAGAGGGCGGTCCAGCATATGCAGCAGAAATATCTGTACACTGAAATGTTGCTTTTAGGGTATGGCTCCCCTCTCCTCTCCTATCATTCTCCTGGTTACCAGGGCTTTTTGTTTGAGAGGTTACTCGGTGGTACCGAGTACTGGCGTCGTCTTCATTACCTGCTAATACTGACCCTCATGGTCCTCATGTTTTAATGAAAGAGTCCTCAAATGAGTCCTGACACCTTTTATGCTACAAACTTAGACAAGGAAATATTAACAGACACATACACACAACACAGATCCAAACACAGACATACACACAACACAGATACACACACACATGTATACACAGACACAGACACACACAGATAATTCCTTGAGTTGTGCTGTACATGCTTTCCTCACTTGCTTTATTGTGAAATGTGGGTGTGGCTGTTTCTTTTCATATTTTTTTGTAGTTTGTTAATTCAGTCTGCATCTGCCCTTCATTGTGCATGGGGAAGGAGTCAGTCTGGAGCTTTATAGGGGTGTTTGACATTAGTGATAGTGCCTATTGGGGAGGATCCATCCTTCTGTTTTTCTGTCTGTCTGTCCATATGCATTTGCACAAATAAACCTATGCATGGGGATTAAGACAGGCAGGCAGGGACTTCATCGCCACAGTGGCATCAAGTTTAAACTAGCAGTGAGGAGCACTGGCTTGGTAACCAAGCAACCAGGGTTCAATTCCCACTAGCACTCCTTGTGGCCTTGGGCAAGTCACTTACCCCTCCATTGCCTCGGAAGAAAGGCCTGGCAATCTACTTCCGGTCACACTGCCAAGAAAACCCAGGAGCTCCTTGGTCACCAGGAGTCAGTACTGACTTGAAGGCACACATTGAGAAGTTTGTCTCCTGCCATCAGGCAGCTTCTGCCCCAAGAAAGAAGTCCACCAGCGGAGACCCCCCTCCCCCGTCAGCAGAGCCACATGCTTGATAAGTCGTTGGGAATCCCCAGCTTCTACTAGCACAAGGAGAGGAGAGCGACCCCGAAAGAGTTGGCGGGATCCCCAGCTCACACCAGCACTGAGCAGTTGCCAATCAGAGGTGAGAGGGAAGGGCACCACAGAGGACTTAGAGGGAGAGAGTTGGGGCTATGGGGCAGGGCCTAAGATAGGGGGTGGAGTTAAAGAGGAATACCGGAGAATCTAGGGGAGAAGTGAGGGGGTGAAGCAAAAGGAAAAGGGCGGAGTTAGAGGAGGGAAGGAAAATGGGCTAGTGCAAGGAGAAGGAAGAGTCTACTACACAATGCATGCTTCATTCGACACCCTCCAAGACACACTCATGCACGCAGCACCCAATACTAGGGTTATCACATTTTTGGAGAGCAAATCTGGGGCATTTGGACAGGACTGAGAGAGGCAGGGGGCTTCCCTCCTCTGGCATCTTTTCTCTATATATTTCAAAATGATCAGTCTAGATAGCAGTCAGTAATTTCAAAAGCTTAAAGAAAGCCTGTAGCAGTCCTTCTCGAGTTATAAGCGCACAAACATTCACATATGCTTAAACTTTATTTTATTCCTGTAGATAAATATATATTTCAAAAATTCCTGCTCTTTTTTTCAAAAAAAGAAGTTAATTTTACATCTTCTCCTATCAGGATTGAGTAGACTGCGTTAGAGGGGTATGGAATAGAAGCAATGCCCTTTGCCTCTGTCCCCACATAAATGGGGGACAAGAGGTGGTTATAGACCATGGAATCAAGGACACTACCTCAAAATCAGGGACATTTGGTAACCTTACCAATACCCCCCATGATAAACATAGACACATAGTAACATAGTATATGATGGCAGATAAAGACCAGTATGATTCATCTAGTCTGCCCAGCAAGGTGGCAAGAGTAGGAGTACTTGACCCTCCATGCAGGTCGCCCCTCCCCATGTCTTTGTTTAGGGGTGTACTCACTGCTCCGTGTAGGTCACTCCTATTTACTGAGATATAAGAGATAGTTATGTTTATTTTGATTTTATCCTGTTTCTATAACGGGATTCACTGTGTCTCTCCCATGCCATTTTGAATTCTGTCACTGTATTTGCTCCCACCACTTCCATCGGGAGGGCATTCCAAGCATCCACCACCCTTTCAGTGAAAAAGTATTTCCTGAGTTACGCCCTCTAGTTTTACAGCTTCTCCATCTTTGGAAGAGGTGTGTTTGTTTATCAATACTCTTTAAGTATTTAAAGGTCTGAATTATATCTCCCCTGTCCCTTCTCTCCTCTAGAGTGTACATATTTAGGTCTTCAAGTCTCTTCTCATAAGTCTTCTGACACAGGCTTCAAATCATTTTGGTCGCCTTCCTCTGAACTGTTTCCAGCCTTTTTATGTCCTTTGTGAGATATGGTCTCCAAAACTGAGCACAATATTCCAAGTGAGGCCTCACCAGCGACTTGTACAGTGGCATTAGTACCTCTTCCTTTCTGCTGGTAATTCCGCTCTGTATGCAACCCAGCATCCTTCTGGCTTTTGCCACCACCTTGTCACATTTTTCACCACCTTGAGATTGAGATCCTCAGAAACAATCACTCCGAGGTCCTTCTCCTGGTCCGTGCACACCAACCTATTGCCTCCTGTCTCATACAATTCCCTTGAATTTCTGCTTCCCAGGTGCATGACACTGCACTTCTTCACATTAAATCTTAACTGTCAAGCATTAGACCATTCTCCCAGCTTTTGTAGATCTTTCCTCACGTTATTCACTCCCTCAGGGGAATCCACTTTATTGCAAATTTCCATGTCATCTGCAAAAAGACAGACTTTTCCATTCAGTCCTTCAGCAATATCACTCACAAATACATCGAACAGTTTCGGTCCCAGGACCGAACCCTTGGGCACACTGCTAATCACTTTCCTTTCATCCAACTGAGTTCTGTTTACCATCACCTTCTGTTGTCTGTCAGTCAACCAATTTCTGATCCAGTTTACCACCTTGAGACCCATCCCCAAGCTGTTGAGTTTATTGATAAGCCTCTTATGAGGAACAGTATGAAAGGCTTTACTGAAATCTAAGTAGATCACATCCATCGCATGCCCTTGATCTAGTTCTCTGGTCACCCAGTCAAAGAGCTCAATCAGATTTGTTTGGCAAGATCATCCTTCGGTAAAACCATGTTGCCATGGATCATGCAACCTGTTGGTTTTGAGGAAGTCCACTATTCGCTCTTTCAGGAACACATGCATTACTGTTCCCGCCATTGAGGTAAGGCTTACTGGCCTGTGGTTTGTCACTTCTTCCCTACTGCCCCTTTTGTGAAGAGGTATCACATCAGCTCTTCTCCAGCCTTGTGGAACTTCTCCTGTCTCCAAGGATCTATTAAAAACATCCTTTAATGGACCTACAAGAACCCCTCTGAGCTCTTTCAGTATCCTGGGATACATCCCATCTGGTCCCATGGCCTTAACCACTTTTAGTTTTGCAAGCTGTTCAAACACATCATCTTCTGTGAATGGTGTTGTGCATGCATGCACCACCTGATACCCCTATCATACACGCCACCCGACACCCCCATGACACAAACACTCACACACCAGCCAACATCCCCCATGATGCACACACACGCATACACTTCTGTGCATAAACCACTTGATATCCCTATCACACATGCACATATATATGTACATGCCACTCAACACCCCCATGACACACAGCATGCATGCTCTACCCGATGCCCCCCCATGACACGCACACAAACACACTACTCAACCCCCCATGACACACCCATACACACAACCTGACACCCTCCAATGGAACACACACCCAAGCATGCCCCACCTGATACCCCCATCACACAGAGACAAACATACACCTGCCAACACCCCCCATGACATTGATACACACACACAAGCACCACCTAACAGCCCCCTGATACACATACACATGCATCACCTCACCTGATAGTCCCCATTTTATTTATTTATTTATTTATTTATATTCTCTTATATACCGCGCTATTCTGCATCAGTGCGGTTTACATTGAACAAACCGAAATTACATTGAACAGGGCATTATAATTTGGAGATAACTATTTTACAGGGAACATGTTATGATGCACAGACATACACACACTGGTTTGTACCACCTGGTACCCCAATAACATACACATAGAAACATAGAAACATGATGACAGAAAAAGACCACAAGGCCCATCTAGTCTGTCCTTCCATAACAACAACTACAACGGTCCACTTTCTACCTTTAGAGATCCTCTGTGTTGGTCCCATGCTTTTTTGAATTCAGTTACTGTCCTCATCTCTACCACCTCCACTGGGAGACTATTCCACGGATCCACTACTCTTTCCGTAAAGAAATATTTCCGCATATCACTCCTGAATCTATCTCCCTTCACCCTCATCCCATGTCCCCTCGTAGCAGAACTTGCTTTCAATTGAAAGAGGCTCTCTCCCTGAACATTTATGCCACGGAGGTATTTAAACATCTCAATCATATCACCTCTATCCCGCCTTTCCTCTAAGGTGTACATATTAAGATCCTTAAGTCTGTCCTCATATGCTTTATAATGAAGCCCATTAAGCATTTTAGTAGCAACCCTCTGCACCGACTCCATCCTGTTCACATCCTTTTGAAGGTGCGGTCTCCAGAATTGCACACCATACTCCAAATGAGGTCGCACCAAAGACTTATACAGAGGTATTATCACCTCCTTTTTTCTGCTAGCCATTCCTCTCCGTATGCACCCAAGCATCCTTCTAGCTTTTGCCGTCGCCTTTTCTACCTGTTTAGCTACTTTAAGATCATCAGACATACATGATCATCAGACATACATGATCATCAGACACACAGACATACATGATCCTGCACTTTCCCTGATACACACATTGACACAAAAATGCAAACACCCCTCCAACAATCCCCATCACACACATACACGCACACACATACACACACGCGTGCGCACACACACACATACCATCCAACAACCCCATCACACACACACACACACACGCATATACACACACTATCCAACAACCCCCATGACAGACACAGACACACTAGTTCATAGCACTCACCATCCCTGATCATATACGCACAAATACACCATCCAGTACTCCCCCTGACACACACACACAAACACATACCACCTGACACCCCCATAACACATAAGCTTGCGTGTTCAGGCACCACTCACTAACCTCATCATATACACACATAGGCAGCATCATTCAACACCCTCTTTCACATGTACATACCACCCAACACGCCCATGACATACAACATGCACGCATCACCCAACAGCTTCCATGACACTCACACACATACCCATGCACCACCTGACACTCCTCTTGACACACATGCACCTTCTGACACCCTCAAGATGTGCGTGCACACACACACTAACCCATGACACACACAGGCACCACCCAACACCCCCATGACACACACACACCCCACTAATACACTACCATGACACACACATGTATACATACAGAGCCCCAAGACACACCACCAACATGCACACACAGACATATATAGATTCATGTGCAAGCCCCTGGCACACACATCCACGACAACCACACATAAACAGGTCCTGATACAAACTGCCTAAAAGCTCATGCCTGTAATACATACAAACACCCATGACACACACACATATCCCTCCAGTCTCTGACATCCCATCTTCACATCTTCATAGATAAACAATTAAACTATATCCATGGAGATACACCACTGATATACAGACATACCCATACTGCTCACATATACCATCAGTCACTACCCACATGTCGACTTACCGAGACACACTTTACTATAGCTTTTTCAACCAAATTCCTTACACAGACATGCCGGAGTCTGCAAATGGAGGAAAGGGACAAAGCGCCATTTTGTTGCACTGTAGGTGTACACTTTTCAATTAGTTTAAAATAGTCTGAAAAAAAATCTAAGTTTGCTTGTTGAGAGTGTATCGTGGTTATTTTGGGCTGTAAGGACAGGAACGGGTTTCCCAAGTAAGAGTGGAAATGCATTAATATTTGGGCCAATATTGAGTCCACGTCAGTCCGTGTTTTTGTAAAATCCAGCACCAGGATATGGATAGCGGCTGCCACTGAATATCCAAATTTTGCAGTTAGTGGCAGCAGCTATCTGAATAGTGACGATTTTCCATTGCTAGCCAGATAGCCAGTCCACATAGACTTAAGCAGGCTTTTCTGTATATATTTTGAATGTATTCATCTTTAGTATGCATCAGTCCCCTGCCTTCTATGTCACTAGAGATTCTACTTGTTCTCTGGTCTTCTTTCTCTCTCCGTCCTCTCCCACTAACCTACTAACACTCCTGTATCTCAGTCCTGCCAAGCTGCCCGTTCCAACAGGGAGATTTTGGGCCGTAGCTGGATTTCTGGCAGTGCCATCATTATGGGAACCGCAGCACCAACTTCATGGGTGGAATCTTGGACCACAAATACTGCACAGCTTTAGGATGTAAATTTAAAACCAGGAATGGTCAGAAAGTCTCCCTCCTGGAACTGGGTAACTCGGCAACTGGTATCTTGTCTCCAACATGCTTCAGTTCTGTCAAGATTTTGATTTCTACAAAAAGAAAAAGAGAACAGAACTGTGAGAGAGAGAGCGAAAAAGGGGGAGGGAAAGATAGTTACAGGAAAAGGGTGATAGAAACAGGGTGGGGATCCAGAAGACCTGAACACAGGAACTATCATAGTTCAAATGATTTGAGGAGCATCACTCAAACCTGAAGTGATGGAGAAGAATATGAGCTTAGCCCGCCACCTGGTGGTGGAGAAGATAAAGCCCAGGTCATCTCAAGGATAATAAAATAAAGCTTGGGAATTCCCAGAGAAAGAAGGATTTTATTCCTGGAATACCCTACCAACAGAGGAAAAGCAATTAAAAAAAACATATTTGGGAAAGGCACAAGGCGAGCGTGTGTGGGTGGCGGGGGAGGAGGGAGATGAGGGGGGGGTAACAGATAAAAGAAGTGAGGAGTGACTTGAGTGTTTGTTCAGTCATATTTCTAGAAGACCAAACAAAGGGTAATACAGGCTAATAGGCAGAGAGCGGCAGTACTGGGGCAACCTGCACAGAGCATAGTTGTAACCCTAACACCGGCACAAATGGGATAGCCAGATGTTTCGAACATAAGATATGCCATACTCGGTCAGACCAATGTCCATCAAGCCCAGTATCCTGTTTCCAACAGTGGCCAATCTAGGTCATATGTACCTAGCAGTATCCCCAAGAGACACAGGTTCCACAATGCTTGTACTGGGTCAAGCATTGATATCCTGGGTCCCTTTTTAATAATGGTTTATGGACCTTTCCTCCAGGAACTTGTCCAAACCTTTTTTAAACCCAGCTACACTAACAGCTCTTACTGCATCCTCTGGTAACAAATTCCAGAGTTTGATTACACGTTGAGTGAAAAAATATTTTCTCTTATTTGTCTTAAATAGTTTACCCTGTAGCTTCATTACCTGTCCCCTAGTCTTTCTATATACTGATAGCGTAAACAATCGATCTACGTTTACCCGTTCCACTCCATTCATTAATTTATAGACCTCTATCATATCTCCCCTCAGCCGTCTCTTTTCCAGGTTGAAGAGCCCTAACCTTTGTAGCCTCTCTTCATAGGAGTAGCTTTCCATCCCCTTTACCATTTTGGTGGCTCTTCTCTGAACCTTTTCTAATAACGCTATATCCTTTTTAAGATACGGCGACCAGAATTGCACACAATATTCAAGGTGCGGTCGTACCATGGAACGATACAGAGGCATTATAATATCCTTTGTTTTATTTTCCATTCGTTTCCTTATGATACCTAGCATTCTATTTGCTTTCTTGGCCGCCGCTGCACAATGGGTGGAGGGTTTTAACATATTATTCACGATGACTCCTAAATCTTTTTCCTAGGTGGTGAGTTCCCAATGTGGAACCTTGCATTGTGTAACCATAGTGTGGGTTGTTCTTTCCTAGGTGCATAACTTTACACTTGTCCACATTAAATTTCATCAGCCATTTGGATGCCCAGTCTTCCAATTTATCCAGATCCTCCTTCAGTTTTCCACAGTCCTCTTGGGTTTTAACAACTTTAAACAGTTTTGTGTCGTCTGCAAATTTGATAACCTCACTAGTTATTCCCTTTTCCAGGTCATTTATGAATATGTCAAAAAGTAGCGGACTTAGTACAGATCCCTGGGGTACTCCACTATTCACCTTTTTCCATTGGGAAAATTGGCCATTTAGCCCTACCCTCTGCTCTCTATCTTTTAACCAGTTCCCGATCCACAATAGTACACTGCCTCCTATCCCATGACTTTTTAGTTTTGCCAAGTCTCTGATGAGGGACCTTGTCAAAGGCTTTCTGAAAGTCCATATACACTATATCAACCGACTCACCTTTGTCTACCTGTTTATTCACACCTTCAAAAAAACATATCAGATTAGTAAGACAAGATCTTCCTTGTCTAAAGCCATGTTGGCTGTCTCCCATTAGGTCGTGACTATCTACATGCTGTGTAATTTTGTTCTTTATGATGATTTCTACCATTTTCCCCGGTACTGACGTCAGGCTCACCAGTCTGTAATTTCCCGGATCACCCCTGGAACCCTTTTTAAAAATTGGCGTTACATTGGCGATCCTCCAATCTTCAGGTATTACAGATGATTTTACTGAAAGTTCACAGATTACTAATAGCAGGTCTGCAATCTCATATTTCAGTTCTTTCAACACTCTTGGATGTACACCATCCGGTCCAGGTGATTTGCTACTATTCAGTTTATAAAATAGTTGTAATACATCTTCCCGGTGTAGCGATATTTCTCTCAATTCCTCTGCAGTATCACCTTTAAATACCACTTCCGTCTTGGATAACATCCCTACATCTTCCTCAGTAAAGACCGAAGCAAAGAATTCATTCAGTCTCTCCACTAAAGCCTTGTCTTTTCTTACTGCCCCTTTTACCCCTCTATCATCTAATGGTCCAATTGACTCTCTCACAGGCCTTTTGCTATGAATGTACTTGAAAAAGTCTTTATTTCGTGTTTTTGCTTCCGTAGCAAGTTCCTTCTCAAATTCTTGCTTTGCCTGCCTTATCAATGCCTTGCATTTAACTTGCCAGTGCTTGTGCTGTTTCCAGTTTTCGTCATTTGGCTCTTTTTTCCATTTCATGAAAGATGCTTTTTTGGTAGCAACAGCCTCTCTGCCCTCACCTTTAAACCATGCTGGCAGTTTTTTGGACTTTCTTCCACTTTTCTTAATGCATGGAATACAGCTGTTCTGGGCTTCCAGGATACTATTTTTAAACAACACCCAAGCTTGATGTAAGTCTTTAACCTTTGCAACCGCTCCTTTTAGTTTTTTCTTAACTATATTCCTCATTTTATCATAGTCTCCCTTTCGAAAGTTAAAAGGTAGTACTGTGGATTTGGATTTCTTTACTATCCCTCCTCCACTAATTACATCAAACACGATCATGCTATGATCGCTATTGCCAAGGGGTCCCAACACCCTTATTTCTTGCACCAGATCTGGTGTTCCACTAAGGACTAGGTCCAGTATGGCTTCCCCTCTGATCGGTTCATGAACCAGCTGCTCCAAGAAGCAGTCATTTATTTCATCTAGAAACTTTATCTCCCTAGCATGTCCTGCCATGACACGGACCCAGTCGATACTGGGGTAATTGAAATCACCCATTATTATTACTCTGCTGTGACTTTTGTTAGCTTCCTTGATTTCTTTGAGCATTTCATCATCCATTTGTTCATTCTGGCCAGGCGGTCGATAGTACACCCCATTCACCTTCCCCTTCATACATGGAATTTCAATTCATAGAGATTCTACAGCAAATTGTGTTTTCTGCAAAACTTTAATCCTTTCTGACTCAATGCCCTCTGTAACATAGAGCGCAACCCCTCCACCAATTTGATCAGTTTTATCATTAAGATATAGTTTGTATCCAGGTATCACAGTGTCCCACTGGTTATCCTCCTTCCACCATGTCTCTGAGATTGCAATCATATCTAACATTAGCCTCAACAGGTTTGGTGGCTGTTTGGCTTATTATTAATACAATATGGGAGAGTGTCCAGGTATTGGATAAAGTATTAAATCCATAGACACTAAAAAAGAAGATAATACCTGGACTAGCCTACCAGAAAAGGTGATGGAGGCCAGCAGTGTAATAGAATTGAAGCATCCTTATGACAGATCAGAAGCACTGCTGGATAATCAATAGGGCTGGGATTCACTGGAAGAGCTAGCCCAATGCCAAGTGACATGAGCCTTGGTGGAGAAGTCTATTTCAGTGAAGGTGCAGGGGAGGGGTCCCTCTGAAAACTGCAAGCTCTCCTGATGGTCTCTTTCTGCCGTGATCATTGGGCATCAGATTCATTCAGGCAGCCCACATGCCTTAGTGGCAGAGTCTTCTTTCCTCACCTCATACGAAAATAATTAAGTTGAACAATAGCTTTCTTTCCAGCTAGCTCTTAACCAACAAGTTAATTACCTCTCCGCTCCACAACCAGCCAGTCGACCCCAGGGCTGGCGCTACCGTTAGAAGAACTAGGTGCTCACCTAGAGCACCAATGGTCCAAGAGCGGCCCATTGCTGCCACGGCCGACCCCTCCAGGACCTGCTGCGGCAACAATTCCTTTAAACAGCGCTGCAGTGCTTACCAAAATCTCTGGCACTGCACGAGCTGCTTCCGTCCCCTTGCAAAAGAAAGTCTGCGTCAGAGGGGGTGGGGGCGTTAACAGCACGCAGCAGCAGAGATTTTGGTAAGTGCTGCGGTACTGTTTAAAGTAATTGCTTTTGCTGCAAGTCATGGAGCAGAGTCTCAATGGCAGCAATTGAAGTGATGGTTGGATGTGGGGGGGGGGGGGGGCCAGGAATGAGGTTCGCCTAGGGCACCTCATTTCTTTGCACAGATCTTGGTCTTCCTGCTATTTCCAACTAACCAACTAGTCCCTCCCTGAACCCCCATCTCCCAGTCAGCCGCTCCCCCCACCAACACACCCTTAGCTGTCATGTTGTTCTGCTGTTTTCTAGCTGCTGCCATCACTGTTGATGCTTTCCAGCGCTGCGCATCTGTCGGCGAGTTGGAGTCACATGATTTCAAAGCTCTGCCCTGTACTTGCAATCTTCTGATGGGAACAGCACAGATACAGTTTGTATTCACTGAGAGCTGTATAGTGCTGGGAGGTATCATCTGTACCAGAAGTGGCCCCGGTGCACTGATTTAAGGCATGGGCCCCATGCACTAGTGCCTAGGGATGCCTCAGGGACAGATATAGAGGGCTGTGATAGGAAAAGAGATGAGGGAAATGGTGTTATTTAAAGATGGGAAATTAGGTTCATCTACCCAAAGTGGTAAAGAACCAGACACAAAATAAGTGGGCAGAGTTGATGGGCCAGTTTGTCCATATCTGTCATCATCTCATCTAGTAGAGTAACCATCTCACCTTCCTTGGAGGATATGGTGGTATCTCACCTGCCTTGGTCTAAGTACCCTATCAGAGACATTTACAGAGAAACATGGTGGCAGATAAAGACCTAATCAGTCTGCCCTAATCATTCCCCTAGACCAACAAGACTCTTTGTCAAGTCTAATCCATATCCTGTTTGTCCCATGAGTGATGGTCAACCAGGATCTGCATTAGGCTTGGTAAACATCTCTGATAGCGTACTTAGACATGGTTTCACAGAATTTCTGGCACAAGAGCATGATGAAAGAAAAATCTTTAGAGTAAATCTTTACAACAGGACTCGATAGATTCACAAGGCAAAAATTCTGATTAGCATTTTCCATAGGGCTGCAGACCAGATAAACTTTGGGACAATCAGGAAACAAGAAGGAAGATCAACAGGAATATAAGAACTTGCTTGTCGGGGCCAGTCCCCCATGGAGATATGGTGGTTGTTCTGCAAGATGCTTGCCTTCCAACACAAAGGTTATGGGTTTGAGGTCTACCTGGCCTGTGATAAAACCAGGAAGGGATTTTTCAGTACTATGTTTTGGATTAAAATGATATGAAACAAAATATTTGTTGCTATTGCCCATTTAATTTTATATGTAGCACAAGAGCTACCTTGCCTTCAGTCTGTCTTCCAACCACTACTCTTCACATCCATCCTAAGCATACCTAGAATCTTTTAAAATGCTGGCTTGGGTCCCCAAGAGACAATTTTACAAGTGGCCATCTGGGGCTGACATTACGGGGTTGCAAACAAGGCAACTGCCCTGGGCCCCCATGCCACAGTGGGCCCCAGTCTCTCAAGTTATAGAAGGCATAGCCTACAGATGGGCTTTGGGGACCCCTCACCAGTTTCTTCCTTGGGCCCTTACATGTGTAACACCAGAGCATGGAGGCCCACTTCAAAAGATCTGGTAGCAGCTTCAAGGGACCAACTTTCTTCCTTTGGCTTGCCTTCACCATCTACACTGGTAGAGCCATTTCAGTTCTTCTCACCTTCAATATTGATTCTTACAAGACCTCTACTTAATCCAGCACCCTGGGCCCTTTTTGTGTCTTATTACCAATTGTGTTATACTGTAGTCCCCACAGTCACCAACGTTAGTGAGGCTGTTTCCAAAAACATCCAGCCTTCCCTTGCTAAGTGGAGTTTGGATTTTAACTATGGTCTCTGCATGTAGGTCACTCCAACCTCTCCAGTAAATGCAGCCCTACCACTCACGTTAGGGATGTAATCACTGCTCAGTGCAGCCAAACTCAAACACCTTAATGGAAATTTAGTGCAGATGCATTGAAACCATTGATATTCTGTGCAGGTTACCTTGATGCCTTCTTGGAAGCCTGATGCAGTCATATCCAGGACCGTACCAAGCTGGAAATGCGCCCCGTGTGACTAACGAATCTGGCGCCCCTCCTCCACCCAACCATGTTCATTAACTCGTTCTTTGTGAGCTTCCTGGAAGCCCAGTGATGGTCTTAGCGCCCCTTCTGTGCTTCTGCCGTATGTGGATGCACCGCTCGCACAGCCCTTGGTACGGCCTTAGTCATATCACTGCTTTTTCAGCTTTTATGCTTCAGGGGTTAGGTGTAAATCATTCAGAAGTTGTTGCTGTTGGCCTACTGGAATGATCTCAGCAACCATCTGGAAGCAGAAATTGTTGCAGCTTTTTGTGCTGTTGCAAAGAAATAGCCTTGGAAACATCTTGGAAATGAAGGAAAATGATGAAGAGTTTTCCAAACCTGTCTTGGGAACCCAACAGTCATTCACATTTTCAGGATATCCTCAATGACTATGATAAATTGACATATATTGGAAAATAAGCAAGTATATCCATTATAGATCCTGAAAACCTGAATGGTTGTGGGGTCCCTGAATTGCTGTGTTTAAGAACATAAGAACATAAGAAATGCCATACTGGGTCAGACCGAGGTCCATCAAGCCCAGTATCCTGTTTCCAACAGTGGCCAATCTAGGTCATACGTACCTAGCAGTTTCCCCAAAAGACACAGGTTCTGCAGTGCTTGTACTAGGCCAAGCATTGATATCCTGGGTCCCTTTTTAATAGTGGTTTATGGACCTTTCCTCCAGGAACTTGTCCAAACCTTTTTTAAACCCAGCTATACTAACAGCCCTTACTACATCCTCCGGTAACAGATTCCAGAGTTTGATTACACGTTGAGAGAAGAAATATTTTCTCCTATTTGTCTTAAATAGTTTACCCTGTAGCTTCATTACATGCCCCCTAGTCCTTCTATATTCTGATAGCGTAAACAATTTATCCACGTTTATCCGTTCCACTCCATTCATTAATTTATACACCTCTATCATATCTCCCCTCAGCCGCCTCTTTTCTAGGTTAAAGAGCCCTAACCTTTTTAGCCTCTCTTCATAGGAGTAGCCTTCCATCCCCTTCACCAATTTGGTGGCTCTTCTCTGTACTTTTTCTAATAACTCTATGTCCTTTTTAAGATACGGTGACCAGAATTGCACACAATATTCAAGGTGCGGTCGTACCATGGAGCGATACAGAGGCATTATAATATCCTTTGTTTTATTCTCCATCCCTTTCCTTATGATACCTAGCATTCTATTTGCTTTCTTGGCCGCCGCTGCACACTGGGCGGAGGGTTTTAACATGTTATCCACGATGACTCCTAAATCTTTTTCCTGGGTGGTGGTTTCTAATGTGGAGCCTTGCATCTTGTAACTATAGTGTGGGTTGTTCTTTCCTAGGTGCATAACTTTGCACTTGTCCACATTAAATTTCATCTGCCATTTGGATGCCCAGTCTTCCAATTTATCCAGATCCTCCTGCAGTTTTCCACAATCCTCTTGGGTTTTTAACAACTTTAAACAGCTTTGTGTCATCTGCAAATTTGATTACCTCACTAGTTATTCCCTTTTCCAGGTCATTTATGAATATGTCAAAAAGTAGCGGACCCAGTACAGATCCCTGGGGTACTCCACTATTCACCTTTTTCCATTGGGAATATTGGCCATTTAGCCCTACCCTCTGCTTTCTATCTTTTAACCAGTTCCCGATCCACAATAGTACACTGCCTCCTATCCCATGACTTTTTAGCTTCGCCAAAAGTCTCTGATGGGGGACCTTGTCAAAAGCTTTCTGAAAGTCCAGATACACTATATCAACCGACTCACCTTTGTCTACCTGTTTATGCACACCTTCAAAAAAACATATCAGATTAGTAAGACAAGATCTTCCTTGTCTAAAGCCATGTTGGCTGTCTCCCATTAGGCCATGACTATCTACATGCTGTGTAATTTTGTTCTTTATGATGGCTTCTACCATTTTCCCTGGTACTGACGGCAGGCTCACCGGTCTGTAATTTCCCGGGTCACCCCTGGAACCCTTTTTAAAAATTGGTGTTACGTTGGCGACCCTCCAATCTTCAGGTATTACAGATGATTTTAATGAAAGTTCACAGATTACCAATAACAGGTCTGCAATCTCATATTTCAGTTCTTTCAACACTCTGGGATGTATACCATCCGGTCCAGGTGATTTGCTACTATTCAGTTTATCAAATAGTTGTAATATATCTTCCCGGTGTAGCGATATTTCTCTCAATTCCTCTGCAGTATCACCTTTAAATACCACTTCAGTCTTGGGTAACACCCCTACATCTTCCTCAGTAAAGACCGAAGCAAAGAATTCATTCAGTCTCTCTGCTATAGCCTTGTCTCCTCTTATTGCACCTTTTACCCCTCTATCATCTAATGGTCCAATTGACTCTCTCACAGGCCTTTTGCTACGAATGTACTTGAAAAAGTCTTTATTTCGTGTTTTTGCTTCCGTAGCAAGTTTCTTCTCAAATTCCCGCTTTGCCTGCCTTATCAATGCTTTGCATTGAACTTGCCAGTGCTTGTGCTGTTTCCAGTTTTCATCATTTGGCTCTTTTTTCCATTTTCTGAAGGTTGCTCTTTTGGCAGCAACAGCCTCTCTGACCTCACCTTTAAACCATGCTGGCAGTTTTTTGGACTTTCTTCCACTTTTCTTAATGCGTGGAATACAGCTGGTCTGGGCTTCGAGGATAGTATTTTTAAATAACACCCAAGCTTGCTGTAAGTCTTTAACCTTTGGAACCGCTCCTTTTAGTTTTTTCCGAACTATATTCCTCATTCTATCATAGTCACCCTTTTGAAAGTTAAAAGGTAGTACTGTGGATTCCTTTACTATCTGTCCTCCACTGATTAAATCAAACATGATCATACTATGATCACTATTGCCAAGTGGTCCCAACACCCTTATTTCTTGCACCAGATCTGGCGTTCCACTAAGGACTAGGTCCAGTATGGCTTCCCCTCTGGTCGGTTCATGAACCAGCTGCTCCAAGAAGCAGTCATTCATTTCATCTAGAAACTTTATCTCTTTAGCTTGTCCTGCTGTGACACTGTCCCAGTCGATACCGGGGTAATTGAAATCACCCATTATTACTACTCTGTTGTGGCTTTTGTTAGCTTCCTTGATTTCTTTGAGCATTTCATCATCCATTTGTTCATTCTGGCCAGGTGGTCGATAGTATACTCCCACTGCCATCACCTTCCCCTTCATAAATGGAATTTCAATCCATAGAGATTCTACAGCATATTTTGTTCCCTGCAAAACTTTAATCCTTTCTGACTCAATGCCCTCTCTAACATAGAGTGCAACCCCTCCACCAATTTGTTCAGCTCTATCATTACGATATAGTTTGTATCCAGGTATCACAGTGTCCCACTGGTTATCCTCCTTCCACCATGTCTCTGAGAGTGCAATCATATCTAACCTCTCATTTAATGCTATATATTCTAATTCTCCCATCTTATTGTTTAGACTTCTAGCATTGGCATACAAGCATTTTAGAGACTGTATTTTATTAATATTAATCTGGCTATTGGTAGGCATGGGTAATGGGGAATCTTTATGCTCTGTCTGCTCCTTACTCAAGGGCATTTGGGCTACTATACTCCCTTTTGGAACCTCACTGCTTTTGGTAGTTTCTCTCCCTTTTCCATACAGCTGTGAGAAGTAGCAAGATCTGAACTTGGATGCCTGGAGGAATAGTCTGCTGAAATGACTTTACCTGGCCAACAGACAATTTTATAGTCACAGCCTTGGAATCTGAACATTGCAGGTTCAGTGTGAGTCGGTGGATAGAGAGATTTCTAAAAATGGGTTCAAACGCTTCTGATCTATGTCTGTAAAAGGACAGCCATGCTGGTGTGAATATAGGTGAGAACATGTCCAAGTTACCGTAAATGTTTCTCTTTCAGTGGGAGAGTACGTCTGGTCAATTGGTGACATGACCTTGTCAGCACAAGCAACAGGATGGACTTAACCCTGTTTAGTCACGTGCATGAAAACAGCTTCTGAAAGGGCTGGCATCTACCAGAAGTTCCATCTTCTTGCCAAGATCAAAGTGTAAACCATGAAAGCATCACTGGCAAGAGATTTTTGTTTAGCCCAGCAAACTTGTGTTTATGTTCAGCTCTCCATTCCTATCCCTTCTCCTTTTTTGGTGAGATTCCGAAGAGGCTGTATAATTATAGCCAGCTATGGTATGAATCGGCCACAGTAGTTGGTAAACCCTAGCAGACTCCATCCTTCTGTTGGATTTGTGGGCACAGAAGCATTTTGGATAGCCAGAACTTTCTTGGGGTCTGTAAATACTCTGGCCTTGGAAAATATCGATCCAAAAGGTTCTCATTTGGGGTTTTCCTCTCATCGTAGAGGGTTCACCTTGGGCCAGTGTTTCAAAATGGGTTAGTTTTGTGCTTACTATGACAGCAATGAACCTAACTGCTAAGCCAGGGTATTTTGGATATAATTTCAGTCTCTTGAGTATGCTGATAGAGCTCACCATAACATCAGACCTGGATTTAGGTGTAGGCAACATAGGCAATTGTCTAGGGTGCCAAATACTAAAGGCACCAAATGCCCAAGCCAAAAAGAGCCTGCACTTACTTGATTTAGGATCAGGTGTGTTTGCTGTTTCAAAGGGGCATCACCGTGGCCTTTCTCTGCTCCTCTTCATGCTCTCTGACCCCCCCCCCCCCTCCCCAACTCTCTGGTATCTGCTGTCTGGTCCTGACTATGGACGCTAAAATCTTAAATCCAGCCCTGCTTAATACTTGCACTGTACCAAAGAGAGCTTCTTTCTGCAGTTCCTAGGATGTAATAGATGCCAGGAAGTTTAACCATGTAACTCTTCTGCTATTTAATCAGCACTGGTTCCCAATCTGGCTTTGCCTCAGATTTAAGATTCTAATACTCATTCACCGGGCTTATTACTCCAGGATGCTATTATATGTAAGCTCCATATTTGTCCCATATGTTCCAGTGTGAATCCTTTGCTCATCTTAGGCTAACTTACTTGTAGTTGCTACAGTCGTCACCTTGAGACTTGAATTGTCTCCTTCCAGGACATTTAGTTATCTCGCTCCCTCACTCTGGAATACACTTCCTGTAGAACTACACCTGGAAACCTTATTTAAGAAATTCAAAACTGGCCTGAAGACTTGGCTATTCAGTCAGGCCTTCTTGCCACTCCAGCCCTAGTAGGTGGCTTCGGTAACCCCTGGACAGTTCTACCTCCCCCATTGTGTCTCCATAAAGACTGATGTTCAGGGCTAGTGCTATCATAAGGTGAACTAGGCAGCTGCCTATAGTGCCAGCCCTCTGGAGGTGCCCTTTACTGCCACTGTCTGCCCCCATGCAAATAGGAAGTTGACTATCAGAGGGAGTGGAAGCAGACAGCCCCATAGTGCCGAACTTTACAGGTACTTATACTAATCCTAACTGTAATTTTATCCCACTCAGTACCTATATATCAAGAGATAAACTTAATACATTCAAACAGCCCTGTTAATTCTATATTTAGTGTATGAAAGATTTTTGTCGGATCGTTTGCCGTGAAAGGGAAACTTCCCTCTCTCATAGCAAACCCTCCTTTTATTCATTTGTTAAAAGAGTGCACGCACCCTTTCCATACCGCTGAGGCAAAATTACAAAATAATCCTCAGTAAACTCAATGATAAGATCACAATTATAAGAATGATATTGTGAGCAGATTGACGACCAACTTAACTCAAAGATCCTGGGTTCCCAATTGCAGCTCACCCACATTTCTTCCAAATTAAGCAGTGGTCCTGTGTCTCCGCCATTGGGCTGACAGAAATCAGTGCTGATTTGGAGCGATGGATTGCCATGGTTGTTAGATCCAAGAAATCCTCTGAGTCTTCTGCTTAATCCTTCTCAAATCATTCTCAACATGTGCAGTTATCCAAGAAGCCGTATACCCAGTTGTACACAATGTTGTGTTTCAAACCTTGAAACTCCTGGTCCTTCTTCATGCACCTATGTCTAACTTCCACTCCCTCTCCTATACTCTTTTGAACTCAACCTCGTTCCCCTGTCGGGCTATCATTGGCTGTCAGAAGAGATCAATCTATCAGGCTCCACCAATCCAAGGAAAGATTCAAACTAGCAGGTGTTACTGATCGCAAGCGGTAAATCCAAAATTGTTCTCTGCATTGTAACCTTTGCAAATGATCCCCCCCACGTAGATGAGCTGGAATAAAGTCTATGATCTGCCATCTGAGATCCTGGAACTTATGATCAAGCTCCTGACAATGTTGATCTACTGGATTTGATAACAACTTATTATTTATTCGAGATCTATGCTCCAGAAGTCTCCTTCTCATAGAGTGAGATGTACGGCCAACATAAATCTTATGGCAGGGGCAGGATAATATGTTTATCACATAGGCAGTCGTACAGGTGGTTCGATGATGACTCATAATTTTTATCCCTGTGTTAACATCCTCCCAAACCAGCCCCTCGATTGTGGAGGCACAAAAATCACATCCTCCACATTTAAAGTGGCCCCTCATAGTCTCATCCAGTACATCAGGAGAAGAATTAATCAATAGGTCTGCCAAATTTCGTCCATGCTGAAAAGCAAACATTAATGGTTTTCTAAAACATGGATGTAAGGACAACGTATCCCAATGTTTTTTTATTATATTCGTAACCCGTATCGTGTTAGGCATGTAAGGAAGAACTCCTAGATAGGAGGATTGTTGTGGCTTTTGCTCTTGTTGAGGTGGGGTTCCTCCGGCCACCATTCTGGGTGGTTAAAACGTGCTCTCCTATATGCTTTCTTAACAATATGTACTGGATAACCCCGTTCTTGTAATCTCCGTTTATGGTCCCTAGCATGATGCTTAAACTGGGCTAAAGTTGAACACAGTCTTCTTAAGCGAAGAAATTGTCCAATAGGAAGGCCTCTTCGAAGGGGTCCAGGATGGTAACTTTGATAGTGAAGTAAGGTGTTCCTCTGAACAGGTTTACAACAGAGAGTAGATTGTAAGGTAGAACCCTCTTTATAAATTAAAATGTCCAAGAATTCAATAGATGACATACTATATTTGGGTACAAACTGTATATGCGTGTCTAAGGTGTTAATCCAATCAAAAAATTGTAATAATTGAATCTCCGTGCCCACCCAAAGAAAAAAGATATCATCCAAATACCGGGTCCAATGCACTGTCAAAGCATTCCACTGTGAAGAATAAAGGAACTCCCGCAAAAACTGTGCCATATATAGGGCCGCCAAGGATGGAGCTACTGTGGCCTCCATGGCTATACCATGTACCTGTAAATAAAACTGACCCTCGAACAGAAAAAAGTTGTTCTTCAAAACTAATTTCAAAATATGAACAATAAATTCTTTTGGCAATCTGTGTGGTAATGGTAATGTCAAACCATCTATCATTCGTATGGTTGCTTCTTGATCTATATTTGTATATAAAGCGGTGACGTCCATAGTGACCAAATACATGGATGAAATATCTACAGTCAGTTGTTTAATCTTAGAAAGAAAATGGAATGAGTCTTTGACAAAAGACGGAATCTGATGTACCAAAGGGCGTAAAAAAATGTCACAAAACTGTGAAAGTGGTTCCAACAAGGAGCCTCTACACGAAACTATTGGGCGGCCCGGTGGGTTTCGCAAATCCTTATGTATTTTAGGTACCATGTATAAAGTAGATATTAATGGGAATTTTTTATTAAGAAATTCAAATTCACGTCGTGTGATTCAATTAGACTCCAAAGCTTGCAAAGTATATTGTTTAATGCATAAACTTAATGACAAAGATGGATCCAACGATAGCTGCTGGTAATATTTAGTATCTGACACATGCCTCAGTACTGTTTGAATATAGGATGACTTATCCTGTATTACTATAGCTCTCCCTTTATCAGCCCTGTGAATAGTGATAGTAGATTGCATCTGTAAATCCTGTAAGGCCCGCCATTGTGCGGTGGACAAATTAGAAAATTTTGAATCAAGAGCTTGTTCCATAAGATACATATTATCCTGCGCCTGCCATAAGATTTATGTTGGCCGTACATCTCGCTCTATGAAAAGGAGACTTCTGGAGCGTAGATCTTGAATAAATAATAAGTTGTTATCAAATCCAGTAGCTCAACATTGTCAGGAGCTTGATCATACGTTTCAGGATCTCAGATGGCGGATCATAGACTTTATTCCAGCTCATCTACGTGGGGGGGATCATTTGCAAAGGTTACAATGCAGAGAACAATTTTGGATTTACCGCTTGCGATCAGTAACACCTGCTGGTTTGAATCTTTCCTTGGATTGGTGGAGCCTGATAGATTGATCTCTTCTGACAGCCAATGATAGCCTGACAGGGGAACGAGGTTGAGTTCAAAAGAGTATAGGAGAGGGAGTGGAAGTTAGATGTAGGTGCATGAAGAAGGACCAGGAGTTTCATGGTTTGAAACACGACATTGTGTACAACTGGGTATACGGCTTCTTGGATAACTGCACACATTGAGAATGATTTGAAAAGGGTTAAGCAGAAGACTCAGAGGATTTCTTGGATCTAACAACCACGGCAATCCATCACGCCAAATCAGCACTGATTTCTGTCAGCCCAATGGTGGAGACACAGGACCGCTGCTTAATGTGGAAGAAATGTGGGTGAGCTGTAATTGGGATCCCAGGATCTTTGAGTCAAGTTGGTCGTCAATCTGCTCACAATATCATTCTTATAATTGTGATCTTATCATTGAGTTTACTGAGGATGATTTTGTAATTTTTGTCTCAGTGGTATGGAAAGGGTGAGTGCCCTCTTTTAACAAATGAATAAAAGGAGGGTTTGCTACGAGAGAGGGAAGGTTCCCTTTCACGGCAAACGATCCGACAAAAAACTTTCATACACTAAATATAGAATTAACAGGGCTGTTTGAATGTATTAAGTTGATCTCTTGTTGATATATAACTTTGCAGGTAAGCACCACGGGGCTGTTTCAATCCATTGCCGCCACTGTAGGTCTCGGTGAGGGGTGCCAGTGGTGACAATGAGGGGCGGGCAGCCGACTAGCCGGGGGGAGGAGGGGGTTGCAAGGTATGAGGTTCGCCTAGGGCACCTAATTTCCTTGCACCAGCCCTGCTGATGTTGTAAGGAATGATTGCTGTGCTATTCTCTCCTCCATCTGATCCTCTGATTTGCAGTTTGTCATTTTCATCCTTGTTTTGTGCTTTGCTTATGGCCGCTGTGTATTCTGTTAACCTCTTCTCTGGACTCTGTACAGACGGCATTCCCTTTAGTGGTGTATCAAATCCTGCTAAATAAGTAATATGCATATAGGCAACTTCCCAAAATTCTTTTCCATCAGACTAGTGGCCCCCAGAACAAGTGGGGATATTTTTGATATCTTTCTGCCACATTTCTTAATCTCTGATTGTATTTGTGGTACTTGAGGACCTGGTTTCTCTCCATTTGCTTTACAGTATAGTCACTGGACACTGATACATCCATTAGCAAAGCTGTTCTTGTGTTTTTTCTTTAATCACTGTGTTTAGTTTTCTTGCATCGTGCGTTTTGTCATTTGTAAATGGAATGTTCCCTGGGAAAAACAACATGGAAGTTGTCTACCTTTTGGGAAGCTGATTGGCTACTGCTGGAAACAGGATGCTGGGCTTGATGGACCTTTGGTCACACCCAGTATGGCATTTCTTATGTTCTTATCACAACTTCTCCATTCTCCACAATTCTCTTAGGGTCATGATCCCGATGTTTTTCTGGTACTGTGATATTCTACAGACTGATATTCAAGAGCACATCCATCTAGAGGCAGCCGCTGAATGGATAGGGTCCTCTCAGTGAATTTTCTCTGACACTATTTGTATAGTGCCATTGAAATTCTTACAGACTGTCCCGCACTATCCGAATAGTTCTGGGGTGGATCAAGAGTGGGGAATGCATGTTTTGACAAATCCTATGGATAGTTGACTCAGCAATATTGAGTCACTAAAGGCTGTCCTAACTTAAACCATGTGACTATGGATAGCGGTTGAAAACTGTCACTATCTGTAGAGCTGGTGATGGTCACCATGCTCCATATATATTCAGCACTGCTCATTATCCAGATAGTGGCGCCCAATATCAGGCTTATTCTTTCCCGGACATAGATTCCCTCTGTACATCCGGTCTGAGCTGGACGTACAGAGGGCATCGCGATTCTCATCCTGCAGGGCACGTCTAGCCCCGCAGGATCAGAATTGTGAACAGTCCTGTACGTGCAGGTCGGGACTGTGATTCAGCCTGGCCTGCATGTTGTGATCCTCCCCCCTTGCTGATACCTGAGGGTATGTAGGGTTTAAGGAGGTTAAGTTCCTTCCTGAACCAAGGTTTTGCTATTTCCTGCAGAAATGCTTGTAGGGAAATGTAGTTCCTTTAATAGTTCAATGAAGGGTAGTGTGACTCAAGTGGATAAAGCAAAAGGATTTATTCCCCTCCCGGGGTGGATTTCACAAGGAATAAAGGTAACACAAATATCTTGCACTTCTGGCAGACAAAAGGACAAAATAAGATATCCAACTTAAACAGCTTCATTCAGCATTAAACATTTGCTTCCAGCAAAATTAAGCACCACAGTACTGTTTCTTACAGCTCTGTTCCTTTCTCACAGTAAGTCTGTATTTTCTTCACAGCACAACTTTAACATAGAGATATTATCTCCTCAGCCATTGAAATCGTACAGTCCATTTCTTCCATAGGAGTATTTACAAAGGATGGCTCAATTTCCATGCCGCCCTCCTCCTCTGAGGCAGGAATTGTTTGCCACGTTCTCTCTGGAGCCACGCCTGTTCCCACGCTAGGCCTTGGGATAAGCTCTGGGGTTTGGTACAGCTCTAAACAATCATTCTCATTATAGTCCTTTGCACCGTAGCCCCAACCTTCCTGGTCAATAAACTCACAGTGACTATTGTACTTCCAGCCCTTGGGCTTACCTTTTATTCTGGCTGTGGAAGGTTTTCTCTTGGGTTTGTAAATTGTTGTAGGTTCCCAACCTGACTTGTGCAGAGTAGAATTCAACGGCCTTCCTGGCCTTTTCTCCTGTTTATAATCCAGAGAGTATTTCAACTGACCAGGTCTGCTCCTGCTGTATCTCTCGCTCAGAGCCTCTGACCTTTCCTCAGCTAGAGACTCAGTCCACCTCCTTACTGGAAGCTGGCTTTTCTTCCTCCAAGGGGACTCTGCTTGTCTCTCCTCTCTCTCTCTGACTCTGTCCTCATCTTTGTCTCTCCCCTCTCTATCTACTGGGACCTCTTTATGAGTCAGCTTTCTCGGGTAGGGCCTGACTCCGCCCCCTAGCAGGTGTTCTGAATTACTTTGTAACTCTCTGTTAAACTGGTAGCAGGGGCATGTTTCCTTCTCTGGGGCTTGGTTTCCCTGACAACCAGTAGCCATGTGCTTTTGTTTATATTGCAGCCCTGCACTTTTTACCTGGTTTTTGGGAGTTTCTACCGGGCTAGAAGGACTCACTATGTCACAATGTACAGGACTGTCCCAGGCTAACTCAGTCAAGGCTCTTCTGTGGAGCTGCAGCGCTATGGCATCATGTTGCCATGGCACTGAGGC
This sequence comes from Ichthyophis bannanicus, assembly GCA_033557465.1. Lineage (NCBI taxonomy): Eukaryota > Metazoa > Chordata > Amphibia > Gymnophiona > Ichthyophiidae > Ichthyophis > Ichthyophis bannanicus. The sequence continues at coordinate 274,765,308 of CM066031.1, read as the reverse complement.
TCCATTGAAGAGCCGCGATGCCGGCCGCCGGACTTTAGGGACTCATTCCCCACAGCCCAACCCACGATCCAGCCTTCTAAGGCCAGGATTGGGCTGCGGGGAATGCCTTCGGGCCCTCCCCCTGCCCAATCCAAGCACCGGGCTGCCGATCCTTTACGTATGGGAAAGTTACTCCACCTCCGAGCTGGAATAACTTCCCCGTACAAGTCACCGGCCCTGGATGTACAGGGTCAACATTAGAATCGGCCCTGTACATCCAGGGCCGGCGACCGCCCGCCCTGCCTTCGCCTCCGATCCTCCCCTTCCTTGCCCCCATCTAACTTCCCCATATAACCGGAGGGGAAGTTAAACATGGGCAGAGAAGACACGAATAGCGGGGATGGACTCCCATCCCCGCTATTCGTGGCACAGAATCGGGCCCTATATGTATTGGGCCCGATATTCAAAGCATGCACAAACAAACATATATCCTAGCTGAACACAAAACTTTGCGGTTTACCTTCCCCTACTGCAATTGCCTCTATGTTGGAGCCATGCGGTGGAGAAAGTTCTGTCTGATCTCATGGTTTCAAATCTCTCGAGACATGAAATCAGAAGGTCAGCCCAAACTTTCTCCACCATATGGCTCCATATCTCCCCTCCATGTTTAAATCTTCACTCTTTCCCCCATTTTCCTGCAGCAGATATAACCTTTGACGCGGCTCAGGACGTACAGGACATTTCTGAAATCGGGCGAGGATGTCCATGTTTTTGGAAATGCCCCAGACATGCCTCCACCATGCCCCCTTCACGCCTTGGACGTCCTTTCACTGGGGACGTCTCCGGAGTCAGTTTCTAAAAGACCTCCTGAGATGCCTCTGTATTGTTTACCATGAATTACCTGACTTAGAGGGGTAATGCTCACACATATCTCGATTTTTCCTGGATGCTTTGACTTAGGAGTCGCCCACTACTATAGGGAACACTAGTGGTACAGTACATGGTGCTCTATATACTCTCTAACGCCAAATTCTTCCAGATGTACCGCTTTTTCCTAATAGGGAAAGGGATGGGTTGATGTGGTAGGACCACCAACTGACCAGTATTACATGCTTACCTTTCAGTTTGCCTGTTTTGTTGAACAGACTGACGAGTGTTAAGGAGTTCACCTACCCTACTAGACTGCACAGTGTGGATCGTCTTGAACATACTTAATGCACTAGTTATAGTGGATAAACACTAATGTACCAAAAGATATCATGGGCTACTGTAGTCAGTTCTTTTAGGATATTTAAACTGTAATTGACTTGATTGCTATGGAATAGTTTCCTTTTGAGAACTACCTCAGGGTTTAGTACTGAACTGTAGGAGTCAGGCAGGCACAGTACTGGCAGACAGTCCGCTGGAAGAAGGTCACATCAAGCCAATGGTTATGGTTAGATCATGGTCCAGCCTCAATAGAAAAGAGGAATGTGGCCAAAGAATTCAGGCTGCTTTTGGAGAAGCCCAAGAGTAAGGCCTACTATCATCTCGCTGTTGGCAGCATACGTTACTAAGGACAGACCAGATCAGTTGTTTCCAGTTACTGGAGGTTGCATGAGGAAATAGGCTGAAGGCTGCTTTGGTAGGGAGCTCACCTGCACATGTGGGAGACAGCCATGTGAGAAAGCCAGTGTCCAGGAAAATAGCAGAGACCCTAGCAGCAGGCAGGGCCCTAACAAATGTTGCAAAGGTTGAAGGGGAAAGTGGGCCACAATGTGAAGTGACAGGAGCCTCCCTTCCGCATGGGGACATATTTTACTGAAGGGGCACTACGAACTGCTGCAGATCAGGTGGGCACACAAAGGTACTAATTAGCGAGGTCACCAGCCCCCCCCCCCCCCCCCCCCCGGTGGGCTCCTCGTAATTCCACTTTGATTTGTAGTCCAGGCTTCAGAACTGTTGTACAAAATAGGAATTGCAAAAGTTACTATGGTTCTGATTATCCCAAAGAGTTGAGTGAAGGCTCATTTTAAAGTCCTTGACAAACTCTTACCAGCAGTTGCCTTTAAAATATATTTCAAGACTCTACATTTTAGTCTGGGTTTCATATTTAAAGAGGTCCTTGAACATCACCTGATTCTATGAGAAACTGTCATAGATGTCCTGTGACCAGTTTCCCCCCTTTCTTCTAGGACAAGCAGGATGAGTCAGCCACACTTGGTGACGTCATCCGACGGCGCCGAGACGGAAGTACTCTCCATAGCTCAGAAGGGCTTTTAGCCCTTCTGAGCATGGGCCAACTGGCCCCACCCCCCTGCCCGCCCCTAGCTAGCCAGTTTTCAGTTCTTCCGCCTTGCCAGCAAGACGGACTTCTACTCTCCACCAAATTTAACAATTAAGAAATTCTAATTTAGTTTTATACTTGCCTTAATGTTTCCCAAGCTTCTTTTCAGAACTGTTCCAGTGCTCTCAATCTCAACACAGCCAGTGGAAGGGGATTAAGGCCGGAAAGAAGCGAGAAGCTCCCAGGCAGCAGCTACCCAGGGCAGCCCAGGACGCGCCGATCAGGCCTCCGTTCCCGGCTAGCATTCTTCCTCGCTCCTCCGGTGCCAGAGGGACCTCCAGAACGAAGGAGAAGAAACTCGTGGATGGTAGCGGCAGCCTGGGACGTGCCTAAGGCCTCCGTCCCCGGCCGGCCCCCTGGGTCCCTCCGGTATGGCTGTCGTAGTGCCCGGATGTTTGCTGCTGTTCCCCTTGGCAACTCTGAGTGCACCCTCGGGCCTACATGCACAGCACTGCTGCTCCTCCGGGGGTCGGATCAACGATATTGCAGCGGCCTCTGCTCACCAGTCCGGCGGCTATGAGGGCTCCCTCAAGGCCTCAGTTCTCAGCCCGCGGCCCTGGACAACCCGGGTGACTTCAGCTGTTTTTTTTTTCCGGCCTCGTGGCTCTCATGGCAGCGGCCATTTTGCCTATGTTGTCACAGTCCCGGCTCCTCCCCTTCGGCGCTATTTGTCAGCACCGACCTAACGTCACCAGGGAAGGAGTAGCCGCATATTCAGGATACACCCCCATCAGGAGGCACTCCGAATCCAGGGGCAGGCTTGATCGCAGTCTCGGCGCCGAAGAAGAGATCCTTTCTGCACGTCACTGCTGAGGTGGCATCGCGCGGTATGAACCTGGCCACCGGTTCTAGCTGCCCTGCTTCCCCTGTCTCGGTGCCGATATACTTCCCAGATGACATGGGAGCATCAGAGGCAGGCCGCCATGAGCCGGCACTAGCAGACACAACTCTGGCCTCAGCGCCAAGTGGCCTCCCCGGGTGGCGCGGTAAGTTTACTGTACGCTGCTTGCCTCGGATGTGACTCTACGTCCTGCTGCCCTGTGTAAGCCTGCCACTCCTCCCGACGGATCTCTGTCCACGGCGCAGATTCTCTGCTCCTGCCAGCGGCTGACTGACACCACTGTTGCCAGCGTTCACGGGATAGTGAGCGCATGGCTCGGAGGAACCTAATCCATGGCTCGGAGGGAGCTGCCTTCAGGGCTGGTGCGTTGGCAGCCAGCACCACAGCAGGTTCCAGTCCCAGCTGTGGTTCCTGCCAACCCATTCCCCATATTTTCGGCCAATCGGGCCAGCCATAGGCAGGGCCTTCCTGGATGTGCGGAGATCGGCGCTGGCGTGGGGATGCTCCTGATGATCCTTGCTGCTCTCTGACGCCACGGCTATTCTGCTTTGGCTGAAGGAGCAGCAGGCACAGGGGAAGGAGTTCTGGCAACCGGACAGGGATGGAGTGCCCCTTGACGCACATCCTGGGTTGCGGCTGTGTCCAGAGTCCTGATGATGACCATCTTGGATGCATCAGGTGGTCACTAATTTTGGTTCCTAGTGGAGGTGAAACGCCACTATGATGGCCATGGACTCCCCTCAAACTGGTTAGCTCACGCTTGTGCTCCAAGCAGGGGCAGGCACAATCCTCTGAACTCGTAGCACTTGAGAGGTCCGCTCACTAACGGGGAATCTCAGCACGCACACGTGCTATGCTACCCACCTGCCTGAGCCCACAGCATGCTGGCGCCAGCGAGGGGAACAACTCCAGCACTGAGCCTATGCATGAAGGAGAGTGGCAGATTGCACCACATCACTCCGAGGCTCTCCCCCTACACCACTGACAAGATTCACCAGCTCCCTCAGCCGGACCACTGGCGCTGCTCAATGAGTATTCCTGGTAAACAACTCCTACTCTTCAGGTTTACAAGCCGGGTGCAGCTGGAAGGGCCCCGGCAAGCACCTGATTGGTGCCAACAGCAGACTCGCCCAATGGGTATGATGATTGCTCTATCGGGCAGCCAAGGAACAGGCACCTTAGAACGCTGGCTTTTATTCGTGCGCCTTAATTCCTCAGCGCACCTTAAGCTCTGGCTAATCCCTTGGCATGCCTTTAATCTGTGCCACCTTTGGTTGAAGTACTTTCAACGCAGGCATCTCAAGCGCATATCTCGATTGTCTCTACATCAGGCACAGCAACATCAAGCTCCTCCAGCAACAGATCACTACCCAGGAAGTCTGGAGCTTTTTCCAGTGTCACCCCGGTGGCCCTGGCAAGTCCCTCTGGGACATAACACCGTATGCTTTCTGGCATATTCGCACTGCCTTCTGATTCAGAATAGCTTGCGCGCTCCCGCCAAACGACGGCCAGCAGTACCCAGAGCAACACAAAAAAAAAAAAAAGGAGGAATCTTCGCGAGTCGAATGAGCTGCTTCACACCTCCTTCCCTTCAGTGCCTGCGTGGCAGGAAAGGGGTTGGGGATGTGCAGGCCTCGCATCAGTAACACGAATGCATAGGCCACCCTGTCCAACGTAACACTGTGTGCCTGCCCGAGGAGTAGTCCGAAGACTAAAAGGACCCACCCCCTACCTGGAGACGTGGGTGAGCCCCACCCCTTACCACTCCCGACCAGGACACTAAGGTGGACTGCACCCCTCGTAGCCTCTAACAGCGGCCTACAATGGAGGACTTGGCAGATGAGACGCACTCCTCGCTCCTGGACCAAATCCCAAAGGAAATCTGACATTCCACCATTGATTGCGGTGACAACATGGTGATGCAGCACGCATGGTCAATGGGTCATCAAACAGAAGTTCGCATGTCCGGACCCCAGCTGAGGATCCTGCTCCACATGCCCCTACTCCAGCTAAAAAGACTAAGAAACCCGCATTGTCTGCGGGCATGACCTTTATGACCAGTTGCCCTCTGGGCACTACCTACATTAAAGGGTGAAGGTTGACATTCACAGCCCTCTGGCACAAAGGGAGTACCTCATGGCCCACTATTCCCACTGGGACTTCGCCTTTGGTAAGGCATGACCTTAAGAACCAGTAAACAGCGTCAACTGATGGTCAGGACGTTGTCCATAGGCACGGGACGCGGTGTTTCCCTACCACACAGGGACAGTCTGCATGGGTCCCTGCACACCCATGCACAGTTGCATGGGTCCCTGTGCACGCCCCCTGAGGAAAAGGCCATAGGTTTAACACCCACCCACCATTAGGTTGGGATCTACCCTTCCGCTTCCCGGACGCGGCAGCGCTTTTTCCGGCAAGAGCCGCATGGCCTCGTACCCCTCCCTTGCAGACTACCCAGCAGGAAAAACCCCACGGGATCCCTACCCTGCCAGACCCCTTCTGGGCAGATGGACCATGCTGTGCCCTCAAAGCCGTGACCATGAGGGACAACTCATCTCGGCGGAAAGGATATTGGTCGCCCCACGCCTATTGACGGGTCCGCCACTGCCCATCTTTGGAGCTTTACTGTGTCCTGACAAACCATACCCACCGTAACTGGGTGAAACAATGTCATCTTCATGCGAGGTGGGTCATCTTCTCCCCCCTGTGGAGAGCACCTGCCCCAGTAGGCTCTGTAGCACTAAGCCAACGTCACGGGATGCACAGATCTGAGTGACAGGCTCATGGCCAACCCGGGATCCCCAGTCTGGATCTCCTCATGCTCAACTCAAGGGCAGCACCCTGCCTCAGCATGCACAAGGCAGGTGTATCTGTCAAGCGAGTCACTGATGCTAGACCAGGCTGAGATCTATATTGGGAATTACAACACGTTGCCACGGTGCAGCAATGCTGAGGACCATATTAAGGTATTACAATGCATTCCCACGGGATGGCGAGGGAACGGACGCTCCTGTCAGGCCTTCCCCTTGGAATCATGTGGGAGCTCAACCCTTAGGCATTCTCCATCAGTCAAGCTCTCCGTAAACGGATCTGCAGACTCTGTCTGGCACCTGTGCGCCTTGTCCCAACAGCCTGACACGGTGGACAGGTTGTGACCCTGTTGACAGGTTGTGATCCAGACCTGCCCTTGTGGTCCTTACCCACCTACACGACCCGTGCCTATCGTTGCATGACTCAACGGCGTGAGCATCCTCAAGCCATTGCTCTGACATCATGCTCCCATATCAGAACACGATGGCCTGGGATAGATATCCAGCAGGCCCAGTATCTTCACTGAGCAGTGCCCAGTCCCAATCGACTACACCCCTAGGGATGACTCCTGCATCCAGTCTATCCATGCCCAAGTCACACTGGCACTCTTTCTGGCCTGGGCGGATCATCTTGCTGACTACCCACAATCAGATAATCAACCATCTACCCAGATACAGGCAACCGCCTTGCCAGCTTCCCGTATGCAGGAAAGGGCTCAGATATAGGTAAGGGCCCAAGCCATTCTTGGCATGCACATACACGCATCCATCCCAGAGGCCATTCCTACGTCCGGCTCATGCAAGGCCACCAAGACCTTGCAGCAAGAACTATCACAGTACACACCATCCAAGGGAAGGATAAGGTCAAGAATTCCCTTTGACCAGGCAGCCCTAACGATCTGGTCTGCCACCCCCACATGCCACCCGGCCGGGTCCCACGGGCTTAGTGTAGCCGATGCTGCGCACCGATCGACCAAGGAGCACCGATCACCTCACTAGTGACAAGACCGGATGGTACGCCATACTGGGTCAAACTTCTGTTCCCAACAGTGCCCAATCTAGGACAGGTCTTCCAAAGACACAGCTTTCCGATACCGGTTTCAGGCCGAGCAGCGATTACCAGTCCCTGTTATCCCCTATCCGGCCACTCCAACGGTTGCAGCATCCTCCGGTAACAAGCTCCAGAGATGACCGCACGTTAAAAAAAAAAAAAAGGTCCTAAGGTACCATTTGCACCAGCGATCCTTGCCATTGCTTCGTCATTGCGGTGACTCCCACACTTCTGCCCAACGGGCCTGCCACTGCCGCTTCAGGGCGGCAACTCCCACATTGCTACTGCTCGATGGGCCTGCACCACTGATGTTCCTTGTAACTTCACCATTGGCACACGCGTACACCAGGAATGCAAGCCGTCGCACAGTGCCTGGTAGCCTTCCACTGCCGCTTCAGGGCAGTGACTCCCACACCGCTACTGCCCGAGGGGCCTGCACCACTGAAGTGCCTTGTAACTTCTGAGCTATGGAGAGTACTTCCGTCTCGGCGCCGTCAGATGACGTCACCAATTGTGGCTGACTTATCCTGCTGTCCCCGGAGAGCTCCAGTTACAGGTAAGTAACTCCGTTTTTTATCAGTATTTATCTCAGAAAGTTTTGAATACCCTGTTTGAAGTGGAGATACTACATAGATCTCGTTTGGATATTTTTAAAATTGAGAACCTTATAGAATTTAAATAATTGACTGTTGTTGTTAAGTGCTGTTGAATTGAAGTTGACTCCTGGTGACTGGATAGTTGTCCAAACTGACTAGTGGACAGCATTTCACTAATTCCAGGAGAGGCTTAAAAATAGTGTCATTTCAACTTGTGCTGTATTTAGTTAAAGCAATCATTTCATACATCAAACTGTCAGAAGGAGAAGTACTCTGAGAAGTTATAAAAATTATTTGGAAAGTAATTAAAATAAGACAATTAAATTGATTCGTGGAAGCCCCACATGTCTGCCTAGCATGGTAATTAATCATCTGGCTAGATATTTTATAGGCTAAATAATTTTACTTTTGTGAGAGATCCTAGGTTTGATTTATTTTAGAGGGAATGTTTTAGTTTGGTGGTGAGGCAGATGCATTTGGCACCAGAGCAAACTACTAAATGGACGAAATATAGTCACATGCTTCTGACTTCAGTAAGTTCCCTCTAACCACATGCAGAACTCTGGGGTCCAGTCCATTCATCAAATTAGTTTTATTCAGGTGACCTTGCGCTACCAATAGTTAGGAATCTTATTTTCTTTTGCCTTATAAAAAACGCTATCTGTGGAATCATTGGGCAGTCTGAAGTTCTTTGCAAATTGAGAGGACTGAAGGTAAACCTGTTGCATTGTTCCCATGGAAGAATAGGCATCATTCATCTGGTACTCAATGGTTATGCGAACTATAGAGATACATTAGACAATTTTTTTGGCATGGAGGAGTCGCCTAGTGGTTAGAGCAGCAGCCTAGTGACTAAGAATCTGAGGTTTGATCCCTTGTGGCCTCGGGAAAATCACATTACCATACAGGGCTTTGCAAGTACTGGCATTCCTAACAAGGGCTCCATGGCAAACAAGATAATACCATGTGACTTTTAAATACAAGATCTCTGCCTGAGAGCTCTTAAAAGGGTTTTGGTCTTCATTTTTAAAGCTAAATCTTTTTCTGTGTTACAAAAGGGGAATTTTTTTATGGTGTTGGGTAAAGCTCTGCCTATTAGAGTTCATTATTTTCTTTTTCTCACTCACCCCATGTGAGAATTCTTACTTTATAGCGCAACTCCCTAATTAGCTATACACAGAGACATAGAACAGCACTGTTAGAACACACATAAAATAGGTTAACTGCTTTTCCTCTTAAGGGCCAGCTGAGAAAAAGTTAGGGTCTTTAGTAAGTATCTCTCCTTTACTTCAACAAGTAACAAAGCTCCACCAATTGAAAGATGGCTGGGAAAAATCCTATTGCCAAAGCTGTTGCCCTGTTTAAACTTCTGCCTCTGTCCAGACAGAGAGCCCAATGCCAGTCGAAGAACCGGTTCCATGTGCTGAAGCTCTCATGAACCAAGTGGAAGAGCTCAGAGAAGAGGTGTCGAGGCTGAGAAGCATTCAAGACGGTGAAAAGTACATTGATGAGATGCTTCTTGAAACATTCAAGCTGCCTGGCTGAGGTGAAAATGTGAGGCTACAGAATGAAGAGGATTGGACAAGAGTCACCAGAACCTGCAGAATCAACAGCCCAACTCCACCAGCGCTTGAACTGAAGAACCAGTATGCAGCCCTGGAAATGGAGGAGGTGAAAACATCCCAGGAAAGGGAAGAACCGGAGCTCGAGCACCCCAAAGTTGCAGAATCAGTGACCACAAGGAAGCAAAGGGTAGTAGTGATTGGTGATTCTCTTCTGAGGGATTCTGAGGCATCAATCTGCTGACCAAACTTGGTGTCCAGAGAGGTGTGCTGTCTGCTAGGTGCCAAAATCCAAGATGTTACGGAGAGTTTGCCGAAACTCATCAAGACCACTGACTATTATCTGATGTTGCTCATCCATGTTGGCCCAAATGATACTGCTACGTATCCTCTGAGCATATCAAAAGTGACTTCATGGCTTGGGGTGAAGCAGACAGATGGTTTTCTTCAGTCCTCCCCATTGAGGGTAAAGGCAAAGGCAGAGAAGCTCGCATCCTGGAGATGAATGCATGGCCGCATGGATGGTGTTATCGAGAGCGTTTTGGTTTCCTGGACCATGGGATGATGTTCCAAGGGCTGCAGAGCAGAGATGGCATCAATCTGTCCAAGAAGGGTTGAAGTGTCTTCTGCAGACTGGCCAACCTACTGAAGAGGATTTTAAACTAGATTCATTGGGGATGGATGAAGAAAGCCTAAAGGTAAGTGAAAGCCCCCAGGTAAGTGAAAAATTAAGAGCCCAATTAATGTAGGGGCATGTCCAGGCCGTCCAGATGGCCCTGAGCAAGACGTATCCATTTGGACCTGATTCTGGACCACGGGAGCAAAACATTCTTCCAGTGCACAGAATCGGGCCTGTGGTTGGCCCAGCATGTCCCTGCTGCCTGCGAGGACATCCACCTCGCAGGTACCCCTGACTCCCGCGGCTTTGGCCTCCCTCTTCTCTGCTTCCTGACCCATGGCTGGCCTGCCAGGGCCTGGATCGGGTGGCGAGGACCATCCCACACCCACTTCCGGAGATGGGGATCCCAGGGCCCGATCGCCAGGTCAGTGCTGCTTATTCCACCTTTGAGGTGGAATAAGCAGCATGTCCCCTGGTAGGACATACAGGGCTATGACCTGAATTGGCCCTGTACGTCCTGCTGGACTGACCCGCCCTCACTCCGCCCCCTCCCCAGCTCTCCTCGTCCTGCTGCTCAGGACGTACGGGGAGAGCTGGAGGGGGAATCAGGCCCAGACAGATTGCCAGGATGCACGTCCCACTGGGACATGCAGTCCCACAACCCAAGTCCCAGAATGGGGCCCTAAATACCTCTGGAGAAATGGGTAAAAGGGGCAACATCCGGAAAGCAGTGTGTATAAATGCCCGTAGCATGGGAAATAAAATCCCAGATGTTGAGTCTTTAAAGGAAGAGGCTGACTTGGATTTAGTGGTGGTTACGGAGACATGGTTCATGGACAGCCATGTACTGGGCTATACTTTATACAGGAAGGACAGGATAGGAGGAAGGAGAGGAGGGTGGCACTATATGTAAAAAATAAAATTAAAGCTATTAAAAATTACAGGGCTTAAAAGGAAGCAAGGAGGAACTGTGGGTTAAGCTAGAAAGAGGGAAAGGGCAATCCATTTGCATTGGTGTGATATACAGATCCCCCTCACAGGAAGAAGAAGTGGATGGGGATTTAATAGAAGACATACGCAGCATTGCCATGAAAGGAGAAGTGCTTCTGACAGGTGATTTCAATATGCCGGATGTGAACTGGCACATCCCTGCTGCGGTGTCATCTAGAAGTGAGAAGGTCCTAGATTCTGTACAGGGAGAACTATTCCAGCAACTGGTAACAGATCCCACACATGAAGGGGCCATACTGGACTTGGTGCTTACCAATGGGGAAAGTGTTTCTGATGTCATGGTGAGAGATTATCTCGCATCCAGTGATCACCAGATGGTGTGATTCAGTATTAGGACTAGGGCTGATAAAATCCATCCAAAAATGAGGGCATTAGACTTTAGGAAAAACTTTGCCAAGATGGGACAATACCTCAAGGAGTTGTTAGTGGGATGGGAACAGCTGGGGGATGTAGAAAAACAGTAGGCAAAACTGAAAGGGGATATTTTAAGGGACACCAACCTTTTTGTTAGAAAGGTAAATAAATGTAAAAGAAAAAGGAGGCCGCCATCGTTCTCAAAAGAAATAGCTGAAAAGGTGAAGAATAAGGGGGAGGCCTTCATGAAATACAAGAGATCACAGGAGGAAAGAAGACAAGCATCTATATTTGGAAAAACTTAGAGAAACTAGTAAAGTAATCAGGAAAGGAAAGATACAAAAAGAAGAAGAAATAGCCAGTGCAATAAAATGGGAAGATAAGACATTTTTCAGATATGTCAGAGAAGGAAATCCAAAAGTGGTATTGTCAGACTTAAGGGTAAATGGGAGGATTATGTACATAAGAACATAAGGTATGCCATACTGGTCAGACCAAGGTCCATCAAGTCCAGGATCCTATTTCCACCAGTGGCCAATCTAGGTCACAAGTTCCTAGCAGTTCCCCCAGAAGACAAAGGTTCCACAACAATGTTTGTATTGGGTCAAGCAGTGGATGTAGAAGTTGAAGAGGATAAAGTGGAATTCATAGATGAAGGGCCAGGAGCAGGACCTCAGAAAATACCCACAAATAGGAACAGAAGTGATGGGGATATTGAACAATATTCAGAAGACTGTGTTTGTGAGAAACTAGCTAAACCTAAAGTAGACAAAGCGATGGGACCGGATGGGATACACCCTAGAATACTGAAGGAACTTGGGGACGTTCTGGCAGCTCCTCCTGACTGACCTTTTCAATGCCTCTTTGGAGTCAGGAGTGGTGCCAAACGACTGGAGAGAGACACATGTGGTCCCTTTACACAAAAGCATAAGTAAGGATGAGGTTGTAAACTACAGGCCGGTTAGTCTAGCCTCTGTGGTGAGTAAATTATTGGAAACACTGCTAAAAGGGAGGATAATGAGGTTTCTGGAGTCCAATGGATTGCAGGATACGAGGCAGTATGGGTTTACAAGAGGAAGGTCTTGTCAAACAGATCTGATTGATTTCTTTGATGGGGTGACTAGGGAGTTTGATCGAGGGAGAGCCCTAGATGTGGTGTACTTAGATTTCAGTAAAGTCTTTTACACCATTCCACACAGGTGACTTAAAAACAAACTGAGCACCCTAGGGATGGAGTCTAAAGTGACTGACTGGGTTAGAAATTGGTTGGGTGGGAGGTGAAATACAGATAAATGGAGCTCACTCTGAAGAGAAGATTACGAGTGGTGTGCCATAGGGACATGTCCTTGATCTGATTTTTTAAAACATTTTTAACATTTTTGTTAGTGATATTGCCGAAGGGCTGTTGGGTAAGGTTTGCCTCTTTGTGGATGATACCAAAATCTGCAATTGAGTGGACACCCAGGAAGGAATAGATAGCATGAGGAGGGATTTATTTAAACTTGAAGAATGGTCAAGAATTTGGCAGCTGAAATTTAATGCTAAAAAATGCAGGGTCATGCATTTGGGCTTCAAAAATCCAAGGGAGCAGTAGTGTAGGGGGCTTAGTACTTCTGTCCACAAAAGAAAAGCAGGACCTGGGTGTGATTGTTTCTGATTATCTTAAGTAGACTAGACAGGTAGAAAAGATGATGACAAAAGTCAGAAGGATGCCTGGATGTTTGAGGAGAGGAATGGCCAGCAGAAAAAGGAGGTGATAGTGCCTCTGTATAAATCTCTGATGCAACCTCATTTGAAGTAGTGTGTGCAATTCTGGAGACCGCATCTCAGAAGGATAGAGTTGGTGCAGAGGGTGGCTACTAAAATGGTTAGTGGTCTTTATTACAAAGCATATGAGGACAGACTTAAAGATCTTAATATGTATACTTTAGAGAAAAGGTGGGATAAGGAAATATGATAGAGACGTTTAAATATCTCCATGCCATAAATGTACAGGGGGAGAGCCTCTTCTGATCGAAAGCGAGCTCTGCTACAAGGGGACATAGGATGAAGATGAAAGGGAATAGACTCAGGAGTAATATGTGGAAATATTTCTTTACGGAAAAGTGATAGATGCATAGAATAGTCTTCCAGTGGAGACAGTAGAGATTAGGACAATATCTGAATTCAAAAAAGCATGAGACAAACACTGAAGATCTCTAAAGGAACAGAAGGGACTTTAGTATTTGATTTGGAAAAGCAGATTAGATAGTCCATGTGGTCTTTTTCTGCTGTCATGTTTCTATGTTTCATTGCCTTAAAAGAAAGGCCCGGCAATCTACTTCCAGTCACACCTTGCCAAGAAAACCTAGAGGCTGCTGGATTGCCAGGAGTCAGCATTGACTTGACGCGACACACACCAGACAACATTCTGGCCAGAATTAGTAGCTCAGTTTCAGAAAAGGTATGTGTTGATTTTACACATTCCACGAGAGGAATGAACCTCACATCTATGTTAGGGTAGGTTGGAGATAATCTCAGTCTCACAGATTCATTGCTAATGTTCACCTCAACCCTTACGTTGTGCTAACAGAGCTTCCTTCTGCAAGGCAGAACAAGGTATACTGTACACAAGCAACAGAGTAAGATGCGCTTGAAAATGTTCTTTAATCAGGCCAATGGCACCAATAAAATTGGGACAATTTCTGCCACATTTTCTTGCCTTAGGATTACATGTGTTGGTAGTTGAGGATCTTCTCTTTCTCCATATGTAATACATAATAATCACTTGGCACTGACACTTTTATAGGCTATTCATGTGTCATTCTCCTTGACCACAATGCCTGGTTTGCTTGCATCAAGCTTTTTCTCAGTGGGAATTGAAATGTCTCAGGTGATCGGAACTTCTTCATTCTCCACAGCTCTGTTAGGGGTGTGTAAGACGGCTCCAAAGGAATAGAAATAAGGACTTAAGATTATGCTAGAGAGTGTTTGTGGTGACATAACATGAAATTGTACCAACTTCTTCCCTTTTTCATAGGAGCCTGTAAAAGAAAAAGCATATGTGATAGGCAAGGAAATGAGGGGAACAATTTTCAAACTGGGATACTGACCATGGTGGCATTTATTTATTTATTTATTTATTTAACAGGGTTTTTTTTATACCGCTTTATCATTTCAATCAAAGTGGTTTACATTGTAACTTAAACTTAGTAATGTACATTAAACAGGGACATTGATAACTTGGATTTTTTTTTTAGGCAATGGAGGGTTAAGTGACTTGCCCAAGGTCACTTGGAGTGCTAGTGGGACTCAAACCCTGGTCTCTTGGTTTAACTATCCTCCGGATCTGGAGCGTGACTGCCACTGAATATCTGGTTTGTGTGGCCATTATCTGGACAGCCACTTTCCGGATAATTTATCTAGAGAGACCAACAAAAAACTTTTGTAAATAGCTAAGTTGCTATCCACCTCCTCCAACGCACTATGCCAACTTCCCATTTGCATGGGTGGGGGGCGGAAACCACTTTTGCCCCAATACAAAAGGAAGTCATCATCGGGTGTCGTGGGGGCGGAAGCCAACAGTCCCATGGCGCTGATGTTTTAAGGTAAGCATTGCGGGGCTGTTTGAGATCTTTGCTTCTGCTGCAAGTGCTGGAGGGAGGGGAGGTGGTGGGTCACCTACAGCGCCCAATCTCCTTGCCCCAGCCCTATCTCCAGATAGTGCCAAGGCCGTTTGCAAAATTATTCAGCAGCACTGCCTGGATAATGCCACTGAATGTTTGTCTACATGCTTAATCCAGATATGGGCATTTGAATATTGACCCCAAAGAGGCCCATTTTGTTCAGGCACGTCCAGGACGTCTGGACATCTAACATCTGGATAGCCCGGATCTGGCCCCATTTCTGCACCCGCGGGAGCTAGATTTTCCCGCAGGAACAGAATCGGGGCCCTACTTCTGCGGGCCCAGCCATGTAGCACTGCCCCGCCTAACCTTCCCCATGCTCCTTCTGGAGTCCCAGTGCCATGGCTCCCGTTGCCATGGCACCGGGATGCCATGCATGAGCTCCGCTGCCCCGCAAAACCTTCTCCACCACCCGACTCCCGGAGAGGCTGCCAAGGCCGGGATCAGGCGGTGGGGAATGTCTTGCTGCTGCTCACCTGGCTGGGGGTGTCCTCATGGCAGGCCGCCAGCGTCACAGGGACTTATTCCACCTCCGAGGTGGAATAAGTTCCCCGGCCATCTCCCCCATGCCAGACGTACAAGGCCGTGACATGAATAGGCTCTGTACATCCAGGGTTGCGGGCTCGCCTCTGCCCCGCCCACTCGCCTCTCTGTTGCTGCCTGCGCCTGCCCCCGCCCAGAACTCCCCACATATCGGCACTGTACATGCAGGGAACTTTAGGGGCAGAACAGGCCCCAAGCGATTAGCGGGGGATGGACGTTCAAACCGGACATGCATCCCCACTAATCGCTGTTCTTGGTGACCCCCATAGTATTTTAATGTTAAATGAGCAAAAGAATTTTAAAAATTTCTCACTTAATTCCCTAATACCAACTAAGAAAAAGTAAGAGATCAAAAGATGCCAGGGTGCCTAAGGATTTGGGTTACTCATTAATAATACTGTATGGAGGGCGGGATATCCAAAGGCATTTACCCTAAGCCAGCTAGTGCCATCGAATACCCCAGTCTGGGTCGCTAAGCCCCGATGCTATACACAAAGACAGTCATTCTAAAAGGCTTAGTCGTCTGCAAACATGCACATGGACGTCGAAATCATGGACACGTCTCCACAGCCATTCCTCAAATGCCATGCACGGATGTCTCCAGTACGGGAATATTCAAGTAGGCACAGGGGTGTGGCGGAGGCGTGTCTGGGGTCCCCGTTCGATCCCAGAAGCAGCGGAGCCATCTATAGACAAGTGCATGCTTATTCCCGCTCCAGGCACGAGTAGGTATCAGGAAAGTGTTTGTTTTCACCTTAAAATATCCAGAGAAGACAGAGAATTAAGTGACTAGCTTTAGACTATAAAGTCCCACACCGAGATGTGAACTCTAGCCACCCAGCTCTTAAGCCGCTGCTCTAAGCATTATGAGCCCGATCCCAGAAAGGGCAAGTCCGGACCATCTGCACAGCCCCAAACAGGACGGGGCTATTAGCGCTTGCTTCTGCACCGCAGGAGCAAGACATAAGAACATAAGAAATGCCATGCTGGGTCAGACCAAGGTCCATCAAGCCCAGTATGGCATTTCTTATCAGATCCACAGCTTCCACAGTGCTCTTCCTGGGGTAAGCAGTAGTTTTCCCGGGTCCTCTTTAATAATGGTTTATGGACCTTTCCTCCAGGAACTTGTCCAAACCTCTTTTAAATCCAGCTTCACTAACAGCTTTTACTACATCCTCCGGTAACGAATTCCAGAGTTTGATTATGTGTTGAGTGAAAAAATATTTTCTCTTATTAATCTTAAATGGGTTATACTGTAGCTTCATTGCATGTCCTCTAGTCTTTCTACTTTTTGATGGCGTAAACAACTGATCTACGTTAACCTGTTGCACTCCATTCGTTAATTTATAGACTTCCATCATATCTTCCCTCAGCTGTCTCTTTTCCAAGTTGAACTGCCCTAACCATTTAAGCCTTTTCTCATCTTTCCATCCCCTTTACCATTTTGGTGGCTCTCCTCTATACCTTTTCTAATTCCGCTATATCCTTTTTAAGATAGGATCAGAATTGCACACAATATTCAAGGTGCGGTCAAGCCATGGAACAATACAGAGGCATTATAATATCCTTTGTTTTATTCTCCATTCCTTTCCTTCTGATTCCTAGCATTCTATTTGCTTTCTTGGCCGTCACTGCACAGGCATTTGGATGTGAGAATGTTTGGCCATGTTTTTAGATTTCTTTAGTGGATAAGTTAAATGGTTTGGTCACTAAGAGATATTGTTTATGTGGATTAGTCTGGCTTTTAGGCAGTTTTTTATTGGTTTGTATGTAAAACTAACCCATATGGAGAAATTGCACCAATAAACAGCCTTATAGAAGCAACTTATATTGTATTAATCAAAAGCCATAAGCGTATTTGCTCCCAATAGTGCCGTAATAATGATGCCCTTCTATGAACTGTACGCTTATTTTAAGACCACCAATCAGGACCGGCCCTACCACTGAGCGACTGTGCTTTTTGCACATGGCCCCAATTTTTAGCTCCACCTTTCAGTCCTTATTAGCTTATGCAAATGAGGCCCTGCCATCAGTCTCTCCCATGGCCCCGCATTCCTCTGCATCCCCTTCAGGCTGTCCCTGGCATCAATTATATTATAACTGGTTTAAACTCTATGACAACTCATCATATCAAATTCTGTTAATAAAAATCATTTACACTGTACCCAAAGTGACCGAAGTGTTGATAGTGGCTGGAAGGGAACAGGGTCTGCAGACATCTATATACCAAGAGACACCTCAGGGACTTCCTACTGAAATGCGCTAGGGTTTTGCCGTCAACGTGCATTTAGCGCAAAGCCTCCATGGAACTGTCAGGGGTGTGATCCGCATGATCCAGACAGTTAATGCAAGGATGTGTACCCTAATGCATGGTCTATTGCCGTGGATGCCCTTACCTGTGAAAGTCACATTAGGGGTGCTCACGCTAATGGTAACATTGATAGTGCATGGTATGTCGCACCATTCTAACTGCAATGTGTTCACCACGCCCACTCTCCGCTCCTAACCTGCCCATTCATCACCCTCACGCACAGTTGGCATTTAATGCGGAACTAGTATGCATTAACCATCATGCCCCCACAGTAATCGTTACGTGGGCCAAAGGGTACGGTCAATGTACGGCAAAAGTGTGCATTAACTTCATAATGCACTTTAGTAAAATGGCCCCTAGTCATCAGATGCCAATACCCAGGAATTCATTTTCTAAACAAACCTACTTACTGATCCCGTGGCTCTCATCCAAGAAGCATTAATAGGCTTCCCTTCACTTACCATCCTGATCTCCGAGGATAGTGATGGGATGCGATCTGCTTTCAGCAGAAAAAGAGGTCATTTTACCTTCTGAAAATCCCCTCAGATTCTTCTGACAGGGCCCGGGATAGCTAGAATCACAAATCATTGTTTGAAAGACAGTTGGGAGAGACTGCTGGGCTCTGAAATAACTGTACCATCAAAGTTAGAGTGAAAAGAGAGAATATCCCATGGTCTTCTTGTTTCCCCTATGGTCCGGTATCTTGCTATATGTTTTTATTTAGTTTGTTGTATTTTATGTTTCGGTATTCTAGTTTTGTTTTTTAATGTTTTGGTGATGTTGGTGGCCTACTTTGCTAATGTGAAACAGATATGTAAATGTAGATGTGTTGCTTCTGGAAGAAAAGAGAGGGATTGATAGAGGGAGTGGGGGAAGGGGCAGAACCCCCAACAACTCCTCCTCCTCCCTTACCCCCAGCCAGTAAAATAGCGGACATATATTACATCCACAAAGCAGGAATTGATTTAGCACAGGTTTGAAACTTGTGAGCAGTAGTATCCAAATTCAGAGCTTCAACACTGGCTACTGTCTCTTTACATGTCTCATAAGCATTTATGTTCAATTGCATAAAAGTACTAAAGCGTCGATGAAAAGAATTTTTCATTCAGTCACCTCCTGTTTGCATGCACAGGAGCAGGGCATACAATTGGACTCCAGCCCCTTTAAGGACTCCCATTAGGAAATCTGAATAAAGAACAGACACATTTTGTGAACAGATGTTACTTGAAAGAGGGAACAGAACTCAGCCTGATTCCTTCACAGCAGCAGGGAGGGGTGAGGAGGGGACTCGGGGAAATGTGGCTATAAACAAAAAAAGACACAATGGAAACATAGACAGGCACATACAGATCCCGAGTAAAGGAGGAAAAGGCGTTATTCGCTTGACAGTATGGACACAGGTTGCCCAAATGGTAAAAAGACTAATTTTCAAAGTACAAAGAGCAAGTGATGTGGTTGCCATGTTAGTCCATTGGATAGTTTCAACTATGTGCAACATAAGAACCTAAGAACATGAGATATGCCATACTGGGTCAGTCAGACCCATGTCCATTGAGCCCTATATCCTGCCTTCAAAAGTAGCCGATCCAGGTCACAGGTACCTGGCAGGGTCTCAAAGGGTAGACGGGTTCCATGCTGCTTATCCCTGACATTTTAGAGACGTGATCCACGTGCGCATATTCAGATGTCCAAATCGTGACTGACCCTTAAAAGGTGAATTTTTAGCTTGGTACGAACCTGATTTTGCATGTAGTTAATACCTTATAAAAGTAAATAGATATTTCTCAAGGGGCCTAAGGAAGCAATATTATTGAATTCATAATAACATAGTAAATGACAGCAGATAACAAACAAAATGGCCCGTCCAGTCTGCCCAGCAACAAACTGTCCACTTTGGGTAGACGCACGTACACATTCCCATATGGGACCCAATACGAGTCCACTTCCCCTTGGGACCTTCCCCTCAACTTTCAAAGAAGTGCCATTGCCTTTTAGGCTTGTAACTGCTGCTCCATGGAAGTTACCCTAAATGCTTTCTTGCGGGCCAGATAGTTTTAAGGTTCAAGCCCCAATGCTTCATTTCCGTCTTCTGCTACCAGAGATCCTTTATGTTTATCCAAAGCTTTGTAAAATTCTGATATTATGTTTGTCTCCGCCATTCCAGGGGGATTCCAGGCACCTCCATCCATTCTGTGAAAATGTATTTTCTAAATTGAATCACCACAATTGTTACAAACCACAAAATCACAAAATACAATGTAACATTCAGCCTTAAAGAGGCCCTTATACTTTAAATAATGTTTAAATAATTGCTACTACCTATATGGGCAGAGAATCAACATCAATTTATACAATTTTATAATTTTGATCTTTTCTTTTATTCCATTTAATCTGTACTTTACAATTTCATATAATTTATACATACATATTTCTAATACAATCTGTATCTCCATACACATAAAACCTTGTGTTCAAATTACCAATCCTTAAAACAACTTTCACATCAATTAGGATTTCAGCTAACACATATTAAGCACATCTGAAATCACTCTCATCTATTCATTCACGCACATCACCTACTACTCATTCTATAAAACACAGCACAACACCCCCCCCCCCCCCCCCCCCGTTAAGGTGAAATTTTATATATATCTCTTCACAGTCATCTGTGGTAATTGAACTGTAACCTTTAACATTATAATCTCACCAAAGGATATACAAGAAACCATGGCGAAGAATGTCTTAATCTGAAGTAAAAACTTCTTCCTGCATTCTTTGAAGGAACAATTGATAAAACCTCCGTGGTTTGTGCATCATTTCAAAATACAAAACAACATCATAACCGTGATGACCTTCGATTGTGCTTGTTAAATCTAAACCGGGAACCCCACAGATGGATAATATTATCCCACGATTCTTCGAATATGTAACCACCATTCCACAGCTCCTATCTTTCTCTCAACACGGAAATACAATGTCATGTAATTCCACAACTACAAAACTCCTCCACAGCTACAAAACGCCAACTGTGGTCCACAGTTTCACCAAAAGGCTTCCTCAGGGAATCTACAATCATACACAACATAACAATTGAAACCCTATCAAACTAAACCAAACCTACAAAACCTACCCAAATATAACCACTGACCTTTACACCACCAGCTGTCTGATCAAAAAGCTGGATACATCCAAAGAACGGCAGGGCATGCTCAATGTCATGTTCCACGTCATCCACAAAAAGACAAACTTTTCCTTTTAACCCTTCAGCAATATTGTTTGCAAAGAAATTGAACAGAACTCAACTAAGCAGTCTTGGGATGAGTCTCAAGGTGATGGACTGGATAGAAAATTGGTTGACCGCCAGGCAAAAGAGGTCATGATAAACGGAATTCACTTGCAGGAGAGAAGATTAAGCACTGACACGCCTCAGGAATAGGTCCTGGCAGGGCGGCACCCAGAGTGAAATGCGCCCTGTGCGACTTGCACATCGGGCACGCGCCCCCCCTCCCACACTTCCATCTAGCCACTTTATGGGGACAGGAGAGAAGAGGCGCACACCCGATGTGCAAGTCGCCGGCACACTAAGCAGGTCTGGTTCCTCCCGGAGAGACCAGACCTGCTTAGTGTGCCGGCAAGAAGACTTAAGGGGCTGCCTGCTGCCAAAATGTGCCCCTTAAGTCTTAGCGCCCTGTGCAGCCACACCGCTCGCACAGGGCTCGATACGGTCCTGGGCAATGTTCCCTCTAATTTTCTGTAGGCTGTGTGCGCATAAAATATCAGTGTGCAGCTTTTGAAGGAAGGTTAAATTTTTGTGCGCCACATAACGACACTCGGAGTTATATACTTTAAAATTTCACTACACGTCAGAATACAGTATGTACACCACATTGATTTTAATCAAATTAAATTAAAATAGACGATTACTAAATAAAGCAGAAAATTTCTAGTAATTACAATCACAACTTTTAAATTTTAAGACGTCTGTGTTGTTTTCTATCAGAATCAGAACGGTAATTTTTGTGCGCTCTGTTGTAAAGTATGTGCGCTCACTCGGCAAGGTGTGTGCGCGCGCACACGCGTACAGCTTAGAGGGAACAGTGGTCCTGGGTCCTGGGCCCTGGGCCCAGTTCTGTTCAATTTCTTTGCAAACGATATTGCTGATGGGTTAAAAGGAAATGTTTGCCTTTTTGTGGACAACATGGAACAGCTACAACAGGGTAGACGAAATGAGAAGTGACCTAAAGAATCCAGAGGACTGGTCAAATGCTTGACAGTTATGATTTAATGTGAAGAAGTACAGAGTGATGCATTTGGGATGCAGAAATCCAAAGGAGGAAGGGGAAGAAGATGAAACGAATGGACCAGGAGAAAGACCCTGGGGCGATAGTGTCTAGCGATCTCATGGTAGTAAAACATTGTGGTAAGATGGTGGCCAAAGCCAGAGTGTCACCAGTGGCCCACCCTGAGTCCTAGGGCATGCAGAGAGGGTCAGGCTGGTGAATATCCTGAGCCAGGAAGTGGGGGTAGTGCAGGCGTAGTAGTACACACCCTCTGGGTAATGAAGTCCCAAACACTCCCCAAGCAGAGGAATAGGAGTAACAAAAGTGGTAAGGTCAAAATGAGGTTTTATTTGCCCGTCCCGGGGTTTGGTAAGCACAAAGAACTTAGGACAAAATAACCATGCGTCTGGTACAAAGAAAAGTAAATCAGGAACTGAAGAAAAATAACTCCTTTTTCTTCCAGCTTTCACTATACAGTCTTTTAACACAGGAATCAATAAACGTTTCTTTTCAAAGGCAGCAATGCTCACTTTGCTTCTCAATGCTGTTCCTACAGCTTTATACATCCAACTCAGCAAAGTGATTCATACGGTATCTGCTATAGTCAGTGTACAATCCATGGGCTCGTCAACTATACATTCATCTATGGATTCAACTTGCATATCTTCCAGCCCTTCCCCTGCTGGATACATGGGAACACATTCACACAGGGGTTTAAAACAATTCTCTTTACCTTTAAGAGAGTCCCGGAGAGCTTTACTAACCCAGAGAAAACTGGTATTCTTTGTTTTCTCCCTGTTCCTTTTACAGAGACCACTGTCTGGCTTTTGCCTGTAAAGTTTACTCGGCAGTGCTTCTTCAATATCAGCAGAGTCTAGAGATTTGTACCTTCCTCTCACCGGAGCTTCTGGGCACACCCAAACTGACTTTCTGCGTGGCTTTTCTCTCCAGTTACCTTCAACACCAGGCTCTAACTGAGAGTAGCTTTCCTGTAGTCTTTGGGTTTGAGTTCTCTGTACCTTTTCAGCTGAAGCTTTCCTTGGTCGGTTCTCAGGGCTGCTTAAATCACTCAGCCTCTCTGCTATCAGTCCTTCTAACGGTTCTCCTTTCAGTTCCCGTTTCAGTTCCCCTTTCAGCTCTCCTTCCAGAACTGCTTCCAATTCTCCCTCCAGCACTCCCACTGCTTTCTAATGAGTGCTTTTTATCAGCCTTAGGGCTTAGCTTCGTTCCTCCCCCACCCAGGTGAATCCTATTACACTCAGGGCACGGGGATTGTTTGCAACTTGGGCAGGGCTGCTGCACTCGTGGCTGGGTTTGTTTATATCTCCCCTGGCAACCTGTAGCCATGTGCTTTACTTGGCTGTCAGAATCTGACGTACTTTCCTCAGTTTCCTCTGACTGCATGGCAAGGGACGGATCTACCCCATTACAAGAGGGATTCAGGCTGTATAAAGAGAGATATAACAAATCTCCCTACTGTACCATCTCAGTTTTGTTTTCTCATTATAACTCCTCATGACTGTAGTGCCTCATTACTGCACCATTCCATTACTGCATTATTGCTTTATTACTTTATCTCTTTAGTGCAAAATCCCTTTAGCGCACGATTCCCCACTGAATTGTCATCAAAATGGCCCTTCAGTTCACCACCCTTGTTAGCTTTTGCCTCCTTACACACTGGCTTGGAACCTCCCACGCACTTTATCCATCCCACAGTAATATTCCCATCTTGAATAGCCATGGAAAAAGATGGTCTGGACCTACACACTCCCACCCAGGAAGTGATGCCTACACACGCCGCTCCCACTTGATTCACATAGCGCTTCAGCTATCCAAAACACCCAACCAGGATAAACCTCTGAACTGCCAACCCCTAAAGTGTGCCATCATAAATGCACGCTCTATACGCAAAAAATGGCCTGTTGTTCTAGACATAATCTCCCTTTATGACCTGGATCTACTTATGATCACGGAAACCTGGCTATCATCAGAGGACAACGTTCTCCTCAACCAACTCCTACCCCCCAACTTCTCTATACACACAAGACATAGAGAAAACAAAAAAGGAGGGGGAGTGCTCATACTCACCAAATCAGACCTGAACTTCCACATAACCGACTCCTCTAGCACAAACAACCTGGACATTCTCTCCATCGCAACCCAGCAATGCTCCATCAACCTGTTGTACAGAACACCGTCTGCTTCCCCAGATGACCTCCCTACCATTATTGACCTAGCGGCCAACACCCTCAATCCCAATAGACCAAATTGGATAATGGGTGATTTCAATCTCCCATCATTACACCAAAACCACGCTACTGCCTTCCTTGATGCCATTGAGGACCTGGGTTTCAAGCAAATCATCAACAAACCCACACATATAAAGGGGAATATTCTTGATATGGTGTTTGCTCCTCAGTCGGTCATTGAACAAAACCATGACCTAGCAGTATCGGTCGTTGATGTACCCTGGTCGGACCACAAATTGATTAATCTCCAGATACCCATCAGCAATAAGCAGCTGCATAGCAGCCAAAATATGAACAGCACACCACGAACGTCCATAAGAAGCTTTCGCCCATTTAACAGGGAACACATCATGTCTGAGACCCACTCACTTCTCAACAAAACCACGCCTGACCTTGAAGAACTAATCTCCTCCTGGAACTTCACCCTTAATGCCATCTCTCAACGCCCGAACTCCAATAACACAGCAAGGATAAAAAGAAGCTCTGCCCCCTGGTTCTCTCCTGAGCTGCGATCTTCTCTTACTCAGCTACGCAGACTTGAGCGACGATGACGCCGATCGCTCTCTACTGAAGATCAGTCCGCTTACCGACTCCACCTATCAATGCACCGAGAAGCAATCACAATCAAAATGAAACAATATCACACCGACACTCTAAAGAGATCACTAAACAAGCCACGTGATCTTTTCAACTTGGTCAAATCTCTTTCGAAAGAACCATCTCCCGAACAACACAGTGAGATTCACCCACAAAAATTTGCGAACTACTTGCAATCCAAGATCGTACAGACTGACAAAGTTTCTGCAGACTCGTATCAAGAACCAACCGGCCTAACCCCTCTAAATGAATTTTCCACTCCATCCATTAAATGTATTGAGGATACAATAGCATCTCTCAATACCTCCACAGCGCAGACTGACCCTTGCCCAGCTTTTTGGATTAAGGAGCTATGCAGTGAGTTCAGCCCTTTCATCGCAAATCTGATGAACCTCTCCTTCACAACTGGTTCCTTCCCCACAGCACTCAAACAGACTTCCATTAAGCCACTATTGAAGAACCCCAAACTAGACCCCCAACGGGTCGATTCTTATAGGCCAATAGCTAGTATTCCCCTCCTAGCTAAGACAATTGAGAAAGAGGTACAAAGGCAAATTCAGGATCATATAGATTCTGCAGCTCCCCTAGATCACTGCCAACATGGGTTCAGAGAATATCATGGAGTCGAGACCCTCCTCACTAGCCTTTTCAACAATATCATCACAGGCATTGATAACATCCGACAAGGTTTTGTGCTCATCTTCTTGGACATCGCCGCAGAGTTCGACTCGGTGAGTCACGAACTCCTCCTCGGTCGACTGAAAGAGAAGGGCATCTGCAACACTGCGCTTGAATGGTGCAAGTCTTATCTGGATGGAAGATGGCAATATGTGAAATCCGGATCAGAGGAATCAAAACGCTTCCATCAAAATCAAGAGGTGCCTCAAGGGTCCTCATTGTCTTCTCTCCTATTCAATATATACATGCAACCCATATGCAATATCATTAGGTCTTTTAACGTGAATTGTTTGATATATGCTGATGACATACTCCTATACATGCCATTCTCTACAGTTCAATTGGACCTGACACCACTGATAGATTGTTTCAATGCAGTCTCAGAATGGCTCCAATCTCAAAACCTCCGCATTCAACACAAGAAAACGGAGGTGCTTTTCATCGCCAGAGACCCCAACTTTATTCCTCCGTCCCATGTAACGGTCAAGGAAGCTGACTTACAAACGAAAGAAACAATAAAATACCTTGGAGTCACCTTGGACCAACGTCTAGATATAAAACATCACATAAGCAATATAGTCAAAGCTGTATATTTCAAAATCCGTTCACTCAGGCATTTGTGCTCCCTATTGGACCCAGACGATTTCCGGACTATATATCAAGCGCTAATCCTACCACACTTCGACTTTGCAAATGCCATCTTACAAGGTCTCCCTCAATCTACACTGAGCCCATTACAGCTGGCCATGAATGCTGCAGCAAGGGTCCTCTACGGAGCCTCCAGAAGTGACCACGTGACTCCTATTCTCAAGCAGCTGCACTGGCTCCCAATCCATGGAAGGATCATCTTTAAAACCCTACTACTCTCATTCAAGGCAATCAATGGTATTTCATCTTCCACACTTACAGAACTTATCCACTCAGTGCCCCCCAACAGATCCAGAAGAGCAACAGCTGTAAACCTACTAATAACCCCAAAGGCATCGACAAAATGCAACATGACAACGGCAAACAGAGCTTTCAGTTTCTACGTCCCCAAATGCTGGAATGCACTACTATTCGACATTCGGGCCATTATAGACCTAACTCAGTTCAGGAAGGCACTCAAATACCAGCTTTTCCTCCAATACTATTCAGTCAACAACGAAATCTAGATATCCCCATCTAAGAAATAACCACATATTCTTCCTTATGTTAGTGTTACTCCAATCTTGTGCCGTGTAATTATTTCATGTATATAGTTCACCCCTGTTATCCAAGTTTGTACTCCTGTTCTATGTAAAACCAAACAGCTTGTTGTTATGGTAATTGTGTTATAATGTAAACCGCGCTGATACCGAAAAGTGCGGTATATAAGAAATTAAAATAAATAACCAGCAGAGAAAAGGAGGTGATAATGCCGTGTACGGGTTGTTGAGGCCTCACTTGGAATCCTGTGTTCAGCTTTGGAGACTTTCTCGGTAAGGATATAAAGAAACTTGAGGTGGTCTGGCAAAAAGCATCCAAAATGGTGTGTGATCTGCATCAAAAGAAAGGGTGAGGATGCCTCAAACCCATCTGGAGGAGTTGATGGAGACAAAAATGATGATGGAATTCCAGAAGAAATGGTGACATGAAAAACTGCATTTGTTGATTTTAGGGTTGCCATCTGACTCTAGATGTGCCTGACAGACTTGATCCAGTCCTGGGTTCACCCCACTGCATGCAGGGATATGTAGTTCTGATGTCTCCATTGCATGCCATATGAAAAGCAAGACTACATGCCCCTGCATGCAATGGGGTAAACCCAGGACTGGATGAAGCCTGTCGGGCGCATCTAGAGCCAATTGGCAACCCTAGTTGATTCAGTAGAAGCGTTATTTTCCCCTAATGAAGACTTTGTTTTGAAACTCAGATTAAGCTAGGAAATACTTGCTTGATCTTTTTTAAATTCATTACAGGAAAATACTAAAAAGAAGTAGACCAGATCCATGAATATAATTGGCTCAGACTGATAGAGGCATGGGGATGATGTCATCGAAGTCTGAATATTTCATTGGTTCTCTGTCTCCACACATCTGCTGGCAGGGGAACACAACCCACTTGTCTGGACTAGCAGGACTCAAAGAAAGACATTATCTGTTAAGTAAAAGGTCACCTTGATTCACATTTACCCATTCCACTTCACTCAGGATTTTATAGGCCTCTATCATAACTCCCCTCAGCTATCTCTTCCGCAAACTGAAGAGCCTTCACCTCTTTAGCCTTTCCATCCCCTCTATTATTTTCATCACCCCTGTCTGTAGGGTTGCCAGCTGGCCGGTTTTCAGCCGGCCTGGCCGGTTTTTCCATGGCCAGGCCGGCTGCCGGCGCAGATGCAAAACCGGCCCTTGAAAAGCCGGTTTTTTGCTCTGGCCGCAAGATTGGGAGCAGCCAGAGCAAAAGACTGGCTTTTCTTCCAACCCGAAGTTAAAAAAACCCCACCCAGGGCTGGCCCACACACCGGAGGGCTTCAGAGGGAGCCGGGGAAGCCTGCGCGAGGCCCCGGCTCCCTCTGTACAGCCGCCAGCGTGAAGAGCCTTTTCCTTCACGCTGGTGGCTGTTTCTGTGAAGCCGCGATTGCTGGGAAAGGTTAAAGGCAATGCCCTTTAACCTTTCCCAGCATTCGCGGCTTCACTGAAACAGCCGCCAGCGTGAAGGACAAGGCTCTTCACGCTGGCGGCTGTACAGAGGGGGCCGGGGCCTCGGCCTCGCGCGGGCTTCCCCGGCTCCCTCTAAAGCCCCTCAGACAACCGCGGTGCTGGTCGGGGGGGGGGGTGGGGGGGAGGCCAAGGACTGCATGGGCTGTGATGGGGGGGGGGGAGTGATGGGGGGGGGGACCTGGACCGGAAAAGGGCGAGGGGGGGGGGGGACATGAAATGGAAATAGGCTGGGATGGGGGGGGGGACCGGGACTGTAAAAGGGTTATGGGGGGGGGGACATGGACTGGAAATGGGTTGTGATGGGGGTGGAAGGGACCTGGACTGGAAAAGGGCTATGGGGGGGGGGGGGACTGGAAAAGGGCTATGGGGGGGGGACCTGGACTGAAAAAGGGCTATGGGGGGGGGGGAACTTGGACTGGAAATGGGCTATGGTGGAGGGAGAGGGAACTTGGACTGGAAATGGGCTGTGATTAGGGGGGCTAGGACTGCAAATGGGCTGTGATGGTGGGGGGGGGCTAGGACTGCAAATGGGCTGTGATGATGCGGGGGGACTCGGACTGCAAATGGGCTGTGATGATGCGGGGGGACTCGGACTGTAAATGGGCTGTGATGGTGGGGGGGGGGGGGCCTAGGACCGGAAATAGGCTGTGATGGGGGACTTGGACTGGAAATGGGCTGTGATGGGGGGGGGACCTGGAATGTAAAAGGGCTATGGGGGGGGGGGACAGGGACTGGAAATGGGTTGTGATGGGGGTGGGGGGGGTGGAGGGGACCTGGACTGGAAAAGGGCTATGGGGGGGGGAGACTTGGACTGGAAATGGGTTGTGATGGGGGGGGGCCTGGACCGGAAATGGGCTAGGGGGGGGACTTGGACTGGAAATGGGCTGTGATGGGGGGGACCTGGACTGTAAAAGGGCTGTGGGGGAGGGGACATGGACTGGAAATGGGTTGTGATGGGGGTGGTGGGGACCTGGACTGGAAAAGGGCTATGGGGGGGGGGGGGACTTGGACTGGAAATGGGCTATGGTGGAGGGAGGGGGAACTTGGACTGGAAATAGGCTGTGATTAGGGGGGCTAGGACTGCAAATGGGCTGTGATGGTGCGGGGGGACTCGGACTGCAAATGGTCTGTGATGGTGGGGGGGGCCTAGGACTGGAAATAGGCTGTGATGGGGTACTTGGACTTGAAATGGGCTGTGATTGGGGGGGGGCTAGGACTGGAAATGGCCTGTGATGTGAGGGCTAGCACTGGAAATGGGCTGATGAGCTGGAATTGGACTGGAAATGGGCTGATGAGCTGGAATTGGACTGGAAATGGGCTGATGTTGGGCATGGGAGAATGGGACTAGAAGGGAGTGGATGCTGGGTGGGTCTAGAACTATAAGGGAACTGATTTTGGGGGAAGACTAGAATGGATGGGGAATGAGAATGGAGAGGGGAAAAATATTTTGTGTGGAAGAAAAGTCTATGATGGGCCAGGTATTGGGAGAGTAAGAGGGGCTTGAGAATGGAAGGGTGAAATTTAAACGGATGAATTGGGGGAAAGAGCAAAAGGGAAACAATCAGTATGTTAAAGCAGAAATAGAGAGAGAATGGAAAAACATCTAAAAGAGAAGAAAGGACACATGGATAGCTCGCAGAAGACACGAAGAAACCAGAAGAAAGTGACTGGAGCAATTGCAACTGAAAAATAAAATGCCCAAACAGAAGGTAGAAAAATACTTTTTATTTTGAATTTATTAACTGGAATATGTCTGGTCTGGGAAGTGTGTATTGCTAACATCTTTGCGTTTTTGTTTAGTGCAAGAGGAAATTACTTTATAGTTTTATTTCTCCAGTGTTGTACATTTCATGTTTGGATTTTGGGGTTCCCAGTTTAATTATTATCTGACCAAGGAAGTTAACCTACACTTATCCTCGGTAATTTTTGTGGGTGGGGCTGGGGGCGGGGCAGGGGTGGGACTAGGGGCGGAGAATGGGTGGAGCATGGCGAGCCACAGGTGTTGGGTTTTTCTCGGTGAAAAAGTTGGCAACCCTACCTGTCTGTACCTTTTCTAAATCCACTATATCTTTTTTGAGATGTGGAGACCAGAACTGCACACAACACCAAAGGTGTGATCACACCACAGAGTGGCAGAGTTGTGAAGTTACCCAGTTCCAGGAGTGAGATTTTTTTGTCAATTGTGGTTTGAACTATGCATTGCAATGCAGTGTGGCATTTGTAGTACCTGATTTTACCCATTGGAATCAGTGCAGCAGGTCTCATAATGCATCAGGATGATATTGTTAGAAATCCAGGACTGGCTTAAAATCTCACTTACGGAACTGGGCAACTTGGCATCTCTGGAGTGGTATTCAATCCCTCCCCCATACTTCCTGTTTCCAACTGAATCCCTTTCCCAAGTGGCTTCCTGCTTCCTACCACCAGCCTCCCACTTGACAGTCTCCATAATGGCAGCTCTTCTTGCCCCAAAGATCCCTTGGATCGTCTGGCTGAACAGAATTCTGACACATTTTTCCCAGCTTTAGGCAAAAGCTAAATAGCAAACATTATTATTATTCACTCCCCCCCCCCCTTCCCTCCTGATGCCAGGGGATCCTTGGCCAGTTGTTTGTACCTTGTTACCGTCCCCGATGGCCTGTGTACCAGCTTTTGCATCTAATGAAACACAGCTGGAGCTGGTCTTGGACACCAATCTGGGGAAGCGATATCTAATGCAAATCCATCGAGGATAAGCAGGAGTGGGCAAACGTTTTTTGCATGGGGAGTCACATTAGGGACTCATGCCTGCATCATCAGCCAGAGATTGGTTTTCCTTGGAATTCTGTCCCTCCCACTGCTTCTCCCAATTTTGGTTTCTTATATTTGTTTACCTTCTTTCCTCTCTCTCCTTTCATCTTTCTCTTTATACTATTTTTCCCTTTCCACATTTGTAGTATATTTTCAATGTCTTACCCCCATCCCCTCCTCGTGATATCCCAGCCCATGGCACTTCTGAGTGTCAGATGTTTCCTCCTGTACTACCACTGGCTCTCTGTGCCTACCCCATGATTAGCCATTCTTAATGGAAGATGGGTGGTAACAATAAAAAAATACCAAAAGCATGCCTCACTTTATAAAATACAGTAGCTACGTACCAATGTGCTGAAAACTAGGTGTACCAATTATGTCTCCCTTAAAGAGGTGTAACTGGTGGTGCCTAGATTGGTGTAGAGATGTCCATACATTATAGTGTTCTACAACCTACATATGTCCCTCGAGTCTATGCCTTTGCTTCACCCAGACCACACCCCTGTGTATACCACAAGCCAGGATCAACACACAGGGCACTTCCACATGTACTTATAGAATCCCATATGGCCAAAGCGTGCACAGAAGTGCCCACGCAGGTGTGCAAATCCAGGAAAACACAGACTTGCACACATAGGAGCTACAGATCTTTCCATGGCTGCCTTATAAAATCACCATCTTAGTTTCTAGGGGACATAAGGGGGATACAGGAGTCATCTTGAAAGCAGCACCCAAGAGAGAGAGCTCTTATTATTAGCCATGTAAGAAAGGCAGGAAGGAAACCAAGACAGTTTTTGGGAGTAGAGAAAAGATGTGACAGAAAGGGAGAGGGACAGAAAACACAAGATGTACCATGCTGGGTTAGCCAAAAGTCCATCGAGCCTGGCGTCCTGTCTCTAGCCAGAGCCAGTGTAAGGATATGAGACTCCTAGGTGAACCTCATTCCTAGAAACACACCCCCCCCCCCCCTGCTGCTGCCCCTTGCCGGGATATGCAACCGCGGCGATGCTTTTAAAATGGCACTCCAGCGCTTACAACACCTCCAGTGCTGTGGTGCTGTTCCTTCTTCTGCCATCTCCAATTCCACTTCCTGTTTGCATGGGGGCTTCCGGCAAACAGAAAGTAGAATTGGAGAAGGTAGAAGTAGAAGCAGGAAGAGCACCACAGTGCCGGAGGTGATGATAAGCGCTACAGCGTCATTTTAAAAGCCAGAGAGGTGTGGCAGCGACAGCAATGGGCTGCCCTCTGACCATTGGTGCTCCAGGCAACAGCCTAATAAACCTTATGGTAGCACCGGCCCTGTCTCCAGCCGTGTGCTATCCAGGTCACAGGGATCCAGCAGGATCCCAAGGAGTAGATTCATCCCTTTTTGCATGTACCCAGACTTTCCCAAGACTACTTGATTAACAATCCTTATTCGACAAGAGGCCCAGTATTTGGGTGTTCTACTGATGAATCATTATCTTTTAGACCACACACCACAGTTTCCTTTTTAGGTTGCGTATGTTTTGGGAATTGAGGAAGTATTTGGAAGCGGAAGGCTTCCATACAGTATTGCAACAACTTGGATTTGTCTTCTATAAATTACCGTAACAGCTTGTAAGAGAGGCTTAGTGCTTTGCTTTTAAAAGCATTACAAGATGTACAGAATGCTCTTGTTCGATTACTGACCTGCACTGATCAGATCACTCCGGTTTTGCTGATGTTGCATTGGCTGCCGGCCCAGAGGACAGCTAACTTTAAAGCCATGTGGTTAATCTTAAAAGCTCTCATTCTTTGGAGTTGAGTGTCTTGCAACTATCACGGAATTTTTAAGGTCACAGGATCAGAGATGCTTGCAAGTTCCATGGTTGAAGCTGGCAAAATTGATGAGAACTCACAGTTGTACATTAACGTTATAATATTTTAATAGTTTGTTCAAAGGTATACAACAAAAAAAGTGTCTGTGCAACTTAGATGTAGTAATTTCTGAGAAAAAAAATAAACATGACTTGGACAGGATTAATGGCACCCTTCACTAATATTTGGTTACACAACCCTTGGCTGTGATGACAGCCTCCAAACGTTTCTTGTGGCCATCTATATGTTTCATACATCTGTCTGCTGGTAGTTTCTCCCACTCTTCAACTGCGATTTGTTTCAG
Source organism: Ichthyophis bannanicus (assembly GCA_033557465.1). NCBI lineage: Eukaryota > Metazoa > Chordata > Amphibia > Gymnophiona > Ichthyophiidae > Ichthyophis > Ichthyophis bannanicus. The sequence continues at coordinate 274,732,222 of CM066031.1, read as the reverse complement.
TACATGAATGTTTCCAGGATTCCTTTTACCAATGACCTATTTCAGCTCTTTCCTAAAGGTTCTCGATTGAACTAAGATCAGGACTCATTGCTGGCCAGTTTAAAACAGTCGATTTGTTCCTTTTTAACTATTCTTTTGTATTTTTTGATGTATGTTTTAGGTCATTGACCTTCGACCCAGACCTAGGGTAACACATTTTGCTCCAAAATACCTTGGTAGTCCTCTGACTTCATGATTCCTTTAATACATTCCAGGCCTCCAGTTCCTGCAGCAGCAAAACAGTTCCACAACATTATGGAACCTCCACCATATTTAACTGTAGGAAGGATGTTTTTTTTTTCCTTATAAGCTTCATTTCTTCGCCTGTAAATGCTTCACTGGTCTGTATTGCCAAAGAACTCAAGTTTGGTTTCATCGGTCCACAGAACATTTTCCCAGGATTGTGATTTCTCAAGGTGGACTTGGGCAAAGATCAGGCGTGTCTTTTTATGTCTGTCTTTGAGCACTGGGGTCCTCCTTGGCCTTCGCCCATGAAGTCGATCTTTGGTGCATGGCATTTGGTGCGAGTTGAAACCACCACTGCAGATTGCTCCAGGTCAGCCTTAAGCTGTGTTTGTACAGCGCTGCGTATGCCTTGTAGTGCTATACAAATGATAAATAGCAAGCTCTTTAGATGTTGTACGTGGTGTTTTTCCAACAGTTCGCACTAATCTTTGAAGACTTCTTGTATTATTTTTCCTCTTCCCACCACATCCTGGGAGGTTCTTGACAGTTCCATGAGCAGAAATCTTCTTAATAACATTGTGAACCATAGACACAGGAATCCCAAGGTCTTTGGAGATGGCCTTGTACCCCTTTGATGTTTGCTGATAATGGTTTTTCTGGCAGTCTCAGGCAGCTCTCTGGTCTTCACCATTGTGAAAATGGAACAGGGAGTGAATGTGGCCATTTCAAACATTAGTGACATCATTCATTAGCTAATTCACGTAATGTGAATACTGACAATTGATCCCAGGTGCATCTAATTTTACTGCAGTGGGAATGTGGTTCTTCTGTTCAAACTGATTTGAATTGTTCATAAGGAGACCAATAATCATGATCTGGCAATGCCCCAATTTTTATACTATTTTTTTCTTAATTGGTCTTGTTTTAGTTGATTCTTTTGTGTGTCAAATAAGTGTGCATATATAGTCCAAAGCCATTTACTGGCCACTATTATTTTTAGGAGATATTGGACATTAAGGGTGCCAATAATGTAGACCACAACTCTACATAGATAATAGCTTATCTTTTCCTCTAGTAACTTTCAAAGCCAGCTGTGGTTTATTAAAACGTGTTATTTTTTTATTTGATTTTATATATCGCGCTATTTAGAAATCGGTGCCGTTTACAAGGAACTGAAACAGTAATTAAAGCACAAGTTTAGAGCACAAACAGCAACATCAGCGGTTAATAAGATAACAGTTGGTAGGTTAGACAGGGGAGTCAACTTGGGTCATACTTGGGTGAACTATATACATTATGAGTAATGGGGAAAACAATATACACTGTGCTTATTATTATTATTATTATTATTATTATTATTGCTGTTATATCTCCCTTCATGAAGCACCAGGGAGGTTTACAATGTACCATTAAAAGGGAGAAGAAAAGAAGAGTAAGAGGGAATAGAGGCGTGGAGGATGACAGTTTTTTAGGGAAGGAAATAAAGGAAGGTAACTTCAGTATGGACTGTTGGAAAGCTGCCTAGAAAGTGCACTAACCTAACCTGGTCGTAACAGAGCTTTTAAGATCATTGCATGGCATCTCAAAAAAAGTAAGTTTTAAGGTCATCCTTGAACTTTTTAAACGAGGATTCATTCCTAACATATAACACGAATGTATTCCATAATAAAGCAGACTGGCAGGAGAATTCTGAGTGGGCAACAGACTTAGAAGGAAGTAGCAAATGGTTATGGTTGTGCGAATGAAGAGTTCAGGCAGGTGAGTAGAGGGGCATGAAGATCAGAAGCCTTGCAAAGAATGCTTTATGAGCTAGTATGAGTATTTTGAATTTGATCTGGTATACAATAGGAAGGCAGTGATGGTCTCTAAGGTGATGAGTGAGGTGATCCTATTTACACAAGAAAGTAATGAGCCAAATTGCTGTATTTTGTATCATCTGAAGATTTATTTATTTAGACAGTTTTGTATACCGCCTTATCCTTCAATCAAAGCAGTCACACTATTGGGGGATACATTTAACACGCAGGGATATGAGACACATACACTAATACTTACAGGGAACATGGGCAATGGAGGGTTAAGTGGCTTGCCCAAGACCATAAGGAGCACCTGTGGGACTAGAAACCCCAGTCCTTCCGGCCCAAGGTTGCTGTCCTCTAGTGGGATTTGAACCCCCGACCTTCCGGCCTGAAGTACATTGCCCCAACCACTAGGCTACTCCTCCCTCAGATGAGGGTAATGAATAGCTTGACCACATCTGCTGGAACAAATTCTGAAATGTAATTATAGGCTGAGTGGAAAAAACATTTTCCGTGATTTCTGTCGTTCCATGGAGGGTCCCCTCGTTTTAGTACTAGCAGTATGAAAGGGTAAACAGCCGTTTCTTGAGATGAGGGCAACCTGCATCACTTTGCACATGTCCACATTACATTTCATGTCCTTTAGATGTCCCCCAATCTCGCGAGGTCATCCTGCAATTCCTCAACAGCCACTTGTGATTTAACCATTATAAAGCCCTATTTTCCTGCACTAAAGATTTCCGCACGTGATTTCTGGAGTGAGAAGAGCAGCTGCTTTGATTGAGACAGAGCCTCCGATTAGGTAGGGTCAGTGGGCTCCCTCCCCCCCCCCCCTCTACTCTGTTCTTTGTGCGATGCATCCTCCCCCACCCAGGCTGTTTTGTTGGAAGTGGCTGCCTAGGCATGAAATAGGGCAGCCGTATCTGGGGTGGGGGCAGATGGCTCAGTCAGGGGTAAATAACTCGTTCCATTGTCTACACAGGCAACAGGCAGGCACGTGTTTGTTCCTTTCCAGAGAAAAGCTGTTTTAAATGATGAAAGACTCCCACTTTCTTTTCTTTCAAGCTGGAATAAGCCCCTAACCGTCTAAGCCTCACGCCTAAATGCAGAAAATGGAACACTGTCCGGATACTATGAAAATCTGTCACCTTCACCTCACCCAATGCTGGTGGGACAAACACAGGCTGGCAGCCTATCAGAGCAGAGCGGCTTCATCAGGGGCGGTACTTGTCCATTCTCAGGCGCCATCCATCCGACGATTGACAGGATTAAAGGACCAAGTGTGCATAAAGTACCAGCTGGTGGCTTGAAGATAGCAAAGTAGAGAAGCTACCTTAAAGGGACCGCATTCGTCTCCTCTGCTCAGCCCCTTACTCCAGAATGCCTTCGGATTTGTTAAGCCCGTTCCTGGAGCTGGACCTGGATTTATGCGAGGTAAATGTAATAAGAGACGCGTAGAAAAGGGAGAATAATGTAAGGAAACCCAATAAAGGCTGTCCTTTTGTGAATAGGATTTGGGTCTGCCCCGGGCAGTAGTTGCATTGGGAGATCCTATGGGGAACTGATGTCTGCACTACCTGTGGGGTAGTCGATAAGTGCACTGGGAGGCCCTGTAGGCTAGTGGTGGGACAGCTGCAGAACTCTCATAAAGCGTCTCTTGCTCCCCTACCCTTCCATAGCACCCCCCCCCCCCCACACACACACACACACTTTCTCTAATGTACATAATTCGCTGCCTGTTGCTAAGACTTTCCTTGTATAATTCTCTGCCTGCAAGTTTAAACCCTCCTTGTTCCATGTACGAACTTGAAATTTGGTTAACTGTAAACCGCTTTGACTTTTAGACCTGGTGGTATATAAAATACCTAAATAAATAAACCTGCTCTGGGGCTTACTTGATTTCTTTTGTCTTGTCCCATCCATACCTTGCTGAACTGGAAGGATCCTCACGTCTTGACTCTTTCAGCTCAGAGCTGGGAGACTGACAGGGACATTGCACAGTTATAGACCATTTTATCCAGTTCCGGCGATTTTTGTATACATTTTTTTTTTCATTTCTCCAACCTTCTTAGACCTTATACTGTCTCATGTTCCGACCTTATTTCCTGATATCCTGCAAATCTGCTTTGTTTGTTTTTAAATTGAAGTTGCGGATGCTTTTCAACACAGTTTTTCAGAGCAAATTACGGAACGTTTTCATTGCTGCAGTTTTGAGAAAGGTTTCGTATTTTAAAGCTGAGATCAGGGCTGCTGGACCAGATTTAAGATGTTGGCACCCTTAAGCAGAACAAGGAGCAGTGAGGAGGGAAAGTTTCTCAGGCAGGGTCTGAGAGCAGCACAGTCATAATGCAAAGAGAATCGGGGTCCTGGTTAGCCAAGATATTTGGTGTCTTCAGTACTTGGTGCTCTAGGTGTTTCTTATTCTCAAAGCTTGCCCAAGAGTTGGTTCAAGATGCCCTAAGCAAACCCGAAGCCTAATGTCCTGGGCTGCTACAATCTATTGTTTAGCCTACTTTTTTCCGCCTGCCCCTCCCCCCAGAAGCTTGTGTCCTAGCCAACTGCCTAGTTTGCCTAGTGGTTGAGCCTGCCCTGCTTATGCCCCTAACCATCTGCTGAGAGCCATTTAGGGACCTTAGTTCATCCTAGCCCTTAATGCCAGCACACATTGCCCTCGGACAACTGAAGATTAAAAATATTTGCTAGGAGTGTTCACTAAAACTGCCTGTTTGAGTTTAGATCACGTTTCTGATGAAAAGTAAATGCAAATCTCAAAAGTGCAGGCCAAAGACGTAGACTTGAGCCTGTGCAGGGATGCGAGGGAAACGCTAAACCCGAA